>OY728152.1:1567282173-1568482173 GCA_963277665.1 Viscum album | reverse complement strand
GCTAAAAATCTATTTATTGAATATTTTAAATAGTTATTATTATTAATATTTTTAATTGATATAAATATAAAATATGGAAAAATTTCTTAGTTTTATTGTTTATGAAATATTATTGATTTATTTTTTGTTGTGTGGTTGATTTTTTATGGGAATTCCTTTTAAAATATAATCAATATTTTATAATTTTACATAATGGAAATCGTTTTGATGACTATATTTTTATTCAGTTCTTGAAAAGACATTTATAATTTATCAAATAGAATTAATTATGTTTAATTTTGATATATTATATAAAATAAATGATATTTTCCATACCCTTTGAGGAAATTATATCATTAATTAATTTAAAGGTAATTTAGGATTTGTAGACATATTATGAAATAAGATGAATATATTGTGAATTTCACATTATAATTATTTAATTATTTCTGTACTCTAATTACATTGAATGTTTTTAATATTAATATGATTTAATTAAAAAAATTATTAATTTTTTTTATTTTTATTTTGTTATTTGGAATGTCTATGTTTTATTTTATTGTATAGAATTAATTTTAATAATACGATAAAAATTTTAGGGTTTATTATATATATTTTCCTATAATGAATGTTTATCATGTCTCATTTCATCAAACCTTCAAAACCTTTTTGTTCAGCAAAACTCTGCCCAAATACTCTCCCAACATCCCTCAATACAACCTAGAGCCCTTAGTTTGATCATAAAGCCAACCTAAGGATCCCTTTTGATAAAATCAAACGGAAGAACCCGAAGAAGAGGTAATGATTTCACCACCCTTTTCCAAGTTCCTTTCTTTTTCCACTTATTCTTCATTTTTTATTACCATTCTAAAATAATAACTCCAGTATCATATATATACTGTGATGTTATTATAAATATGGTACAACCATATTCATTATTCTATCCACCCTTTGAATAACATGTCACCATACGTGCGTACGTACGACTTACCGTCTCCACGTCGTGGTGTAATTGTTATTCAATATATTATTATTTGGATGGGTATAATAATGATATGTAACTCATGTAAATAATAAATATAACATGTTAATGATTCTGTATATATTATATAAAAACCATTTATATATTATTTTAATATCAAAAGAATGATATTGTCACTCATGCGTACGTACGGACTACCGTCTCCACGAACGTGATGAGATTCATTCTCCATCGTATCCATTCAAGTATAATTATCATTTGATGATTTAAAAATGATGTTTAAGGACTTGATATAATTCTGGATATGAATAATATATAACCTATCCATTACAAACATGGCTTACGTAACAAAACATATAAAAGAAAACAAGTAAGTTAACACCCGAAACAACGATAATACTAAGATATTATTATCAAATCAATATTAAAAGATCATATATGATATCATATTAATGTATATGATTCTTGTATAATTTAATAACAATTATTTCACCATTATACAGGAGTTTAACCTACCCCAACCAAGGAAAAGTACAAAGTAAGGGGTTTTCATCTCACTCCTTATTCCCGTGAGATTCATGTCATATTGCCACCATTAACTTTTGTGTGGTGTTTGCACTTCCCATAATTATATTCTTTGTGTAATACAAATTAATTTATGTGTATTTACATATTCATTGTATGATACCTCTTTCATGGGTAGTATGTTTTATAAGTTACCAAATTGGTAAGGGTTATTTCCCATTCTCTTCATTATCCGAGGTTGTTTATATGTAACAATCTACTGGGATCTCTTTACCATCCACATACATGTTTCATAATAATGTATTTCAAAACATTTTTACTATTTACAAGAATATGGGTTAAAGTCATTTATACCCTTATGTGTTTCGAAAGGAATCTTTCCGTCGTTTTCCAAACAAGGAACTTTTAACCTTTTTGACAAATTTAAGGTAAGAATGTTTTTTTAACTTATACGGTGGGTGCGGCTATTTACCGCCGTTATAAAATCATCAAAGCTTCCCTTACAAGCTTATAAGAATATTTTCAAATTGAATGTATTATTTTATAATTATGTTACTTTTAAAATGATTTAAAAAAAGGGATATTTCTCTAAAATAGTTTTGATTTCATCTATGTCAACATCCTTTGATGGCTTTTAAGCTTATTTGAAGTTGATTTATTATGATACAAAAAATCTATATTTTATTGAAGGATTTGTGATATTTTTTACTGTCGATAAGCTATTCTTATGTCACTCATGGTTTTTTTAAATTATTGACATTTCATAAGTTATTTTTAATCCGAATGTTTATGTTATATTTCATCCTTTCATTCAGATGAATGTGTTAGACAAGTATGTTTCGGGTTGGGGACCGGTAAAAGTAAGCCCTCCGGTTTGGTCTCCGGTTATTAGAGGAACTCCGGTTTGGTCTTCGGTTTTTAGAGGAACTCTGGTTTGGTCTCCGGTTATTAGAGGCACTCCGGGTTGGTGTCTGGTTATTATAGGCACTCCGGGTTGGGTTCCGATTACAGTTAGCCCCTAGGTCTTGGGATGAGGCCATGACAAAGAAATTAAAGTTTAGAATTATGCATTCCAACATTATGAAAGTGTTTATTGATATTGCATGTGATTATTCGATTAGTATAATATCCATGTGAATAAGTAAATGGCATTATTTCATTTTACTTTTGCCATACTATGTTGAAGTTAAAGTTTGAAAGGCTTCTGTTTTAGTAATGCATTGCCTTAAATGTTTATGCTTATTTTTGAATGTTCCGCTATATTTTTATCCTTACTGGGCATTTGAGCTCACCCCTTTTCTATGTTTTATTTTTCCCAGGATGTGAAGAAGTAAGTTATGAATGACCTGCAGGGATATTATGAGGGGATAATAGTGTGGACTATGGAGACATTATGTTGTTGTAGTAGTTTTTCACTTTATGATGTAATGTAAAACTTATGAATATATCTAGTGTTTCCAAGGCTACTAAACCAATCGGTCTTTCGATATTTGATCTTTCTTGTGATCATGACAATGTTATGTAATAATGCACCGACTCTGGGTAACTAGGGACGGGGCGTTACAGTTGGTATCAGAGGAAGTTTAGTACAAACCTTGGAAGCTAGATTTAGAAAAACTGTGATTAGAGCACATAGATTTAAGATGGACTTTGAGGATTAGTATAGAAGAACTTCCTTGAATTTTGGTATTGTGGAGATTTTGTGAGTTTTCTGAGCAATAGATCCCTGTCTGGATACGAGCAGGTAGAGGCGGCTCTGGCACAGATGTACCTATGGGTAAAAGCCGAAAACACTTCTTTGAGCTAGACTCGAACGGGAACTGGTGAACGACAACGGGTCTTGCTGCACTCTTGGTTACGACACTCCCAGGGGATATGCTTAGGATAATTCTCATTTTCTTTACAATCCATTATGAAGGGTTTATGTGGATTTACCTCCTCAAAGGGGAAATTTTTATGATTATGGATTATATCCATAAACTATTTAATTTATGTTATGTGTCTTACAAGTTTGGGACTAGGTATTGTTATTCATAATCTAATCTAGTGTATGCCATTGTTTAGAAATGGAGCCCAGTAGAAAGAATGAGAACTCCAGCAATGCATATGATCCAAAGAGAAAGAAGGATCATATATTTCATGACGTTAAGCCAGAATTTATAAGAGAAATAGTCTCCCATGTATTATCATCACATGAAGAAATAATATCATGTGTTGATAAGATAAGTAAATATTTTACTGAGTCCTATGGCTTTGAAGGGAAGCAAGAGAAGAAAAGGATGGAAGAGTGAATGATGGATAAAGGGAATAGGGAAAATAAGAATTTTCACATATGTGATAACTGTGGGAAGAAACACCCTGGAACTTGTCTGAAAGGAATGGGAGTTTGTTATATGTGTGGAGGAAAAAGGCAGAATGTTCGTGACTGCAAGGGTAAGAAAATGGTTTCAAATGTACAATGCTTCATTTGCAAGGAGTTTGGACACTACACGAACCTATGTCCCAGTCATCAGACTTTGCCGCAAATGATGCTATTGGATAATAATCATGTTATGATACTACCACAGATGAATAGGAATGATTAGAGTTATTATGTTGATTATGTCATTTGAGTGTTGTATCAACAATGTACTTGTTATAATAATTATGGAGTATATAAGGATTGTACTGCAGTACTATTTCATTAAGGACTTGAGATTGTGTTGAACAAAGAAATGTGACACAATATCAGGTTAAATTTTTGGAAAATATATGGTTGAGAGAAAGATAAACCATAATATGGTTCTGATACCGAGGTAGTGATTTTAGAATAATACATGATTGATTTGGATAAATTATATTGGATATTCTTGACTACCTTGAAGCTGATTAATGATTTGTATATTCCATCATTATTGGGGTTAAATTTTTTTTTTGATTGATGAAGTATATCCAGCATTCTATATGGAATAAGGGAGCATGAATGTAATCAATAAGTATTATGGTAATTCAGGATGTTTCAGTGTTTTAAAAGAATACATGATGAAGGTATTCATATGATATTACGGGGTAAAAATGATCTACATTAAGTTTACCTTCCTTATAAATATTGGACTGTGAGTTTGGACAGAGGTATTTTGGATAAATTCTAGTTTGAGATTAATTTTTTATTGCCATAAAAGGACAACCCAGAGGTCGGGCGGCAACCTGTCGCGACCGGCAAGGCCGCGAGACTTGAACCCGCAACCGAAGGGCGACAAGGGTGTATCACCTACCACTGGCCCACGAGATGTCCTGGATTAAATAATTTAGTTTTCTTTAAAAGATATGGTAGATGAATTATAAATTCGTTTATTTTGGAACCCTGTACAAATAGTATAAATAGAATTTTTTACGAGTGAAAGATGAGTTTGTGGTAGAAATTTATTTTTGGATAAAACTTAAATTATAAAGTAATTATATCACCTTATGATCTTAGCCAATCTCATAAATAAATTCCTCAACATTAAGAAAAGGAACTTAGAACAAAAATTTTGTCCTAGATGGTACCTTAAATCATCACTAATTTATGGCTTTGGGATTGTTGGCCTTTTCATAGCCATGTTCTCTACCACTCTCCAACAGATAATTGATGGTTATATTTCTCTTCCATATCCATATTTTCCTACATGGAACCCTAGTATGTGTTATTTTCAGTAATCTTCATACTTTCCACTCTTTATTTTAAATAGAGGCCTCATTAATTCATTTTTCGATGTGGGATTTCAAATAAGATATTTTGAAACGTCAAATATGTGTTATCCTAATACCTTATATTTTGTTGAATCAATGGTATTTTAAATCATCGTAGATTGATGAATTTAAGGACCTCAATTTTAAACTTGTTGGTGATTGATGACCTCAATCACTACCTATAAATATTTACGTTTTTCCTCCAATTATATGTCTCTAATTTCCACCAATGTTCTCCTAATCGAGATCATAATTTGGTGGTGACCGTTTCATTTCTCTTTTACTCATATTAAGAGTAAATTTTTGTAACCCAATTTCCGATTTGGGTTTTCCCACAAAGATATTTTTTATTTTCAACCTTTTATTTTTTAAGAACAATTTCAAATTGCGAGGACACAATTTATTGAAGGAGGGGAGAATGTAACACCCCAAGAATTCATAGTGTGTTATTTCTTCAAAATAATACAATAACTTGCACTACACGCAACACCGAGTTCAAGCACACCATGACTTACCAAACAAGCCATTCAAAAGTGGTTATGAATAGTATTAACTAAATTTTAAACTTTATATAATCCTTATAATTTTAGAATCCATATTATGAGTTTCTTAGACATAATGTAAGAAACAATTCATTTTCAGTATTGCACTTTTACAAACTTTTAATAGTGAACCCTTTTTAAATACAATATTTTAAACTTTTTGACTAAATGGGGACCTAAAAAAAATTTAAAATGAAACCTCCCAAGCTTCCACGGTACGCTTTCCTTTGAATAATATAGTAGCGTGTGTTGTACGCAACTTCGAGTTCTAACACACACCACAACCAATCAAAATAGCCGTTATGAATAGTAATACCTACTTTTTGAAATTATATATATTTTATATTTCAAAATGGACTTAATTTTTGGATTCGGAATATCGAATTTAGCCTAAGGTGAAATTTTGGTACTTTTCGGATAACTTTCATATTTTGATGAATAGTGAAAATTACTAAATTTTAATTAAAAACAACTTTTTTAATCAAAATAATAAATAGTGATAAATTATGAATTTGAGTGGTTTTAAAGTATATTTATCATATATTTTTACCATTTAATATAATGTTGGTCATTGGACATAATTTTACAATTAAACCGAACATAAACAAGTTTCAATCTTTTGATAGTTATTATCTCTTAAAAACACGCTTTTTGTTTTGACCGCGGAAATTAATTTTAAATTAATTTCTGCCACTTCTGTGTTTTGAATTTAGAAAAATGGAATCCATATTTGTAATCAGGATGTTCAAATTGTGTAAATAGGTAACTTTTATTTTTAGACATTTTGAATAATTACTGCGGTAAATATTTTATTTACCATGGTTAAGGGTAAATCCGGTAAATAAGGGTTAAAAAATAATATTATAATAATACTAAATTACCCTAAAACGTGTCCTAGCCTTATTGGTTGATATATGTTCGACCATATGCATATTTGGGTCGATTTTGGGACCCCATGGTGCCACTTGTAGGTGATAGGGACACTTTATTTTAATTAAGTTAAAATGAAAACAAAAATGACATAAGCATATATCTTTTAGAAAAACAATTTTTACATAGGGTTATATATGTTGGATTTTAGATTATAAATATTAATTATAAAGATAAAAAGATTTCATACATAATGATATTTTATTTACTATTTTTAGACATTAAATAATTATATTTATTTATGACACAATGATGATGAATTAATTACTATAATAGCGAAAACTTAAAATAATTGATATTATAAATACCCAAATAAATATAATATGAAACTTCTAATGAATTAAACTAATATTATAGGATAATATGATATATTAGTATTGATTTAATGGACTTTTTTTGAAGTAATCAATCTGTTATGAGTTTCACAAAAATCAACTATTGAATAGTGTCAAAATTGACATAAAAGAGTTCTTAAAACAGATATTATATTATTAATTGATATTAAATTACATAAAATCTAAGGTTCGGCCGAGAGACTTATATCATGATAGGTTCATCATTAGTGGACCACTTGGGGGTCTCTTGGATGTATATAGTAAGTTTATTAACCATATTATATAAAAACACAAATAGACATTGTACAAGAGAAACTAATTAAATTAGAGTTAATACTTAATGATAATGTTAATACAAGTACCCAAAACTGTCTAAATTCTATTGGTTGAGTTGTTTTCGACCCATACCCACCTTAAAATTTACATAATCAACTTTGGAGCCATTATAAACCGAATATGAATTTATTATAAACTAATATTTCTAGCTTTTCCAAAGGTGCCCCTCACCCCTCTTATAAAAGGGCACTCCTCCTTCTCATTTCATCACACCTTAAAAACCTTTTGGTTCAGAAAAACTATTCCCAAATACTCTCCCAACATCCCTCACTACAACCTAGAGGCCATAGTTTGATCAGAAAGCCAGACTATGGATCCCTTTTGATCAAATCAAACGGAAGAACCCGAAGAAGAGGTAATGATTTCAACACCCTTTTCCAAGTTCCTTTCTTCTTCCGCTTCTTCTTCCTTTGTTATTACCATTCTAAAATAATAACTCCAGTATCATATATATACTGTGATGTTATTATAAATATGGTACAACCATATTCAGTATTCTATCCACCCTTTGAATAACATGTCACCATACGTGCGTACGTACGGCTTACCGTCTCCACGTCGTGGTGTAATTGTTATTCAATATATTATTATTTGGATGGGTATAATAATGATATGTAACTCATGTAAATAATAAATATAACATGTTAATGATTCTGTATATATGATATAACAACCATTTATATATTATTTTAATATCAAAAGAATGATATTGTCGCTCGTGCGTAAGTACGGACTACCGTCTCCACGAACGTGATGAGATTCATTCTCCATCGTATCCATTCAAGTATAATTATAATTGGATGATTTAAAAATGATGTTTAAGGACTTGATATAATTCTGGATATGAATAATATACAACCTATCCATTACAAACATGGCTTACGTAACAAAACATATAAAAGAAAACAAGTAAGTTAACACCCGAAACAATGATAATAATAAGATATTATTATCAAATCAATATTAAAAGATAATATATGATATCATATTAATGTATATGATTATTTTATAATTTAATAACAATTATTTAACCATTATACAGGAGGTTAACCTACCCCAACCAAGGAAAAGTACAAGGTAAGGGGTTTTCATCTCACTCCTTATTCACGTGAGATTCATACCATATTGCCACCACTACCTTTTGTGTGGTGTATGTACTGCCCATAATTATATTATTTGTGTAATACACTTTAATTTATGTTTATTTACATATTCATTGTATGATACCTCTTTCATGGGTTTTATGTTTCATAAGTTACCAAATTGGTAAGGGTTATTTCGCAATCTCTTCATTATCCGAAGTTGTTTATACGTAATAATCTACTGGGATCTCTTTATCATCCACATCCATGTTTCTTAATAATGTATTTCAAAACATTTTTACTATTTACAAGAATATGGGTTAAAGTCATTTATACCCTTATGTGTTTCGAAAGGAATCTTTCCGTCATTTTCCAAACAAGGCACTTTTAACCTTTTTGATAAATTTAAGGTAAGAATGTTTTTTTAACTTATACGGCGGGTGCGACTCTTTACCGCCGTTATAAATTCATCAAAGATTCCCTTACAAGCTTATAAGAATATTTTCAAATTGAATGTATTATTTTATAATTATGTTACTTTTAAAATGATTTAAAAAAAGAGATATTTCTCTAAAATAGTTTTGATTTCATCTATGTCAACATCCTTTGATGGCTTTTAAGCTTATTTGAAGTTGATTTATTATGATACAAAACATCCATATTTTATTGAAGGATTTGTGATATTTTTGACTGTGGATATTCTATTCTTATGTCACTCAGTGTTTTTTTAAAGTATTGAAATTTCATATGTTATTTTTAATCCGAATGTTTATGTTATATTTCAACCTTTCATTCAGATGAATGTGTTAGACAAGTATGTTCCGGGTTGGGGACCGGTAAAAGTAAGCCCTCCGGTTTGGTCTCTGGTTATTAGAGGAACTCCGGTTTGGTCTCCGGTTATTAGAGGAACTCTGGTTTGGTCTCCAGTTATTAGAGGCACTCCGGGTTGGTGTCCGTTTATTAGAGGAACTCCGGGTTTGGTTCCGGTTATAGTTAGCCCCTAGGTCTTGGGATGAGGCTTTGACAAAGAAATTAAAGATCAGCATTATGCATTCCCACATTATGAAAGTGGTTATTGATATTACATGTGATTATTCGATTAGTAGAATATCCATGTGAATAAGTAAATGTCATTATTTCATTTTACTTTTTCCATACTATGTTGAAGTTCATATTTGAAAGGCTTCTGTTTTAGTAATGCATTGCCTTAAATGTTTATGCTTATTTTTGAATGTTCCGCTATATTGTTATCCTTACTGGGCATTTGAGCTCACCCCTTTTCTATGTTTTATTTTTCCCAGGATGTTAGGAAGTAAGTTATGAATGACCTTCAGGGATATTATGAGGGGATAATAGTGTGGACTATGGAGACATTATGTTGTTGTAGTAGTTTTTCACTTTATGATGTAATGTAAAAATTATGAATATATCTAGTGTTTCCAAGGATACTAAACCAATCGGTCTTTCGAGATTTGATCTTTCTTGTGATCATGCCAATGTTATGTAATAATGCACCGACTCTGGGTAACTAGGGTCGGGGCGTTACAACGTGTAGAGGGGATTTTCCTATACCTAGTTGACCATTTTGAAACTCAATCCAAATGCTAGCATGGAATCTGGGTAGGGCCAGAATAGGATCACCATGTGGGTAGAGCCAACGGTGGAAACTGGCCTGATGAGTGACCTGGTCTGGGAAGGGAATTTACCGCTTGTTGTGGGATGGGTTGGATGAAATTGGGTCGCTGGGCAACCAAGTGGGTTTGACTCATGCTCAAACTAGGGTGGGTCAAGTAAGGAATAATTAACCTTGCCATGCGGCTTGGTCGTACTGAGCCATCCCCTACCAAACTGGGTTGGGTCGGGTCAACCAAACAAATTCGGGTCATACAGGACCCCTAGGTCAGGTTGGTCGGGTCGGTCCAACCAAGTTTGATCAGGACCAGACACAATCGGCCCTTGTTTGCAAATATGCCAATAACTTTTTGACCGAGTGTCCGATTGGAGATCTCTTTGATGTTTTAGAACCTTGAAGACAAGGTAGTTCATTTGGAATGATTTATGGATGCTTTCATGGAAGTTAAAATTCAATGAATGGTATGATGATTGGATTATCCTAAAATATAGCACACTACATTCGAGAATCCTACGACTGGATGAGACCCAAAGACTGCCAATGAGTAGGTTTATGTGACCCTGTAGGCCTAGATAAAAAGTGTCCTTATGAGGAGTAACTACAAGAAGCTTTGTGTGAACACGATACAAGCAGCTTGGTCGGAACCAGCTATGAACAACATTTTATGGACCATATATATGTGTCCCTATGTGGACCAGCTATGATGGCATTTGTGGGGAGTGGTTCTATATAACCAATAATACCCATGATGGGGAGTGGCTCTGTGTGACCCAGAACACCCAAGATACTCATGAAGGATGAGTACCTCAAATGTCTAAGATTTTCATTATTATGAATGATAGTATTTATTTCTATAATTTTTTTATACTTGTGTGAGATGATAGTACATTGTGTGTACTTTACATTCTGGGGTTTCCCTTGTGTATTGGGATACCCTAATGAGTATTGTGTAACTCACCCTTTCACGACCTCTTCCCGTACGTTTCTTGTTTGGTGCAGATGATTGGATCTTTGACGGAGACCTTGGTGGCCTCGGACTAGGTGGTGCTGAGTGAGATATGATAGGTAAAACATACATATACATCTTTGGGAAGAAACTCATTTCTTAACCTTCAAATGTGTTTCCTCTGGAGACATGATTTCATAGATATTTTCTACATTCTGGTTTTTAGTTTGTATTTTTTTGGGTTTTTATTATGTCCAATTTGACTTACAAATTGTTCCTTTACTTTGTGGTTGATTTAGTGGCATGCATGTTTTTCCTTTTTATCTTTTTTGGGATGTGGTTGTGTGTACATCTGTAAAAGTACTCAGGAAAATTCCTCCTCCTCAGGAGATAATTCCTTTGGTGTTAGTCTCCAGCCCCTATCCTTTAGAAAGTGGGCTTAGGGTTATCCTGACAATAAAACTAGGGGATGGGTCATGAAAAAGTTGTATCCGAGAAGGTCAGTTCTACATTAAAATATGAGTGTCTCTGTATTGGTTTTGGGTAAATATTGTTGAATGTTTCGAGTGAGGCATTCAGGTTTAGGGATTCCAATTTTCTTGCGGTGGTCAGCATATCCAAACACCAAGACCTTGAATTCTTTTTTTTGACTCGTTACATGAAACCACTGGTTGCATTAATCATATAGGAATTGATTATTTCCACATGTTGTTCTTAAATCCGAGTCAGCTCACCAGGTACAATCTATTAATTGGGGTACATCATGATCTATTTATAGATGATTCCACATAGGTAGCCATCTAGGATTCCAGTACGTGACCAGGAGGACAGCCCGCCCAACGATGAGGCGTCGGTTCTGGGGCTAGTGTTGGAGATGGCCAACCGTCTGGTCCACCAGTGTAACCACCAACTACTGATCAGCAATTACTGTCATTTCTACCAGTAGTGGAACCAAATAGGCTCAGTTCCTTATTTGAGTTTTAGAGGAAAAGACCTCCTAATTTCTGGGGTGAGACTGAACCCTAAGTGTTATTTAATTGGTTCAAGGCGGTTACATTAGTCTTTCAACAAGTAAGGACACCTCTCAACCAAATTGTGATCTTAGCTACATTCCTTCTTCAGGGTTTGGCAGGGATATGGTGGGGATTAAAGATTTAGACACATGATAATGTGAACTTCACTTGGATCGATTTTAATCTCCTCTTTTGGGAGGAGTTCTTCCTGGAGATGTGTCACACTATGGGCATATAAGAACTAATGAACCTACAGTAGGGTAGCATGAATATATTAGAGTACTCCACCAGATTCCATGATCTTTCCCGCTACTCTATAGAAATGGTGTGAGACTCATCATTTAGGGCTCAATCATTTGAGAAGGGTCTTCTCAAAGAGATCAAGGTATCCATTGTGTCGATCAGCATAACAACTCATTTTGGTGTGAGTGATCAATCCCTACTAGTATGGAGATTCTAGATAGAGTGGGCACTGATAGTGGGAGCCACCAGTAGATACCAGACTTCAGATTCATCAGTTGTGGGCAGATGGTTGCAAGCATGGGGACCCAAGCAGGTCAGCCCTTTCTAGGGATGAACCCAGGAATCATGGTCGGTATTGCAGGGCTCCCGGAAAAGGGGATGTCAGCAGGGTGATAGGCTATACTTATCATGTAGCGGGAAAGGACACATGGCATGTGATTGTCTGACTCACCATCAAGATGACCTGTAAATGATAGAGGGAGTTCTGAGCCTGGGGAAAAGGTTTGATTGAGGAGGTATTTAGGGTGGAGGATGAGGTAGAGGATCCTATTGAGTAGTAGGAAGTAGTTGAATTTTCTATGTTCTACCCCCACCACACCCAGGTGATTCGCCTCAGGCTCCGGGAGTCGGTGGATTGAGGCAAAGCCACCTATGGGTGATAGAGGCCTATAAACATGGGGGTCCATAGATTATTAGAGGCACGATCAATGTATTATCTACCTTATCATCCATTATTATAGACACAACATCTAATCACTCTTTTCTTGACACATACCTTATTTGGATATCAGAGATTCTGGTGGATCCATTGGCTCGATCATTGTGATTGGAGACGTCAATGGGAGGGAATTCATTGATTTTACACTAGTTCCAGGAGTTTGAGATGACTCATTGAGGCGAGAGATTTGGTTTGGATCACCTTGTAGTGGTGTAGAGGCTGTATGAAGTCATTCTTGGAATGGAATGGTTATCCACAATCCATGCTCAAATTGACTGTTTTAGGAAAAGAGTGTTGTGTGTCCAGGGATATGGGACCAGTTTCTCCTTTACCTATGAAAGGGGTAAGCTTTCAGCATAGGGTAGACATTCATGAACCAGGGTGTAGGTGATCACTCACCAGTTGGCTAGTCTCACCCTTAGTGTAGTGGATGAGGAGAGTCCCTGGTTCCCTATAGTGGTGGATGAGTACGAGGATGTACGTCCCGAGGATGTTCCTGGATTACCACATCATAGGGAGGTCAACTTCTACATCTACTAGTACTTAAAGAAGAAACCTATATATACACCTACATATCTGATGGATACTACAGAGCTCTAGGAGCTGAGGGTGATGTTGGAGGACATGCAGAGGAAGGGGTTCATGAGGACATGGTTTCATTATGGGAAACAATGGTGTTGTTCACCAAGAAGGAAGACCAATGCCTAAGGCTATGCATGGACTATCTGTGCCTAAATTAGGTGACCATGGAGAATAAATACCCACTACCAAAGATTGATGACTAATTCAATCAGATGAAGGGGAAAGGTGTTTCTCAAAGATAGACCTCTGGTATGGTTGTCATCATCTTTATGTATGGGATGAGGACGAATTCAAAAAAACCACTGGAAGTTAGTGTGACCACTATGAGTTCTTGGTGATTCTGTTCGGTGTGAAAAATGCCCCAATAGTGTTCATGGGACTCATAAATAGGATAATCCAGCCTTGTCTTGACTAGTTCATCATGTAGTTTATTGATGAAATATTGGCGTGCTCTAAGTCAGAGGAGGAGAACACGTCACATCTGTAGATGGACATGGATTCACTTTGAGAGAAACAGCTTTTTGAGAATCTCTCTAAGTGATAGTTCTCGATTCGGGTGGTCCAGTTTCTGGGACACTTCATCTCAGAGGCTGAAGTTGAAGTGTATCTAGATTAGATAGAGGTAGTTCTTTCATGGGAGCCACCTAGAAGCATAACTCAGATGCATTGTTTTTTGGGGTTGGATGGATACTACTGGATGTTAGTTCTTGAATTTCCTAGGGTAGAAGCCCCCTTATCAGCTTTGACATAGAAGTGACCACACTTTTTGTGGACAGAGAAGTGACAACAATGTTTCCTGAAGCTGAGGTAGAGATTGACGAGTTCCCCTGTCTTGTGGCTCCTAGAGGACGAATTTGGAAATGTAATTTTCTGCGATGCGTTAGGGACCATATTGGGTTGTATCCTGGTATGGGGGAAGTGGTGATTTCCTATGGTTCAGGATATTTGAGGAAACATGTGCAGAACTACGAATCCCACCACCTTGATCTAGCAATAGTAGTCTTCACTATAAATATGTGGTGACACTACTTTATGGGTGAGCGGTTACAGTCTACTCCAACCACATAAGTATCAGGTATATATTCTCCCGGAAGGACATGAACATGAGGTAGCGAAGATGGATAGATTTCCTATTGGACTATGACTATAAGATAGTCTATATTCCTAGGAAGGGGAATGTTGTGGTGGATACACTCAGGAGGAGATCCAGAAAGCAGTTTCTATGTGAGGCATCAAGGTAGTTGGCTATGATGTGTATATTATACATGGATGATGATGTAACGACCTACCTTTATTCGATTGTTGTCACTCCCTCACTCTTACAGCGATATAGGGAGGCCAATCTCAGAGATATCAACTATGAGGCCTGATGTTCTCAGTATCCCACATAACAAGCTCCTAATGTGTTTTTAATAGGTAGGGAGCATCCTTTCCTTTTCAAAGGGTTTATAGTATTACTAGTGTTATTGCAAGTGAGGTTTTAGGGAGTTACATACCTTCACATTGGAAGTACATCCTAGAGATGAAAAGATGTACTATTATCTTTGACGTCAGTACTGGTGGCCAGAGATGAATAAAGAGGTGGAATAGTTTGTTTTACGGTACCTCACTTGTCAACAAGTGAAGGCTAAGAGTCAGGTTCTAGAAGGCTTGTACCAACCACTTGAGGTACCAAAGTGGTGGTGGAATAGAATCTCGATGGACTTCATGATGGGATTACCGTGCACAAGTAGGTGCCATGATACTATCTAGGTGAACATTGACTGTGAAACATATCAAGTAAATAAAGAATATGAAATTTTCATATTTATTAATATTTTTAAATTAATTATTAACTTTATTTCAGTGGGGATGCTATGTTCAATGGCATAACTGATACACAACAACGAGTTTCCTTGGAATCTTACATTTCCCAATAATAACATAATATTATTATTATAAATGGTAGATAACCCCTAGCTATTTTATTGGTGGGAATGAATAGAACTATCTACAATATGATTATACTTGTTTGTTAAATGTATTTGCATTTATGAAATATAATTTATAGACATAAATATGTATGAATCTAATTTTAAGCATAATTTACTTTAAAATGTTGATTTACCACCTTTTAACGGAAAAACCTCATTAAATCTATTTTTGGTCACTTTTATATGTTATTTTTTATAAAATAAATTTTTTTATAATCTGGTCCTCAAAATTCACGTAGGGTAATATTTTGGTATTTTTCTTACAAAATTCAATTTTTGATGAATAATGGAAAATACTTTATTTTAAATCAAAACTACAATTTTGTATAATTTATTTATATGGTTTTATTACCCATTTAATTGGTTTTAAAGTGTAACTAGATTATATTTTTATCATTTAATCCAATTTTGGTCATTGGAAGAAATAACACATTGAAATTGGGCATAAATAAGTGTCAATATTTTGAAAGTTATTATTTTTTAAAAACAACCTTTTGATTTTGACAACAGGAATTAATTTTTAATTAATTAATCAAACATCTATGTTTTGAATTTGGTAAAATACACATCATTTTAGAATTCAGAATTTCAAATATATATTAGGATGAATTGTTAGAATTTTTCTGAAAAACATCAATAATTGATGAATAGTGAAACCACTAAGTAGGAGTTAAAAATATAACTTCTTCATTTAAATAAAATTTACTGATTTTGTGAATTGAATTAAAAAAATCCAACATAACTGATTTTTATTATTATGTAAAATTTGGTTGAATAATAAAAATAATAATTTTTGGTAAATAGAAACTTTTGACTGTTATTTACAACGGTTAAAGGTAAATAGGGTAATTCAATGTAAAAGGAATATCATAATAATAAAAAATTAACAAAAAATATTTCTTAACATTATTGGATTAGTCATGGAAGACAATGAGAATCCATGGGTCTATTTTGAGACCCCATTGAGCCACTTAAGTGAGATAATTTCATTCTATATTAATTAATTTAAATTAAAGACAAAAATTACATAAAAAAGTATATTTTTGTAAATTAATTATTACATGAGGTTATATAAGTTATATATTTGACTATAAATATTATATGAAAATATAAATATATTTCATACATAATTTTTTTTTTAAATTTTAGACATAAAATTTATAAAATAATTTATGACACAATAATGATACAATGTTTACCTCTTTAATAAATGATTTAATAATTAAGATTATAATGATTGAAATAATATCCAAAACCTTTCCAAATATTTTTGGATGATTTTATTTCTTCCATGAGTTATAAAATATTATACTTTAATTCGTTTTGGATCTTTTTAAACAAAAAAATCATTATATTATAAAAAATATTTTCACACTTTCCTAAAGAGCCCCTCCTTCCCCTTATAAAAGGACACCACTTCAAACCCATTACTCATATTTCTCAAGCCCCATGGATCTTCAAAAACCTTCCCAAATAAACTATCATGATTTCTATCTTCCACATATAAGCCTTAACTTAGGTATAAGACACTTCAAGAAGTCCTTTTGGTTCAAACAAAAGGGAGTTTACCGATTTAAAGGTTATGTCCTCTCTTATGTTATTTTGTTTTATTTTCCTTCCCGAATCCCATAAACTCTTTTTATTCCATTATTTTGATACAAAACCAGTATAATAAATATACTAGGTTGTTTTTAAGATAAATATTCGAACTATACATACACAAACCTCCATCTAATGTGAAGTGCGCAGATCAGTGTGAATCATTTAGAGGGGGAGGGGGTGAATCAGTGATCCCTTAAAACTTTTTACTAATTGATTCTTTATCAATTAAACCTCTATGGCTTGTTAAGGCCTCGATCCACTCTTCTTGTATCTCTGACCATTCCACGAATGATGAAGTAAATGCAAAGGCACTGGACACAAGGATTTACAAGGTTCGACACCGAAGACCTACGTCCTTGCCATGTTGGTTATACACCCCAACATGGTTTCTCCATTATAACTTGTTAGAATTACAATGGTCGATACAGAGTCCCACTGTATCTCCCATGAGTCCCACAGGAGGGTCTTTATACTGCATCCCACAGTGTTACCAGAGTCCCACTGGCCTGCTCCAGAATCCCATTGAAGACTTCTTCTCCTTGAGTCCCACATGGTATTCTCTTGGCTGCTCGAGTCGCACGAGTAGCTCTTCTCCTCTTTAACTTCTTCAAGTAACTTCAGCAGCCTGGGATAAAGGCTACTGGCCTTGCTCTGTACCTCTGATCACTTGTGGTGAATAGGTCTTCTCGTCTTGCTCAACAACTTCTGATCACTTCTGTTGATCAGGCTCTTATCAAATACTGAAAACTCAGACAAACAATATCTTTCACTTCAGTCTAGCTCAGTCTCACTTCAAATCATCTTCATGCACTGAGTGCATGGCAACTCTGCTTCCTCATGCACTGACTGCATGGCCTTCTCAAATTCTTCAAGAACCTCTGGTCTTGGTCAACTCAAATGTACACAATCTGGTTTGGATTTGTTCACGTGTGCATGTGCATGCATGCAAGCATGAACTTCCCTTTCTTTTCTCTTCGTGCAATAGACCCACAAAGGGTGTAACTCTTTAAGCACACACCTTCTCACTTCCTTCACACACTTTGTTCTTTTTGTCTACACACTAAAAGTGTGTTATACTTTAGTGTAGATGTCCTCTTCTTTCTTCTTCTAAATGTGTACACTTTGCACACACCTAGGTTCGGCCTACTTATTTTGTTTGCACACACACACTTCCTTTGATCAATTAGCAAACACAAGGCTTGGCCTAATTCACTTACTAAGCACACACACTTCCTTGTCCTTTTAATCTTCTTCAAAGTGTGCACTTCACTTATGCACACACTTGGTTCTCCATTTTTCACACACAAGGGCTACGGCCTCATCTTTAATTTTCACACAAACGTTGTGGTGGATTTCTTGTTTTGTACACACTAGCCGTAGGGCCTTCCTCCTTCACTTGGCACACAAGCACAAGTCTCGGGTCTTCCACCTTCAAAGTAGGCGCGCAAGTGGTGTGGACTTTCTCCTTCAATACTGCCGCTCAAGTCATCAAGGAGGAAAGGGCGCGCAGGGTGCAAGGTGCAACCAGCCTTGGGTGTGCACGGTGAAACACCGCGGGCACACAAGTGCTTACCGCGCAGGGGGCCGCGGTGCACAGAGGGGGTGCGCAAGTTGGCGCAGCCCAACCTCTCCTTCCTGTCGCGCAAAGGGGCAGCGCGCATGGGACTCTCCCTTTCTCTTCTTTCGCGCAAGAGGTGCGCAAAAGGAACACACAGAGCCAAGGGATGGCTCCGGGATTCACTGCCGCGCAAGTGGTGCGCGCAGGCTGTTCTTCGCTAAGCACCGAGGCTTCGCGAGACTTCAGATCTTCAACAAAGATTCAGCAAGCACAATGAGAGCCTCGAGCTCTCCTTATATAGGCATAGGGATGCCTCTGTCCATCCACGTGTTAAATCTTGAATCACCGAAGATTTCGGATCTTCAAAATCTTTCCAAATTTTGATTTCTTTCCTCTGTTTCAACGCGGGTTCTTTTATTTATTATTTTCTTCACGTGCATGCGACTTAGAACGCATGCACGACCTTCTTTAAGCACTGCCCATGCAAATCATAAACCATTCATATCCTCGGCAGACTCTCTTGCCTCGGCCGCAACCGAAATCTTCCATTTCACGTATGCATGTATACTTTTATGCATGGATGGGTTCAGTAGAGCCAGACGATCTCCATGGAGGTCTCGGTTTTCTCGGAGGTGGCCGGGAACTCAAAATCATCGTTCGGGAGGCTCCTGGTTCGAACGGAGCTTGAGGGTGGCTTCGGGGTGGCTCGACGAAGGAGACGAGCCGGGAGCCGTTGGATAAAGCATTTGAGATACATCGGACGGCCGGATTAAATCGCGGCGCGCGACAGATGAGATGAGCGGCTGCGATCCAGCGCGCGATGAGACGGACGGCTCCGATCTGTCCCGGGTGAAATTTCCGCATCCCACATCGAATCGGCGCGCTGTTTTTCCGCGCTTTATCACCCTAGTGCCGCCTCAACACCCTAGTTGAACTTCTCCCTCCACGGTGCCGCCCCGCACCGTGTTCTCCCTGCGGGCGCGCTCTGCGCCCACTCTCTGCTCCCTGCGGGCGCTACTGGCGCCCATGCGGTGTCCTACGGGTGCGCCCCTGCCTCAAGGATGCTGCCCTGGCCTTTGAGGGTTCCCCATGGGCGTGGTGACCTTGAGTCCCACAAGTGCCTTGGGTGATGACCCTCGGCTGTCCTCCTTGGTGGCCTTATTTTTTGCTAAGTATAGGAATAAAGACTTTGTATAAAAACAAAGTATCCCCATATGCCAAATGCCACTTGAAGCCTTCTTCCTCATTTTTTCTCATCTTCTTCTTCATTTGAATTCGTCACTCCTTCTCAACAAATATTCATTACTTATGAGGGGAATTCTTGAAGGTTCTTTCTTCATCAACCGAGCACTTAATCACATAAATTCTTAAATGAACTTCATTGATCTAATCAGAGATCAAGTTGGATCATCTTCATGTTCACATGCACTTAGTGATAGTCCATGGACTTCATTAATCCACTTCATCCACTCAGTGATTGTGGATGGATCTCCTTTCATCTCCTCATGAATTGTCAATACAATGCATGGTCTTCTATCATTGTTGTGACTTTGTATCATCAAGATACAAGTTCTATGAACTTCAAGATCAGCTCAACAATCGTCAGATGTTACTAGAGAATGTTTCAACCACATCTCCTATGCCACTTAGTGAATCTCCTATGTGACACGCATCTTAGTAACATGGCCATTCTCCATTCATCACCAACACCATCACAACCTTTGTCATTCACATCGTGACATTCCTTGACATCCATTCATTCCAAGACAACTTCATGCCTCATTGACAACAAATGCAACACAGTGCACTTCATAATGGATAACAAACAAATTGTTTCGGTGGATGATAAACTAATGCCTCACGAAACGATGATTGTCAAATCTTCTCCTACCACCTCTTATGGTGGCCATTATGATGGAAATTTATTTATATATGGTATATATTATGTTTATGGTTTCTTTATTATTCTGTATTTTTCATTTATATCATACATTTATGGTTTCCATTATGGGTAAACATGATAATTTCATTTAAGGAAGTGCAGACTACTGCACCTTCAAATAGATATGACTCGTTCTATCCATAAGTGGGACATACAAAGGATGAAGTTAATGAAATTATAAATGAAATTATAAATTAATTATAATATACCTATTTATCATTATGTTTTCATTCCATTGAATACAAAATAGAAATTAAAGTAGCATTTATGCGTACGTGTGACTTACTGTCTCCATGAACAATGTATTCCATTTCGTACCATTAAATATTATGTAATATTATAAATAAATATATATACTAGATATATATGATATATATAATATTTAAATATTGAATATAATTTATTATATAATGGACTCTTGAACACATGGACAACTTGTAAATATAAGGTGTTCATTTTTGACCCAATTACCAAATATCGACGAAATAACCATTATTATCTAAAATGATTTCATAATGTTTATAACATGGTAATAAGTGATATAAATGGAATAATAATATTTAAATAGGATTTTAATTAAGTATAAATTAACTTATGTTTATTATTCAGGAAGATTAAGGAATAAACGATTCATTTCAGACACGAGGTAAGAGTTTTCTTATCTCACTTTTAATTCTATTTGACTTCCATTGTTTAGCACTTATTTATTGAATATGGTGTATTGTGTACTACCATTTGTTATATATTATCATGATTATATTTATATTTATGGTATTTTATGATTCATTTTATGGCTATTAACTTCTTTTCATATGACTCGATTGATTACAATGTGGTAAGGGTTTTTAATCTCAGTTTCTATTTCTATGAGATTCATGCTATATTAACCACTATTTCCTTCTCTATGGTGTATGTACTGCCCATGATTTTATTAATGGTGTAATATAATTTAATTCATGGATATTTACATCTTTATTGTTTGATTCTACTTTCATGTGGTGTATGTTTTGTATGTAACCAAATCAGTAAGGAATTTCAAATATCAATTTCCACTCAATGGGATTTATGCATACTTCACTGATTATTTTACTACAAGATTATGTATAAAATCACTATTTATTTACTTATGTGGTAATTTACACTCCCATTTTTTTATATACTTCAAATACACATAATCAATCCATTTAAAAATTCATAGGTCATCTATATGAACATGATAAGAGTAATTTAACTCAATTTACATACATTGAGTTAAACATCCAAGTCATTGATTTTTTTTACAAAAATATGTGTGAATGTTATTTGATTGATTTAAACATAATATCCAATCATATTGAGTATATTTAAATTTTTCACACATTATTATGTATTTTATATATCCATAATCTAAGGATACAGTTTTTATAATGGATTTCGTCTCAATTTATATTTCATTGAGACTTCGTTGTTGTTATGCACCAATTCCCTCTTATATGGTGTATATACTTTCCTTTGGAATATTATTTCAGGAATACCTTTATTCTCAGGATATTATAATGTTCTAATTCAATCGTATTACTCAATTATTTGTATTCAAGAGTCCATTTTGTAAAAAACTCTTTAACTAAAATATCATCTTTAAATTTTTTATAGATTTATTCTTCTATATATTTATCATTAATATCCATATTTTGTAAAATGCTTATAAGGTTTTATTTATATGGACATTAATATTTTCAAATGATAATTTATTTTAAATTTTTCATGTTGGTATGGGACACTTTGATTCAAAAATCGCTTTATTAAATGTTTTAAATGGTTTGGAAAATGGTTTGTTAATTCATTGATTATGTCTATATCTAGATATGATATGTTGTGATAGTAATGTGGAAATCTTATATTTCCTTTGTTTTTGATTTAAGTGATATGAATATGTCATGGTTATTGGGAATTGTTTACATATACAGGTGGTTCTGTGATAAAAATAGTACGAGTGAGCCCGAGATAGATCTCCAATGTGTTGGGTAACATAACGGAGGTAAACATCAATGCTTCTACTAAGAGATTTTGGGAATATATTGTGATGGGTATTCCAATGTAACTCCATATATTGTTTTGATAGCTACAATGAAAGTATTTTATGTATGGAATAAGTTACCTTTATGATTTATGAATTATAAATGTTTTTCATAAATCTTATTATTTCATAAGGTATGTTATGATTGAAAAGTATGGTTTCACTCTTTTGTGTTTATTGATGGAAAAATATTTTCATTCCTTATTTTATATCCATTACTATGCTTTTTATGCTCATCCCATGTTTTGAAATGTTTTTCAAAGGACATGAAGATGTATATGTTCATGTATGGGATCAAGGAAAAGTCATGCTGTCTAAAACATGGAACAAGACATGACGTTTTTTTTTGAATAGTTTTTTTTTGTAAAAAAAATAGGAACTGAGTAGAAGTGTCTACTTTTTTATTTTGAGAAGTAATGTAATAGTTCAGACCTAATTCTCAAAAACACAAAACCTGAAAAGATCTCCAATGTGAATTATTAATTAATTCCATATTATGTAATTTTTTAAGGCCATGTCCTTATAGTTGGTATCAAAGGTTGGTTAATATAACTTTAGAGGTTATGGGGTTATTTAAGCATAAGTGAAATTACAAAAATGGTTACGATTTTATAAAGAGTTATAGTTATTTTAGATAATGTGAATGAGTTTATGATAGCATGTATAAATATATCTTGGTATTTAACCTCCTCATAAGATATTACATGATGATTTTACTGATATACTCACACTTACCATTTTGGTTTTAGTAAATCGATGGATCTAGCAGACACTAAAGTAACAGTGGATGTAAAGAAAAATGTGATGGTTTTTTGAATGAAAAACTGAATGAAATGGGATCTATAATGTGAACTCTTCTGGTTATTTTCTAACAACTATATGGAGTCATGATTGACCACCTGATCCTTGGTTATTTTTATAAGGCGTCATATATGTGAGAAACAAATCCCCACGATGTTCAGCTAATAATCATAAAGGTATGTATATTAAAAAACATATGTGACAATGATGTGGAAATAAATAGATAAAAAAATGTTTCAAAGGGACGGGAAGATTCTATAGATGTGGAAGTGATCATCATAAATCAAGAACCTTCTATGGAAAAAGGAAGTATCCAATTGACTCTTGGAAAGGGAAATAAGTTCTTTCTAAGGGATCAATTGAATGTTTTGAATTTATAGTGTATGGTCATTATACCAACAGACTTCCTAAAAAGAAGGACCAGGAATGGGATCACCAGGATCATACAAATATATGTTTACCAATACCCAATTCCTTTCCAATTTGGGATGAGGAAACTAACAATGACCAATAAAATGTGTGGATAACTTCATAACTAATGCTTAGAAATTATTGAATCTTAGGATTTGATTCATGATTTTTTCTATAGGAAATAATTATTTTAGAATAAGTTGGAAATGAATGGTTAATGGATCACGAAGAATGGTGAATGATTAAGAAGTTAACATATAATGGATTCAAGTGTTATGGTAGATTTTAGGATGGTGAAATACTTAAAAGTATTAAGGCTCTTTTGATAATGGGATTACATTATAATACGTTTTACAGTATGGGTAACCCTAATTTTTGATATTTGAAAATTTTATTCAAGGAATAATTATCTTTTCTTTTGTGGGTATAGTTATAATGAACCATTTGGGTTTATAAGATCTTAGAATTTTAGGCAATTACAGGTTAATAAATTTTGGTATACAAAATGAAAGTTATTAAATATACATTGTGGTTTAAATATATTATGGCTATTTTTGAGGAATTTATCTCTTTTTTTGGAATGTTATAAAATTATATAGTTTTTGAAAAAGGACAACACGTAGACCGTGTGACAACCCATCATGTCCGACAAATCTGTAGGAATTGAAACCACAAACAATGTGCGATTGATATTTATCCTATACCACCGGACTACGTGAAGTCCCTAGTTAGTATGAATAATTCGTTTCAGTTACATGATTTTATGAATCAAGAATAAGTTTATTTTGGGTAATCTACAAAAATTATTAACCTATCATAGAGAATATGTGATTATGTTAATTACGTTTCAATACGAGACTTTAAAAGTTACTAATGTTATTTGGATATAAATGTTAAGATTAATCTTGAAAGACTATGTGACTAAATCCTTCTAAGATTTCGGTTTCAATCATAGTTTTGATTACTTGAAGAATTTTATCGAATTTTGTTTATTGAATGGTATTCATTGATCTTTGGGTATTATTTGAAAAATTATGAAGATTAAGTGTAGTTTTTCTTTTTTATAAAAGATTATCCTTTTTTCGGATTATCTAATCATATACTAACCATTTTGGTATGGGTTAATGTATAAAGGCATGGGAAAAATATAGTTCATCCCTTGGGGATTATTTGATTCTCTAGATGTTTATTATTTCACTTTCAATGTGAACAAGTCATCTTGAATACTCATCATTTTAAGAAAAAATTGAGTTTGTGGTAAGAATTTAGTAAAGGAAGAAAGTATACATGATACGTAAGAATGATTCCTTTTGTTTTTATATAATTTCATAAAAAAATTCATCAACATTATGAAAGGTAACTTAAAAAGAAAACATTTTTTGCAACATTTTCCTACCGAGGAATCAAATTTTTTTTAACCCATCACATGTTTGTGATTTTCTGGTGGTTACATTTCTCCTAATCATGTTTTCTATCACTCTCACTAAAACATGATGGTTTCTTTTTCCACTATATCCATGTTTTCATCGAATACTAATATCTTTTTTATTGGGTGACCTTTGTACTTATCTACCTTTTTAGTGATAGATTTATTAACACGTTTTCTGATGTGGGACTTTCAATGATGTTTCTAAGCCCAATTTTATAACTATGAGGATGCAAATTCCAAAAGGGGGGAAGGATGTAACATTCCAGATAAATAGAGAATATTAAAGTTTCATATTTACTAATATTTTTAAATTAATTATTAATATTACTTTATTGGGGATGCTATGTTGGATGGCATACCCGATACACAACAACGGGTTACTTTGAAATCTTACATTGCACAGTAAAAATATAATATTATTATTTTAAATGGAAGTTAATTCCAGGCTATTTTATTTGTTTGAATTAATAGAACCAACAAAAATATGATTTTACATGTTTTTTAAATGTTTTTACAATTATCCAATAAATGATAGAGGCTTGAAATGAGAATGAATCTAATTTTAAGCATAATTTACCTTAAAAGGTTAATTTACCACCCTTTAATGGAGAACCCTCATTAAATCTAGTTTTGGTCCCTTATATATTTTATATTTTACCAAATAAATTTTTTTGTTTTGAATAGAGACATCAAAATTCACTTTGGTTAAAAAAAATTTAATTTTTCTGATAAAATTATTTTTTGATATATAGTGGAAAATTCTGTATTTTAATTCAAAAATGCCTTTTAATATAATATATTTATATGTTTTGTTTATTATTTTTAATTTGTTATAAAGTTTAATTAGATAATATTTTTACCATTTAATCCAATATTTTTCATTGGAATAAATTTCACTTTGAAATTTGGCATTAACAAGTGTCAATATTTTGATAGTTATTATTTCTTAAAAACACGCTTTTTGTTTTAACAACAAAAATTAATTTTAAATTAATTAATACAACTTCTATGTTTTGAATTTTGTAAAATAGAAATCATTTTTAAATTTTGTATATCAAATATAACTTAGGCAGAATTTTTGTTATTTTTATGAAAAACATCAATTTTTGATGAATAGTGAAACCACTAAGTAGTAGTTAAAAATCATACCTTTTCATATAAATGATATTTACCACTTCTGTGAATTGAATTTATAAAATCCTACATAAATGGTTGTTATTAGTAAGTAAATGTGGTTCAATAAGATGAAAATAAAATTTTGGAATAGTAACTTTTGACTTTTATTTATCGTCACTACAAAAAAATAGTACATTAGAGGGGGTTATTTTGAGGGGGTTATGCACAACCCCGTCTAAATTCATTTTCTGTAACATTAGAGGGGGTTCTGCACAACCCCATCTAACCATCGAATATAGAGGGGGTTATGAAACCCCTCTAAATTCATTTTGAACAAAAATTATAGAGGGATTATATACAACCCTCTCTAAACATAGAATTTAGAGGGGCTCATAGAGCCCCTTAATTTATTTATTTCGATTGGGTTTTGAATGCCCTCTATAATTTTAACATTATTTTTTTAATACCTAGATGAATTTTAGAGGGGGTTCAAAACCACCTATAATATCTTAAATTAAAGGGGGTTGAAAACCCCCTCTAATGTATTAAATTAGAGGGGTTTAACCCCCCTCTAATTTTTTAAATTAGAGGGCATTCAAAACCCCTTTTAATATATTTAAATTAGAGGGGGTGTAGAACCCCCTCTAATGTCTTTAAATTAGATGGGGTTCAAAACCCCCTCTAATGTCATTAATTTAGAAGGGGTTTGAACCCCCCCCTCTAATGTATTTAATTTATAGGAGGTTTAAAACCTCCTCTAATTTAAGAGATTAAAGGGGTTGTAAACACCCACTATTTTAAAAAAACATCCATAATTAAATATATACGTAAAAATAATTAATCTAAAAATATATCGTATATAAACCCAAGCTTGTAGTTTTCATAAATTATATAATAACATTAATAAATATATTTTATCTAATAGGTTTATGCCTTTATATTATATATGAAATGGAATTTATAGACATAAATTTATATTAATGAATATTTATTGGAATACTTCTATATATATATATATTAATGTACATAATAATAAATATACGTATTTAAATACATTATATAATTTTCTTTGTAAATTATTTTTCATATAATATTAATTTTATATAATATAAAATTGTATTTCATATAATATTAATTATATTTTTCTATAAATTGTATTTTATATAATATTTATTATATATAATGTACATATTAATTATATATAATATAAAATTGTATTACATATAATATTGATTATATATAATATATATATTAATTATATATAACATTATATTAATTATATATATAATATAATATTAATAATATATGATATAATATTAATAATATATGATATAATATTAATTATATATAATATAATATGAATTATATATAATATAATATTAATTACCTATAATATTATTGTTTGTATAAATTGTATTTCATATAATAATATTAATATATTAATTTCATATAATATTATACAGTTTATACAAATAACTATATTTATTAGTATAAATAATAATAAATATATGTATTGAAATACAATATATAAATATGTTTTTAAAGGCCTTATATAAATATATTAGGCAAATGCTTATATATATATATAAAATAAATATGTATTTATGTATATAAATAATTTACATCAATTTATAATATAAATGTATTTAATATAATATATATTTGATATAAATCAATAAATAAATATATAATATATATTAAACCAACATAAATTTTTATAGATTAAAAAATAGATTTTATAAGAATAATAATAATTAATAATATTATTATTATCAAGCGCACACACACATATAAGTATAATATAAACATATATACTTACGTAATATATCTAGGTGATATATAAATATATAATAATACACACACACATATATAATTGCATATACAAATAAATAAAGTAAAAAATATATATATTATTATTTAAATGTATGTAAATATATTATGCTAATAATATTTGTTATAACAAATAGTGAAATATATATAAATATTAGAATGTGTAATATAAATATCAACAAAAAGTTGGTGTAGTGGTGCGCAGGAGGAGTTCTAGTGGAAGGTACCGGTTCAAATCCAGGCGCTAACATTTTTCTTTGCTGAGGCGGAGCAGGGGATGCCGGGGCCGCTAGACGCAGGTGGGAACCAGATCGGGATGAGGGCGCAGTACAAGAGGTGGTAGGTAGGAACTAGTAGGATGAGGGCGCGGGGGACTAGAGGGGAAGCAGGCTGAGGGTGAGGTCGCATGGAACTGGAGGGGAGGTGGGCTGAGGGAGAGATACTAGGATATCATTAAAAAATTGTGAAAATCCTTAGGGGCAGTTTTTACATTCGCCCCTAAAGTAACCCCTTTATCAGGGGCGATATGAACCGCCCTAAAGCATTCGAACTAGTGGTAGTTGTGGTTGGTCTGGTGAGTTTATGTGAACATTAGAGGGGGTTTAAAACCCCTCTAATGTAACCGCCGCTAAAGTCAACATGACATTAGAAGCGCATGATAAAAACTGCCACTAAAGTATGTAGGTGGGAACATTATTGGTGCTTCATCACAACCACCACTAATAGATTTAGAAGGGGTTATAACCCCTTCTAATGTTAAAAATAACCCCCTCTAATTTGCCCATTTTTTTGTAGTGGCGGTTAAAGGTAAATAGGGTAATTCAAGGTAAAAAATCATAATAATAAGAAATTACCTTAACACTTGTGCTGACATTATTGGATGATTCATGTCAACCCATGGGAATATTTAGGTCTATTTTGGGACCCCAATGATTCACATAAGAATAATAATGAATCTTTATATTAATTAACACTATAAATATTTTTTGGGAAATATAAAATGATTTCTTATGTCAAGGTATTTTTTTATAATTTGTAGTTATCAAATAAATAAAATTATTTATGACACAATAATGATGTAGTGCTTACCTCATTAACAAATAATTAAAATAACTAAGATTATAAAGATTAAATTAATTTTCAAAACCTATCCAATTCTTATTGGATAATTTTATTTTGACCATGATTCATCTTATCGTTGAGTTTAATTTGTTTTCAACCTTTTGAAACCGAAAAAATGTTTTGTAATAAAATAATATTTTCACACTTTCCTAAAGAGTCCCACCTCCCCCTTATAAAAGGGAAACACTTATAACCCATACCTCACACCTCTCAAGACACTTTGCTCATCCAAACTATGTCCAAATAATCTCTAAAAATCCCTGTCTTTTACATAGAAGTCTTAAATTGGGCAGAATTCACTTCAAGAAGTCATTTGGGTTCAAACCAAAGGGAGTTACCCAATTTAAAGGTTACGTCTTCTCTTAAGTTATTTTGTTTTATTTTTCTTATCCAACCCCATAAAATCTTTTTATTTCTTTATTTTATAACCAAAAAAATATCATAAATATACTAGGTTGTTTTTATGAGAATGATTAAAACTAAAATTACACAGAACTCCATCTAATGGGTAACAAACATACTGTTTCTTTGGATGAAAAACTAACGGCTCATAAAAGGATGATTGTTCAAATTTCTCCTACCACCTCTTATGGTGGCCATTATGATGGAAATGTATTTTTATATGATATATTTTTTTTATTCTACCATATTTTTCATTTATATCATACCATTATGGATTCCATTACGGGTAAACACGATAATTTTATTTGAGGAAGTGCGGACAACTGTCCCCTCAAAGTGATATGACTCGTTCATGAAATACATGGGACATATAAAGGATGGAGTTAATGAAATTATATATTAAATTATACTATAATTATAATATACCTATGTATCCTTATTTTATCATTCAATTAATGAAGAAATAGAAATGAAAGTATCGTTCATGCGTACGTACGACTTACTGTCTCCATAAATAGTTCATTTCATTTCATACCACTAAATGTTTTGTAATATTATAAATTAATATATATAATTGATATATATGATATATATGATATATATGATATATAAATCATGAATATAGTTCTTGAGATAATGTAATCTTGACCACATGGACAACTTGTAATTATAAAGTGTTCATTTTTTACTCATGTACCAAATATCGACAAAATGACCATTATTAACATAAATGATTACATAATGGTTGTAACATGATAATAAGAGATACAAAATAAATAAAAAAATGGAAGAATGTTCTTAATAAATTATAAATTAAATTCTATTTATTATAGATGAATAAAAAGGAACAAATGAGTCACGTCGGACACAAGGTAAGGCGTTTCTTATCTCACTTTTAATTCTATGAGATTTCCATTGTTCCCCACTTATTTGTTGCATGTGTTGTATTGTGTACTGCCATTTGATATATATTATCATTATTATTTTTATATTAATTTAATTTTGTGATTAATTTGGTGGATATTAACTTTTTTTCATACGAATCGATTGATTACAACATGGTATTGGTTTTTAACCTCAATTTTTATTCTAGTGAGATTCATGCTATATTACCCATTATTTCCTTTTCTGTGGTGTATGTACTTTCCATGATTGTATTCATGGTGTAAAATATTTTAATTTATGGGTATTTACATCTTCATTTTACGATCCTTATTTCCTGGGGTGAATATTTTGTAAGTTACCAAATCAGTAATGGAATTTCAAATTTCAATTTCCACTCATTGGGATTTTCACATATTTCATTGATTATTTTACTCCAAGATTATGTGTAAAATAAATATTTATTTACTTATGTAGTAATTTAAACTCTCCTTTGTGTATATATAATTATTTTAAACATAATAAATCCATTGTTAAATTCTTAATTATTCGATATGAACTTGATAAGAGTAATTTTATGTCAATTTCCATTCATTGAGTAAAACTTCAAAGTCATTGGTGTTGTTTTTAAAAAAATACGTGCGAATGTTCTCTGATTGAATTAAACTGATTATTCAATCACATTGAGTGTATTTATATTTTTTACACATTATTATGTTATTGATTTATCCTTAATCTAAGGATACAATTTTTATAAGGGATTTCGTCTCAATTTACATTCTATTGTGACTTTATTATTGTTGTGCAAAAATTCACTATTATATAGTGTATATACTATCCATTGGAATATTATATCATGAATTTATTTATTCTCAAAATATTATAATGTTTTGATTCAATGTTATTCCTCAATTATTTGTGTTCAAGAGTATCTCTTTTCATTAATAAATCTTTACCTAAAATATCGTTTTGAAATGTTTTAAATATTTATTCTTCTAAATCATTATCATTAATGTCCATGTTTTCAAAATGGTTTTAATGATTCATTTATATGGAAATTAATTTTTGAAAATGATAATTTATTTAAAATTTTCAAATTGGTATGGGACACTTTGATTAAAAAATCTCTTTATTAAATGTTTTAAATGGTTTTGAAAATATTTTGACAAAACATGGATTATATCTATATCTTGAAATTATATGTAGTGATTGAAATGTGGAAATGTTATATTTCCTTCATTCTTATTTTAAGTGTTATGACTATTTAATGGTTCTTGGGCATTATTTACATATATGGGTGGGTCCGTGAGAAACTTACGTCGGGTGAGCCTGAGATAGCCCACCAATTCATTGGGTTACGTGACAGTGGTAAACGTTAATGTTTCTCCAAAGAGATTTAGAAAATATATTGTGATGGGTATTCCAATGTAAATACCTACGTACCTATGATAGATACAATGTATGTATATTGCGTATTCCATAAGTTACCTTTATGATTAATGATTTTTGTGTGTTATTCATGTATCTTATTATTCCATAAGGTATGTTATGATTGAAAAGTATGGTTTCATTGTTTTGTATTTATTGATGGACTAATGTTTTAATTCCTTATTTTATATCCATTAATGAGATTTTTATACTCATCCAATGTTTTGAAATGTTTTTTCACATGACATAAAGATGTATAGGGTCAAGGATAGAATCATGGAAAATTCATGTTGTATAAAACATGAAACTAGACATGACACTTTTTCTTAAGAGTTTTTGTTTTGTTATAAAATAGGAACTGAGTTGAAGTGTCTAATTTGTTACATTTGAGAAGTAATGAAATAGTTATGACCTAATTCTCAAAAACTCTAAACCTGAAAAGATCCTCAATGTATATTACTCATTAATTCAAGATTATGCAATGGATTAAGGCCGATTACATATATACCTACTCACCATGTACGCTCACTTACTAAAAATTTGAGACCAGGGTCTAGTAAAGTGATTAGGAAGCCTCTACATGAAGAAAATTGTTTGACACCAAGGAGTACCATCGAAAATAGTCTCAAATTGTGATTCACACAATAAATCCATGTTATGGATGGGATTACAGGAGGATATTGGGGCTCAGTTGTGCTTGAACACAACCTTTCACCCACATACTGATGGTCAGATAGAGATGACTGTACAGACATTGGAAGACATGCTTTGTGATTATGTCCTTTATTTAGGTCAGAGTTTGGAGGAACACCTACCACTGGTGTTGATTCCATAAAGGTACTCATGGAAATGCCTCCCACATGTGGGAAAATCCCATTGGTGTTTTTCACCATCCCCTGGACATTGGGAGGCGGGTTTGGGGTCGTCATGGAATTGGCACTGGGGGATGGGTGATGACATGTTTCAATTTTGGTTTTTATTATTTTGAGTTATTTGAAAGAAATTTATTTTTTTAACAGACTATGATGATGTTTTGGGATTATAGTTGCATTTTGGATATTAAAAGTAGTTTTTCTTCGTCGAATGGTTTATTCATTTTTGATGTTTTTTATAATATAATAAACATATTCGATTAGGATAATGTTTCATGAAAAGATACAAATATAGTTAATATTTTGTGGATTATGTGACTCTATAGAAGTTGATTTTAGTACTTCAGGCATAAAATAAATTCTTCTTGAATACTCTTCATTGGAGAAAGAGATAAGTATGAAGTGGAATTTGATTAATGGATGAATCTATAATTTTCATGTAATAATATTTCTATATTTTTTTATTCTCTGTAGAGAATTAATTTCTCAAATCTATGAAAAAAGATAAAACAAAATTGTTTTCCATTTACTCTTCCTAATATGAAATCAATGGCCATTTTACCCATCAATAATTTTTTGTTTTTGTGATTGCTAACATTATCCAAACCATGATTTATATCACTCTCTATAAGAATTTGATAGTTAGTTTTTCTTACATACCCACATTTTCATACATAGAACCCTAGTATGTGTTACCTCAGGTAACCTTTATACATTCATTTCTCTCATTTAATGTAAATGTTATGATAATAATTTTTCCAATGAGGGATTGAAATAATTTTTTTGAAAAATGGCATACCTTAGTTACTGACCCAAAATTCAAAATTATGATGATGAAATTTAATATTCGCGGATGAATTTAACAACCATATTTTTTAAAAAGTGAAAAAAAATTTAAATAGGAAACCATATACACCATATTGTTCTTAAACAGACAACTAAATATTATTATTTAAATTTTACCATTTTAACCTAGACATTAGAAAGTGTAGAATATATATTATTAACTAAATTATGAACATATTGTTTACACAAATTTATAAAATAATAAATTGGATACCAAATTTGTTAAATATGGAAATAAAAAACCAGTTTAATATAAAAGACGAGTTTTTAAGAGAAACTATTTAAATGAGAATAATTGTTTTCATAAAATAATAAAATCACTGTTAATAAATTATATTTATAAATTATAAATTCAACACAATGTTTAAAATTAATCTTATGTGTTTTATCATCCTAACATAAAAACATATTTAATTTTATATAGAAAAGGATTATTTTTCAAAAAAGGCATTTGTACATCCTTTTTTGGAGATCCATTTTAAATCTAGTTTTTATAAATTTTATAAATTGTATTTGAAAAAAACTAGAATTATTATATAGAAGTGATATATAAAATTTTACATTGGATTATTTTTTGTATTTTTTTGATAATATTAAATTTTTAATGAGTAGTGAAAACTACTACATTTTAATTCAAATCTGTGTTATCTTCTAATTTTTTATATAGTATTATTATCCTTTTAATTGGTTTTAAGGTAAAATTAAATTATATTTATATCATTTGATCTAATTTAGGGAATTTTAATCAATTTTAAATTAAAATGGTGGTTTTCAAAAATCAATATAAATAAAGGCCTTCGGGCCATTCGGGGGTGTTTCTACAATCTGTCAACAAGATTTATTTTTAAATTAATTTTATTTATTTTTTAGAATTAAATTTAAAAAATTGGACATACATGGTTGTAATAATTATGAAACTGTGCTCGAATAGGGTCAAAATTATTTTTTTGTCAATTATAGGTTTAATATTTTATTTACCATGGTTAAAGGTATATCGGGTAATTAAACGTAATAATTAGGTTATAATAAAAGAAATAAAACATATCCTAATAATATTTTATGAGTTATTTTTGACCAAGACTGTACATGGGATGAAATTGTAACCTTTTGAATCCACTTTGGTGAGATTATGAAATTAATTACATTTTATTTAATGTAAAACCCAGATGTTATAAACATCTTTCTTATTACTATTGAAATTTTAATATTGGGTTATATAAGTGACATCATAGACTATAAATATTAATTATAAATATATAGATATTAAATATATCATGATAATTTATTTTTAAATTTTAGACATTAAGTAATTTAATTTAATTATGAAAAAATAATGATGTAGTAATATGTTTGTTAAATAAAGAATTAAATAAATGATATTAATAATATCTAGATAAATCTAAATTGAAATATTCTATTCTATAAATGATTTTTATGGAATAAATAGACATTTTATTGTTGATTTAATGTAGTTTTTTTTAATAAATTCTGTTGTAATTAATTTTTAAAAATTCATGAAATGAATAGAGTGAAAATAGATATAATTAATATTTTAATATAAAAATTATTTAATTAAATGAAACAAAATTTATAATAATCCATTATTTCACTAAATAGTTTTACAGGTATCTAAATGTTATTAATTACAAATTAAGTTTCCATTTCCCATGTTATGGTAATTATTTTAACTATCAATGTATATATAACTAAATAAAATAGTAAGAGTTTGAGGAGTTGAAACAGAAAGATAAGGACTGAAAAATATAAAAAAATGACAAATTTATTTTATATGAATGGATTTTGAACAATAAAAATATTATCTTCAAACTAATTCATCTAATACCTTTTATAGCAGAAAATGAATTTATATTAATTTAATACTTTTTGTAATTCCAAGAGTTCCCCTCACCATATCTATAAAAGGAACTCTCCATCTCTATTCATTACACATAATACAGAATTTTGATCAGCCATGATTTACCCAAAACCCTTAATCAATCCCCTCCCCACATTATTTGGGGTTTATTTTTTGTATAACATCATTCTTAGAAGGTTTATGGTGTTAAGAAAGGTGATCATTGGAAGGACACCGAATGTTTTTATTTACGTGTTCCTATTTTATTTCATCTTCCACATCCTAAAAATATCATCTATAAATGATGAGATAATTAATAAAATATCATAAATAAAATTAGCTTTTATTATGTTAATATTTCCACATAATTCTCTCTCCTCATCTGTCAAATGAGAATGCAACAAATAGTTTATGCCTATGTGTAAATTATCACCTCCACAAACTGATATAACGTGTTTCCCATTACTATCTCCCATGACTAGTTATAATGATGGAATTAATGATCTTATATTCATGAAATATTAATAATTAAAAGATTATATTATATCATATATGTTCTTACATTATTTGCACAATAAATGATAACAATATTCATGCGTATGTGTTAACTATCACCTCAAAGAAGTGACGTGATTCACTATTTTCCACTAATTCACTTGTATGATATATATATATATATATGAATATTTAAATTATTAATGGGATAATAATGATATTATGATAATTATTTAAATATAAAATAATAATTACCTTATTTCCATAACGATCAAGGAAAAATGAGAACGTAACACATGTAAACGTACGACCTGTCGTCTCCATTATTGTAATGTTTCTCATTTCTCATAACTATAAGTGATGTTTTGATTTAGAAGTATAAGGAGGGTAATAATGCAATCATTATTCAAGGTATATTATTCTAAAAATGATGGACTTATTCCACATGGAAAAAATTTCATAATACGAAGTTCATTTTTGAACTCATGTACTGATTATTAACAAAATCCCCAATATTAACTTAAATAATTAAGTAATTGTTATAAAATTATAAATAAGTTATATTATGGGAAATATAAACATTTAAAGGGTTATAAATAAAGTATAAATTTATATAAATTTATTATTTTTAATATAAATAACATACAAGAATTGTTCGACTTTAGGTAAGTGATTTCACCTCAATCTCTTTCCAATGAGGAAAATATTGATTATATGGACCTTTATTATACAACAAGTGTTATATAAAACCCTTTTTACTTGTTATATCTTGAACTAATATATTATCATGATATTTAATTATTTTTTAATGATATTATTTAATTATTTGTATTCAAGTGTTTCTATAGTTTTATGGTACTCTTCAACAAAAAAATCATTTAAAATGTTATTATGATTTATTGTTGTAAATATCCATAATTATTGTCCATGTATTAAATTTTATTTTAGGGGTTTATTTATACAATATTTACAGTTTTTATAATGTTTATTTCTTTAAAAAGATTCCATGTGGTATATTACACTACGATCCACGAATCATAATTTTCAATATATTAATGGAGTTTTAGAAATGGATTAATTATTTTAATATGTTGGATTGTTTTTTAACATATAATCCAAAAATATAATTTATTACTGTCATGTCCTTATATTGTAATGATATTTACATTACATGTTTACTATTTAGTTTTAAATAAATTTTTTTTATTTATGAGTGTATGACTTGTAATGATGAAATCTGATTTCAAAGTGGAAATGTCATTTTTCATTTATGATTGTTTTATCTGATATGATTATGTTATAGTTAATGGGAATTGATTATGTATAAAAGTGGTAACATGATAAAAAATGGGGGGGATCTCATGATATCTCTCCAATCCACTATATATTGAGATAGAGTTAAATGATATGGTTTCTCCTATGATATTTCGGAACTATATTGGGACGAGTATTCCAAATGTAAGTTTGAAGGTTACTCATTATGTAGTTGTGAAAGCTAAAATGTATATATGATATGTATGAAACAACTAATCCTTATGATTTATTATTTCTAATATTATTTTTTTCAGGTATCTTATGATTTTAATAGGTATGTTTAAGAGATTATGATTTATGGGTGAAATTTATGATTTTGTAAAAATGTTTTATTGAGTTTAAAATATTAATGGTCTAATAGTTTCATTAACTATTTTATATACTTTATTATTATTTTTAGGATCATCCCATGTTTATTAAAATGATTCCACTATATATAATGATGGGTAATAGAAATAAATAAGTCAAGATGAGTGTAATGAATATTTTTATTGAGATAAATTTTTTATGTTTTATTCTGAATAATTTTTCATTGGGAAAAACTAGAAAGTGATTAAAAGTGTACACTTTGTAATATTTTAGTTGTTATGTAATATTTATGGAATATTTTTGTAAAACACTAATCCTATGAACATTCTCATGTTGATATCTTCAATTAACTCATAATTATGTAATGTTTTAGGAAATGGAATTATAATTATATGAACATATACCTACAATACCATGTACTAAAATTATTCTAAAATGATAATTAGTATAATATATTTTATATTTAAATGTTTTTACCTTGTGGTAAAATTAATAATTTTCCATTTCAATGGGATTTGTGCAAATATTTTTATGGAATTCAACAAATAATCATAATCCAAACAATAAATTTGAAAAATAAATCCTATCTAAAATCCATAATTGTAATAGTATTACACAATGTTTAAAACAATAGTATAATTCAAAGTTTCATGTTTTCATAATATGGTATGATTAATACAATTCTATTTTAATGAGGTTCATGCAAATATTATGATGGAATTCAAAAAATAATCAAGACTGAACAAATAAATTTTAATAATCAATGTTGTATAAAACTATCACTATGAAACATAGACCTCATTATTACATGGGTTTTATCATTATATCGGAATATATCTCCTATATTATGTAATCAATATATAAATAAAAATATATAATGTAAAATGATTATATGAGCCTTTTGATGGACAAATACTAATTTTTTATAACAAACAATACCCCAAATTCGTACATGGATTTATTTACTACTAATCTCCACTATTGGTTTTATTGAAAGACACTCCACACTTAAATATATATATTAAAAACTATACTCTTTTATCATCAAAATAATTATATATTATCTATAAAATAATTGAAAAATCACTCACTCTATGAAAACTTGATTCATTCTATTACTGATAAATGATTCTAATGTGAAAATTTGATCAATGAAAAACATCATTCAACGTTTTCAGTAATAAATATTATTATATATAATTATAAAGAAACCTCATGTGGTCCCAATACTCATTTAGAACCCCTTAAATTTTGTGTAAATATTTAACAAATAATTAATTTCACCCTCACCAAATCCACCTCATTGTTTATTATACCCCTTTACATTTTTAAGAAAATGTCTTCCCCATTGAAATTCCTTAAAAAAATACTTCCCCATATAAAAAAATTTATTTCTACATTTATAAAATTAGTTTTATATATCCATTTATTAATGAATCAAAAGTGTTAATAATTGATAGTTATAATGGTGAATACATTATCTAATCATTCCACACCTCTAATAAAACATATAATTACATAAAACACTTATTAATAATAGTAACATTATTTGAAAATTCCAATTACACAAATTTTTATTAAATAATGAATGTTGAATAGAAATAAACAATAGATTAGTAGGCCTATGTTTCTTAAATCATTCAAGTGGATATATATAGTTAACTTCAAAGATCTATATCCATCATCTGAAGAAATTCTAATGAATTTTCTTCATCATTATACCGATAATATACTATTATAAAAATATACTCAAATAATATGAAATATTAAATAAAAATATGACTAATAAAAAAATAGTGTATCTTGATGTTATTTTTATAGAAAGTATTCACTGATATGTTTTATTATATTTATATCATATCAGTTGTTATATTTGATTAAAATAGATTAATATAAATAACAAAAATGTCACACATAGATGTTTATGGGTAATAATTTGTAAGGTGTATGTATTCAGCTTCTTAATTTATAACTGAAATGAAATATCAATTCTTACATAGAATAGAAATATAAAAGATTCCACGATAGGACACACCACCCAAAGAAGACGTCATAATATCTACTATTCCAATCTAATAAACATTCATATATCCCATTAACTTTCACTTTAATATTAATTCTACAAAAAGGTATTAAATTCAACAAAAATGTGCAATATAATATTATTCTATTAACAACAAGTATATATATTTCGTGGGAATATTTTGGAACATATTCAATTGTTATGTATAAAACAAACTTCCATAAATTAAATCTATTTAGTAAAATAGGATTCAAAGTATTTTCCTATACTTCAAATTATGGACCATTACATAATTATATTTTGAAAATTTCAACCATATAGAAACTAGTGGATTCATAGTATGTATATATTTCATGTCAAATAAAGATATACATATTGATAATCTTGAATATAGAGGGATGATTTCATTCATTATTTTTTTTACAACATAAAAAAAACTACAAAAAAATAATTAATTTTAAAGTATTCGGTAAACAAGTTATACACTTAAAACGATACATCAGTGCAATTTCAAAAAAAAACTTGTATAAATCCTTGATCCTTTATTACAAATATATTTCAATATATATTTTATTTACAACGTATTTATGATGTATATGAAATAGGTTAGCTAATATTATACAAAATGGTAATAACAATCAGGATTTTATATCAAGAATGATTTCACCACAAAAAAGAATAATAATATCACTAGATAAAAATATAATACATATGGAAATCATTAAACATAAGAAATCCATGATAATGGGTACATAAAATATTTTAGGTTAAATATCCTTGATGGAAAACATAATTTCAAATGTCATGGTATCTATATTGATCATGTACATATGCTACCCTCTGACCCCATGATATTATAATATTAAAATATAAACAATATCTCCAAATATGAAACATTACATAATGAATTGGATTTATATATAATTTTCCCACCTATATGATTACATGTCCATTATTCTATATATAGCATAAAAAATACACAGGAGTATACACATGAATCTTTCATATGTAAAACATGATGATTTTTAATCCATTAGAATTGGATGTCTAATTTAATTAAGTAAATAAAACATTAATTCAGTGAAAAAGATATTTAGTTTAATAAAAAATACAAAATACATTTATTTTTATGTTATTATTAGTTGATAGAGCCTATAAAAAATTACTAATATAAATTATAGTAAATAATGATTTTATGATTATGAATGTTCTTAGAAAAATGAAAATGGAATGAAAAAGAGAGGAAAATAAAACAATGTATTTATTGAATATACTTGTAAAAAATTGATTATTTAATGTTATTTTTCACACATTATATCCATGTGTTGATAAGAACATCAAAAAAATTATTATTATGAAATTAATGAAAAAAACATTCATACAAATAGAAATGTATAAGGAATAGACCTGATAATATATCTAATAATAATGTTACTAAAACTATAGTACTCTTGATTTAATAAATATGATCATTAAGCATAAACAATGATTTCCTATAGATTCATTCGTACACACCATTTGTCCAGATAGAATATGATAATGATATAGAACATTAAAACCAAAAAAAATTATAAATTATTTCTTAACACGAGGAACCATGTAATTCTATTCACAGATGATGATCAAGTATGTCACTATCATTATTATCCTCTATGCTCAAAAGGATCAATATCTCCACTAGAAATAATCAATGAAGCATTTGGCATACTGGAATAAATGCATGAGACTCCTTGATTGGGATTTTCATCACTATTTATTTCTGTAAGTCCCACAATATTTTCACCCAAATACATAAGATTATAAAAATTTGATAACTGAAAAATTGGATGGCAATAAAAAACCCCTTATAATAAATTTCATGATGAAATCAAAATGTCTTAACTGAAAAAAGTTTTTGGTGATTATAATTTTTAATATGAGATACACATTTGGTGGATAGAACACAGAAAATCCAAAAGTTCAATCATTGATAATAAATCATAAAAACTAGAGGGAAAAGTGGTAATGATGTAGTGTATTTTAACAATATAAAAAATATAAATCTGAAATTTTAAGTTTAAAAAACACACTAAATCAAAAAAAATAAAAACCCATTAAGAATTCTCAGATCACTATAATCTATCTTATAGAAGATAAAATAGAAAAAACCACAGATCACAGAATGAGAGAAGGTATAATCTAATTGAAACACACAAAAACATGCAGTATAAGAAAAAAAATACTTGAGTGACCTAATTATTATGTTCCTAGATAATAAATTTCCACATAGGGTAAACTAAATTCATCCTAAAAAAAATACGAATAAATTTAAAAATAAAGATAACTATATAAATTTTCATAGAATCAATAATAATATAAAATAAATACTAAAACATTGTAATTTAAAATATAAAATAATTTAAATTAAATATTTAACATAATACCTAAAAAATTAAAAAATGTGTACAATAAAAAATTAATTATAAACGATGATATAAGGTTATGTTATTAGCAGATTTATTTAAATGAAAATAGTAAAAGATAACATGACCTGGATGAGAATTATGGGGCTCTATAAAAATAGTGACCAATGTAATATACAATAAAAATTTAAATTCCGCATAGGGTATTAGATGTAGTACTAGAAAACTAAATGATATTTGAATCATGAGAGGCCTTAGAAACTAGGATGTATACCCCATGATTACCACCACGCCTTGTATAGAGAAGGTAAATGGTATTAGTAATGAGGGTATTAAATTTATAGATCCATTAAATGATTTACCAAGGGTTAGTAGGGAGGCATTTGAGATAGTTATAGATTATCTATGAGTTTTTTCACACAACAGTCATGGAGATAAGATTTTTCGCCATTATCAAGACTGTAAAACATGGAATTAACTTCTTCCCTGAGAGAGTCATCATTCTCATAATATGAACAGATGTAAAACACCACTGGACCTTTGTATTCATGAATCACCACCCCTTCTAGAATCGGTGTCTAAAATAACCATCTAAAATTAATTTATATCATATATTAGGGATAATCTAACCATATAAATAATAATCCATTTACATTAACATATACAAAAGTTATTAATGTAAATATATATTATATAAAAACATGGATTATAATTAATAAAAACATTGAAGAAAAAATACTATTAGTATATACGAGATACAAATCTTAACATAGGAATATATAGATCCAATCACATTTCCCCCCACCCCTAAACACCCATCCATTCAAACATGTGCCTTCATAAATTATATTTCAGGAAGAAAATTGGATTATGAAAAAAATACCTAGTGATACGCCCTAATTGTATAATATATGATTATTAGCCTCTAATGAAAATTGAATATATAAAACATGGGGGGTTTAATCGCATAATGTTATCTTGAACTATCCCAAAAAAAATCTTCAGATATTACATTTTAATATTAAATTATTTCCCACATTGATAGAAAATAATGTCTTTAATGAAATAACTTTATATAATTTAATTACCATTAATCTTTAGTTGACTACTAAAAGTATTTATCCATATCATAGCTCTTACCCTTTAAGTGACCAACATCGATCCATGGATGTGAATACCTATAGAAAAAATATTTTCCTTGACTCTATGAATATTTATCGAGTACATAAAAAATTAAATTGAATCATTCAATGTTTATTACAAATAATTTGGGGTGGTTAAAAATAATATTATGATCTTTATCTCCAATATCAAGATTTTTTACCAAATAAATCAAGTCATTATTTAACTTTTCTAAATGAACATTTACTAAGGATCAATGATTCATTATGAAAATTTTACAATATATCATTATATAATATCATCCATTAGAATACTAATTCAAATATAAATTTCCTAACATTAAATAGAATGAACAAGAAGAATACTCTCAGAATAGATTTCATAAAATAATTCACTAAGGGTTAAAGACATTTTGATATGTTATTTTTTAACATTAATTTCAATATATACTAATTATGTAACAATTATCCCTTTAGTGGAAATATTTTAAATTAAATTATTAGCATCTAATATGTTGTTTGAGATAACATTATAGTTAATAATTTCATATATATTAATTCTCATCAGACTAACAACATTACATTCATCAAACATCTTGAATAATTATTCATGATGACATTATTGAATTCTATATCAACCTTTTTTATTTATTTTTGGGATAGTGATCCCATGTATGATGGAAAAACCACTCAAGAGAGGTGAATAAGTTGTATTTTTTCTATTTATGAAAAAATAATGTTGATGGTAGAAGAGAATACATATGAATATGGGATAAGAAAGAATATTATTTGTAAACAAAATAAGTAAATAAAATTATAATTTAACATGATTCATCCCACTTTTGACCAACATGTATGATATTGAAATAACCATAAATCATTATTAAGTAAAAAATAATTTCAATCCCCTCAATGAAAAACATAGAAGATATTTACTTGAGAATATATCCCAGGATAATGTTCCTGAAACTCCAAGACATTTAATTAACTCATTCTATAGATGTGGAATATACATGAATCCTGGATGGACTCACACATAAACCTTAATGTAAATGACAATATAGAACTGATAAAATTATATAAAAAAACTTAAAATCGCCATGCCTAAACCAATAACAAATCAATTCTATTTGGGATGAAATATTCGTATTTTCAATTCATTTGTTGTCCACTATGATAAAATCGATTTATACCTCCGTTGGAAATGATCTACGATGCTTCATAAATAGTATAACATAGGTCTAATACACTAATCCCATGAACCACATCAATCTCAAATTCTACAATAGTATTCTATTAAATGAATAAGAAAAATAAATGTCACCAAACAAAAAAATAACAATGAATAGGGTACCTCAAAATACAAAGGTCAATATAATATTAATTAATTAACTAAACTAACATCACATACATACATAAAATATAATTAAGGAATTGGATTTAGATGATAGTGGGAAAACCAATCATGAAGTTCAATGGATAAAAAATCCTACCATCTTGAAACACATGTTGAAATGATCTAGCCAATGTTAAAGGTTGTAAATAGGTTGCGTGAAAATGGGATAGTGAACAAAAATATTAATGATTAAAACTAATCATTATATAGAACTATTAAATCACCATAATTGAAAATGTAGATCCTTGGAAAAAATAGAACAAATCACACAACATGAAAAAGGATAATCCAAAAAATGAAAATTATGATAGGCATGTTAATGATAAAAGTCATTATAAAGGTCTATGATGAAGTATAAGAGATAGAAACATTTACAGGAAGAGAAACCAATGGCTATCCACAAAAACAACCAAGATAATATAACTAAAAAATATATATGGAAATAATAGTAATTTAATGGATATATTAAATCTAGGTTAAAAAAATAGAATAATTTCAATTTAATTTGTACCAAAAATAAATAAAAAAACAATACTATAAATAATTTAGAGAATATGATAAATTTATTCTCTATATTTTTTTTAAAAGAGTCATATAAAAATATTTTCAATGGTATATTTAATTATAAAACCACATAAGAAGAATAAAAATACATGGTTTGTTAGGGAATCGTTGGACAATGAATAGGGAATGTGAGATTGATATATCCAATCCCAAAGGCCATGTAACCCCCTTATAATTACTGGAATTAACATTTAAATATACATATACAATTCATTCCTTCATTGGGACACAAGAAAATAGATATGAAAAATATTTTTATTATAATCAATGTATTGTTTTGTAATCAACCAAATTCTAAAATACACATTTAGATCATCAATTGATGAATAACATTATAAATTCTATAGTACTTCAGTGAATAATATCAATTTATAACTAAAAAATTAACACTTTAATATCTCTCACTAAATCAAATTTCTCTAAAAAATAATTACAAACCGTCATAAAAATAATAAACACAAAAAATCTCAAAATCAAGGATTTATATTGTAAAATATTACTAATTATCTATAAGATCATATCTAATAATAATATTTTATTGTGGAATATGAATAATATAATATGGTGGATGGGGATTATATGTTACAATAATTTTTAGAGTCACTAATATGGGTTCTATTTTAAATGCATGTTACCTGAATGTCTTGTGGTCAAACTCCATTCAAATCTAAAAGGGTTTTCATCAACAGGAACCACTACATTCTATTACTCAAAGTTTCATTGATCAAAAAATTATTGTAAACCCAATAGGAAGGATAAAAATTACCCCTCCCCAAAACTAAAAATAGAAGGTAATATTTATAGAAAAGGGTAGAAGGGAGGGGTACATGAAATTTGATGGTTTCCACTTCTATTAGATGTCTACGATACTATAGAGATGGTATTCTGATCACAATTATATCCTTGAACTATTCTTCTTCTTCAACCACCACCTCCTTGGTATTTTCCTTCATAACATATATAGGTCAATTTAAAATTATAAATTATATATAAATACAAAGTGTAAAACGATTTAGTAATCCATTTGATAATGATAAAAATCAAAAAAATTATATATTTATAATTCCTCCAAATTTTATTATCATTCCTGTATTTTTTTCATTCATTTCTCCTAAAGAATATTAAATTTATAATTTTACAAAAATTATTTCCATGAAAATTATCACATTATCCTCACCATAATCACCCACTAGGTAATTAATTGGTGATGTTTTTTAAAAAAAATATATAGGGTTACTGAATTGTCATTGATGACATTATAAAATATAAAAAAATAATGAATCTAGTATAAATTGGACTCCGTTTAACCGGCCAGATTCAAATGATGGTTCATATTTTAAGGCTTCTTAAAGGATTATAAAACAATGTGTAAAATAATTTTTTTCAAATAGAATTTCCACCACACGGAATTCATATTCAATATTAGAAGGGATGAGAAATTTTTTTTCCAGGCTGACTCTTGGTGGAAATATAAAGTCTAGATAGAGTGTTTATATTGATTTTTGGACAACCATTCAAAAAAATTTCTAGTCTAGTCATTTTTTTTAATTCCATTATGATCTTCTTGAGTGAATTATATCTATAATTGGACTAACATTACCCTACAACTGACTATGTAAATATTTTAATAGTTTCAAAAATGATTGTGATGAAGTAAATGGTAATTAATTTTTTTTCTCGTTATTTTTATAAAATAATATGTTTGAATATTTTAAATTTGAAAATAAGAAATATTCAACTTAAATATCTCATTAACTGAAATTCCAATTTCATGTGTGATTTCATGAACAATATCAAAATATATACGATTATTAAAAACTGTTATATAAGAGAAATCAGCTGTAAAAAAAAAGAACATGCCCCTTATCCATGGATATTACCTCTTTTTAGATGAATATGAAATCCATTACCGAAGAAGATATATAAGGATGAGAACATAGAAAAAAAGATTCATGAAAGATATTGAATTCAAACAAAAATGATATTCACCATTACTAATTATACATAAATACCTTTCATCCTGGAATTGGTAATAGAAACATAAGAAATGTTTTTTTTCAGATGCTTGATATGGTAAAACAAGGATGATATATAAGCCTAACATGAGAATAAGGGATTTATAACATGGAGACAACATTTTAAAACTATACCCTTAAAATCCATGAACATAATCATGAGTCACGGTAATTTGTTTGGTAGTTTATAAGACATGAATCAATAGGGAGTCAAAGAACATGAGATAAGAGAGCATAAGAGTGGAATATAATATAGTATAGTGGCATACATGTAAACATATTAAATCGTATGTTCTATCTCTCTGCTAATATATTAATAACATTTTACTTTTATCCTAACAACACTTGAAAATTATTCAGGATTGGGATGTCCTCCCATATACCCCTATTTTTGACTTGGTCTAACCTCTTATGAACAATCCTTTTCTGGATTGTGATAGCCACATCTCTACCCTCTTAAATCCTATTACATTTATCATTATCCAATTCAATGTAGGGAGATATAGGTCCCACCTATCGTACAATGAAAATCATACACTTGTGTTTCAGAAGATCAAAAAACATAAATCACATCAAACCTTATGAAATGAAATGGTATTCATAAAAATTTCACCTTATTATAATATTTCAAAAAAATATAGGCCTTATAATCATTTCAGCATTTCATCACAGCAAAATCCATGGAGAAAGAAATGAGTTAAATAGGAATTGTATCATGGAATTACCCATGGACAAGAAACATCCTTCACAAATAAAAATTTATCATAAATATAAAGTATTTAGTAAAATAATAAGAATCAAATCCTTGGATTATAACCCCCCATAAATAATATCTAACAAAAAAATATTTCTTATTAGATCAAAAATGGGTTTTAAATATCACTTGGAACAATTATTTTTGGAAAAATTACTTTACCATTTCAATATATATTTCAATAATGAAACATTTGGGAAATTAATTTCATTGATAATACAATTGAAAATATATACATTATCATTTTAAAATATTTTCAAATAATTTTGGAGGAAAATTTCCATCCCTATATGAAAACACTATTTTAATCCTTATAAATTGGAAAAAAATAAGAAATCAATACTTCGGATAAAAAAGGGTATTCCAGTGAAAAGTTTATTTTTCTAAAAACTTTTATTTTTGAATACTTCAGTATATAAAGAGAGGAATCCAAAGGCAAAAATGTACTCTCTTGTCATAAAAATATGGGAAGTAAATTCCTAAGATTCTTTTAAGATGTATACTAGGATTATATCATTGAAAATAATCTGGAATAATCCTTATTAATTATAAGATTGAAATGTAAAATATTTATAACCTTAATAACTCTGAAACATCATCCCCTTAAATAATATCATTAAATTATTATGATAATATCACGAGAATAAATAAATTCATGATATTATATTTAAAAGGAACTATATATACACCTAATAAAAGATGATATGTTCCAAAAATAACTGTAAATCAAAGAAGGAATTTGAAATAAAGAACCCTTAGCACTTTCGCAACAAATGAATTGTAAACCCCATGAAATAGAGATACCTTTATAGATATGTAAACCATAACAGTTTTTAGATTAATCATAATAAAATACATTTATGGGATGAATGTACATGTTAAAACCCATATTTAAAAAGGGTACATATAACACACCAATATTTCATAGTAAGTTATATCATTAAAAGTATTTCAATAGCTTACACTGCACACAACACTGACTTGGCTTGCGTTATATGAAGGACTGAGTTTCTGAGAAACAATAGATTAATATTATAATTTCTTAATTTTAGAGACCCGAAGCTTGACGTACATGGACATTACATTACATTTGCGGAATACTTAGTACATAACAAAAACACACACTAAAGGATTGTAATAGTTTAGTGTCTTTGGAAACTCGGAATAAAATCTTCTAATCGTGGGCAAAGATCTTCAACATCTCCCATAAAGATCTTCCTTTTTTTTACCTAAAACCTTTCTTTATATCCTAGGGAAAAGAAAACATAAAAGGGTGAGCTCAAATGCTCAGTAAGGGTAAACAAAAGAAATATCAATCACATCATATACATAAGAACATAACTTTTGGAAATCTTAACCTGCAAAAGAGCTCATAATATCATAACATGGGATAAATCATAGAAGTGAAAATGAGATCCCCATAATCATAACATGAAACTTGAAACTTTGTGGCATGCACACATAATCATGGAAAATCATTTCTTGTTAGTCATGACTCATTGCCAAGACTATCTTAGTGGACAAAGTCCCTTTCTGAACCGAGTTCACTCCTCATTTCAGTCCTGTATCACTGAACCGAAATAACCTCCCGTTCCAGCCATGTCTATCTCATTAGATATAAAATCTTTACCCAATGCATTGGAGGGAGATATAGGTCCCACCCATCTTATAATGAATCCTTTCTTATGTGTGCCACATAATCATAAACCATACATCATAGCGTAACCCATGTAATAAAAATGGGATTCTTAAACAACATGACATCATAAAACAATTCATATAAGGTAAAGGAATTCATAAAAATATTTCCATCACAACATAATCAAATCCATGTAATAATAGGGATAAAAACATAACCCTTTATTATCTTAGATGGAAAATAATTTTGATAAAACACTTGAACTCCATTCTTGAGGAAAATATCCTTTCTTTTTCAAAAACATTTTTCCTTTCTTAACATGTCATAAAAAATTAAACTAAAAGAAGTTGATTAAAAATAAACTTGAAAAATTGTAAAGGATACTTCTTGGAAATAATGTTTTAAAAATCCATTCATGCCGTATAAGTTAAAAAAAACATTCTTCATACTTTTGTCGGAAAAGTCAAAAAGTACCTCGTACGGAAAAACGACAAAAGATTCCTTTTATATTCTTTACTAAAAACTCATCTAAGGGTAAAATTGGATTTAAACTATTGAAAGTGGATGGAAACAATATTACATATTGAGGGAACATGGATGTGGATGATAAAATACACCCCAGTAAATACTTACGAATAAACAATCTCGGATAAAAATGAGATTGTGATATTTCCCTTACCTTAGGTCCGACTTGCTTTGTAAGTGTCCGAACCTCCTGTATAATGATTTAAATCATGTTATTGACTTATTACAGAATCATATTCATTGTTATGATATCATATATGGTTCACTTATGACATTATATTACCCGTTCTTTTGTAAATTCCATGTTAAAGAAGCGTTTTGGGTAAAATCGTTTCATTTATCGTAGGTGTTTTGAATTGTTGTTCTTGACATCATTATTACTTATATCATGATTTACTTACTTCCAGAATATAAAATATGATTTATATATCATATATATTCAGTATATATATATATATAATAGGTAGATAAATAAAATGAAAAACACCGTTCATGGAGACGGTAGTCCGTACGTACGCATGAACGCTGTTTTCCTTTCCTTATTGTCTTGAAATGGAAGTAAGTAGATGACATACATATGTATATATATACATAAATCCAGTAGCTTTATAATTTCATATATTTCATTATTATTTCTTATATATACATTATAATCATTCTTAAATGGTTAACATGGAGAATGAATCTCATCGCGTCGTGGAGACGGTATTCCGTACGTACGCACGAGCGATGATATCATTTCTATAAATATTGAATTGAATTGGAGTGGATTATACAATATATCAGAATAAATATGATGTTGTAATAACTATGTATAGTTATTCTTTACACCATTATACCCATCCATGTAAGGTGGTGGTGGAAAATAGATTACACCACGGCGTGGAGACGGTATTCCGTACGTACGCACGCGCGGTGATTTCTTTTTCCGTAGGATGGATATATGGTGAAATAGGGTTGTTTCATACTTATAATAACATATCAGTATATGAGTGATACTGATGTTATTACTTCATAATGAAACAACCTAAGAAGAAGAAGTGGAAGAAGAAATAAAGATGAAAGAATTGGTAACGGTAATTACCTCTTCTTTGAAGTGCCTCTTTGAGACCTCCTCTTAGGGCACTAAAATTGGTCTTTGAGGAAGACCAGAACCTCTAGGATGTTTCTAGGGAAGTGTAGAGGAGAAATTGGTAGGGGTTGGCCGATCTTGAGTGCTCAAATTGGTGTGAGGAGGAAGGGGAGGAGGTGTCCTTTTATAAGGGAGGAGAGGGGCACCTTAGGAATACCTCAAAATATTATTTTATATTAAAGTTAAAATCGGTTTATAATGGTTCCAAAGGGTCTTATTTCGAAGCTAAAGTGGGGATGGGTCGAAATCCTATCAACCAATAGGATTTAGACAAGTTTAGGGTATTATTTTAACCTTATCAATTAGATTTAACTCTAAGTTAAATAATTTAACTTTTACCATGTCTTTTTGTTTTCTTTCACTATATGGTTAATACACTTACTATAACATGCCAAACGAACCCCAAATTGTTTATTATTAATATATATATCCTTATCTAAGTCATTTGGCCGAACCTTAGATTTTTAGGAATAAAATATCAATTAATAATATAATATTTGATTTAAAAACTATTTTGTGTCAATTTTGACACTATTTGATATATGATTTTTGTGAAAGTCATAACAGAATTATATGTTCGAACCAAGTTGATTAAATCAACAATAATATATCATAGTAACCTAGAAAATTAGTGGAATTCATAAAAAGTCTCAAATTATATTTATTTTGGTGTTTATAACATCAATTTTTTCAATATTTCATTAATAAGATAATTACTGCATCATCATTGTGTCATAAATAAATTAAATTATTTGATGTCTAAAAATTACAAATAAAATACCATCATGTAGGAAATATTTTTAGCTTTCTAATGAATATTTATAATCGAATTTATCTTATGTATAACCCCATATTAAAAATGATTTACTTATTAAACTTTGATTTTAACTATTTTAACCCTTCTTTAAATAAATTAATAATAAATGTCCTAATCTAATCCAAGTGGGCCTAAATGGTCATAGTTTATTCCTAAGTTTGTTTTTGGTCGAATTACACTTGTCCAATAGAATTAGGACATGTGTTAGGGTAATATTAATATCATATTTACCCTTAGTTACCCTATTTACTATTAATCGCGGTAAAAAAAAGTAAAAAGTTACTATTCACCAAAAATTATTTTCACCCCATTGAACCACATTTTAGTCCTTGATATTAACCGTGTCTCTCGGATTTTTGAAATTCCATTCACAGAAGCGGTAAAATTAAGTTTTATGCAAAATTTAGTTTTTAACCTACCACTTAGTAGTTTCACTATTCATCAAAAATTGATGTTTTTCAGAACAATGCCAAAATTTCATCCCAAGCTATATTTCATATTCCGAATTCAAAAATGAAGTCTATTTTACCAAATTCATAACATAAAAGTTGCATTAATTAATTTTATAATTAAATCCCGATGTTAAAACAAATAGCGTGTTTTTAAGAAACAATATCTATCAAAAGATTGACACTTGTTTATGTCTAGTTTAAATGTGAAATTACATCCAATGAGAAACATTGTATTAAATTGTAAAAATATATTCTAAATATACTTTAAAACCACTCAAATTAATGATTTATCACTATTAATTATTTCGATTAAAAAAGTTGTTATTTAATTATAATTTAGTAATTTTCACTATTCATCAGAATATGAAAGTTATCCGAAAAGTACCAAAATTTCACCTTAGGCTAAATTCGATACTCCGAATCCAAAAATGAAGTCCATTTTAACATTTCTAAAATTTAAAAAGTGGTTATTACTATTCATAACGGCTAGTTTTAATAATATTTTATTAGCATATCATTGTTTCGTGAAACTCAGTATTACGTACCACACACGCTATCGAGGAAGGTTGCGATTGCGTGTAATGCAAGGAAAGTCACGGATGCGTGTTGTGCAAGCTCCTTTTGGTGTAGCGTACAACACAAGACATTAGTGAAATAAAAAAGAATATTTTTCATAAAATCTCGGGTTGTTACATTCTACCCCCCTTAAAATGAATTTCTCCCTCGAAATTCGTCGGGGTTATAAATGGTTTACTATTCGAAAGTTTCTTTAATAGAAACCCACATCGTAAAAGGGAATACCAAAACTTGGCTTTAAAAACTAAAGTATGAAATGTAACGATTACCCAAATAAACTAATCACTGGGTTTCCACATAGGTGAAAATATGGATATGGAAGAGAAATCTAACCATCATGTTCTGATGGAGAGTGGTAGAGAACATGGCTATGGAAAAGCCAGAAATCACAAATCCATAGATTTGTGATGATATAAGGTACCATCTGATTCATCAGGTATAAGATCACTAGGACAACATTTTTGCTTTTCAAGATCATTTCCCTAAAGTTGAAAATTTGCTTAGAATAAATACTTACTTTATTTTGGTACAATCTTACTTTTGTTCGTGCCTTGAACAATTTATACTTCATCTCTTAAATAAATGAAGTTGAATTTGTTATTTGTGAAGTGTTAGCAGATCATGTGATAGAATGACTGTTCATTCCATCTGTCTCAAACAAATGGTTAGCAAAAGTTATTAAATATACATAAGTCATTCTATAGTGAGATTAATCATATATGGTTCCTAAAATGGACTTATACTTCATATATCATGCTGCTTAATATAATAAAACTAGTTTCTACTAAACAGGGACTTCCTGTAGGCCAGTGGTAGGCGATAAAGGCCAGTTGCACTTCGGTTGTGGGTTCGATTCCTACAGCCTTGTCCGAAGCGATGGGATGTCGCCCGTCCTGCAGGTTGTCCTTTTTCTAAAACTACGTTACTATAACATCCCATCAATAATATCGAAAATCTTCTATCCTTACACAATACTAACTTATGTCCAACATAATCCAGTCTAATCTTTAGGCTTATACATAATACTGCAGTCCACTCTCATAATATAGTGACAACGATTACCAGAGATTTAATACTGTCGTTGATCCCCACATATCATAAGATATGTCTTGTTGGTCACATTCCAAACATTCAAAGGCCTTAATCATGTATTCTCTTGAATACCCATTGAACCTTATTGAAAACATGAATTCTATTAAAAGTTAACTCTTTCCACATACCAAAATCCTCAAAATTCTATATACTCAAACCACGATATCACTTAGTCCTTATATCAATCATGAGCTCATGAATACTGTCAAACATTTCATTTTCTCTTTATCACTTCATTATGCGCATATCATCCACTTTTAAAAAAAATATCTGAATAACCTTTCATTGTTACTCATACCATTCATCATAAACTTTCAAAACTTAAGGAAAGACATTAGTGTAACAATCCTTAGATGTCTTTTTATTCTATAGTACAACATTACACTTGATAAACATGTAATCATTCCACTACCTTCTTAAACCATTGACCGAGCTTCAACAATTCTTTCATCTCACATATCATTTGTAGTCTCTTCATCCACATAAATACTACCCATATGACCATACTGATTCTCTTCATGAGTCTTTCCCTTAGGGCATTTGTTTGCATAATGCCCATACATTCCACATTTAAAACACTTAACCATTTTTGATGTCATAGCAATACCATTATCCTCATCCATGGTGTTAACCGACCCTTTTCCTTTGCACTTACTTGCTTTGTGTCCTTCTTTTCCACACCCAAAGCATCTTCCAGTTCCCTTGAAACATTCTCCTTGATGCCTCTTCCCACATGATTTACATAGGGGAAATTGAACTTTCTTTCCTCTATGATCATCATGGAACTCCATCTTTCTCTTATTAGTCGAGTCAGGAAACTTACCAAATTTTACTTTATTGATCATGTTGTGAGATTGCTGATTCGGCATAATAATGATGTTTGGACTTCCAAATCCCATTTCATTTGGTTGCTCATAAAGAATATCATTCCATTGTCCATCATATCCTCCATTATCGTGAATCATCTTGTTTCCAGCCATATTCTAAAACCCAAAAAGAATAGTGTGAGAGGCAAAAATCATAATAAAGGGGGAGTAACTTAAATATATATCATCTTTGGTTTAATCTAATATCGTTACCATAGTTCTAGAACTATATCTTATACGTATACTTATCCTTAGGGGAATCCCTAGACATACCTTAGAAATATCTCTAGGGATCTCACTAACGTTTTCGCATCCTAGTTTCCAAAGGTTGACTAAACCTTTCCTCTGATACCAACTGTAGAGACCCGAAGCTTGACGTACATGGACATTACATTACATTTGCGGAATACTTAGTACATAACAAAAACACACACTAAAGGATCGTAATAGTTTAGTGTCTTTGGAAACTCGGAATAAAATCTTCTAATCGTGGGGAAAGATCTTCAACATCTCCCATAAAGATCTTCCTTTTTTTTTTACCTAAAATCTTTCTTTATATCCTAGGGAAAATAAAACATAAAAGGGTGAGCTCAAATGCTCAGTAAGGGTAAACAAAAGAAATATCAATCACATCATATACATAAGAACAAAGCTTTTGGAAATCTTAACCTGCAAAAGAGCTCATAATATCATAACATGGGATAAATCATAGAAGTGAAAATGAGATCCCCATAATCATAACATGAAACTTGAAACTTTGTGTCATGCACACATAATCATGGAAAATCATTTCTTGTTAGTCATGACTCATTGCCAAGACTATCTTAGTGGACAAAGTCCCTTTCTGAACCGAGTTCACTCCTCGTTTCAGTCCTGTATCACTGAACCGAAATAACCTCCCGTTCAAGCCATGTCTATCTCATGAGATATAAAATCTTTACCCAATGAATTGGAGGGAGATATAGGTCCCACCCATCTTATAATGAATCCTTTCTTATGTGTGCCACATAATCACAAACCATACATCATAGCGTAACCCATGTAATAAAAATGGGATTCTTAAACAACATGACATCATAAAACAATTCATATAAGGTAAAGGAATTCATAAAAATATTTCCATCACAACATAATCAAATCCATGTAATAATAGGGATAAAAACAGAACCCTTTATTATCTTAGATGGAAAATAATTTTGATAAAACACTTGAACTCCATTCTTGAGGAAATTATCCTTTCTTTTTCAAAAACATTTTTCCTTTCTTAAAATGTCATAAAACTTTAAACTAAAAGAAGTTGATTAAAAATAAACTTGAAAACTTGAAAAGGAAGCTTCTTGGAAATAATGTTTTAAAAATCCATTCATGCCGTATAAGTTAAAAAAAACATTCTTCATACTTTTGTCGGAAAAGTCAAAAAGTACCTCGTACGGAAAAACGAAAAAAGATTCCTTTTATATTCTTTACTAAAAACTCACCTAAGGGTAAAATTGGATTTAAACTATTGAAAGTGGATGGAAACAATATTACATATTGAGGGAACATGGATGTGGATGATAAAATTCACCCCATTAAATACTTACGAATAAACAATCTCGGATAAAAATGAGATTGTGATATTTCCTTTACTTTAGGTCCGACTTGCTTTGTAAGTGTCCGAACCTCCTGTATAATGATTTAAATCATGTTATTGACTTATTACAGAATCATATTCATTGTTATGATATCATATATGGTTCACTTATGACATTATATTACCCGTTCTTTTGTAAATTCCATGTTAAAGAAGCGTTTTGGGTAAAATCGTTTCATTTATCGTAGGTGTTTTGACTTGTTGTTCTTGACATCATTATTACTTATATCATGATTTACTTACTTCCAGAGTATAAAATATGATTTATATATCATATATATTCAGTATATATATATATATATATAATAGGTAGATAAATAAAATGAAAAACACCGTTCATGGAGACGGTAGTCCGTACGTACGCATGAACGCTGTTTTCCTTTCCTTATTGTCTTGAAATGGAAGTAAGTAGATGACATACATATGTATATATATACATAAATCCAGTAGCTTTATAATGTCATATATTTCATTATTATTTCTTATATATACATTATAATCATTCTTAAATGGTTAACATGGAGAATGAATCTCATCGCGTCGTGGAGACGGTATTCCGTACGTACGCACGAGCGATGATATCATTTCTATAAATATTGAATTGAATTGGAGTGGATTATACAATATATCAGAATCAATATGATGTTGTAATAACTATGTATAGTTATTCTTTACACCATTATACCCATCCATGTATGGTGGTGGTGGAAAATAGATTACACCACGGCGTGGAGACGGTATTCCGTACGTACGCACGCGCGGTGATTTATTTTTCCGTAGGATGGATAGATGGTGAAATAGGGTTGTTTCATACTTATAATAACATATCGGTATATGAGTGATACTGATGTTATTACTTCATAATGAAACAACCTAAGAAGAAGAAGTGGAAGAAGAAATAAAGATGAAAGAATTGGTAATGATAATTACCTCTTCTTTGAAGTGCCTCTTTGAGACCTCCTCTTAGGGCACTAAAATTGGTCTTTGAGGAAGACCAGAACCTCTAGGATGTTTCTAGGGAAGTGGAGAGGAGAAATTGGTAGGGGTTGGCCGAGCTTGAGTGATCAAATTGGTGTGAGGAGGAAGGGGAGGAGGTGTCCTTTTATAAGGGAGGAGAGGGGCACCTTAGGAATACCTCAAAATATTATTTTATATTAAAGTTAAAATCGGTTTATAATGGTTCCAAAGGGTCTTATTTGTAAGATAAAGTGGGGATGGGTCGAAATCCTATCAACCAATAGGATTTAGACAAGTTTAGGGTATTATTTTAACCTTATCAATGAGATTTAACTCTAAGTTAAATAATTTAACTTTTACCATGTCTTTTTGTTTTCTTTCACTATATGGTTAATACACTTACTATAACATGCCAAAAGAACCCCAAATTGTTTATTATTAATATATATATCCTTATCTAAGTCATTTGTCCGAACCTTAGATTTTTAGGAATAAAATATCAATTAATAATATAATATTTGATTTAAAAACTATTTTGTGTCAATTTTGACACTATTTGATATATGATTTTTGTCAAAGTCATAACAGAATTATATGTTCGAACCAAGTTGATTAAATCAAAACTAATATATCATAGTAACCTAGAAAATTAGTGGAATTCATAAAAATTCCCAAATTATATTTATTTTGGTGTTTATAACATCAATTATGTCAATATTTCATTAATAAGATAATTACTGCATCATCATTGTGTCATAAATAAATTAAATTATTTGATGTCTAAAAATTAAAAATAAAATACCATCATGTAGAAAATCTTTTTAGCTTTCTAATGAATATTTATAATCGAATTTATCTTATGTATAACCCCATATTAAAAATGATTTACTTATTAAACTTTGATTTTAACTATTTTAACCCTTCTTTAAATAAATTAATAATAAATGTCCTAATCTAATCCAAGTGGGCCTAAATGGTCATATTTTATTCCTAAGTTTGTTTTTGGTCGAATTACACTTGTCCAATAGAATTAGGACATGTGTTAGGGTAATATTAATATCATATTTACCCTTAGTTACCCTATTTACTATTAACCGCGGTAAAAAAAAGTAAAAAGTTACTATTCACCAAAAATTATTTTAATCCCATTGAACCACATTTTAGTCCTTGATATTAACCGTGTCTCTCGGATTTTCGAAATTCCATTCACAGAAGCGGTAAAATTAAGTTTTATGCAAAATTTAGTTTTTAACCTACCACTTAGTAGTTTCACTATTCATCAAAAATTGATGTTTTTCAGAACAATGCCAAAATTTCATCCCAAGCTATATTTCATATTCCGAATTCAAAAATGAAGTCTATTTTACCAAATTCATAACATAAAAGTTGCATTAATTAATTTTATAATTAAATCCCGCTGTTAAAACAAATAGCGTGTTTTTAAGAAACAATATCTATCAAAAGATTGACACTTGTTTATGTCTAGTTTAAATGTGAAATTACATCCAATGACCAACATTGTATTAAATTGTAAAAATATATTCTAAATATACTTTAAAACCACTCAAATTAATGATTTATCACTATTAATTATTTCGATTAAAAAAGTTGTTTTTTAATTATAATTTAGTAATTTTCACTATTCATCAGAATATGAAAGTTATCCGAAAAGTACCAAAATTTCACCTTAGGCTAAATTCGATACTCCGAATCCAAAAATGAAGTCCATTTTAAAATTTATAAAATTTAAAAAGTGGTTATTACTATTCATAACGGCTAGTTTTAATAATATTTTATTAGCATATCATTGTTTCGTGAAACTCAGTATTACGTACCACACACGCTATCGAGGAAGGTTGCGATTGCGTGTAATGCAAGGCAAGTCAAGGATGCGTGTTGTGCAAGCTCGTTTTGGTGTAGTGTACAACACAAGACATTAGTGAAATAAAAAAGAATATTTTTCATAAAATCTCGGGCTGTTACATTAATGATATATTTATTTATCAATTAAATATTGTGATATGTATAGTAAAAAATAATGTTTTATTTTTATTTATAATGTTTTCACATAAATAAAATATATTTATAATGAAATTCATATGTTTTGATAAAATAGTAAAATATTTAGAAAAAACATTTTCTTCAAAAAAATACTTTTTATGTCTTTTTGTGAATTATAATAAAATTAATATAAGACACACATAAAAATTGAATTTTGAAAAAAAGACTCAATTTTTGTATAAAATTTTATAGTACCTTTTAATGTCTTTTACCCACCTTCTAGGAACATTATAAAATTTGCCTAAAACATAATTTTAACACATCTATGAATTGAATTTATAAATTTTGAGAGACATGGTTGACATTAATAAATAAAATGTGTTTCAAGAGGATGAAAATATTTTTTTTCTAATAGTAACTTTTGGATTTTATTTAACACAATTTAAATTAAATAGCGTAATTAAAAGTAAAAATGGTTTTATAATCACCCAAACTGTAACACCCCGACCCCAGTTACCTAGAGTCGGTGAATTATTACAAAATATTGGCATTATCACAAAAGATCAAGTCTCGAAAGACCGGTTAGTTTATTAGCCATGGAATAACTAGATACATTCATAAAGTTTACATTACATCAAAATGTGAAAACTACAAAAACAACATCTTTTATTCATATCCCCTCATACTATCCTTCAACGTCATTCATAAATAACTTATTCACATCCTGGTAAGTCACCACATTCATAATATGGAAAAGATAAAATGAAATAATTCCATTTACTTATTAACATGGATATTCTACTAGTCAAATAATCACATGCAATATCAGTAACCACATTCATAATGATGGAATGCAAAATGCCAGACTATCATAACCACATAGTTAAGGCCTCATGCCAAGACTACAAATAAGATTTTTTCAAGGCCTTGTGCCAAGACACTATTTTGTCTCGTGAGACCTACTAATTCATCAAGGAGCTATAGCAGGCTCCACCAGTCACTTATTAAGTCCAATTCATTCCTCATATGAAGAGGTTTAAACATAACATAAACATTCGTATTAAAACTAGCATAAAAAATGTCAATACACTCTCCATAAACCATTAATGGTATAAAAATAACTCATCCACATTAAAATATATCACAAAACCTTCAATACAATATGGAAGTTTTGTATCATAATAAATCAACTTCAAATAAGCTTAAAATCCATCAAAAGATGTTGACATAGATGAAATCAAAACTATTTGAGAAAAATATCTCTTTTTTTAAATAATTTAAAAGTCATGTAATTATAAAATAAAACATTTACTTTTAAAATATTCTTATAATATTTTAAGGTAAGCTTCCAAGATTTTATAACGGTGGAAAATAGCCTCACTCGCCGTATAAATTAAAAAAACTTTTTTACCTTAATTTTTTCGAAAAGGTTAAAAAGGAGCTTGTTTGGAAAACGACTGAAATAATCTTTTATAAACATCTTATAAAAATTCAACAAGGGTATAAATTACTAATACCTATAGTAATAATGATTTGAAATATATTTTTAAGAAACATGGATGTGGATGATAAAGATGTCCTAGTAGATAATTACGTATAAACAACCTCGGATAAAGGAGAGATTGTAAAATAAACCCTTACCTTGTACTTTTCTTTAGTCGATGGTATGCTAACCTCTTGTATAATAGTAAAAAAATTGTTATTAAATTATAAAAGAACCATATACATAATTATGATATCATTTATATGATCTTCTAAAAATGCTTTGTTAATAATATTTTAGTATTATCGTCGTTTCAGGTGTTAACTTACTCATTTTCTTTTATATGATTTGTTACATAAGTTGTGTTTTTTATGGATGGGTTGTATCTTATTCATATCTCGAATTATATAATGTTCTTAAAAATTAATTTTAATCATCAAATGAGAATTAGCCTTGAATGGATACGACGGGAATGAATCTTATCGCGTTCTTGGAGACGGTAGTCCGTACGTACGCACGAGCGACAATAACATTCTTTTGATATTATAATAATATATAATTGGATGGTATATCATATATACAGAATAATTATCATGTTATATTTATTATTTACATGAATTATACATCGTTATTATACCAATCCAAATAATAATATATTGAATAACAATTACACGATGACGTGGAGACGGTAAGCCGTACGTATGCACTTATGGTGACATGTCATTCAAAGGATGGATAGAATACTGAATTTGGTTGTACCATATTTATAATAACATAATAGTATATAGATTATACTGGAGTTATTATTTTAGAATAGAAATAACAAATAAAGAAGAAGTTGAAGAAGAAAGGAACTTGAAAGAGTGTGGTGAAAACATTATCTCTTCTTCGGGTTCTTCCTTTTGATTTGATCAAAAGGGCTCCCTAGGATGACTTTTTTAATAATGGAAGGCCTCTAGGTTGAATTGAGGGACGTTTAAAGAGTATTTGGGCTGGTTTTGGCTGATCCAAAATGCTTTGAGTGTGTGAATTAGTTAGAACTGCGAGTTCCCTTTTATAAGAGGGGTGAGGGGCACATTTGGAAAAGCTAGAAATATTATTTTATAATAAATTCATATTCGGTTTATAATGGCTCAAGAGTGGATTATTTAAAGGTTAAAGTCTGTATATGTCTAAAACAAATCAACCCATTGGTTTTAGACAGGTTTGGGTCACTTTATTAACCTTATCTATTAGTTTTAACTCTTGGTTAATTATTTTGACATTTACCATGTCTCTTTATATTTTTATACAATATAGTCAGTAAACATACTATAAACTACCAAGAGACCTCCAAGTGGTCCATTAATGATAAAACTATCATTATATAAGTCTCTTGGACGATCCTTAAATTTATAGGAATATAATATTAATTAATAATATAATATATGTTTTAAAAACTCTTTTAGGTCAATTTTGAAACTATTTTGAAATGGTTTTTTGTGACAATCACAACAGCATGATTACTTAGAAAAAAGTTAATTAAATCAATCCTAACAGGTCATATTATCCTAGAAAATTTGTGTAATTCATAAAAAGGCGAAAATTACATTTTATTTGGATATTTATAATATCGATTATTTTAATATTTCATTAATTCGGTAATTACTGCATCACCATTGTGTCGTAAATAAATTTACATATTTAGTATATAAAAATTATAAATAAAATTCAATTATGTAGTAAATTTTATTATATTTCTATTGAATATTTATAATAGAATTTATCTTATCTATAACCCTATATTAAATTTTATTTATTTATTAAACATTGATTTTAACTCTTTTAACTCTTCTTTGATTTAAATAATAAGAAATGTCATAATCTAATCCAAGTGGTCCTAAATGATAATAATTAATTCCCAAAGTTGTTTTTGGTCAATATACAATTGTCTAATTGAATTAGGACATGTGTTAGGGTAATATTAATATCATTTTTACCCTTAATTACCATATTTACTTTTAACCGTGGTAAATAAAAGTAAGATGTTACTATTCACCAAAAAACATTTTCATTATATTGAACCACATTTTACTCCTTGATATTAACCATGTCTCTCAGATTTTTTAAATTCCACTCAAAAAAGCTGTAAAATTATGTTTTCTGTGAATTTCCAAATTCTCCTAGTAGGTGGGTAAAAGACGGTGAAAAGTTTCATAAAATTTTTATATATCTAAAATGATTCTAAACTAACACAAATGTATTACATTGAAATTATATAGGTATTATGTATCCATTTTGACCTTAATTAAATTAAATTAAATAAATAATTATTTAAATAAAACATTTGGTTTTAAACCATGACTATGTGTTTTTCACTATTCATAAAAAATCGAAAGATTCAAAAAAATACCCAAATTTTTCCCTGGGAAAATTTCGATATTCCAAATCCAAAAATGAAGTCCATTTTGAAATATAAAATTTATAAATGTTCAAAAAGTGGGTATTATGTTTCATAACAACTAGTTTTATTGGTTGTAATGTGTGTTAGAACTCAATGTTGCATACAACACATGCTACTGTATTATTCAAAGAGAATCATATCGTGGAACCTTGGTGTGTTACATTTTCCCCTCCTTCAAATAATTTAGTCCTAGAAATTTCAAGAATACTACTGCATGAAAAGACTCAGGTGGTTCTTCATCATATGTTCCTCGGGTTCCCATGTTGCTTCTACCATCTTATGGTTTCTCCACAAAACATTTACCAGATGAGTCGTCCGGTTTCTAAGTACTTGTTCTATCATATCAAGAATCTAGATGGGCTCTTCACAATAAGACAGATCAGCTTCTTGTTCTAATTCCACATAGTTGAGTACATGTGATGGGTCAGGCATGTATTTCCTTAACAGTGATACATGGAACAAACTGTGAACTTTGGAGATACTTGGCGGCACTGCCAAACGGTATGCTACAACCCAAATTCGTTCTAGAATTTATAATTGTCCGATATACTTGGGCCTCAATTTAACCTTCTTACCGAAACATATAACTCCCTTTCAGGGAGATACCTTTATGAAAACATGATCTCCTACCTGAAATTCCAAATCCTTCCTTCGGTTATCGGCATAGCTCTTCTGCCTAATTTGAGGTGCTTTGATGTGGTTTTGGATTACCTTTGCCTTTTCCATTGTTTCCTCCACCAGTTCTGGGCCTACAAGTTTTCTTTCACCAATTTCATCCCAACAGGTTGTTGTACGACATCTCTTTCCGTATAACGCTTCATATGGTGCCATCTAGATACTCGAATGGAAGCTATTGTAATATGAAAATTATACCAGAGGTAAATATTGCTCCCACATACCCTGAAAGTCATATGAGAAAGATCTCAACATGTCTTCTAAGGGTTGAATAGTCTATTCTGATTTTCCATCTGTTTTAGGGTGGTAGGTAGTTCTCAAGTGAAGTTCAGTATCCAAGGCCTTCTAAAGACACATCCAGAATCTTGAATTAAAAAGGGGATCACGATCAGAAACAATCGATAGGGGTACTCCATGAAGTCTCACAACTTCATTAATATATAGTCTCGCTAGACATTCCAGTGGTAGATATTCTCTTATAGAAAGAAAATGTGATAACATGGTAAGACGATCAACAATAACCCATATTTCATCGTTCCATCTAGGAGTCTTTGGTATCCCCATGACAAAGTCTATCTTAATATTGTCTCATTTCAACTCCTGTATGGGAAGAGGTCGCATGGCTCCACCAGGTTGTTTCCTTCCAGCTTTCACTTTTGGAAAAACCATACATCTTGACACAAAATCGTCAATCTCCCTCATCATGTTGTCCCACCAAAAAAGTTCCATCAAATTTCTATACATTTTGGTGCTCCCTGGGAGTATAGATATATTGGAGATATGAGTATCATCTAACAATTCCCTTTTCAGATCAGGTATATCGGGAACACAAAGTCTCTTTCCAAATTTTAAAATTCCTTCATCATACACAAAGTCTCTCAATCTCCCATCATTCACATATTTAATATTATTTTGAAATTATTCATCACCGGTCTAAGAACTCTTAATCCATTCCAGGAAAAATGGTTTGGTAACCATTTGAAAAAGCATTGATGTATCACCTTCCATGGTTATTCCCATGAACATACTCACTAGATTCATGAAAATTGGATCCCATTCAATTCTCATATTGTTCAAAACTCCATGGTCTTTTCTGATCAAAGAATCTGCCACCTTATTTTCCTTCCTTGGGTGGTAGTGTATCGTGAGATCATAATCCTTGAGTAATTCAAGCCATCTCCTTTGCCTCATGTTGAGTTATTTTTGTGAGGAAATATACTTCAAACTCTTGTGATCAGTATAAATCTCACACTCTTCACCATAGAGGTAGTGTCTCCATATGTTCAAAGAAAAGATCACAACTGCTAACTTGAGATCATGAGTAGGATAGTTTTGTTTATGAATTTTCATCTGTCGTGATGAATAGGTAATAACCATATCATTATGCATAAATACACAACCAAGTCCTTTCATCGATGAATCACTATAAATAATGAACCCATCATTCCCCGATGGTAGAGTAAGTATAGGAGAATTGACTAATCTTATCTTCAGTTATTCAAAACATTCTTAACACTCTTTTTTACAAACAAATATAACCCCTTTACATGTGAGCTTCGATAAGGGGTTAGACAATCGGGAAAAATTATAGATGAAACACTGATAATAACTGCTAAACCAATAAAACTGTATACCTCAGTTATACTCGTCGGGGATAGATTATCATGGATTGCCTTGGTATTAGAAGGATCAACAGAGATTACATCATTATGATACAATATGTCCAAGAAAAGAGAACTCCTGAAGCCATTATTCATAGTTTCCAAACTTCCCATATAATTCATGTCTTCTCTGAGTCTTTAGGATAATGCGCAAGTGATTTTCATGGTCTTTATAGATTTTGCAGTATACCAAGATATCATCAATAAATACTGGAACAAATTCATAGAGATATTACTTGAATAATATATTAATTAGATCCATGAATACAGAGGGAGAAATAGTCAATCCAAAACGCATTACTGTAAACTCGTAATGCCCGCACCTGGTTCAAAATACAGTCTTCAGAATGTCTTCATTCTTCACAAAAAACTTATGATATCCAGATCGAAGGTCAATGTTTCAAATGTATTGAGCTCCATGAAGTTTGTGAAATAAATCATCAATGCGAGGTAAGGGATACTTGTTCTTTATTGTTATAGCATTGATCTCCCTATAGTCGATACATAACCTCATTGATCCATCTTTCTTTTTAACAAAAAGAACATGGCATCCCCATGGAGAAAAACTAGGGAGAATAAATCCCTTATTACTCAATTAATCTAGTTGTTACTTTAGATAAACTAATTCCACAGTGGCCATTCTATATGGGATCATCGATATAGGCCTTGATCCAGGAATTAAATCACTGGAAAACTCAACTTCTCATTCTGGAGGATGTCCAGGTAAATCATCTGGAAACCCATCTACATATTCATTCACAATAGGTACATCCTCTTTGTCCACATTACTTTCCCTCACCCAAATTCATTTCATTCTATTCCTCCCCAATAATTAAATTTAGTTGAGCTACTGGGGGTGAATCTATGTAAGAATTAGGTGTTGAGGATTCCACTCTAAAGATAAGGTGTTCCTTATCATCATCATCAAAAATAATAACCTCATTCTTCTTAAGATAAATGTTTTCATCATGGTCCGAAAGCCAATCCATACTGAGGATTATATCAATTTCGATCACATGTATGACGATGAGATTAGTGGATAAAAAACATTTATGTGCTCTAATGGGGACCGATTCACAAAACATTTTTGAAATGATACTTCCCTTGAGAGTTTTGACAGACAACTCCCTTATTGAATCTAATTGGAAATATCTAATTTTTTTAGAAAACTGGGAAGATATGAAAAAATGCGATGATCAAGAATCAAATAATACATTTTTTAAACTTGAGGAAACCATTAAATTACCTACCACCACATCTTTCGGAGATTCTACCTCAGCAGTAGTGATAACATAAGCTTGTCCTTGATCCCATGGCCCTTTCGGAGGCATGTTCCTCTAACTCTTAGGACATTCATTTTCATAATGTCCCATATCCCTAAAGTTGTATCATTGAATATCGGTAGATTATTTAATCCCCTTGCAATCACAAGCTTGGTGGCCTTTTTCAACACACTTGTAACAAACTCCCATTCCCTTCAAGAAAGTACCGGGGTGCTTCTTCCCAAATTTACTATAGGATGGAAATTAAAATTTTCCCTTCTTCCCCTTATTTTTATTTTCAGAGTGATCGGAAGATCTCCTCTTCCCTTGCTTTGAATTAAAGTCATAAGACTTAGATAAATATTTTTCTATCCTGATAGCACATGAGACAATATCTTCGTACAACAAGAAGTTTTGTGAGACTAATTCTCGATGGAAAAATTGTTTTATACCATCAAAGAAACGATCAATATTAATTCTTGGGTTGCATATATAATCTACAGCATACCTCGCCATCCTTGTAAAGTTAGCCTCATACATTGCTACATTCTCATCCTCCTTTTGTATCAGACTCAGAAATTTCCTTTCCATTTCTTCTCTATGGTCACAAAGAAAGTATTTTTCAAATAAAAGCCATTTGAACTCCCTCAATTCCATATTTGATACTTCATCATCTTCCCTTGTGTTTTGAATCAATGACCACCATTGATCAACATCTCCAGTGAGGCTGTAAACATCCATGATAACTTTTTACCTTTCACTACTCATCAAAGCCTAAAATATTTCTTCTAGGGAACCTATCCATTTCTCAACTACCAAAGGATTTGTACTCCTATTAAATGTTGGTGACTGTTTCCTCATGAAGCGATCAAACATTGATCCTCCGAGCGGCGGATTAGCGTGTTTCATATGGGTAAGGTCATTATTCATAACCTGAGTGGGTTGTCCCAGTATGGTGATTAGATGATCATCTGTAGTTGCATTTCCAGATCAACTATAATTATCTTGATCAGGAGGGAAATCCCTACATGGAGTGTGTGCATTGATACAGTTTCCATTTCTTCCACTAGGTTCCATTTCTAAACAATGGCATAAACTAGATCAGTTTATGAAACAAAATACATAATTCTATACTTGTAAAACACTTAACAAAAATTGAACTATTTATGCATATAATCTATAATAATAATAAAAAATTCATTGAGGATGTATATACTAATAAACCCTTCATAATGGTTTTTAATGAAAATGAGAATTATCCTAAGTATATCCCCTGGGAGTGTCGTAACCAAGAGTGCATCAAGGCCCATTGTCATGCACCAGTTCCCATTAGAGTCTACCTCAAAGCAGCGTTTTTGGGTTTTACCCCTAGGTACATCTGTGCCAGATCCGCCTCTACCTGCTCGTATCCAGACTGGGATTTATTTCTTTGAAAATACACAAAATCTCTACAATACCAAAATTATAGGAAATTCTTCTATACTAATCATCAAAGTATATCTTAGGGCTATGTTCTCTAATCAGAGTTTATCTAAATATAGCTTCCAAGGTTTGTAGTAAACATTATATGATACCAAATGTAATGCCCTGACCCAAGATACCCAGAGGCGGTGCATTATTACAAAATATTGGTATGATCACATAAGATCAAGTCTCAAAAGTCCGATTATTTTAGTAGCCTTGGAATAACTAGATACATTCATAAAGTTTACATTAAATCTTAAATTGAAAACGTCTACAACAATATCTTGTCTTTATATTCCCTTATACTATCCCTGAAGGTCATTAATAAATTAATTCTTCACATCCTGGGAAAAATAAAACTTTGAAAGGGGTGAGCTCAGATGCTCAGAAAGGATAACAATATAGTGGAAAATATCATAAATAAGCATAAACATTTATGGCAATATATAACTAAAAAATAGCCTTTTAAACATGAACATTAGAATAATATGAAAAAGATAAAATGAAATAATTGCATTTATGTATTCACATGGATATTCTACTAGTCGAATAATCACATGCAATATCAATAACCACTTTCATAATGATGGAATACATAATTCCAGTCTATCATAACCACATAGTCAATGCCTCATGCCAAGACTACAAATAAGATTTTGTCAAGGCCTTGTGCCAAGACACTAGTTTGTCTCATGAGACCTACCAATTCTTCTAGGAGCTATACCGGGCTCCACCCATCACATATTAAGTCCAATGCATTCCTCATATGAACAGGTTTAAACATAACATAAAAATTCGTATTAAAAATAGCATATGAAATGTCAATACATTCTCTATAAAACATAAAAGGTATAAAAATAAAAAATCCACATTAAAACATATCCCAAAACCTTAAATACAATATTTATGTTTTGTATCATAATAAATCAACTTCAAATTAGCTTAAAATCCATCAATGGATGTTGAAATAGATGAAATCAAAACTATTTGAGAGAAATATCTCTTTTTTTGAAATCATTTAAAAGTCACATAATTATAAAATAAAGAATTTACTTTGAACATATTTTTATAATCTTGTAAGGTAAGCTTCAAAGATTTTATAACGGCGGAAAATAGCCGCACCCGCCGTATAAGTTAAAAAACCATTCTTACCTTAATTTTGTCAAAAAGGTTAAAAAGGACCTTGTTTGGAAAACGACAGAAAGATTCTTTCATAAACCTATTATAAAAATTCAACAATGGTATAAATGAATTTAACCCATAGTAATAGTTATTTGGAAATACATTTTTACGAAACATGGATGTGGATTATAAAGAGGTCCCAATATATAATTACGTATAAACAACCTTAGATAATGAAGAGATTGTGAAATAAACCCTTACCTTGTACTTTTCCTTAGTCGATGGTATGTTAACCTCCTATATAATAGTTAAAACCTTAGTATTAAATTATTCAATAACCATATACATAATTAGGATATCATATATATGATCTTCTAATAATACATTATTAATAATATTTTAGTATTATCGTCGTTTCAGGTGTTAACATACTCGTTTTCTTTTATATGTTTTGTCACATAAGTAGTGTTTTTTATGGATGGGTTGTATCTTATTCATTTCCAGAATGATATAAAGTTATTTAACATTAATTTTAATAATCAAATGATAGTTATCCTTTAATGGATAAGATGGAGAATTAATCTCATCACGTTCGTGGAGACGGTAGTCTGTATGTACGCACGAGCGACAATATCATTATTTTGATATTAAAATAATATATAATTAGATGTTATATAATATATAAATAATAATTATATTGTTATATTTATTATTTAAATTAATTACACATCATTATTATACCCATCCAAATAATAATATATTGAATAACAATTTCACCACGACGTGGAGACGGTAAGCTGTACGTACACACATATGGTGACATGTCATTCAAAGGATGGATAGAATAATGAATATTTTTGTAACATATTTATAATAACATAACAGTATATAGAAGATACTAGATTTATTATTTTAGAATTGAAATAACAAAGAAAGAAGAAGTTGAAGAAGAATGGAACTTGAAAGAGGGTGGTGAAAACATTTCCTCTTCTTCGGGTTCTGCCTTATGATTTGATCAAAAAGGCTTCATAGGATGGATTAATGACTAAATTATGGCCTGTAGGTTGAATTGAGGGATGTTGAAAGTGTATTTGGGCAGGGTTAGGATGACAAAAAAGGCTTTGACTGTGTGAATTAGTGAGAAGGGGGAGTTCCCTTTTATAAGAGGGGTGAGGGGCACCTTCGGAAAAGCTAGAAATATTATTTTATAATAAATTCATATTCGGTTTCTATTGAGTAAAATGAGGATTATTTAAAGGTTAATGTGGTGATAGGTCTAAAACCACTCAACCAATAGGTTTTATAGTGGTTTGTGTCACTTTATTAACCTTATATTTTAGTTTTAACTCATAGTTAATTATTTTCATAGTTACGATGTATCTTTGTATTTTTATATTTTATAGTCAATAAACATACTATAAACATTCTAGAGACCCCCAAGTGGTCCATTAATTATGAACCTATCATTATATAATTCTCTTGGATGAGCGTTTGATTTTTAGGAATATAAAATAAATTAATAATATAATATTTGTTTTAAAAACTCTTTTATGTCAATTTTGACACTATTTGGAAATTGATTTTTGTGAAAATCATAACAGCATGATTACTTCTAAAAAAACTTAATTAAATCAATCCTAACATGTCATATTATACTATAAAATTAGTTTAATTCATAAAAAGTCTCAAATTACAAATTTTTGGATATTTATAATATCAATTATTTTAATATTTCATTAATTTCGTAATTACTGCATCACCATTGTGTCATAAATAAATTAAATTATTTAGCATCTAAAAATTATAAATAAAATACCATTATGTAGGAAATATTTATATATTTTTATGTAATATTTATAATCGAATTTATCTTATGTATAACCCTATATTAAATTTTTTTTAGTTATTAATCATTGATTTTAACTCTTTTAACTCTTTTTTGATTTAAATAATAAAAAATGTCCTAATCTAATAAAAGTGGACCTAAATGATAATATTTTATTCCTAAGGTTTTTTTGGTCAATATACACTTGTCCAATAGAATTAGGACATGTTTTAGGGTAATATTAATATCATTTTTACCCTTAATTACCCTATTTACTTATAAACGTGGTAAATAGAAGTAAAAAGTTACTATTATCAAAAAATTATTTTTAACTTATTGAACCAAATTTTTACTCCTTGATATTTACCATGTCTCTTGGATTTTATAAATTCAACTCACAGAAGAGGTAAAATTATTTTTTTTGTGAATTCCCAAATTCTCCTAGGAGGTTGGTAAAAGACGGTGAAAAGATCCATAAAATTTTTATATATCTAAAATGACTCTAAACTAACTCCAATGAATTACATTGAAATTATATAGATATTATATATCCATTTTGACCTTAAATAAATTTAAATAAAATAAATAATTATTTGAATAAAAAATTTGGTTTTAAACCATGACACATTGTTATTCACTATTCATCAAAAATTGAATGTTTTCAGAAAAATACCAAATTTCACCCTAGGCTCATTTCGATATTCCTAATCCAATAATGAAGTCCATTTTGAAAGATAAAATTTATAAAAGTTCAAAATGTGGGTATTACTTTTCATAACGGCTAGTTTTATTGGTTGTGATGTGTGTTAGAACTCGAAGTTGCATACAACACATGCTACATTATTATTCAAAGAAAAGCGTACTGTGGAAGTTTGGGGTGTTACACAAACCCATGTCGATTTTCTATTAGATAAGTGTATTTAGACCACAATCAACCTCAGGAATAAAATATGATCCTCTTTGATCCAATTGGATTATATTGGGACATTTATTATTATTTTATTTAAAGAAGAGTTAAAAGTGTTAAATTCAAATTTTGATTACTAAATCATTTTTAATATAGGGTTATATAGAAGATAAATTCACCAATAATTTTTCATTAAAAATAAATATACATTTCTTAAATAATTTTAATTTATTTATAATTTTTATACCTTATATAATTAAATTTATTTATGACACAAAGATGATACAATAATTATCTTATTAATGAATGGAAAAAATAATTGATATTATAAATATAAAAATAAATGTAAATTGAGCCTTCTGATGTATTAAAAAAATTTCAAGGTTAATTTGAAATTTTAGGATTTATTTAATGTATTTTTTTCGAAGTAATCTAGTTTTTTTATGAATTTCCCAAAAACCAAACCCGAATATGTCAAAATTGACATAAATGAGTTTTTAAATAAATATTATATTATTAAATTATATAATATTCATAAAAATATAAGGATCATAAACAGGAAATATATAATTATATATTGGTCATTACTAAACCAATTGAGGTTCTATTTATATTTTATAGTGTTTTTCTTAACTATTTAATATAAGAATATATGAATATATTTTAAAATATTAACTATTTAACATAGAGTTATATCTTAAAGACAAGGTTAATATGGTGACCTATACTTGTCTAAAACAAATTGGTTTTGAGTATTTCGACCCATCTCCACCATATCCTAGAAATAAATCCATTGAGAGACATTATAAACTCAAAATGATTTTAAAATAAAATAATATTTCAATCATTTCCTAAAATGACCCCCTCCTGTCTTATAAAAGGGTACTTTTCATTCTCTTAATTACACACCTCCAAATCCCTTTACCGTAGCCAATCCCTGCTCTAATATCCTCCCAACTACCCACAATTCACATTGAGGCCTTTAATTGATTGTAAATCCAACCTATGGAGCCATTTTGATCAAATCAAAAGGAAGAACATGAAAAATAGGAGATTATCGTACCCTCGACAAAAAAAAGTACAAGTTATGGGTTAATTTTACAATCACATTATTATTCAAGGTTCTTTATACGTGAGTATTTACTTGGACCTCTTCATAATCCAAATCCGTTTTATCTTAAAAATGTATTTCCAAACAATTTTACTATATCCTAGACTCATGGTTAAATTCATTTATACCTTGTTTGAATGTTTATAATATTCTTTGAAAGGGATATTTCTGTAGCATTCTAAATAAGGTAATTTATGAAAATTTCGACAAAATAAGGTAAGAATTTTTTTTAACCAAATTGGTGGGTGTGGATATTTTACTTTGTTATAACACATTCAAAGATTCCCTTACCAACTTATAAGAATATATTCAAAATAAGTGTTTTCCTGTATGAATATGAGACTATTGAACGATTTCAAAATCGAAAGACTTATTTCTCTCAAATAGTTTTGATTTCATCTATGTCTTTATCTTTTTATGGATATTAAACTTGTTTTAATTTGATTTATTACGATACAATCTACTATATTATGTTGATGATTTTGTGATTTGTTTGACTGTGGATGTGTTATTTTATACCATTCATGGTGTATGGTTAAAGTATTATCCTTTCATACTCTAGTTTTAATATGAATGTTTATTTTCTGTTTCATCCTTTTCATATAAGGAATGAATTGGACTTAGTAAGTGATAGGTGGAGCCTTCTATTGTTCCTTAATGCATTAGTAGGTTTCATGAGAAAAACTAGTTTCTTGGAATAAGGAATTGACCAAATCTTATTTTTATTCATGGAACGAGGCATTTACTATGTAGTTTTGATGTATGAAATTATGCATTCCATCATTATGAAACTGGCGTTTGATAATACATGTGATTATACGACTAGTAGAATATCCATGGGAATAAGAAAATGGAATTATATTATTTAATATTTACATATAATGATGATATTTTTGTTTAAAAGGATTTTGTTTTAGTTTTATATATTTCATTAAATGTTTATGATTATTTATGAATGTTTCTGCTATTTTGGTACCCTTACTGGGCACCTGATCACACCCGTTCTATGTTATCGTTTTCCCAGGATGCGAACAAGTATATTATGACTGACCTACATGGATAGTCTATGAGAGAGAATGTGTTCAAAAGAGACACAATGTTGTTTTTTTTCATTTCACAATGTAATGTAAAACTTATGTTTGTATATAGTGCATCCAAGGCTACTAAACTGATTAGTCGTTCAGCATTTGATCCCTCGTTATCATTCTAATAGTAAGTAATAATGTACCGACTCTGGGTAACTAGTGTCGGGGTGTTACAGTACATAGTATTATTTTTTATGTAATTCAAATAAAAGACAATAAATATGGTGTTGGAAATGATCATGCAGTTTTATGGGGTGTAAAGAGCTCATATGAAGCACATTTATTGATAATTATTGAGGAAAAATGGGATTTAAGGTTTTTATAAACCTGTGTGCCACCTAGAACACGATCGGGTGAATGCGGTGGGTTCTCTAATTGTGTGTTTTTTCATGATATGAATATTGCTTGTCAATCCGTGTGGTAAACATTGTGATATTACCCATATAGTAATGAATGTGGCATGTTTGGGGCCTAGTTTGGCCCAACTATTCAGCCATGATGTGATTAGAGTAAATGATTTGTAAAAATATTAAATTACCCAAATTTAAGGATTTAAACAAATTCTGTCTTCTTCCTGTGGTTATAGTACTCCCTCACATGGAAGATATATCCTTCCTCTAGAATCATGGAATCAAGGTGACGCCACTATTCATCATTTTTTTCTCTCAATGTCTGAAGAATATGATCTATAATGGTACAATATCTAATCTTATATATTCTCTACCATGGTTCTTCCTCAGTACATTATACAATTTGGTTTTAATCTCATTTTCTACATTTTCCTGGTATCCTATAGTTTTAGTATTTTCTTCTAACCTAAATCAAATCATACTATTATACTAGATGCATGAATCTCAACAGGGATAACATAGGTGTTCATGTAATTTTTCCATAGTTTTGTTACACTTCATAAATTATGTCATTGTGCCACTCAACAGACCCTTTTAGTGATGCCTCAAAAAAGTAAATTAAAATTTTATGAATGTGTTCTAACATTTATTATGATCTTATCAATCATAAAATCAACTTTGGGTTTTATTCCCTTGTCCAAGACCACCCCATTGTGTATTCTCTTCGCTTAGGTCCTAATTTTACTTTTTTTAGGAAATGGTTAAATAACATTGGGTGTGTGATTACATGGAAAACACCTCACATTGGATAATTGGTATGAATATGGAATGGATACATATGTTAATCATTTTACCCATGATTTAGGTGGAATGGTTAAACATAAATTGAAGAGGTGAAGTTCTTATTACTTTTTCCTTGTAGCTTAAATGCAATATTCTTGATGAGTTTATTTGACCAATTTGCCAATATATGAAATATTGGATCAAATTTAATGGAATATCCTACTTATTTTATCAATTATATATCTGATGATTTCATAGATGATTCATCATATATCCAAGAGAGAATCAAGGGGGTCTAACTTAATGACCCCTTAGAAAGACTCTGATTTCATGTATTTTAAATGTAAATAGTTAGTTGAAACACATAAAATGAAACCATATATGCATGGCATGAGTTTTATTACTATTATTTATATTTTCCTCTAGAAAACTGTTGATGATTTCCTAGTGGATACCCCCAGGATGTGATCTAAGGAACATTTGGTATAACTAAGGCTAGATAAATACTCACACCCAACTATTTGATACCAATTAATTTGTTAGAGGATAGTATTTTAGATTTTTTACTATGCATGGAGTGAAACATGGGAATTCAACCACATGTTAACATAAACGTACACCTTTTCATTGGTAATGTGGTTACACCCTTGAGCGATACCTGGAAAGTCTTCTCAGATTTTCCAGGAGTGGCCCTAGGTGTGTAGACTTGTTTTATAATGTGTTCATGAAGTGAAACTAAAGGGGGAAATTAATTATTTGAATGGAAAAATTGATACCTAGTATTAAGAATGTAATAAATATACTCCAAGGCCAAGTATAATTATGGGGACTTCCCATTTCTGCAAACACATTATACACCTCAACTTACCCGTGCATGATCATTCAGTTTAGACTCAATATTATATGCAAATGTTGGTAGATTTCATGGTTGTCCAAGTGGAACTATAGTCTAATGTATTCATTTATTTTTTTCTACTTGAATTTAATATATAACGGGATGTTGTTATATTTTTAGTGACTGAACAATATTATTCTAGACAATGTGGGTATTGAAGTAATGAGATTATGTATCACACCCTAATCAGATGCCTCTGGTACCTTAGTAGACATTGTGATTGTGGGTGAAGACAAAGGTAAGCATCATTCTTCCAATTCTAGATTTATTTCTCTTGGTTAGAGATGGGAGAAAATGGTTGAGCCTTAGCTCGAGATGCTACCTATAAAAAAAATTTCCCCTATGAGTTTATTTTTATAGCATGATGTATATTATTTATTTCTTAATGCCTTTCATATTGTTTTTTGTAACAAATGATGCAGTATCACCATCAATTTCAAGTGTTTTCTAGTCCATAATCCTCACATTATTTAATTAACTTTTATGTTGATAAATTTTGTTTTTACTGCTATCGGGATGTCATTATTCCATTATGAATTCCTTATATTTATTCTAATGTGTTATTCACTTTTCAATGATGGAACTGTCTCCCAACTGATATAGAAAAGTTTGTCACTGCTAGTCAGGGTCCTATTGCATTTGGGGAGGGTAACTTTAGGTATTCTGGCCAACTATATCGGCACACAATCAAGGGTCACTCGGTGTGGGACACTACAGAGTGGTTTGACATGCTTATTTCCATTATTAATATTGTTTGGGATAAGATATAATACTAGGTAAATGAAAAACATTTATGAGTTAGTTCCTAGAATTAGCTACCCTATATACAGGAGAAATTGAAATTACCTGATATGGGTAAAAGAAGTTCATTATTTTACATATTAATGATTCACAGGCTTTTTCCCCCAAGGTGATGAAATTTATTTGGAAGGTTATTTTCATGATGATATATTTATTAATTTATCATAATGATATGAGGGAAAATAGATGAATCCATCAAATAAGGCATAAGTATACAAAACATTCCATGCATCATGCCCTACAATTTCTTATTTCTATATGCATTGCCTGCATTTCATAATAATACTCAATTAGCCATGATTGTGTGGTTTGAATTGTCCAATACTCTCACTTGTAGAGTAATTGTTTTAATTGAACAATAATTACACATTGGTTAGTTTGATTCGTTAGGGACATTAGTAGGTTTTTTTGAATTGATGCAAAATTTTGGACTATTCCACTCATTTTATGGTGTAAAGGACATGATTTATTTAGTTGATGCATCCATTGAAATTTATATGTTGTATGGTCACTTATGAGTTATAATTGGTGATAAAATTAATTATATCATGATTATAATAATCATTTAAACAAGAAAGAATCTAAATGACTTAAAAGGGAATGGCTACCCTCTAAATGTTTTACCTGAGACAATAGCTTGACCTGACCATAGTAGTGCGTTGTAGGCCATGTCTTCAATGATTTTCTTATGACTAATTCTTATCTCCCGGACCTAGATCAAGGAGTAGGAATATGGGAATTCTTATTTAGTGGTATTTTGTGTCTCTGTACTTAAATTCATTTCTCTATACCTGTTATAAATATTTTGCATGGATTGTAATTAGCTATTGTAGAGCTATGCCACCACTACGACCTCATATTGTATTCTAGGAGAGTGATGATGAAAATAATTTTGATGTGGTGGGACCTGATCCACATATGATTCCTACAGTTTTTCAACCTTAGGTACATCCTCCTAATCATTCACTATGTGTTGATTCCCAAGACATTGATTGATTCCTCTGATTTATGTAGTTAATGTAAGGTGTCCCTCAACTAGCCCCTGTTATGGTAGAGCTGACCAGGGAATTCCATCAGTCTCATCCTCCCTCCTTCTAAATGGATTTAGGACCTCATTATGTTTAATATTTGTTGGACTATATGGTTTCAATATTCATAAAAATCAAGACACCTCTATAGTGGTGGTTCCATGCCACAACAGATCTATTGTACGACTCTACCCTGCATTGGTCGGATGTTCAGACATGACACCTGGGTATAGTTTGTCTGTATTTCTAGGAATACATCATCGACTAATCTTTGATAATTGATAATTTTTGAGAATTTATTCATCTTGAGTAAGGTGACATCATAGTGATGGAATATTTAAATCACTTCATTAGATTTTTTACATTTTTCCTAACTTTGCCTTATAAAGAGATGACTACTATAACGAATTTTAAGGATGGTATTGCTAATTCCACTAACTCATAGTTGCATATTTTTAAAATGAACACAATTTTAGAAATAGATAATGAGGACCACATTTCTAATAGAGACCCCAGGGAATCAAGTGGTGTGATGTTGGGTGGTTCAAATTCCAGTCAGACTAACAACGGATTAACCATTGGGAAGATGTGAAACCTCGAGGGTATACACTAGGGGTGTAGTACCAGCTATGTATGACACTATGACAGCTTTTTGGTGTGTCACTAATGTGGTAGGACAAGTAAAAAAAATATCTAGTGTTCAAGGATCTCGATCGAGTGTTGGGGTTGCTGTAGGATAGGTCACATCCAATACTTTTTCTGATCCTTTACTTCACTACAAATCAAAGGGGTTATACACAAGCACCACCTTCGTGTGTGTAGTTAGTGACACCTCATAATGTTGGAAACTCGTCTTTTATAGGCCATTCATGCAAGTACTCATACATAAACATTACATATTCTACTTATTTTTAAAACTATAAATCAATTAATTTACCCAAAATAATTTTATGTTTATTTTTTTAGATAATTATGAAGAACACTTTATTACTGAACACATACCTTGAAATTTTACACATATACAAATTATCAATTTGTTTTTGAAACATAAATCTTTGAAATAAAACATGACTTTTTATGATGATATATCTTCACAATTTTACCTTGATATCACCCTTGAACAAAACCTTCCTTAGAACCTGTGATTTTTTTTAAAACAAGTAATGAGAATAAATTATTAGTAACATAATTAAATGAAATGAAATCATAAGTCTTGTGAAAACCCATAAAACATTTACTTAAAAAATTCATTTTACACTGAACAAAGGATCAAAATTTTGAAAAGATGATTATCATACCCTTTAAAAATAAAATTATTTTCACAACAACTCATAAGAAAACATATAATATATAAATGTTGGTAACATGAAGAAAAATTATACTAAAAATGAAAAAACCATATGGTCGACATCCATAAATGAAATTCTTTCAAATGGAAAATCCATATGACTGACTTCTAAACCTGATGCACTATAGGTTATAATTTAACAACACATCCCTGGTTTATCATTAAACCATCCATCATTGGTTTATATTTTAAACACATGTCAAATGTTAAATTATCATTATAAAATCATAACACATAAAATCATGAAATTGTTACTATGTCACTCATAAAATCCAAATTCTACACATAAAATATTAATTTCACTGGTCCATTTACTTCCGCCCCTAACCACTATAAAAGTAGAGAGTCACACTATGAACCTCTATATTCCAGTCGACAACATTTTCCATTGAACCCTTTCGGTGGTCCAACATCCAACCATTGAATAACATGATTCCAGGCACTCCATCACACTCAATTATGTTCCTCGAGTTGAGTTACTCCTCTTGGTTCCTCTCACATGTTACGAGTTTGGACTCTCCTTATGGATTCCTTGAGTTCTTTGAGTTGATAAACTCCTCTAGAAACTCCTCAACCATATTAATTGTCTCCTATGAGATGTTAAATCTCAAATGGGAATCTTTCTTAGGAGTATGCCCCAACCAATTCCCAAATTGGCATCCTCATTAGGAGTAATCCCCAACCAATCTTAAATGGTCTCCTATTTAAGATTAAGACCCAACCAATCTCAAATGAGAATCCTCCACAGAAGTATGCCATAACTAAACCTCAAATGGGAATCCTATTTAGAAGTAAGTCCCAACCAAACCCAAAGGACAACCATCCTATTGTAAGCCCATAACCTTCAGCTCTTCTTCCTTTAATTGGACCCCTATCCAATGTAACGTGAATAGAGTGAGGGATCATTACCACTCCCTCATCCACAATCAACAAGAAAGGGGCACCATCTTCCACCAACGGAGAAGGAAAAGTGTTTGCATCATTTTTGAATATTTCACATCCTCTTTATTCTCACACAAAGCATGACTGAAATGATCTTAGAGATTCATGATGATTAAAACATGTTCACAAATATTCATGGTTAATGAACTATGAGAACTCTAATTCCAACCAAAATTGTGATACATAGGATGGTTTCTCAGGGCCCGAGCTCACTGGATATTCTACTTAGGAAACCAACTCAAATTCATTTAATTAGTTAATCCTCCTTCGGAATAAGCCCCAAATTAGACCCACAAATTATCAAGTAATCCTTTTCAGGATGTAAGCACAAACTCATTTCCCTCAGAGGACAATACTCTTCTACGATATTCATTGAACTATGTGGGCTTTGATTCCCATCCACATGGGATATGTAGGAAGCTTACATGAGGTTCAAACACAACATTTTAAATCATCCATGTTATCCTTCATCCATATTCTCAACATGGACTCATAATACTTGGAATCTCATATCCTTTCCATGTTCGTTGGGATGCTTAGGCATATATCCCACACCAAACATTGTCTAAACACATTTCTCTTATATGTACTTACAACATTATATTAAACTATACCATTAGGTAATTATCACATGACCTTAAAAGGTATGATGTGTACCAATATGTGGCACCAAACTATGAGGGTTCTGATTTCATTCAAAAGGATTCATAAGTAATACATTTTATGGGTATGATCCCAATATCAAAACAAACATTTGTCTCCCTAGATGACAATAAATTATAGATTGCCACAATGAGTAGATTAAAAACCAGTATCATCATAATGATGATTAGAATAATCATTAAATAGTATATGAGAAGATACCATTAATAAGTAACCTCAAATACATACATATATCCCTATTAATGAATAACCTTAAATACATACTTTTGATTTTAAATTTTACACATGTAAATAAGTGATTTCAAATTCCAAGGGAAATATATGTTATATGTGGTGAATTAATAAGTATTCATGAAAATATCATTAATTTATAAAGAGGGTCCCAGAGTAAACAACAATTCAACCCATAAAGGGTGTGATGAGTCCAACCACTCATCCTCTCGACCAATGCATGTTTCTATGTATCATAAAATTCAAACATAACAAATACCAGCCGTTGGAAAGCAGGTCCCTTTTTGATAAAGAACTGTTGGATGTTTTCAGTTCCGTGAATAAATCCAATGAAAACCACTTAGATGTAGTGATTCATAAAACTAGAATGAACGTTTTAAGGAATTATGAAACAAAAATAGTGAACCCGATGTGAATCCTTAACCTAGATAATAATGATACCCACCTTTCAAGACCCTATCAATTGATAAAGGAAGGCTAGAAAAAGAATGAATTACGCAAGTATCCATATAAAAGATTTTTCATTAATGGAGTTTATTTTTGTTTTCATGTTTTTTATCATAAATCCCTTTGGTCCAAAATGTATTTCATCTAGACAAAATCTATAAACATCATGATCACCGCTCAGGCTAGATCCCCATTAACGGGAAGGATGTTATCACCTATAAAACATCTTCAATGTTTGGTCTCCAATTTGCTGGTAAAGGAGTACCATCAGCACTATAAAATACAATCTTTAGAGGCGGCCTGATAGGACCTCAAGGTCAATAGCTATCCTCTATTGTCTTGCTGAAGATGACCAATGATCAAAATGCATAAATTGCAACCATCGTCTTCAATAGTTTTGGGTCCTTATCCCTAGATTTCAACAACTAGTCCCTCCCATAATATAGGGAGGTGGATCAAGAGTTCACTCAGGTCCTCGGTTAAAATATGTGGGGATCCTTTCTAAGGATTCCCGCGAACAATCACCACCATTAGAATTGCACGGTAGTGAACCTCTATCATGATGAGGGTTTCGCCTCTGGATTTTCAGCCTAGGTCTCTCAGGCATAGGCATGCAAGGTAAAACCCTAGGGACAATGTCCAGTTAACATGGAGGAGGTTCTTACCCCTTCCCCCTTCAGAGAATTCCTCAACCTAACTAGATAGTGAACAAAGAGAGGGAAGATATAGTCGTTCATCATAATTTTTATATCCAAAAGACTCATTTTGCGGGAAACCACCAATCCCACAAGATAAATCCAGTGGAGTACCATGAATAGGAACATTCACCTTCATACAAGTAATCATCCATTCAGTAGGATTGGATAACTACATTTAAGAAAGCCTGGTGATTTAATGTGATGGAAAATGGAAAATAAGAACATGCACCTGCTTACAGTCACCAATTATACTAGAAGTATCATCTTCTAGTATTGAATTACATACATCAACCATACTTGATTGGAATCAACCAGCAGGAACAAACACCATCCAGTGTTCATCAAGCATGCCCACAGTCTCATTTGGATGCACCCGGAGAAGTCAAGCAGAAAGCTCCAATGACCAATATGGGGCAGACTCAACTCTATACCGCCACACATGAGTACTGTTAATACTCATTGATAGGAAAAGGAGGACATTAGCCCTACCACACACCTACTTATGATAGGAAATTTGATTATATTCCCGTTCTAGCCACCAAAGTCACCAAACACATCTTATCAATGGTGAAAGGGAAGACTCAAATTCCTACCCATATTCTAGAAGCATTCCAGGATATTATAATAACAACATCAGCAATACTAGTGGAACATACCCATAAATATGTCCCCACACATTGGATGACACATCAGCATTCCATCCTGTAGCAGATACACACCTCTTTTCTTGTCTTGGTGGTTCTAGTGGAATCCTCCCCCATATCATATAGACTATAATATCGGGAACATACACCCCTTCCAATTGGAGGTAATCGGTTCGTTCTGGTGGCTGCTCCAAGGTAGTCACATACACCCACCCATGATAACCAATTTTCACGCCATGTGTACCCAACTAAGTGTAAGAGAACATCCAAGATGAATTAGGTCAAAACATAGTTGGAAAATCAATATTCAAGATGCAATTTTGCTCCTCTTAATGATGGAGTTCTTGAATCCCTCAGACATTTATCTGTTGCAGCTCAAGATCCTACCCTCTAATTACCAAATTATGGTTGTATTAGCAATAATTATGAACTTACCCATCAGAAATATCATGAAGACTTGATTCATGAAAATATGGTCAATCTAGAGACCCTGTCATTGGATGAGAGTGACGATAACCCTCCATGTGTGTAGAAAACCAAAGATAAAGAGGATCTACCCATTCCTATAATCCACCATGGTGGTCCTCCCCTTGATTTCATTTACTACTAATTTCTTATATGTAGTGGTATTTCACATTTTCAAGATAATTTTATAATTGATAACATAGTGATGTGTATCTCCTCCTCTCTTGGGGAACTTTCCAACAGAAATCCAGTCATGTCTGATGCATTTTCATTCATGAGGGAAATAATTTCTCAACCAGAAGACATATTAATGGAACAGTCATTCGCTAACCTCCATTGGGTCATTTGTCTTCATATAAAGAGCTTCCACTTTGGTCCAACCAAGTAGAGGAACTTATAATAAATGATGATTATGATATGTTAAACATGAGAAAACAATTTCCAAAAGGCGAAATACCAGTCATGTTATGACCTTTGGAAAATTATCAATATGATATTCAAGAATTGATGGAAGAAGATAGCATTCAGGATATCCGCCTAAATTTATGTAATGCTCTAATTTATTTGAAAACCAATGTATCACCATATAATGAATTTCTAAATCAATTAAAGGTAATAGAAGGGTTGAGAATTCAAATTGAATTGGTATGTCTGTTAGTTTCCCAACATCTAAAGGATGAAAAGTAGTAGAGAACCTATTAGTGTGAATTCCTCAATACTCTAAAGAGGCAACTCCAATTAATTTCTGACACCCCATCTAGTGTTCGTAATAGAGGATGGGATGCACATACAGAATTTCATTTCACTAAACATGAGAATCAGAAAATTACGCCAAAATTGGTCTCATTCAATGCTATTTCACATGGTCAGAAACAATCAAAAAAAAATTATGTAATCAAATGTATGATCAAGAACATGACTTAACTAGATCCCATCAGAGTCCTGCCTAATTAGAAGAAGTTATTGAGTTACTTTTACATCAATCATATGAGAATCTTGAGAAGGCCTTCCACATAGAGGATCATAGTAATCAAATAACACAAATGTTTTGAAATTGCACAACTATCTTCAAAAAAACAGGTGATTTGAGTAGTTGTCGGATAATGCATCTAACAAATGTTTGATCCAAAATTTTAAAAATTAGAAGTGCAGCAGCACGAATCTCATCCTTAACATTTCAAGAACCACCCCTGATTGTAGGGCTAGTGGATCATTTAATTAAACCATAAAAATAATTAAATATTTTTCAATGGTTTGAAAAAGAAGAAAAAGAATAGCCCCATCCTACAGGGTGGGGGGATTTTTCACATCTACAATCCCCTCCTAGATGGATGTCAGTTTTCTCCTGATTATGGAAGAATTCATATATAGAGTGCACAACTAAAATATCCATGGATTCCCTCCAGGTTAATGTTCGACAACCAGCTCCTTAGAATCCATCATATAGGAGAGAAATGTATAATGGGAGATGCATAGAGTGATGATCTAACAAGGATTCTGATAGAATTCCATCAATGCATTATCCTTCAGTAAATGTTAATAAAGCCATTATAAAAGATCCTCTAGAAAACGAGTCTATATCATGAGAATAATAATATGAAGTTATTATATATAATATGGTACACACTGAAGAAAATGAAGAAGGTGTACCTACTAGAAATTAGAGGCTTACCCAGAATCTATGTATTCCTTCAATTAACCAACTCCCACCACTCTAAAAGGAATCTATCAAGGGGGAAGGTAAAAGTTAGATTGCATACTACTTTTCCACTGGAGAAGGTCAATCTCATTCTCTTGAAGAGTGATTTTCACAGCATTAAGAGAAGATGAAAGAGTTGAAATGACTAAATACAAAGTTACTTTAAATCATCATTTCTACTAGACGTACTCCCCTGGAAGGTTCTAAACATGAAAATCTTATAGGAGATCCTTCGAAAAGAGGATTTCTAGTAACTATAGAAGAGGATAATAAATTCTCTCTTTTGGGTAAAGATCCAAGGCTGGATCAAAAATATCATAATAATCTTATTCCCATGGTTTATCCAAGGAAAATACATGCACTGTCACCAGTGGTTTTTCTAGTCGGTGCACCAGCTCAAGCACCAATCTTTGTACCATCATAGGTTATTTCTCTTCCAGATAATTGTCAAATGATTATGAACAAAATTGAAGAATTAACAACTTTATTGGAAGCTTTGGAGGAATGAAATGTTCCAGTCCATCCGGAAAATAAATCATACCCTAAATGGGGGCATCTGATTCCCCCCCCCCCCCACCAAATTTTGTGAATACCACATTACGAATATTTAATCGTTAAGGAGATCTGGAAAAACACTTGAAACATTTTGTTTCTTTTTGTGATCCCATGATGGGAACTCCTCAATAAAAATAAGCAGTATAGCCTTGATGTTTGGTGAAATCACTAGAGGGACAAGTTTTTTATGGTATACAAACTTGCAATCTCGATCAATTACTAAATGGGAAGATCTATGTCAGAAATTTCTTATTCAATTAAAATAAATGATACTAAAGACAATGATTTTTTATTGTTGAAATTTAAAAAAGGTACAATGAAAGAGTCTTCGATTTCATTGCTCAATGGAAAGGATTAACATATTTTTATGTCTAGCACTCCATCATGAAGAGTTCCTGAAAATTTGTGTGGAAAATATGATTGATGAGTTACACACACCATTGATCCCTGTAAAATACACAGGAGGGTTTATAGACCTTACTAAAATTTCTCAATAGATAGAATATTCTATTATATAATCAAGGTTGGAACTCGTATAATTCCATCATCTTAGGGAATGAGAACAGGGAAGGAAGTGGCTGTAATAGTTACACTCAATAATGAAATTGTACCTACTTCGACATAAAAATCTTTATCATATTGAAGGGATCCCAATCTGGATCATAAACAACAATTAATACATCATCAAGATGATAATTGAGATCAAACGCAAAAAAAATATTGGTATTAAACAACAATGTATATTCTTTCCTGAATGAACATGTTCCCTGTAAATTCATCTTAGCTTTGGAAAACAATTTGGTTCAGTTTCCAGGGATGATGAAACCAAACAATGAAACAGATGAAAATCTTTGGAATTGTTTTCCTTTTCACCATATGTTGGGGAATCCCATTAAGGAATGTTTTATTTTCAGGGACCTCATGAAAAAATGGTAGAATTTGGAAAAGATAAACTTAAAAGTTCATCAGTTCAAGTATCATGTGTTACTACTTTTGATCCAGAGGAAGATGGTGAATGGCATGATGTCAAAAGTACAAATGTGCATAAATATTATTATAGGGTGATTAGGAAAACGATCAACCAAACACATGCCATTCTATGAACACAGTTCAAAGCACAAATTGTGTCTTCTACCACTCCTGCCATAACAAAACCAACTTTATCAAAAGGTCAATTATCAACGAAGCAATGTGATCAGAAGGATAAAAAGAAGTCCGTAGAAGATGAGATCATGTCAAGACCAAAGTTGTCTTTTACTCTAGAAGATTTAATGCCATCTATTTCAAAGGAATTGGCACCTCCCCACCAAATGGCACAACCATAACTAACCTGTTATGAAGAAAATTTATCAGATGAAGAATTAGTAATTTGTTCTAACAATGTTATCCACGTAACAGAACATTATACCAATAGTGATTTTGATTGTAGTGAGCCGGAGTTCCTTGTATATAAACAGATAAATAGAGGAAGAGTCCATGGTATAAGATAAATGGGAAGAAATTGTTATTCTATAAGCCAATATTTTATCTGTACCCCTACATGAAGTGTATATGTTGAAGAAAATCATGGAAGATCCCTTTAGCAGGATCAATAAGAACAAGGAGATTCATCCACATAAGATAGGTTCGGTCCAAACATGATTATTTTGGAGGACCAATTATAAGTTACAAAATATTCCTCTCAACATGTAAATATACCTAGTCAACCTAATATACAAAATCCATGAGTTGTTCCAACATTTTCTCCGATATAGGGTACATCTGCATCTGAAGCATCAACTTCCTAGGAACATGAAAAACCACACCTCCTTGCTAGTAAACACCGACCTTTTGACCAAAATTATGATGTATTGAAACAATTTTCACATGTACCGGCCATGTTTTATATTTTTTATTCCTTAAATCTATGAAAAGGTTTTTGAGATTCACTTATTGAGGCTTTGTTAAGTCCTCAAGAGTTTGAAACCGATGTTTTTACAGCTGAAGTTTACCGTATAGAGAATTATCCTGTAGAGTTTCATGCAGTAATATCCTTTACGGATGAATATTATAATGATATTGTATATAGATATATTATAACAATGTATCTCTCTATAATGTTCAATGACATATACATTTGATAGTCCATCATTGATAATGGTTCTGGAGTCAACATCATTCCCATTCATACACTTCGTCGAATGTTCTATACTAAATCATACTTATTTACTTGTATATTAATGTTGAAAGTATATGACTACAATGGGAATGAAATTATGGGTGATATTACACTTCTAACTCAGTTTGATGATTTTGTATCTAATTCATATTTCATGATTGTTCATCAGGACACAACCTTCAACATTCGGTTTGGAAGGTATTTTCCCCATCAATATGTGGCCATACCTTCACCATACTAAAAATGACTCAAATAATGTCTCAATGGTCAAATTAGGACATTGTATTTTGACAAGGCTCTATTAAAGACATGTGAATCTTAATACATTGAGGAAGAGTTTTATCAATCAAATGGAACTATATTCATGAAAAAGGGTATAACTGGAATTAATGATCGGAATGGACTAGAAAAGATCCCAAAAAACCCATTCATACATTTGAGTACATTTTATTTGTTACCTATAAATAAAACTGAATTGGTAAATCCAAACCCAATCACTTATATAATATCTTCAATATTGTCAATTGTGGCAATCAAGCCTGACAGAATGGGAGAAATTGTTGATTCACCAAGTAGTGAAGGAAGAATAAATGGGGGTGTCTTCATTTCATTTTCTGAACATCAGAAAGTCTCTACTTCATCAATCATAATAAATAAGTTGTAGAAACTCGGAAGCAAAACAACGATATTGATTCCCAATATATCATCTCTTCTTTATTACCCTATTAAGACTCTTCATCATCAGTATGGTCAGAAATGGTGACCTCTTATTTAGGATGTTCAAATATTAACTCCTCTCCTAACTCTGGATGTTTTACATCGTCATAAACTATGCATGTGGAAATTGAAGATGTCACATGTAATAAATAATAAGAAGAATATCTCATGTATTCTCCTATAGAATTTGAGGATGGTGTCTCAACCAATATGGATGATCATAGAGAAACCAATTTGGATATATAAGAAGATCCATGCCGCATTCTAATTGGTGCGGCCATGAAAAACAAAGAGCAAGAGGTGTATAAATCATTTCTAAAGAAACATCTTGATATATTTTATCAGAATTGTAGAGAAATTCTAGGACTTAATCTTGATGTATCAACCCATAATTTGGGGTTTCCAGAAGAAAATAATGGATTCAAGCAGGGTGCAAGAAGAAAAAACCCAAATCATGCCTGTAAAATTGATGTTGTACATGATTAAATTATAAATGATAATTTTTTCAGGGAAGTTCAACATCCCAAATGGATAGAAAACATGGTACTAGTGAGAAATAAGAATTGAAAAATAAGAATTTTCATTGATTTCAGAGAGCTTGATAGGCATTCTCCTATAGATGAATTTCCAGTTACGATCACAGAGATTTTAATTAATGCTATAACTGGCAATGAATCTCTTTCAATCATGGATGGATACTCTGGGAATAATAAAATCTGTATGGATCTATAGGATGAAAAATCATCATCCTTAAGAGCCCCTAAAGGTGGTATTTTCTATTGTTTAATGCTGATTGTCTTAAAAAATGTTGGTACAATGTATCAACATTCCATGCACAACATCTTGAAACCCTTATTAGGAATTTTTTTGGAATGTTATGTGCATGATTTTGGGTTCAAATATAGATGTTGTTCCAATACATTTGCTGATTTTGAGACCATATTCAATAAACATTGGCAATAGAGTTTGAATATAAACCCTTTGAAATGTTATTTTGGGGTAACCTTAAGAAAGATCCTTGGGTTCGTTGTACGCCATCATGGTATCCAAGTGGACCCCATGAAATAAAATCAATTCTTGGTCTATCACCTCCTCAAAATTCGAATGAATTAAGAGGACTCCAAGGAAACATGGCCTATATTTGGCGCTTTATCGTTAACTTGGAAGTCTAGTGCTTCTCTTTACTAGATTAATGAAGAAGGGGTCACCTATAAATGGACTGAAGATGTACATGATGTATTTGATGACCTAAATAAATTTCTCTTAACTCCACCAGTATTAATGCCACAATTTGAAGTAATACCACTTATTCTCTTTTTAATAGGTTTAGAGAGATCATTGGGTGCCATATTTTCCCAAAAGAATGATGTTGGGAATGAAAGCTACCATTACTATCTCAGTCAAACTATGCCTGATGTAGAATCTAGGAATTCAAGTGTTTAACATTGCTGCCTGACATTAATCATTGTAGTTTAGAAATTGAGGCACTACTTATAACATCAAGAGGTATAATTGGTGTCTCACAGTAATGCTCTCAAATTTATCCTCAGTCGTCTTATTTTTACAGGGCGTCTAGCATGATGGGTAGTTCATTTGCAACAATTTTATATCCATTTTGTGCCACAGAAGGAAATAAAATTCCAAGAACAAGCCAACATCATTGCTGAAAATCCATATAAGGTTTAAGTTTCATTGAATATTGTAATTCTTGGTGAATAGGTATTCTTTATTCAAGATAATCCCCAAACATGGGAGATGTAATTTGATGATCCCTCCATAAAAACAATAAGGAAGAGAATGGAAAACCCTAAAGTCAACAATTTTGGGTTAGTAATTGTCGTTATCTCCCCATAAAAGGTAGTGTTTCCTTATTACATCTTATTATCAGAAGTCAGAACCCACAATGAGGTAGAGTATCAAGCTCTCATCTTAGGATTGGAATTTCCACATGAGGTGCAAGTGAATAACCTGAATGTTAAAGGTGATTCATAATTGGTAATAAAATAGATCAACGGGGAATATTCTATTAGAAAATAATAGTTAATCCCTATGTGTGATTATATTAGAGGGTTAATGTACAAATTTCACATAGAGCTGACCTAGAATTATTCCCTAAAATCACAAAATTCCTAAAATGATACACTGGCTAATGCGGCTACAACATTGGAATATCTAAATTGGTATTAAACAGTCATTGACATAGTCCACCATCATATAGTCTCGCATTTTGTTCAAACTAGTATAGTGTAAATTGATGAAATTAGCCCTATTTTTGAGCCATATGGTCATTCCACATGATGGAAAATACCCATCATTGAATACCGTCAAAATGGTGTACCTCTACCAGATATATATGAAAAAAGACAAATTAGATGACTAACATCCCATTTAACTCATTATGATAGACCAGATCACCAAAAAATCTTCTACAAATGAGGATTTATGGAATCCTATTCATATGTATGGATAGAGAAGAATCTCCAGATGTCATGAAATAAGTACATTTCGGAGCTGGTAGTGCTCACCAATCCGGGCATAGGCTTTTTGATTAACTTCTAAGGCTTGGATATTTTTGGCCATTAATGAAAGAGGATTGCACATATTTCACTACGAAATTTCATACATCCTCATGCATACCAACTTCATTCATAAATCCCCGGAGTTTCTACATATAGCTAAACACTCCAGGACATTTTTCACCTGGGGAATGAATATATTAGGGAGTTTTCCTCCAGCTAAGGCTAAGAAGTTCAAGTATATTCTTACTGGTAATGACTTCTTCACTAAATGGACTGAGGAAATTCCTCTCAAACAAATTGGAGAAAAAATCATTGTTATTTTTGTCAGAATGAACATCATCACCATATTTGGTGTCCCTCATACTATATTGATGATAAAGGGCACTAATTTTTGTTCTGTGGATGTTTATAAATTAAATTCAGAGCACAATATCAAATCCAACCATTCATATAATTATCATGTGGTTGCCAATAGATAGATATGGGATTTAAATAATACCATACCAAATATACTCTTTAAGATGGTGGATAAAGATAAGAAATCATGGCCTGATAATTTTTTTCATTCTTTATGGGCTTATCGGTCTACTACTCGTACTACCACCTAGGCAACTTCTTATTCATTAGTATAAGAAACAGAATTAGTTTTCCATTTGAAATGAAATTGCATTCACATAGTGTTGCAATATGTGATCAATTGTCTACTAATGAGAGGTCTCAGAAATGGTTTGACGAGCTAGAATGATTAGACATGAAAATATTCCATATTTTTCATCATATAAAAGTCTATCAAAATAGAATAGTGCGATATTTTAACAATAAAGTTCAACTCCTTTCATTTCTTTAAGAAGAGTTGGTATTGGTCCTCAGGACTCCAATGATACCAGGAATGAAACATCAAATGCATGAGTAAAATTTGGACTGGCCTTATTCCATTCATAAGGTCAACTGAAATAGATATTATATTGTAACCGCAATGGATGGATTTATTTTTACAACTCCAACCAATGTGATATTCTTAGAGAATTATGATTTTTAATTTCCCCCGTGTCCACACAACCAAGACTGGAAACTGCACAACCCCAACGTCCTTACTATAAGACTTAAAACTGCACAGTACAAAGTCCTAGTTTCAAGACGTTTAACTATTCAACAATCATAAATTTCCATGATGCATTATGTTAAAATGTGGAGAATTTGTTTTTATTGTCACATGACATTAAACTGCATGACACTAATTTTCCACGTTACATGACATTAAGTTGTATGGTTGATGTCTTCTATACTTAATGTTAGGATCGTCTATATGAAAGCATCATTGATATCATTGCTACTCCTAAGTGGCACATGAGTCCTTTTGTTTCCCTATCCTTGAATCTGATCTACATAGGGGCCTCATTTGAAGAACTATGCCTGGATTGATTCTCATCTATTAGACATACGTAGAGACATCTGGATCTCTAATCTTGGGCATAGCTACAACCACAATTTTTTTTCATTTTTATTCTTCTAAATATGAACTAGATCTATACAGAGTTCGTTTTTAAGATACACGATTTTGTTTTCATTCCTTATTGTGTATTAAATTTAATCATTATTCTTGAATATGTTAAAGCCCCCTGTCTCTCTTGTCAAATTTGATTGGTGTGGGAAATAAATTTTTAAATAAAAGCATTTGGCTTGAATCTCATCTTTATGAGATACATAGAGATTCCTAGATCTCCCATCCAGGGTCCAACCGCAATATAAAAAACCAACATTATTCTTTATGTAAGAATCATATCTGCATATGGAATGTTTAAAGAACCATGTATTGGTTTATTCCTTCCCTAGAAAGACACAAAGAGACACATTGGTTTTATTCATTAGTCACACTTGGGTTTTCATCACTTTTTGTTATTTTGAAGTCCAGTTATAATATATCCCATCTATTTGTCCGGGTCAATTCACATCCATTACTGACACCCCCAAAAAATAGAGAGTCACACCATGAACTTTTCGGGTCTGGCCAATGACATTTTCCATTTCTCCCTTTATATGGTTATGTTTCCATCCTTTGAATACCATGATTTCAGACACTCCCTCACACTCCATGAAGTTCCTTGAGTTGACTTACACCTCTTTGTTAGCTCCAAAAGTTATGAGTTTGGTCTCTCTTTATGGATTCCTCGAGTACTTTGATCTGATACACTTCTCAAGAAACTCCTCAAACCACATTACCTGAAACCTATTCCAGGTTAAATCTCGAATGGGCATCCTACATAGAAGTATTCCCCAACCAACTTCCAAATGGGCATACTCCTAAACAGTATGACCAAAAAAATCTAAAATGAGAATCCTCTTTTTGATTAAGCCCCAACCAATCTCAAATGGGATTCCTATTTAGGATTAATCCCTAACTAAACCACTTATGGGATTCATCCTTAGGAGTAATCCCCAACCAATCCCAAAGGGTATCCATACTAGTGTATGCCCCTAACATTCATCACATCTTCCTTTCAATGGACCCTTTTCCAATGTATAGTGAATAAAGGTAAGGATTGTCACCTCCCCCTCATCCACCCTCTCTACCGTAGGTAGGTTCTCTCTTCCACCAGTGGAGGATGAAAAGTGTATGTCAATGTTCAATTTTTTCATCCTCTTGTTTATAACACTGAGCCTGACTCAAGTAGGAATAAAATTTCATGATGATTAGAAAATGTGCCCAAACACTCATGATTATATAACTACGAGAACTCCGATTCCCACCGTAATTGGGATACGTAGGAATCCTTGTCAAGGCCCGAGTTTAGTGGATATTCTCATGAGGAATCCTAATCTAATTCACTTAATTTGGGAATCCTCCTTAGGAATAATCCTCAAATTAAATCTCCAAATCATCAAGGTATCCTCTTCAGGAAGTAAAAAAACAAATGTTTCACTCAAAGGACTATACTCTCCTATGAGATTAATTAAACTACACAAGACTTGATTCATGTCCACATATGATATGTAGGAAGCATCCTTGAGGTTCAAACCCAACATTTGAAATCAACCATGTTCTCCTTGGGACATATTACCAATAGGGTATAATATTACATGGAAACCCATATCATTTACAAGTTCCTTGGGATTCTTAGGCATAATTCCCACACCAAACATTGACTAAGAACCATTAACATAGTTTTCATTACCACATGACAATAAACTATATGGTTATGTTCTTATCAAATGTCATTAAAATGTATGATGTGTCCCATTAAGTACCACCGAACTAGGAGGGTTCTTATTCCTTTCCCAAGGATATGTTGGTAACCCATTTCATGGGAATGGTCCCAATATAATAAGAACATTCATTTCCCTGGATGACAATAAATTCTAGAGTGCCCCATTGAGAGGGATAAAAACAAGTATCATCAAAACAATGATTAAAAGAATCTATAAATAGTATATGTGACTATACCATTGATGTGGAACCTCAAATACCTATGGATATATGAATTAATGAATAACCTAGAATATATACTCATGATTCAAAATTTTAAACATGTTAATAAGTGATTTCAAATTCCAAGGAAAACATATGCTATAAATATTGAATTAATTTGGATTATGGAAAATATCTTTAATTTATAAATAGAGCCCCTAAGTAGACAATAATTCCCCCCAAAAGGGTGTGATGTGTTCCACCTCCCATCCACTGGACCAATACATATTTCTATGTATCATAAAGTTCAATCATAATAAACACATTCCTTTGGAAATAATTTCCCTTTTGGATAATGAACTATTGGATGTTTCTGGTTCTATGAATAATTCTAATGGAAAATGCCTGGATGTAGTGATTCTTAAAACTTGGACATATGATTCAAGGAACTACAAAACACATATTTATGATCAGAACCTCACCCAGTAGTTGCAGAGAGATAAATATAGCATTAATGGGTCTATTATGGACCATAACTCTTCTATAATATCCTTATGAATTTCTTCATGTGATAATATATTTTTTAATATATGGTTGATCAAAAAAAACATGGGTTAACATATCATATACTACATAACATTATAATAAATAATTGGGATATGTTTAGGGGATGCATACCACATACATGGAGTTATTCGCTTTAAATGAATTCTTTGTCAACACAACTAAATCTTATACAAGAACTAGACCACCATCACCCAATAAATCCAACACTAAATCACATCAAAATTGTTTTAGAAATTCCCCAATAAATTTATAAAAATTTCCATAGATTATTTAATAATTAATTTTACAATTGATTTATAGGGAATATTCATAGAGAAACACATTGATTACCTCTCATGTCTTAAATATTGAAGAAATTAATCTCCACCATCATTTTTTCCCTTCATGTCCCACATTACACGAAATCTAAAAATTCATATTTCAACAAATCCATTAACTACATAAATGTACATGAAAGCCCCTGAAATAATATAAGAATTGATAAACATATTTAAATCCACATCAAACCTAGTGTGGTCATACTTCAATGATCTAGTTGACCTTTGCTCAATAATATTAATAACATATCAAGATGATTTCATAATGGGAAAGTGGAATATTCACTAAACCTAGATAGGTATATAGTAATTCATTCTTGAGAAATAAGGAAGACTCTAAGGAAAAATTAATGTTTCGGGATGTTTTTAAAATTATTTATCAATTGTATTGAATGACAGATGAATCCATGAGTAATTTATAATGATTTAACTATTATATTACGAGTGGAATGAGTGGGAGGATTCAAATATTCTCTACCTATAAACCGGGTGGAACCGATTTTTATGTCATTTAATCATTTTTAACCTTTTTAATAAACATTTCAAAATGTTATTATTCCCAATATTTGTAAACTTATAGATATTTTTTCAAAATATATATGGATCTCTCTAGGAGAATAAACAATATAAACATCCCAGATGTAATATTTCACTCTCTATGTAATAAGTTATAATTATATGTAATGTATTTACCTTTTCTAAATTTACATAAATAACCTTATTCCCCAATAGAAAATTTTTTTTGCTAACTGAATAAGGTATTTTCATTATCCATATAATAGTATGTAATATTCTATCTAATGTGAATCGATTTTCTTTAATGGAAATTCGAATACATAGTATCAATTACCCATAATTAATACTCTTCCCCAAGTTTTTTTCAATGTAATACATCATACATTGGAAAATTTCCATATATAATATTCCAATACCATATGTAATATATCCATATACATGATATATATATATATATATGCAATGTTATTATTTTGAGTAAAAAAAATTATGTAATATTATTCTTCATATGAAACATACATTACGTAGTCTAATTTTATACATATTATATTTAATTAAATTAATAATATATTTATCACATATGTCTAGCTATTTCCTAATATAGTATACACAAATGTATAATAATTTTCTTCCCTATGATGTGTTGGGTTCTATAGTTATATATTTTTCGGAGAATCATCAAAACAATGAATCATATAAAATTTACTAAAACCCTCCTAATATATTTAATTACCCATATGAACTTCTTAAACAAACAATTTTCTAAAAAAATAATTAGAACCCCACGCTTCACCAGTTATTGAAACATTATTCCTAAAAAATTCTAAATTCCATGATACCAATACTTGGTCCCATTAAACATCTTCAGCCCAAGGATCATCTTAAATCATTACATTTATATGGCTGGCCATCTTCTAATTATTTTATAAAATATAAAAAAATAATTTTAAAGATAATGAAAATGTACATTGATTTTTAATAATATTATAATTCACTACCCACCTCAACACCATATTATATGTAACACTACTATATTCCCATATTGTTTTCTAAATATTTCCCTATAGTAATAATGAATCTGTAGTCGAACCAAAAAAATGATGCACATTAATGCGAATAGTTAAAAAATTATATAAACAACCAAATAGAAAATTAAAAATAAAATAAAATCAATATAAAATTTATCCAGAAAAATAAAATGTGTAATGTAAAAATGGAAAATATATGAATCTTGAAAATCAGTTTTAAATATAAAATAATTTCATTAGCATTTTATGATATTTTTATTTAGAAAGAAAAGAATAGTTCTTCCCCTATATAACCTCTTAACCAATAAAAATCATTAAATCACAAGTCCATGTCATTTTAAATTAAATCCTATTCAAATTTAAAATAGACTTATGTTCAACTTTATTTAATCCCCTAAAGGACATAAAGATTCCGTTAAATGTTTAAAAGGTGATTTTAAGAAAATGTTTTATTTTATAATTTAAGAACAATTTAAAAAATTGATTATAATAGAAAAAAGTTGTATTCCTATAAAATAATTTTTTTTTATTCTATTAGAGTGTTTTCATCTAAGTCCTCACCCTTTTTGTAATCATATACATAATTGATTTTTACCTCTTATGATATCATCTACCATATTATATTGAATGGTTAATGATAATTTTTTCTTTGTATGTTTTATTTTGTTATCATTTTTGGTTTTTTGTTAGTCTATTCATATTTTTAATTCTATTTTATCATATAAATGATTGTATTATTTTTTATTTTTAACTCCATTCATATGAGGACTAAATTGGACAAGATAAGTGATAATTGGGGACCTCCATTGCCCCTCGATGCATCAGTAGGTCTCAATGGAAAAACAATACTAGGATTTTTTGGATGACATACCAGTTTCTATATTATTTTTATGAATCTATTATAATTATAGATTATTGGAAGGAAACCTACATATTTTTGGAATACTGGTACGAGACCACAAATGTATTTATCATATGTTTGACATTTTTTATTCCATCCCTATGAATGCTTTAATTGATATTCCAAGTGTTTGATTGATATGTTAGACTATTTTCAGTTATGTATCATTTCCATGTTACTATTTTTTGGGAATTCTTGGATCATATTTTATTTATATCATATTATGTTGATGTTATTTATAAAATTGTTTTTGTTTAAGTTTATACCATTCCAATTTGGTTATGCCTTATTTACTCATATCATTTACTATATGATAACTATTACTAAGCATTTGAGATCCATCATTCCTTATGTTTTATTATCCCCCAAAATACCATGATTTTTATTATTAATTATTCTTGTTTCTTATAAAGGGATAATGAATTTTTCTAGAATAAAACATTGTGTATTTTAATTTTTTAATCAAATTTTAATTTCATGTAAGTATCTATTATAACATGAATAATAAACAGTTTGGTACATTAGGATGTGATTCCATTTATATTATTATAATGTAATAAGTTAACCATCAACTTTGGGATAATGGGGTCAGAGTAGTTACCCAGATTATGATAACTTCTTATTATAAGCGACTAAAGTGGGAAAATAAATTTAATATCAATAATTTTCCACTGAATTATTTGATTAACTTTTTATCTAATAGAGCAAAAATTTAATCTTTTATTATGATATTATGGTTTTAATTAATAGTGTTTTAAATGGGTGTTATATTCAGGAAAATATTTTCAATTTTTTGTGGTTCAGTTATTCCATAAAAAATACTATAGGATATGAATTGAAAATATATTTGAAAAATACATTATTAATTTCTTTTTAAAATTGTCATTGAAAATTATTATTATAAAAATATATATGTAAAATATTGTTATTGTTGAATATTTATATTCAAGTGTTTTTGATAATACATGGTTTTTTTCTTTATCATATTCATAATATTTTAAGTATCAAAAGCAGTTTTCAATTTTTATTTTCAATTTAATTGAGTGTACATTAGTATTTATAGTTAGTCATGGATATTGGTTGTAATTTAACTAATGTACGAATTCAATGATATTTGATGATTCCAGATAAGTGTGTCACATAGATTTATACCACCCTCTACCAAGTATTGTTTCACTGTCCTGCTAGTGGAACTAATAAATGAACCCAACCCACAGGATGTTAACATACTTCTTGATGGAGTGGAAATAACCTTCCAGTGTTTCTGGAAAGAACATAAATATAAGAAATTAGATCATCAACACACTAAGTGATTCTAGAGTCCACGCAATGGAGTTTAATAAAACACAATAAATATAGAACATTCCAACTGGCTACCCAGTGGTATTCAATAGCAACCTAGTGACGTTAATGGAGATGGTCAATTAGAGCTTTTATTATTTAAAAAACTTCCTAGAATTGAAATTTCATTACCTCTCAAAACACAGTTCAATTATAGATGGTTATACTCAATAATAGAACATATATATAGACCCCTTGAAGGCATGCCAATACACAATTTTCAATTAAAAATCTATATGATCATCATATTCATCAAAATTACACACAATATCTCAATTCCAATAACAGTTTTTCACCCTTTTTTTAATCATTCTAACTTTTAATTATGTATTTTATATTTATCATTTTTTAATTTTTTTAAATGTTTAATTGAGAATCTAATTAAATAGAACCATTCTAAAAAATTTCTCCTTCCTCTAACTTACTTTAATATTAGTCCTGAAACCCATTAAATATAAGGGAATTAATTTTTATGTTAATACCACTAAATTTTAGTGTATTTGTATTGACATTTCAGGGTTACCATCAATAATAATTAATAAAATTTGGTCAATTGAAATTCCATTTTCAGTCTACAACCAATTAAAAAACCTCATAATTTTGGTATCATGTCCATTATAAATTCCAATGACTATTAAAATAATCTCTCATGTAATTGGGGTTGGATATATAATGGATAATCAACGCGATTTGGACAAAATCATTTAGAAAATCATGTTCCATATTTATTTTTTACATTAATATCTTCTAAATTTAATTTTCTCTATGATTAATAATTATTTATTCAATATTATTTTTAGTAGTACGGTATATTCTCTAATCATTAAATCACATATATAGTGAAATTACAATACAGACAATCAAATAATTGTTATTAAACTCGTGTGTTTTATTTTTTAGTATACTTACTTATATGTTTCCATCATTATATATAGATTTTTAATCAAACTCTCTTACACTTTTATTCATTTTTTTAGTTTTTTTAAATTTTATTTCCTTTAATGATTATTTTCATATATTTTTTTAAAAAAATTTACCCCCTATCAGTCCATTTTATCAAATTGATCGACATTGAATAATATAATTTCTAAAAAATTAAATTCATTATTGTATGTATCATATAAATATTAACATCTGAATAAGTTTTTATATTTTCCTAATGATTTTTACTTTCAAATGAATAATGAATAATTATATTTATATAGAAATAAAAACATGTATTAAAATATTAGTATATATTAATGAACTTCAATTTTTAACATGATCCAAAATTAATTTTAGGAATAATTTTAGGAACTTTAAGTAATTTGTTATCATTTATAAAACATATTATTAACTTATCATACACACTCAAGGTTTAAATTCTAAAAAAATATTGTTGGATATTTTATTTTAATGAAGTATTTTTAATTATGATATTAGGTACAGTGTTTTTTAAGGATAAATTAATTTTTAAATTTTATTAAATAATATTTCTTGAAATTTGATAAATTGTTTTGACTATGACATATAAATAAGTTTTATGCCTCACAATATAATTTTTTTGAAAAAATATTTTTATATATAATGTGTTTTTATTCTAAAATTATTTTTCCATAAAATTATAAATTTTATTTGATATTTTGAACACATTTTAAGTCATAATTGTAAAATATATAAAATAGTCTATATTTATGTGGAAAATTAAAATATTTTACAATGTTTCATAATTAATTACCCTAATAAATGTATGAATGCTAAAATTTTATTTTTTAAGAAAACTTTATTCATTACATGTTAAAAACATGTTTTCAAATGGATGATGAAATGTTGAATAAAAAAACTCACATACCCTCTTGCTGTTTCCTTTTTGAAACATTGAACCTAGAATAGTAAAATAACATTATTTAAAATGTAATGGGGGCTTCTAGAATATCCCTATTCTTCATATATAAAATGGAATCACATCAACTAGTACATGAAACACCATTCAAAAAAAAGTTATTTCCGAAAATATACAATTTTTTACACTTATAAACCTCTACCACATATATAATATTTTTGTGAGCATAATTTTTTTAATAACTCCATTTTAATTTATAACACTAAAAGAAAACTCATGCTCTTGACATATATAGTACCTATTTCATAATATTTTCTTCTAAATAATCATCATCCATTAATTTTCTATTAGAAAACATATAATGAAATAATAATTATTAATATACTGATATATTAAATTATTAATGTAACAAAGATTATTTTTTCATTTCCATCAATTAAGAAAAACCAAAAAAATATCAATCAGGTGTACTTGGGAGATACTGCCTCCATGAAGCAACTTCTTTGATATTTTTTATTTTCTTATAATGGATATATATACTAATTTAATTTATGACTATATATTTATGGATCCAAATTTTGATATCAAGGCTTACCTTTAATCACTTTAATTCATTAAGAAAAAATGTTATCATATGTTTGTGTAGACTACAACATTTATAAACAATGAGACTTATTTTAATTAAAAACTTAACATGAATTTTTATAAAGTTGTAATTAATGATGTATTATTAGTATTTTAACATTATTAAGGTTAAAATGTTATAATGAATTTCCTAGTTTCATCTAGTTTAATTATAAATGAAAAACATCCTACCTGTGTGCATGTATACTTCCATGTCTATAGAAGTTGTCTAATTCTTTTTACTCATGTATTTATTATTATTGAAACTATTTTAATACATGATTAAATTACATAATAAGATAAATATAACTTTTTTATATTGATATTATCAAAACTGACACATTATCATTCATATCCAACAAAATTGGTCTCTTATAATACTAAGTATCGAAAGAGAGAAAAATAAAATGAGAAAACATAATATCATGAATAAAATTAAGAATAAAAATAATTAATCATTTGAGTTTTAGATCATATTATTACATAAATGAAACCCTCATGACAAACAATCCGGATAAACAACAATATTAAACCCTTAGATCTTTGATTAAATTTGAATATTAGCCACAATAATAAATAAAAATATATGAAACATTCATGATATTTAATATAATAATATTCATGATATAAAATTTATAATGTAAATAATATAAACTTCATAATAGAATATAGGTTTTTAATATAACATATGACTTAGAATAAGAAAATTAAGAAAAAAACCATTACCACAGGTCTTGAATTCATTAATATATGTTCAAATAACTTATATAATTAATATATGTTTATTATAAATCTATTATATAACCATAATAATAATTATAATAACACATATGATTTTATCATTAACTTTTATTAAACATATATTAATAAATTCTTGTCAAAATATCATTTTGTGTAATAATTTCCTACTTTTTTCATATATATTTTGATTTGGATTTTTTTTCATTTTACTTTTACCAAGGTACCATCATATCCATGTTTTAAACTATTGAATTAATATCATATATAATAATAATATATTTATTCTATCCAATCCATTAATGTTATAAATTATAAATCAGTGATTCTATTCTCGAAGATGATAGTCCATATATATGCAAGAATGTTGTTTACAATTTCATTATGGATGAAAAAGAATAAATTTGAATAATATATGAACTTTATAGAATCATTTTTATATTATATATATAATATTTATTAAAAATATACTTAATAAATTATATTTATATAATATTTGAAAACATAATCAAAATACTTTGTGGGGCTGTATTATACCTTACACAAGAGAAACACCATCATATCACCAGGGAAGGGAATATAAGATGTAACATTTTGTATCACGATAACTGAAAAATTAATATGTTACCAAAATAATATATGTGTTTTATATCCATAAGTACACCAATCCCTGAGACGTGGTGATGGAAAATAAATTACATCAGTTTGTTATGAGGTAGTCCACTGCACACTCAATCAATGGGTTTGTTTCCCATTTGTTGGAGGAGGATGAAAAATGAGTTACATAATTAACATAATAAAATCATAGTTTATTATATATACTCATATTATTAAATTAAGATAGTTTTAGAATATTTTATGCAGGGTTTATGAATTAAAAAAATTAACTCATGTTTAGGAGTTATATCTCATATTTAGTGAACCTCATGTTGTTCGTAACTAAAGCCATCAAAAGAGTGTTTCCATTTTAAAACATTGAAATGAAGAATTATTGAGTTATATAATTAATGTATTTTTAATGATATTGAAAAAAATTGTTTTGTGATTTTGATGATGAGAGGAGAGCATAGATCCCATTATAATATTTTAAAGGAGACCACTTATAGACTACTGGGAATGTTCCCGAAATAATCCATATTGAGAAATAAATTCACATGGGAAAAGTTAAAAGTGTTCATATATTTTAATTTTTGAGGGATGAAACTCAAATATACCAATAAAATATGAATTATTAATGTTTTTTGTAAATAATACCTTTACATGTTTAGTTTAACCCCTGGAAAACCGCTTTTATCATCAAATGAGGTAATTAATTTTTACTCATCATACTATTAATTTTTTTTAAAAACTAAATTTGAACATATTATATAATATTTATTTTTTTAGTTCCAAATATATAATACATTTTTCTAAATTCAATTCATAAATTATAAAATGTTAAATGAGAAAAAAACAATCCGACATGATGAAAAAGTGTCATTCCAAAGAGAAATTTTCCACATGATTGAAGTGTTTTCATATCAAAATTCAATATGAAATTTATTCCAAAGTCCTAAATTATATTAACCTATATATAATTGATAAAATTTTACATTTAAAATCATATTAAAATAAATATTCCCTTTAAATTTTTTTAGTGAAATTAGATCTTTTAATAAAAACCTATATTTTTAACAATTCATTGAGAAATTTATCATTTCAAAAAATTATAAAAAAATCCCCTCAATATAATTATTATATACTAATTTGAAATAATAATTTCATTTTTTCAAATAAATTTTCAAAATGTTGTAAAATATTTGTTTCAAAATTAGTCTATAAAATACAAAAAAAATGCTTTTTAGAAAAATACAGTTTTTGAATTAAAAATCATATTTATTAATCTCTTGTGATTAGAAGACACATAATATTGAAACTTATAAATTTATTGAATTTATAAAATATAATGTTAATAAAAATAATTCACAAACAATTATTTAAAAAAATTATTAAAATAATTTTTTTTTCTTTAATAAAAATATGTATCTCGAAAATGATTTCCTCTATCTTGAAATGGTTATTATTTTGAGTTTCTAATTAATTGGTAGGAAAAAAATTAATATTATATACTTGTTTGAATAATATATTTTAATAATTTAGTTAATCTCACCATACCCAACATTCTTACATCAATTAAATAACTATCATATAAAATAATAATATTTTAATAATATGTTTTATTTGATTAAAACTCGTTATTGTGTGTAAAAAAATATTGAATAAATAAAATTAAATAGAAAAAATATTTTAAAAATATTTTATCATGTATTATTATTCCCCATTAAATAAATTTAGTCTAAAAAGTCTAAACTTATTCTTGATAACAAGTGGTTTTAAATTTTAGATTTACATTATGGAAAACTGACATTATAAAAAGGTTCAATTAAAATTCCTTAGGAAAAGTGGGAAATGAAATTTAGAATGTCATCACATAACTAGTTTGCCAAATTTTGTCGATATTTTTTGAAAGGTAAATATAGATATAGAAGAAAAAAATAATTCCCAGATACCAATATATAGGTAAAGAGAAAATCTCATTGAAATAGATAATGAAAAAAATGACATAAATATTTGATATGTGAAAAGACCATTCATTATTAAAAAATGAATGTAACTATATAAATTTTTTATTTTATGGTGGTTCAATAAATTTACACATCTTCTATGATTCTTTAAAAATTTGATCAATTTTACAGGAATGTAACAATACTGGATAATAATAACAGTTAAAAAATTTATATGTCATTTCTTCAATCTCTAGTTACCATCAATAGAGAAATGGTTAGTTGATGTTATACAATATGAATAAATATTAATATGGTGAAATAATTATTTATTATATAATTAAATTTTTATATTTAAAAAACCATTAAATAAATGGTTAACCTTATAACCCTTCTAATATTTAAACCTTATAAATAAATTTATTAAATCTCACAAAATAAACCTTACTTTAATACAACAAAAATTTAAAATTATCTCAAAATATTCACATGAAAAATATGTGAGTACATTGGTTTTATATTATCTTGAATCATTATAATAACTATATTTATAATAAAATATATATTTAAATATACAATATTCATTAATAGTTAATTAAAAAGATATTAATGAATATATAAAATATTAAAAAAATACTTAAACTAAATCAATCATAACATAAACAAATGTGTCATAAAAAATATAATCAATTACCATGTAATAAATACTATCTATTTTACATTATCCAAATCAAATATCTATTTATCCCAACATCATTATTTAAACATAAATAACATATTAATATCTATCTTTCACTAAATAATATTCTTTCCATTATATATCACCACTCGATAAATTCAATTTTATAGTTCATTAGTACCACTTGACTTATTCTTGCAAATCATTACTCCAAAATTGTACAAAAAATTCCTATAAATATATCATAATTCATAAATTCTAATACATAAACACACAAATCATTTAACTTCATTCTTACACTAAGAACGTGGATTCAAAATCTTATTCACTAATACCTAATTACATTATATTTCATTTTTTGTATGTTCATTATCAACAGAAAATCGTTACTCATATAACCTAGTTGATATTCTTATTGATATTGCCTACAAGGAAATAAATTTTAATAATGACCATAAATTAAACATTAAAAACATTCATAATTTTATTATTCAATATTGTCACCAATATTCTCATCCATTACTTTAATCGGGGATTTTATATTTCTGTGGAAATTACATACTCAATTCCCCTATTCTCTCAACTCAACCAATCAATATATACCCATGAGACAATAAATTTGGTTATTTTCCCACACAAATGATATAGAGAAAAAAAATCTTATATCCTCCATGTCCACCACCACCTATAAAATCAGTGGAGTATATGATTCTATTCTTTGCTGATTTTGAGTGTTGTTGAAGGTATGAGTTATTAATAATATATTATGATACATTACATGGGAAAAAATAGTCAATCTAATTATCACTTCACTTGATTTATCCGTAACACATTTTCTAACACAATCAACATTAATCTTTTTCCTCCTGGTTTGATCAATTAAATTAAATGAAAAATAATATTTCAAGAAATGATAATGATAGTGGAAAACTATATAATCATGAAAAATAATTTACAGATTGATTAAATTATGACCCCAAATTTTTAGTCCATGACATAATAAGTATATACTATTTCAACTATGATTATACAATACTCAAACCTATTATAGTGATTCGTAAAGAAAACTTGGATTAACCTAGTCATAACCGTAAGGAGTTTCAAAACAGGTGCATAGTAAGGCCCATTTTCACGTACAAGGTGACAATTGAGTAGAACTAGATGAAACTTTTGTAGTGTTTTTACCCATATGTAAAAATATACTAGAACTGTGTCCCAATTTAGTATCAAAAAATGGATTTAATTTCTTAGAAACCACTTTTATTATCATTTCCAAGTATTCAAGGATGTTTTACTATACAATGTTTTATCCAAGGGTATTTTCACTAATTTTTTCTCATCCTTGTGTTCAATGGTTAATTAATAATTTCTAAGAAACAAACTATAGGTGTAACGCCCCGACCCTAGTTACCCAGAGTCAATGCATTATTACATAACATTGGCATGATCACAATAAAGATCAAATATCGAAAGACTGATTGGTTTAGTAGCCTTGGAAACACTAGATATATTCATAAGTTTTACATTACATCATAAAGTGAAAAACTACTTCAAAAACATAATGTCTCTATAGTCCACACTATTATCCCCACATAATATCCCTGAAGGTCATTCATAACTTACTTCTTCACATCCTGGGAAAAATAAAACATAGAAAAGGGGTGAGCTCAAATGCCCAGTAAGGATAACAATATAGCGGAACATTAAAAAATAAGCATAAACATTTAAGGCAATGCGTTACTAAAACAGAAGCCTTTCAAACCTGAACTTCAACATAGTATGGAAAAAGTAAAATGAAATAATTCCATTTACTTATTCACATGGATATTCTACTAATCCAAAAATCACATGCAATATCAATAACCACTTTCATAATGTTGGAATGCATAATACTGAACTTTAATTTCTTTGTCAAGGCCTCGTCCCAAGACCTTTGGGCTAACTGTAACCGGAACCCAACCCAGAGTGCCTCTAATAACCGAACACCAACCCGGAGTGCCTCTAATAACCGGAGACCAAACCGGAGTTCCTCTAATAACCGGAGACCAAACCGGAGTTCCTCTAATAACCGGAGACCAAACCGGAGGGCTTACATTTACTGGTCCCCAACCCAGAACATACTTTTCTAACACATTCATCTAAATGAATGGTTGAAATATAACATAAAAATTCGGATACAAAATTACTTATGAAATGTCAATACATTAATAAAAACCATGAGTGACATAAGAATAGGTTATCCACAGTCAAAAATATCACAAATCCTTCAATAAAATATGGATGTTTTGTATCATAATAAATCAACTTCAAGTAAGCTTAAAAGCCATCAAAGGATGTTGATATAGATGAAATAAAAACTATTTTAGAGAAATATCTCTTTTTTTAAATCATTTTAAAAGTAACATAATTATAAAATAATACATTCAATTTGAAAATATTCTTATAAGCTTGTAAGGGAATCTTTGACGATTTTATAACGGCGGTAAATAGCCGCACCCGCCGTATAAGATAAAAAAACATTCTTACCTCAAATTTGTCAAAAAGGTTAAAAGTGCCTTGTTTGGAAAATGACGGAAATATTCCTTTTGAAACACATAAGGGTATAAATGAATTCAACCCATATTCTTGTAAATAGTAATTTTTTTTTGAAATACATTATTAAGAAACATGGATGTGGATGATAAAGAGATCCCAGTAGATTATTATGTATAAACAACCTCGGATAATGAAGAGATTGCGAAATAACCGTTACCAATTTGGTAACTTATGAAACATACAACCCCTGAAAGAGGTATCATACAATGAATATGTAAATACACATAATTTAAAGTGTATTACACAAAGAATATAATTATGGGCAGTACATACACCACACAAAAGGTAATGGTGGCAATATGGCATGAATCTCACGGGAATAAGGAGTGAGATGAAAACCCCTTACCTTGTACTTTTCCTTGGTTGGGGTAGGTTAACCTCATGTATAATGGTGAAATAATTGTTATTAAATTATACAAGAATCATATACATTAATATGATATCATATATGATCTTTTAATATTGATTTGATAATAATATCTTAGTATTATCGTTGTTTCGGGTGTTAGCTTACTTGTTTTCTTTTATATGTTTTGTTACGTAATCCATGTTTGTAATGGATAGGTTGTATATTATTCATATCCAGAATTATATCAAGTCCTTAAACATAATTTTTAAATCATCAAATGATAATTATACTTGAATGGATACGATGGAGAATGAATCTCATCACGTTCGTGGAGACGGTAGTCCGTACGTACGCATGAGCGACAATATCATTCTTTTGATATTAAAATAATATATAAATGGTTGTTATAACATATATACAGAATCATTATCATGTTATATTTATTATTTACATGAGTTACATATCATTATTATAACCATCCAAATAATATATTGAATAACAATTACACCACGACGTGGAGACGGTAAGCCGTACGTACGCACGTATGGTGACATGTTATTCAATGGGTGGATAGAATACTGAATATGGTTGTACCATATTTATAATAACATCACAGTATATATATGATACTGGTGTTATTATTTTATAATGGTAATAACAAAGGAAGAAGAAGTGGAAGAAGAAAGGAACTTGGAAAAGGGTGGTGAAATCATTACCTCTTCTTCGGGTTCTTCCGTTTGATTTGATCAAAAGGGCTTCTTAAGATGGCTTTATGATCAAACTAAGGCCTCTAGGTTGTAGTGAGGGATGTTGGGAGAGTATTTGGGCAGATTTTTTCCGAACCAAAAGGTTTTGAAGGTGTGAGGAAATGAGAAGGAGGAGTGCCCTTTTATAAGAGGGGTGAGGGGCACCTTTGGAAAAGCTAGAAATATTAGTTTATAATAAATTTTTATTCGGTTTATAATGGCTCCAAAGTTGATTATTTAAATGTTAAGGTGTTTATGGGTCGAAAAAAAACTCAACCAATAGAATTTAGACATGGTTGGGTACTTATATTAACCATATCTTTAAGTATTAACTCTAAGTTAATTAGTTTCACTTTTACAATGTCTATTTGTATTTTTATATAATATGGTTAATTAACTTACTATATACATCCAAGAGACCCCCAAGTGGTCCATTAATGATGAACCAATCATGATATAAGTCTCTTGGCCGATCCTTAGATTTTTAGGAATTTAATATCAATTAATAATATAATATTTGTTTTAAGAACTCTTTTATGTCAATTTTGAAACTATTCAATAGTTGATTTTTTTGAAACTCATAAAAAATTGATTACTTCAAAAACATTCAATTAAATCAATACTAATATATCATAGTATCCTAGAAAATTAGTTTAGTTCATTAAAAGTTTCATATTATATTTATTTGGGTATTTATAATATCAATTATTTTAATTTTTCACTATTATAGTAATTAATTCATCATCATTGTGTCATAAATAAATATAATTATTTAATGTCTAAAAATTATAAATAAAATATCATTATGTAGGAAATCTTTTTATCTTTCTAATTAATATTTATAATCTAAAATACAACATATATAAACTTATCTAAAAATTGTTTTTCTAAAAGATATATGCTTATGTCATTTTTGTTTTCATTTTAACTTAATTAAAATAAAGTGTCCCTATCACCTCCATGTGGCACCATGGGGTCCCAAAATCGACCCAAAGATGCCTATGGTCGAACCTGTATCAACCAATAAGTATATGACACGTTTTAGGGTAATTTATTATTATTATAATATTATTTTTTAACCCTTATTTACAGGATTTACCCTTAACCATGGTAAATAAAACATTTACCGCAGTAATTATTCAAAATGTCTAAAAATAAAAGTTAACTATTTACACAATTTGAACATCCTGATTAAAAATATGGAATCCATTTTTCTAAATTCAAAACACAGAAGTGGCAGAAATTAATTTAAAATTAATTCCCGCTGTCAAAACAAAAAGCGTGTTTTTAAGAGATAATAACTATCAAAAGATTGACACTTGATTTATGTTCGGTTTAATTGTAAAATTATGTCCAATGACCAAAATTATATTAAATGGTAAAAATATATGCTAAATATACTTTAAAACCACTCAAATTCATAATTTATCACTATTAATTATTTTGATTAAAAAAGTTGTTTTTAATTAAAATTTAGTAATTTTCACTATTCATCAAAATATGAAAGTTATCTGAAAAGTACCAAAATTTCATCTTAGGCTAAATTCGATATTCCGAATCCAAAAATTAAGTCCATTTTGAAATATAAAATATATATAATTTCAAAAGGCAGGTATTACTATTCATAACGGCTATTTTGATTGGTTGTGGTGTGTGTTAGAACACGAAGTTGCGTACAACACACGCTAATGTATTATTCAAAGGAAAGCGTACCGTGGAAGCTTGGTATGTTTCATTTTAAATTTTTTTGATGTTCCCATTTAGTCAAAAAGTTTAAAATATTGTATTTAAAAAGGTTCACTATTAAAAGTTGGTAAAAGTGAAATACTGAAAATGAATTGTTTCTTACATTATGTCTAACAAACTCATAATATGGATTCAAAAATTATAAGGATTCTATTAAGTTTAAAATTTAGTTAATACTATTCATAACCTCTTTTGAATGGCTTGTTTGGAAAGTCATGGTGGGTTTGAACTCGGTGTTGCGTGTAGTGCAAGTTATTGTATTATTTTGAAGAAATAACACACTATGAATTCTTGGGGTGTTACATTCTCCCCTCCTTCAATAAATTGCGTCCTCGAAATTTGAAATTGTTTTCGAAAATAAAAGGTTGAAAATAAAAAATATCTCTGTTGGAAAACCCACATCGGAAAATGGGTTACAAAAATTTAGTGTTAATATAAGGAAAAGATAAATTAAAGGGTCACCACCAAATTATGATCTCGATTAGGAAAACATTGGTGGAAATTAGAGACATATAATTGGAGGAAAAACGTAAATATTTATTGGTAGTGATTGAGGTCATCAATCACAAACAAGTTTAAAATTGAGGTCCTTAAATTCATCAATCTACGATGATTTAAAATACCATCGATTCAACAAAATATAAGGTACTACGATAACACATTTTTGACGTTTAAAAATATCTTATTTGAAATCCCACTTCGAAAAATGAATTAATGAGGCCTCTATTTTAAATAAAGAGTGGAAAGTATGAATATTACCGAAAATAACACATACTAGGGTTCCATGTAGGAAAATATGGATATGGAAGAGAAATATAACCATCAATTATCTTATGGAGAGTGGTAGAGAACATGGCTATGAAAAGGCCAACAATCCCAAAGCCATAAATTAGTGATGATTTAAGGTACCATCTAGGACATCATTTTTGTTCTAAGTTCCTTTTCTTAATGTTGAGGAATTTATTTATGAGATTGGCTAAGATCGTAAGGAGATATAATTACTTTATAATTATAGTTTTATCCAAAAATAAATTTCTACCACAAACTCATCTTTCACTCGTAAAAAAAATTCTATTTATACTATTTGTACAGGGTTCCAAAATAAACAAATTTATAATTCATCTACCAGATCATTTAAATAAAACTACATTATTTAATCCAGGACATCTCGTGGGCCAGTGGTACGTGATACACCCTTGTCACCCTTCGGTTGCGGGTTCAAGTCTCGCGGCCTTGCCGGTCATGACGGGTTGCAGCCCGACATCTGGGTTGTCCTTTTATGGCAATCAAAAATAAATATCAAACTAGAATTTATCCAAAATACTTCTGTCCAAACTCACAGTCCAATATTTATAAGGAAGGTAAACTTAATGTAGTTCCTTTTTACCCCGTAATAGCATATGAATACCTTCATCATGTATTCTTTTAAAACACTAAAACATCCTAAATTACCATAATACTTGTTGATTACATTCATTCTCCCTTATTCCATATAGAATGCTTGATATACTTCATCAATCAAAAAAATGTTTTAAACCCCAATAATAATGGAATATACAAATCATTAATCAGCTTCAAGGTAGTCAAGAATATCAAATATAATTTATCCAAATCAATAATGTATTATTCTAAAATCACTACATCGGTGTCAGAACCATATTATGGTTTATCTTTCTCTCAACCATATATTTTCCAAAAATTTAACCTGCTATTGAGTCACTATTCTTTGTTCCACACAATCTCAAGTCCTTACTGAAATAGTACTGCAGTAAAATCCTTATATACTCCATAATTATTATAACAAGTACATTGTTGATACAACACTCAAATGACATAATCAACATAAGAACTCTAATCATTCCTCTTCATATGTGGTAGTATCATAACATGATTATTATCCAATAGCATCATTTGTGGCATAGTCTGATGACTGGGACATAGGTTCGCGTAGTGTCCAAACTCCATTCAAATGAAGCATTGTACATTTGAAACCATTTTCTTACCCTTACAGTCACGTACTTTGTGCCCTTTTCCTCCACACTTATAACAAACTCCCATTTCTTTTAGACAAGTTCCAGGGTGATTCTTCCCACAGTTATCACATATGGGAAAATTCTTATTTCCCCTCTTCCCTTTATCCATCATTCTCTCTTCCATCCTTTTGTTCTCTTGCTTCCCTTAAAAGCCATAGGACTTAGTAAAATATTTACTTATCTTATCAACACATGATATTATTTCTTCATGTGATGATAATACATGGGAGACTATTTCTCTTATAAATTCTGGCTTAAGACCATGAAAGATATGATCCTTCTTTTTCTTTGGATCATGTGCATTGTAGGAGTTCTCATTCCATCTACTGGGCGCCATTTCTAAACAATGGCATACACTAGATTAGTTTATGAATAACAATACCTAATCCCAAACTTGTAAGACACATAACATAAATTAAATAGTTTATGGATATAATCCATAATCATAAAAATTTCTCCTTTGAGGAGGTAAATCCACATAAACCCTTCATAATGGTTTGTAAAGAAAATGAGAATTATCCTATGCATATCCCCCAGGAGTGTCGTAACCAAGAGTACAGCAAGGCCCGTTGTCATGCACCAGTTCCCGTTCGAGTCTAGCTCAAAGTGGTGTTTTCGAGTTTTACCCCTAGGTACATTTGTGCCAGAGCCGCCTCTACCTGCTCGTATCCACACAAGGATGTATTGCTCAGAAAACTCACAAAATCTCCACAATAGAAAAATTCAAGGAAGTTCTTCTATACTAATCCTCAAAGACCATATTAAATCTATGTTCTCTAATCAGAGTTTATCTAAATCTAGCTTCCAAGGTTTGTACTAAACTTCCTCTGATAACAACTGTAACGCCCCGACCCTAGTTACCCAGAGTCGGTGCATTATTACATAACATTGGCATGATCACAAGAAAGATCAAATCTCGAAATACCGATTGGTTTAGTAGCCTTTGAAACACTAGATATATTCATAAGTTTTACATTACATCATAAAGTGAAAAACTACTACAACAACATAATGTCTCCATAGTCCACACTATTATCCCCTCATAATATCCCTGCAGGTCATTCATAACATACTTCTTCACATACTGGGAAAAATAAAACATAAAAAAGGGGTGAGCTCAAATGCCCAGTAAGGATAACAATATAGAAGAACATTCAAAAATAAGCATAATCATTTAAGGTAATACATTACTAAAACAGAAGCCTTTCAAACTTGAACTTCAACATAGTATGGAAAAAGTAAAATGAAATAATGCCATTTACTTATTCACATGGATATTCTACTAATCGAATAATCACATGAAATATCAATAACCACTTTCATAATGTTGGAATACATAATGCTGAACTTTAATTTCTTTGTCAAGGCCTCGTCCCAAGACCTAGGGGAGAACTGTAACCGGAAACCAACCCGGAGTGCCTCTAATAACCGGACTCCAACCCGGAGTGCCTCTAATAACCGAAGACCAAATCAGAGTTCCTCTAATAACTGGAGACCAAACCAGAGTTCCTCTAATAACCGGAGACCAAACCGGAGGGCTTACTTTTACCGGTCCCCAACCCGGAACATACTTGTCTAACACATTCATCTGAATGAAAGGTTGAAATATAACATAAACATTCGGATTAAAAATAACTTATTAAATGTCAATACTTAAAAAAAACCATGAGTGACATAAGAATAGCTTATCCACAGTAAAAAATATCACAAATCCTTCAATAAAATATGGATGTGTTGTATCATAATAAATCAACTTCAAATAAGATTAAAAGCCATCAAAGGATGTTGACATAGATGAAATCAAAACTATTTTAGATTAATATCTCTTTTTTTTAAAACATTTTAAAAGTAACATAATTATAATATAATACATTCAATTTGAAAATATTCTTATAAGCTTGTAAGGGAAGCTTTGTCGATTTTATAACGGCGGTAAATAGCCGCACCCGCCGTATAAGTTAAAAAAACATTCTTACCTTAAATTTGTCAAAAAGGTTAAAAGTGCCTTGTTTGGAAAATGAGGGAAAGATTCCTTTAGAAACACATAAGGGTATAAATGAATTTAACCCATATTCTTGTAAATATTAAAAATGTTTTGAAATACATTATTATGAAACATGGATGTGGATGATAAAGAGATCCCAGTAGATTATTACGTATAAACAACCTCGGATAATGAAGAGATTGTGAAACAACCCTTACCAATTTGGTAACTTATGAAACATACATCCCATGAAAGAGGTATCATACAATGAATATGTAAATACACATAAATTAAAGTGTATTACACAAAGAATATAATTATGGGCAGTACATACACCACACAAAAGGTAATGGTGGCAATATGGCATGAATCTCACGGGAATAAGGAGTGAGATGAAAACCCCTTACCTTGTAATTTTCCTTGGTTTGGGTAGGTTAACCTCCTGTATAATGGTGAAATAATTGTCATTAAATTATAAAAGAATCATATACATTAATATGATATTATATATGATCTTTTAATATTGATTTGATAATAATATCTTAGTATTATCGTTGTTTCGGGTGTTAACTTACTTGTTTTCTTTTATATGTTTTGTTACGTAATCCATGTTTGTAATGGATAGGTTGTATATTATTCATATCCATAATTATATCAAGTCCTTAAACATCATTTTTAAATCATCAAATGATAATTATACTTGAATGGATACGATGGAGAATGAATCTCATCACGTTCGTGGAGGCGGTAGTCCGTACGTACGCATGAGCGACAATATCATTCTTTTGATATTGAAATAATATATAAATGGTTGTTATATAATATATACAGAATCATTAACATGTTATATTTATTATTTACATGAGTTACATATCATTATTATACCCATCCAAATAATAATATATTGAATAACAATTACACCACGACGTGGAGATGGTAAGCCGTACGTACGCACGTATGGTGACATGTTATTCAAAGGGTGGATAGAATACTGAATATGGTTGTACCATATTTATAATAAGATCACAGTATATATATGATACTGGAGTTATTATTTTAGAATGGTAATAACAAAGGAAGAAGAAGTGGAAGAAGAAAGGAACTTGGAAAAGGGTGGTGAAATCATTACCTCTTCTTCGGGTTCTTCCGTTTGATTTGATCAAAAGGGCTCCTTAGGATGGATTTATGATCGAAATAAGGCCTCTAGGTTGTAGTGAGGGATGTTGGGAGAGTATATGGGTAGAGTTTTGCCGAACCAAAAGGTTTTGAAGGTGTGTTGAAATGAGAAGGAGGAGTTCCCTTTTATAAGAGGGGTGAGGGGCACCTTTGCAAAAGCTAGAAATATTATTTTATAATAAATTCATATTCGGTTTATAATGGCTCCAAAGTTGATTATTTAAATTTTAAGGTGGTTATGGGTCGAAAAAAACTCAACCAATAGAATTTATACTGGTTTGGGTACTTATATTAACCTTATCTTTAAGTATTAACTCTAAGTTAATTAGTTTCACTTTTACAATGTCTATTTGTATTTTTGTATAATATTGTTAATAAACTTACTATATATATCCAAGAGAACCCCAAGTGGTCCATTAATGATTAAAAAATCATTATATAAGTCTCTTGGCTGATCCTTAGATTTTTAGGAATTTAATATAAATTAATAATATAATATTTGTTTTAAGAACTCTTTTATGTCAATTTTGACACTATTCAATAGTTGATTTTTTTGAAACTCATAACAGATTGATTACTTCGAAAAAAGTCCATTAAATCAATCCTAATATATCATATTATCCTAGAAAATTAGTTTAATTCATTAAAAGTTTCATACTATATTTATTTGGGTACTTATTATATCAATTATTTTAATTTATCACTATTATAGTAATTAATTCATCATCATTGTGTCATAAATAAATTAAATTATTTAATGTATAAAAATTATAAATAAAATATCATTATGTAGGAAAAATTTCTATCTTTCTAATTAATATTTATAATCTGAAATCAAACATATTTAACCCTATGTAAAAATTGTTTGTCTAAAAGATATATGCTTATGTCATTTTTGTTTTCATTTTAAGTTAATTAAAATAAAGTGTCCCTATCACCTACAAGTGGCACCATGGGGTCCCAAAATCGACCCAAATATGCCTATGGTCGAACATGTATCAACCAATAAGTCTAGGACACGTTTAGGGTAATTTAGTATTATTATAAAATTATTTTTTAAAAATTATTTACCGGATTTACCCTTAACCATGGTAAATAAAATATTTACCGCAGTAATTATTCAAAATATCTAAAAATAAAAGTTACCTATTTACACAATTTGAACATCCTGATTACAAATATGGAATACATTTTTCTATATTCAAAACACAGAAGTGGCAGAAATTAATTTAAAATTAATTCCTGCTGTCAAAACAAAAAGCCTGTTTTTAAGAGATAATAACTATCAAAAGATTGACACTTGTTTATGTTCGGTTTAATTGTAAAATTATGTCCAATGACCAAAATTATATTAAATGGTAAAAATATATGCTAAATATACATTAAAACCAATAAAATTCATAATTTATCACTATTAATTATTTTGATTAAAAAAGCTTTTTTTAATTCAAATTTAGTAATTTTCACTATTAATCAAAATATGAAATTTATCTGAAAAGTACCAAAATTTTACCTTAGGCTAAATTCGATATTCCGAATCAAAAAATTAAGTCCATTTTGAAATATAAAATATATATAATTTCAAAAAGTAGGTATTACTATTCATAATGGCTATTTTGATTGGTTGTGGTGTGTGTTAGAACTCGAAGTTGCGTACAACACACGCTACTGTATTATTCAAAGGAAAGCGTACTGTGGAAGCTTGGGATGTTTCATTTTAAATTTTTTTGATGTCCACATTTAGTCAAAAAGTTTAAAATATTGTATTTAAAAAGGGTTCACTATTAAAAGTAGGTAAAAGTGAAATACTGAAAATGAATTGTTTCTTATATTATGTCTAAGAAACTCATAATATGGATTCTAAAATTATAAGGATTATATAAAGTTTAAAATATAGTTCATACTATTCATAACCGCTTTTGAACGGCTTGTTTGGTAAGTCATGGTGTGCTTGAACTCAGTGTTGCGTGTAGTGCAAGTTATTGTATTATTTTGAAGAAATAACACACTATGAATTCATGGGGTGTTACAATAGGTATCCAAAAACATCATATGTAGATATACCACCTTAATTGGTGAATTTAAATTTCATTAGATAATGAAACATTCCAAAACCATTTAGTTCTACTTCCATTACAAACATTGATACTCATATAACTAGTACATAAGTGTTCAAAATTATATCTAACTCAGTTTCTCATAAAAACCATAATTCAATGTCTCATAAAATGTAGTATGTTTCTTCAAAACATAGGTTAAGGAAACATAAGAAACTGTCAAGTCGGAATCTCAAAAAAGTAAAAAATTTATATATTTATACATAACATGAGATTAAGGGTATGAGAACATGAAAATGAAATTTGACAATAATACCCTAATAAAATTGATTCATTAAATAAATATTATTTTTTAATATGACATGAATAACTTGGTAATCAAGGATAATTTTCCATGAGAGCATAACATTGGAATTAATCATTGAATTTTGGAATACACATTACCATATAAAATCATTTCCATATTTTTCAAGGATCATTTCCATGGTTTACAGAGTGTTATGGGTTCACACTACAAATACCTCGGTATTTGAATCCGACTCCCAATACTATGATTGTATACATGGTCCCTTACTGAATAATCTTTACTCTCCATTCAGTTCCTATTTATATCATGAGATACCAATCATTACCAAATTCATTGGGGGGATTTTTTGGTCGTACACAACAAATAATTAATATCATACGTACATGTACCATAATATCGTGAAACAATCATCATATAAGAACCAATTACAAGAAATCTGTTACATAAAATCATTTTTTTTTCACAACCCGTGAAAGGAAATTGGTTTCATAAAATACATCAATAAAGAATATCCCGTGGAAAAGAAACAAGTTTAATAAAAAAATAATCATCCTTAACAGAACCCATATTGATAATGTATAAATGTGGAATCATTTCCCTATTTCCTTGAGTAATATCAAATATCATCAATGACAACATTCTTTAATTGAAAAATATTTTTAATGAAAAAACACCTTGGTCATTTCTTGAGGAAAAGAAAATTATTTGAAAAATATATTTATAATGTTATATATTTATAAAATGTTATGGGAATAATTTTAATTGAAAAAATTTATTGAACGAAATGGAAATATACTTTAACATAGTTATGGGTTGTGATAGAGGTAAATTTAATTCATGATGAACATGTTGACATAAATATTACTTTTATATTTTTAGTAAAAGATTAATGAGACATGTTTGAAAATTAAAAGAAGATTCCTACTAATTTTTTTTTAAAATTCATATAACCTTTAAAGGGTCATTAATAAATCCATTGGATAATTTTTAATCAATTTTAATTTTTTAAGAATACATATATATGGATGAAAATTATTCTCTACTAAAGATAATCATTAATATTACATTCATTAAGATAATTCGTTTAAAATAATGAGTACATAAATAGTGTAAAATGAATGAAAAATATGAATTATATTGAAATAAATTTATTATAATAAAATTATTAATGTTATTGATTTTTAGATCATAATATTTAATTATAGAAATAATAATCCTAATCAATACAAATGTAGAATAACATCAAACCCTTACCACTTTAGAAATTAATGATTCACTAGCCCCAATAAATTATAAAATCAAATAAAAGATTAAATAAAATTAATAGATTTATATTTATGATATAAAATTTCTATATGGAAATATATACTCCTCTTAATCAATTATATGTTCACAACATAACATATTTCTCAAAGAAAGATAATGAAAACAAAAACCCCTTACCTTCTGTCAATAATTTTTTTATAAAAATTGAACCTCAAATATAATAAATACAATTTTATAATTAGAATATTACATAACCATATTAATATTTATCATATTTCATATAGTTTGCTTATGACCTATTGATATATATTTATTAACAAATATTAGTCAAAAATAAATTTTAAAAAATAATTACTTTTCTTTATTCATGTATTATTGGATATTTTATTTTTTGTTATTTTATAGTGTTCATGGTTAAACAATATATATAATGATATCATGGATATAAATATCACACATAATCATTGTATATATATTTATAGTAATATTTTAATTATATATTTAAAACATCAATTACAACATTCTGAGAGATGCTATGCCACAAATTTTCTTGAACGTTGTTTCCATTTATATGACTGATGAAAAGAAATAAATTTGAAAAAAAATATTACCATTAAGAAATATTTTTTATTTCAAATATAAAATATATTAATTAATATTTTCCGTAATACCTCCAATGTAATAAATAAATAGAAATCGTATGACATCCTTTAATGAGGCGGTAGTCCACCAAAAACATAAGTGATGCCATCGTATCCCCAATGAATGGGATGTAAGAAGGAATTTGTGATATAATGATTCTAGAATCATAAATATGTTTCAATAATATATATTTATATATACCCACTTTATACCCATAATTACACAAATCCATTATACGTGGTGATTGAGAATGAATTACATTGGTTTGCGATGTGGTTTTCTATCGTACACATGATCAATAGTTTGGTTACCAATATAAGGGAAGTGGAGATGGATATTGGTTAATAAATTAATATAGTAACATAAAATTATATTTTAGAGACTATTATTATTATATTGTTAAGAATTTGTAATATTTCAAGGATTTATAAGATGAAATATAATGATAACTGATATTTAAGAGTTGTATCTCTTAATTGGAGATCCTTCTTAGGTTATAGCTAATGACTTAATAGGATGAATTCATAATCAATTAAATTAATTTAGATCATGGGGTGGTATGTAAGTATGTTTTTTGATATGTATTTCAGAAAACTCTGGGTTTTCATGGATAGAATATGAGATGAGATGAGAGAACCTATTATATTTTGGAAAGAAACTAACGTGGATACTAATCAGAAATTTCACAAAATAATAAAAAATGAATGACTAATTAAAAAGAGAAATTCTTCCAAAAGAACCTATATTATATTTATTTAGTATAATATTTTTATATATGATCAAACATTGGATTTAGTCCTTTTTATGGAAATTTAAAAATTATATTTATGGTTTGACCACATATAAACTGGATTAAACCATAATAGTGGTAATTAGTTTTTATTTTTTTGAAATTAAATTTAATACAAATTAATTTGACTTTTCTATATATTATTAGTTACACTAATTACATGTATCAAAACTAATTATCTATATTCAGTTCATAGATGAGGAAAATTTTAATTCAAAATTAAACCTGTAGACTCGGTGAAAAGTTGTTTTTGAAAGTGAATGAGTTGAAATAACTAATTTTTTTTACAAAAATAAATATAAAATTTATTAGGTTATCCTAACAGATATTTATATATATATTTACTCATTTTATTTTTAAAACCATATTAATATTAATTAAATTTATTTTATTATTTGAATGAAAATATTTTTTTAAACAGTATTTTTCACTATTCGATGACAAATTTTTCAATTCACAATATTATCCAAAAATTATGTCTAAGATAATTTTTACATGATGATTCTATTTTTTTAGAAAAAAATTCCAATTATGGGAAAAATTATTTTTATTATAAGAATGATAACTATGATAAAATATATTTTGAAAAAAAATTGTTTTAAATATAAATTTATATTTATTATTATCTTTTTACTAGAAAGCACCTATGATGAACATTAAACATATTATTTTATATATAATAAATAAATTTAATTAAAATCATTCAAGAGAAGCGATTTATTTAATTTTATAAGGTAAAAGTTTTTCACATAAAAATATTTTTCAGCGAATGATTTTCATTATCATTAAATTATTTGAAATTATATTTTAAAATTAATTGGTGAGAAAATAAATATTATTAAAAAATGTGTAAAACATATATTTTCATTATTTAATTAACCTTATTCATACCAATCATTCCAATTGTTAGTGAAAATATATTTTCTCCAAATATGATTTCATTGAGTTATATGTTGTCTCAACGAACACTACATTAAAATGTTTATTTATTCTACCAAATGAATAATTTATAATATATTTTACCATTCTTATACAAGAATTTACAATTATCTATTACTACCTCATTATCAAATGACCATTTCATCAAATATAATGATATTTTTGAGGAATTATTTGAGCAAATTAAATTTTTTTGGGAAATGATTCTTACCATGCACCAATTTACATTAATATTGTGTGTAAATTACTTATTAATTTTATATTTCATACATGATAACTATTTTTTAAAAAATAAAAAAAATTCTTCTTAGAGGGTTTCAAATAATATGTTACACAAACAATTATGATTTCATTCCAAATATTAAATTCAAACTTGAAATTTAATCAAAATATAATATATATATATGGGAGTATTATTCATTATAAAACCATTCATCACATTATTTTGATATTATGTAGGATTCACAAGTGTCCAATAAAATTCAATTCCTGTTGATAATATTTTACCCCAAGGGTTTCTTATAAGCGAAGCATTCCACATCTCTTACTTTTTTGTGGGGAACTTCTCTTTTTTCAATTTTTTATTCATTGAATTATTTTTATAACGACATTATCTATTACTTATTAGTTGATTAATTTAATTTAGTAATAATTTTTATTTCATTAATATTTTAATATTAAATAGCAATGTTTTATTCATAAGTTGTTGTCAGAAAAGTATTAAAATTATTAATTTATTACGGTTTCCTTGTTAACACATCTTCCTTCTATCATTATAACATTAAATGAAATGCCATTTAAAATAATTTAATGGTTTTCAAAAATAAAATCATTTTCTACATAATATATAATTTATTCTATTAAAAATAATTTGTTTTTGAAAAATGGAAAATGTTTTTCTTTTTCTTGAATAGATTATCTCTCAAATTTCAAAAACATGTTTTTCATAAAAATAAATTTATTTAAAATACCATATGCTTGATCATGTAAATTTTCTAAATGTTACCATATATATTATTTCATTGGAGGAATTATGATGTATTATTATCTATTTATGGAATTATCCAACACTGGTAATATCTTACCTAACCAACTTCTATGAATAGGATATACTTTTCTTCAAAATATATTTCATTTGTAGATTACTTTTATTCCATTTCATGATTATATTATTATATTCTGTTTAAGAGATATCAAATTATGATGGGATAAACACATATCCTTGTAATAATTTAACTTTTAAAAAATATTGTATTCTAGAATTCAAAAAGTTATGGATGTGGATTGGAATTGAAAGAGATGTAGCACATCAATATTATAGGATGATGTCAGATACTAAAAAATGATAGGGAATAATATTGTTCATTAATAGAAGTATAATAGCCAAAAAATTATGTGGAATGTGGATGTGGTAAAAATTAATAACAACATTTTTGTGGAAATAATCAATTAAAAATAGATTTTGATGTTTGTTATAATGTTTCCCTCTAAAAATATCCATTGAAGCAGGTTATGATTTTTATGAATATGGAAAAGATGATCTATATCCATATCATTCCCTTTATATCTTTGAATATTTTAGGCAAATAGGTTATCACATAACAATCTCTATTGTTATCTACTGAGTACATTATTTTTTCAGTTTATCACTTTTGTGGATAAACTCAATTGAACCATCACATTAATAGACCTCAAAAATTATGCTACAATAATGTGATGTCCCATTATAAAAAAAACTATTGTAAAATAATGATTTCTGTGATTAGGTGATTTATGAGAGGATTAGTCACACAGTCAGTGATCCATGGATGAATTATATGTTTGCGGATTCTATATGGGATCTAGTGGATGTAATGAGATAATAATACCCTTTTTTGATCATTTGAGTAACATAATTACATGATAGATATTAATTTATGTATGATAAAATGCTATATCCCATGATATTAATGAAATATTCCACCAAATATAAATATTGTGTTCAATAGAATACTCAATAAGGTACACCAGACTATCAAAGACACTGAAATATTTAAACAAAGTTGATATTCACATAAAAGATCCCAACGAGCATCATTAACATGAGATTGTCCATGAATCTTCCATGATGGACCTCTATGGAACAACCCAGTTTCATGAGTTGCCATTCAATTCAAGGGGAAATTGCACCGACGCGTGAAATGATTATAGACATAAACACAAAGACACACAGATCCAACATGTCCATTAAAGGTGATATGAATAAGGCATATGACAGACTGGAATGAGGCTTTATTAACAGGGTCTTAACTTTTATGATTCTCTCTCTTAATGCCTTTATTAATCTATTCTGATGTTCTATCTCATCTATGATGGGAATATCTTTCTTGGGGAAATTTCAGGGCTTCTTTAAGCACACTTGTGGCTTACGGCAAGGTGACCAATTTTCCACGTCCCAGATTATCCTTATGCAGGACACACATAGAAATCATTTGAACAAATGTATATCAAATGGGTGTATTATTTTATATAGAAGTAAAACAAACCATTCTCCCATCTCAAAATTGACGCTTTTTTATGACATTATCATTTTATAAAATGTAGGGAAGAGATTTGAAAGCTCTATAAATATTATTCTTGAAAAATACTTCTACTGGAGTGGTCAGGTGATCAAATACTCTAAAAGAAACATTTATATATCAAAAAAATGTGTGGAAAGATGGTCCAATGTTTTTTTCACTAGAATGGAAAGGTATCCTTGAAACTTCATGATGGAGTACCTTGGTAACCCTCTTTCCCCAGGAAGAATGCACATTCATGACTATGATCAACTGGTAAGTAGGATTAAAGTCATGACATCCACTAGAAGTGTAACTTCTTATCCATCAAAGGGCTTATTTCATTGGTTTATAGTGTTCTGTTCATTATTATGGTGCATGTTACAGAGGCTACTTTGGTTCCAAAGGTGGTGATCAAAGAAATCGACAAGGTCCTGGCTACCTTCCTATAGGATGCACTTGAGGAAGGGAAAACCACTAGGTTTCATGGGACAAGATGGCTTGTCTGATTCATGTCGGGGGATTAATGTTATATTCTTGAGGAAAAACTTAAGGGAATGTATGAAATTCATTAATGGGATATCGTGGAGGGTCACAATCTCTTTGGGAGGACAATGATGGACAACCATTTCAGCAACATAGAGATAGAATGCGTGCAAGGGTCCCCTCTTTGGAAATTGGTATGTCCACTCATACTGAGCCTCCAACAGCAGTCTCGGTGGATTGTGGAAGACGAATATAATCTATTATGGAAGCAGAACTTGGTCAGAATAGTGCATGGCTTCTAGGACTGCCCGGTCCCAAAGATTACCTTCAAGGATGCGATCTCGAACCCAGACTTCATCAAGGATATTATTTTCAAGAAGAAGTAAGACATCTTTGACTCTATCCCTATTTTCTTAGAACTGGATCATAGTGTGTTCACCCACTCTCCATTTGGGCTGTTAAATACAATAAAATTATGATGGATATCTACCCCTAGGGGCAACAAGAAATCTAGAATGATCTTGGATGATAAAATAAACTCCAGACCAAAAACTACTTTCTTCTATGGACAATCAGAATCTCCACGATCCTATACAATAAAGGTATAATGAAAAATAGACTCAAACATGCCTCCTATTTTCATTGTTGAAATAAAAAATCCGAAAACACAACTAAACATATCTTCTTTAACGTGTGTTTGAATAAAAGGTATGGAATTCCATTGGTGATTTCATGATGATTTCATATCTAGACCTACAAGACATGACTTTTCTAGAGAGGTGGTTTCATTGGACTATAGAAAAGGGCCTCTATAGGTTTTATAGGTCCATTATTCTTAGTATCGATTGTTGGTTCCTTTGGAAGGCCTACAATAAGGCCCGATTTGAGTGGTATCCCTTCACCAGATGGTCTATCATTATGATAACCATGTTGTTGCAGATCGATATGGTCAAACTAGTCAAAAACTAGCATGAAGGACCCCCTACGTATTCTAAAGGATTGTTCTTCCTCAGGAATTCATCCCATGGATGAAATGTATAGACACTGAATAATGTTGTCTCCTCTAACTGATGGTCTGAAGTTAAATATGGTGGTTCATACATCACGAGGAGCATTTTTGGAGGTGGTTTGGTTCACAACCCAGTAGGGAGTTTATTCTAGAAATTCAAAAAACACTAATGTGATGGAAGCGTAGTTCAGGAAGAGGTTAATGCAGTCCTCAAAGGGCTCAATATATGAAATCAAAAAAACATTTCACTCTCCCATGTGGAAACATACTCAAGGATTATTTATGAATATCTAATTGGTAGAGACTACTTTCCTTGGACAATTGCATACCAAATCATGAACTGAAAATAGCTTCTTGACGGCTTGATATGGATCACAGACACATGGATAGAGGGGAACAAGGTTGTAGAATTTTTTGTCTCCCTGGTTTCCCTAGGCTCCAAGGTGACTTGTCTCCCTAACATGGCCTCCCTTAAGGCTAAGAGGATTAAATTGATTTGAGAGGATGCCCTCGGACTCCATTATTTGAGACCCCCAATCCTGGGTTTTCTTCGGCCTCCCCCTAGAAACCTATAACATCATTTTTGAATATTAATATAAATCTAATGATGAATAATATCAAAGATCATGTACCAAAATTAAAAATTCATATTAAAAAATTTCGCCATATATTATTATTTTATATAAAATTTAAACATATGAATTATAGAATTTGTTTATCAAAAAAATGAATTCATTTTTGGATTTATCATGAATATATTAACAAACTATTATTTATGTGCTTTTCCACATAAATGTAGTTTTCAAAGAACAATAAAAAAATCATTTTTTGGTGAAACAATTTCTTTTGTTACACTATTAGTAAATATAAAAGACTTCGAATTTTTCAATGCTTATCAAATTGATATTTAAAGAAGATATTTATTAACTTTAAATTTATTGATTTATATTTTTGAATTCTAATCCTTTTATTATTAAATAATCTCATGTATAATTTTACGGTTTTCTGAAAGATATTGATTAGTATATTTTTTTGAAAAAAACATACATTTTAAAAAACAATTACATTTACTACATTATCATTAGAAATTAATGACTCATAACACTTTAAAATTTATAAAATATATCATAAATTAATTATTTTATGAAATAGAATGATAAATCTTTTAAAAATTATTTTTATCAGAGTAAATCAAAAGTAATATATTAATTCTAAAAAAATGGTTTTTGATTTTTTATTTTAAATATGTATTTTTGAAGTTAATATTTGGTTTTAGATTGTTTTAAAATATATATATATTATTTTTTTAATAATATAATTAATTTAAATAAAACTGATCATGTTGGTAACACTATTTTTCACTTATGTATTATTATAGAAAACACACATTTCCAAAAAAACTATTTGAAATCATTATGTATTTTTGTTTTAAAATTAAATTTTCCCAACATTTAAAATTTTATTTTATAAATTTTATTTTATAATTGAAATTATTAGATTCATATTGGGTAATAATTGTAATTTTAAGTTTGTTCTATATAATTATTCACAATGTTTGAATATTAACTGCATCTGTTAGTGTAATACATTATAAAAATTTATTTTAAAAGTGTAAATGAACAAAAAAAATTAAAATATGTTTTCAAAAGGAATATTGATTTTTTAATCGACCAAAACTCACATACCCTACTCCACAACAGTTTATAATACTTTTACCCTTGAATGGTAGAAATAAATTACTGAAAATTTAATGTGTGCTTCCAAATTTGACAGTCAATTCAGTTTTTATAAAAAATAACATCCACAACATCATGTTAATCATTTCTCTTAAAATATTATCCTAAAAATATGATATAATATTATTAATATAAATCACTCCCACTTTCTTAATTCGTTTATGACCCTAATTTATCTAAATTACTCCAATTACAAAGATATTTCTAATAAAAACTCTATCTCTCGATGTACGTGTTTAATCTGTAATATTTTCTTCTTAATACTATTTATTCAAAATCATTATCCATAATAATTTAATGATTTATGTATAACTAAATATTCTATAATGATGTTATATAAATTTAATGACCATTATATATTCATTATCATCCACTCCAAAATATAAAAAATAATTGATCACATGTATATATGAATTATCACTTCCACAAAGCATCATATTATATTTTTCATATCATATTTTAATAATGATTTTTAATGACTGAATTGTGGAATAAATATTTTATATAAAGTATATTTATGTTTTTCTAATTAATATTAATATTTACCTATAATTTATATAACTCATTGAGAAATAAAATTATTGTTTTACATATGTGATAACAACCACCTCCATGAATGATGTGTCTCATTTTTCTTAACCACCTAACATGAGTGGTACTAAATGTGTGATTAATGAACCATAATGATATTTATGACATTTTTAATTTTCATAAATTATAATATATTTACTATATTCCTCCAATTATATAAAAAAATGAATACGTCACATGTGTGTATGTGTTGAATATCACCTCCTTGAAGGTGATATATTTATTCATTCACCTGGTTTATTAAAAATCAAAAATATAATAAAAATTATTTTATAGAAAAGTAGAAGCTAAATAATTTCTTAATAATGATATTATATATAAATTAACCCATAATAGTATATATCTATTAATTATATAATTTTTTTTGGTCAGTTGAACCACCTATGTGAAAGACACAATAAATTTAATTCATAGATAAATATAGAAAAATAATTACTAGTAAAATTGTACAATTTTTTCTAAACAATAACTTTTCTAGTTTTGGAAATATAGTACCTGAAATTATATCAGTGAGGTTATTGATAATCTACCATAGTAAATTTTACTTCCAAAAAATAATATTCCATTTTATATTTAATATTTTTTTCCATTTTGGAAACCTATTAAAATATAAGATTTTTTAAATTATTGAAAAATAAATCTCATAAAACACTAAAAATCTATATATAATATGATGAAATTTTACAACACCATTGAACATTTTTAACCTATAAAGTGTGTTGTTACAAAATTTTCTAAAAAACTGTTTAAACTAATATAAGTGAAAAATATATAATAAATAAATGAAATATAATAGTAAAAAACCTTTTCTTAAGTAATATGGAAATATAATGATATTAATGTTTCTTAAAAAACATAATTTTTTATCTATGATGTTTTGTGCATTTTTTGAATGAATTTGGACCAACATAATGTGTACCTATCATTAATATAATTTCATTAGGATTATTTCTTGTTATGAACCATGAAATCATTGAGATATTCTAATTAATACATAATGAATTAATTTTACCAATTTCATGTAAATGCATTGGTATTACGACTCATATATTTTTTATTTAAAAGGATATTGATTCAAAGGATACTAAGACTAAAAGTTTTTTCAAATTCAATTTCCATCCATTGTGTTATAAAATTTCATACAATAATATGTTGTTTTATGTTTGATTCATTATATCAGATGAATTATTTATATTTTATTTAAATAATTCTCTTGGTTTTCTAAATTCCACAATATGACCTTCATATCAAATTACTCTTACCTAATAGATTATGAAAATTTTGTGGGATTCTGTGTCTTAATTCCAATCTTGGGACATGTTTCTTATTATAATAAATATATATATATATATATATTATTACCTATATGTTATATATATATTTGTGTTATTTAAATTTAAATATCATACAGTCCCCCCTTTGAGGATTTATATTAGTATGTTATTAAACCCATAAATGGGTTTTCCCCAATAATCATTACAAATCACAATTTTTAATTAAATATTATACACATGGGAAATTTTCTTTTATTCATAAATCCCTCATAAATGTTTTTTTATTGATAGGATTTTATAGTATATATAAAAATTCCATTTCCCTTAATATAATTTTTTTTTCATGAAGTGGTCCTTATAATTGATAATGACACTATCTCTTCATTTGATATTGGAACTTCCAAGTTTACATGTTTATTTTAATTGGATGTTGTTTTAAATGTCTTTCTCCAGTACTAAATAGTTTCTTCTGCTCTTTTTATAATATTTTTTTCTTTTATTAAATGTTTTTATAAATATTTCATGATTTTTTAGGAGGAATTTTCATCAAAGTGTAAAAATAATATATTTTTTATTATTTTCCATGTGAAAACTCCTCCCTTCCATATTATTTTAATGAAAATTCATTTTAATAATTTATTCGTCGTAAAAATTTATGTCTTATTATACATTAGATATATGAAAATTTATATTTAAATAATTTTTTTACAAATTATCTAAGATATTCCTTATTTCCAAATATATATTTCCCAAATGCACCTAAAAATGTGTTTTCCAAAAAATCCACACTCTTTGAAATAAATTATTTATGTTTGAATAAATTCTAAAAATGTCATAATCAATATAATTTATCTATATTGATTATGATTTTTCTTTTATATTGATGTAATGATATATCTATGACTATTCCTTTACTAACTATCCACTATAAATAAGAATAATGATTCATTAAATGAATTTCCTATGTGAATATCATATATTCCATTTCCCTTATTCAAGGGTGTCTACTGAGATTCCATATCCTGATATAGTTGGTAAATTATTTACTAGACTATATAACATTTTTATATTTGTTTTAGATACGCTATAAATCATCATTTTAATTGATTGGTATTTACCATTAAAGTTAATAAATATCATTGAATACACATTTTCATAAAGATTCTTTAATTTTCTGATTAATAACTATCATGAACTAGATCAGATTGCCATCCAACCCAGTCCAATTCATGGCCCAAATGGCCTTAACAATCCCCTCATGTTTGATGCTAGTTTCAATCATCAAAGGTGATTCAGAGGGAACGTTTTATCCCAATAAACAAGATGGATCAAATAAATAAACTAAAATCGAGAATTAATTAATAGTAAATAAGTCTTAATAAAAAAAGATTTTGATACACGTATAATAGAACAAAACTAACACATCAAAAAATGCTACTAAATCGATCTCTATTTGATCTCATAGTTACAACAGTTCACCAATCATCTATTTACAATGGAATCTCAAAACAAAAAACATCACTTCCAAAACATCTCAAGTCTACCGACACAAAATGGTACAAGAAGTATATGGGATTAACACCTCAGTAATAACCCACTATAGATTCCATACATTTACTTTCCTAAAATAGTTCATAAAATCTAGAATGTAATAAATAATAATTTAAAAATGGGTTTTCTTATACTGATAAACACACACAACCTTCAATTTTTCAAAAAAATGCACACCACAATTCCATTTTCCAAATGGGTTTCAATTTTAAATCCAAAACTCAAACCTACGTCCAACCAAAAAAATAAAATGCTATAATTTAAATAACCAATAATTTTAAAAATGAAACTTTGGGTAATCAAATATAAAAAACAACATATAGATAGCAGACCATGAGAAATCCAAAAGAGATCTCTAGATGAGCTCGAGTCAGACTCACCTACTATCATATGGTGCAACACCATAGTCTAAAACCTAATTCCTACCCTAAAATGACCTATCTAAAGGAACACCCCACAAATACCTATAAAATTAAGGGATTATTAACCTGTTTGATCAAGTTTAACCTGAATATATCACTCATCCTTCTAAAAGAAACATAAGAAACACTTGGTAAATATCCTTAGTGAAAGGAGGAGGCCCTCTCACACATGAATCACATACCTTCCAACAATGAAATTGAATACCCCAAACATGGAAAATACTAATGAAAACCCCCATATAGAAAATTCCACCCTTGGGGTACCTATCATACAACAAGTCACTCATATGTCAAAACTAGGATGTTACATCACATGGTATTATAAAGCATTTCTAAAAAACATATTTTAGGATTCCAGGTGCACATTTGCAGTTTCCAAACCACATTTCATTTCCAAAAAAAACATCATGTTTCCACTAGTCCATCAACACTATAAATTCCAATATATTACAATAAATCTATAACCTATTTCTAAAATAACATTAAACACCATTATTTTATTTTCAAAGCTAATTGGGCCTTTAAGATTTCGAAATCCAAATACATTTACAAAACTAATTCCAATATATGGCTAATGTATGCATCCTCATTGAATGTAACAAATGGGAATTTATGAAAACATTTACCCAAACACGTATCAATTTCTAAATGGACCATGTATTAGAGGAAAAATTCAAATCCTCAAAACCCCCCTAACATACACCTTTTAGAAATTACAGTACCATTTTTTAATCCAAGGTTTAATGAAAGAATATTTTAAATAATCATATTCATTTGAGATTTAATTACAATTGTGAACCTAATAATACAAAGGAAGTGATAATATCAAATGAAACACTTTAAATATCATGATAACACCCTAAAAACATTTTCATTATCATCGTATTTTATAAAAAAAACACAAATATGTCATATAATTATAAACTGAAATCATGAATTTAAAAACCAAGAAATTTTTTCTAATATCACAACAAAACACACTAGAAATGTCATCATGTTCCACACATGAATTCCAAATAAAAATACAAACAATTTATAAAATTTAATCTACTGAATAAAATGAATCAAATCACCAAATTTATCATTAAAATTTTAGTATACATTATATTAATGACATTTGGTGCATGTATACATAATCATATTTGAAAAATGACATTGAAACCCATTTTTATAAAATTATAAAAACCCCAAGTCCCCAACATAAAATAAAAAAAATTCATTATAATCATATTAATAAAATTCATACATTTTTTGAAATCACCCAAGTGTTAATGTAATTAATCATAATAATGAAATATTGAGAAAAATTATTCAATAGAGTGATAAGAAAGAAGTAATCATCCTGAAGAACAATCTTCACCCCCTTAAACAACATGAAAATTAAACCACACCACGATACTGAACATATAGTGTTCAAAAAATAGAATCACCAACATAAGATACAATGAAATTTATATGGGGAAGATATAGGAGGAGTAAAGAGGCCTAAAATCATTAGAATGTAACCTTGGAAGTCTGGAGGAGCACTAATGGAAGGTGGAGAGACAATGGGAAGGGAGCCTTTGGGACACCATTGTGTTCCAAAAATGAATGAGATATAGGGTCCTGATTTAGGATAAAATTAAGGGATGGTAGATTTTGGATTTTATGATTTTAAAAATCTAGGAAGCACACATGGTTTGGCCGCACAGTTTTTCAATGTCTGGGCGAACTGTGTGGTATGTACTCTCCAAGAGGGAAATGACCGCACATCCATCCTATATGGTTTGACCTACCATGTGAAAACCGTTTGTTATCTTTTATACCAAATCAAATATATGTCGCATAGTTACCTAGTTTGCGCCACACAATTTCTTTAATCGTGCACCCAAACTATGTGCATGCAGAAATGCCACCTTAAAACTAAAAAATATAACATTTTAAATTGGAACCCAACCCAAACATCCACCAAAACATCCCAAGACAAGAAAATAATAAATTAAATTTATTTCCAGGGTTGTGGTTTGATAATTATTCCTACCAAAAATATTTTCTTCCCCCAGAAATTCACGAATCCAAAACATAAAACAGAACTTAATACCATGACCGATTAAAATTAAATAAAACCATGAACCTCAGTGTGGAATTTAAATAAAAAATTTGCACCCAACCAATTAATAAGAATAAAAATCACATGAATAATGTGATAACATTGGAGGGTTCTCCTCACTAGATGAACTAAACTAACACAAAAAACATTAAAACTCCCAACACTATTGCTGAAACTCATATTTTCTACACAAACTAAAACCCTAAACACAAGGAAATGCCCATGAATGTAACTCCACCATAGAGATAACCAAATAAAAAAAATAAAAACCTAAATTTCCATAGGAACATGTATATACAAACAAGAACAATTGAAACTAAGACCAACACATACAAGGGGTGAGCACAATCAAGGAAGAAAAAACTATTCAAAGAGCCATATTCAGATAAACCCAACTACTGTGATTATTATAGAACAATCCCATCAAAATTTTACAATGAAACAATGAACATCAAAAAATAAAAAAAATATATAACAAGGAAACCATAAAATTTCTCCATCCCAAAATGAAAAAAGGTAAAGTCCATGGATTTGCACAACCTCGATGACTCCAGACTCTGTGCGTGCTTCACTCCAATGTCCATGTATAGAGCCTTGATGACTGGATATTATCCTGGCTCACAGTGAGACACTAATATCCCCTAATCAAAACTCTTTCTTTATTAGACACATCCTAAAAAACATCATCAAATTATCCAAAATACACAATAATAGTTTTCTTTTTTAAGATTTTGACAACATATATTTGAATCCATGAACTGGCCTCATAGGTAGCACACAAGAAAAAATATTCATGAACTAGATATTAGAATCAGTGAAGGATACTCCATAATGAAATGTTCTTTCGACAGACACTCCTCTCTAGATGGGGAACCTTCATGTGAAAGAAGAGTCACCATATTTCCAACTGCATATGCTCCAGAAACCAACTCATCTAAAAATGCTTTTTCCATCATCATTTCAGAACTAGGCTCCACGTAGGAGTGTAGTCTCTCTATGATATTCAGAAAAAGACACCCAATTATATGAGAATCCTTCAACATTTCCTATGATGACACCTTAATAGTAAAGGAAACCATCTCCTTGAGGTGGTTAACGTAGGGATTATCTATCAGTTTGCCTTCATAAATACTCAAAATCTCTTTCCTCTAATTTATATTCACCTCCCTAGTTCTAAAGAATCATATAAATATGGACTTAATCACTCCTCACATCATTCCAAATTACATCGATAGTAGTGCAAACAAATCCTTGCGTCCCATGATATACCTTCAAAAACCCAAAATAGCTCAAACACTAAGATCTTCTACAGTTCCCAATGATCTGATGAAAATATCAACGTCCTCGTGCCACTACAGTTCTTCAAATGGACATTGATCACCCCAAATGAAAGGAAACAATCAAGAATAACTAGAAACCGTGCATGAGTCTTTAGAAAAATTAGGGACCTTTTTGGGTGGAATAGTGTGAATTACACAAATAACAGCCATTTCCAACCACAATCAATCCCATTCACAATTGAAATGAACATTCTATGGAAAATAAACTACCTTACAAACCCAATAGATACTAACAATACATAAACCCTCTTTTCAAAAATCTATAATTCCATTCTAATTCAAGAATTATATTCTTCAATGAAAACATTCCAAAAACTGAAATTCATTTTCATCGGGGAAACCATCGTTTTCAAGGAATATTCAAACCCAAATCCTTATTTACTCAAAATATTTTTTAGAAAAACATATTCAAACCATTAATTTCAAATACTCACATATGGAATCCCTTGATCCATCAAATGTGTGTCCATCCATTCCCACTTTCATCATCCACGAAAATGATCCAACATGAAATTTTCCAAAAAAATCATCACATAACTGGTCATTCATATGGAGTACCAAGGGTCACGTGTATCATTTCAATATCAAAACCCAAGAATCCATAAATTTCCCTATTGAATAAATTTCCCTTTAAACCCAATTTATTTAAAATTGAATAGTTTGAATGAGATTATTCATTTTTCAAAATGAATTATAATTTTTAAATCTTACCCACATCAATCTACGTTGATACAAGACATAATACTTGTCAAAACACCACAATAAGGAACTGGTAGTTAAACTAAACCTGAAAACAAAGTAGTTGTCCATGCACTACAAATGTATCAAAAACTAAGAGGAAAACCAAACATTCACATAGACTCTACATGTGCCAGAACACCATGTTACATCATGAAATGAAAAAGGCTCACCTCCATTTTCATCCCTTAATCCAAAACATAGGAAAAATAATCAAATCCCACACTACCATGACTAACTCCTAGATCCAAATGAAAAATGGTTCACAATGCTCTTCTTATACCTACCTATCAAGTCCCAAAAATCCTAATCTCTAAGGTACCTAACACCCTAATTATTAAAAAACCTCCTCTAAAACCATTTCTTCACAAACCATATAAGCGTTCTATCCAATTTGTCATCCGACCCGGTACGAGAAATGGCCCGAAGGCCATTCTTGATCCCCATAGGATAGAAATTACTACCAGTAATCAAATATGATTCCGATGAAATGATTTAGGCCAATTAATAACCTGGATCATATAACTAAAATTAACAAGAGTATTAATTAACTATATTTTAATATTAAAAAATATTAAAATGGATGCAAATAAAAGAACAAATGAACAAAACTGCAACTCAAACCAAAAAACCAATCTTCCACTAATGCGATATCCATGTGAACTCATGGTCACCGCCATCTACGAACCACTATGAAACAATGGAATTTTGAACCAGAAACAAAAACCATTAAAACAACTTTGGTCTACGGACATTTAATTTTATTAGTAGGGTATGATCTTAATTACTCAATTGGAGACAACCATAGAATCCGAAAATTAACTTTTTCCAAATAGTCCATAAACACTACTTTGAAATACATATATATAAAAATTTGTTTTTCTTATTTTGATAAACAATTAATGCCTTCCCTTTTTAAACACATTTCACACCACACTTATATTTTTTAAATGAATTAACATTTCAAATCCAAAACCCAAACCCATTTTAAACAAAATTTATTCCAAGATATACATTATATTAACATGAAGTGTCAAAAAATATACAAAGTGAAACAAAATATTAACAAGAACCTATTGATAGTAAACCAAAGGCATTAACTAACCATCATAGTGAAATCCATGGACATACTCGATTGAGCCTCACATGTTGGCATATTGTGTAGGTCTATAGTCTATAATTAATTGGCCACCATAAAATGACCAATACAGTGGAACATCATTCGAATCCCTATTAGAAGATGGGGGAAAAACTATATAATTGGGGTCAATAGGAAACTATCACTATAACCTCTAAAATTTTCCTAATAAACCCATGGTAAATATTTTGGGTGAAATGAAGATTCCCCCACTCGTTTTACTAACCTTACCTTCCGCTACCACACATGCCTAACCCAAACACTGACTATAACCACATGATAACCCATAGAGGGGAATCCTCTACTGGGGTTCTCTCCAGACAACAAGTCACTCATATATTCTAATTAGTCTTTCACATCACATGGTCTTATAAAAAAGTTCTAAAAATTTTCAATGTTTCAAACATTGACTTTTCACATTCCAAAAAACATTTATTTTACAAAACTACATAATGTTCCAATCAGGCCATTAACACAAAAATTATAATATATCATAACAATTTACTAAAAATATTCTAAAAAACATTAAACACATTTCCTCTATTTTAAATTACAAAAATAAATTTAGGATTTCCTTATCCAAATATATTTACGAAAACTTTTAGAAACAATGAGTAATTAATGAAACCTCATGGAATATACCAAACAATACTTTGTTCTATCATTTTCCAAATAATGTGTGAATTTAAAAATAGACCATCTTTTAATGGATACATTCTACGACAAATTATGCACAACTAAAACAACTTTTAACATTTATGTCAACATTTTGTAAGCCAAGGTTACATGAATGTATTTTTTAATATGTTTTCTTCATTTAAAATAAACATACATGGGTGAACCTAATGTAGCAGAGTATGTGTGAACATTCAATAGAAAAATTTAAATAACCATATGATAAACCCAAAAGAATTTCAATGTCACCACCTACATTCAAAAAAACCCCAAAAATTCACATAGTTATAATAGTGAAATTAAGAATTTAAAAACCATGAAAGCATTTCCAACAAAAAAAACATTCTAAAAATTGACCTTGTTGCACATGTAGAGTCCAAATAATAATCCATCTAATTTAAAAAACATATCTAAGGGAAACACCACTCATATAACCTAGTTTTTCATTAAAATTTTTGTTGACATTTTATTAAGCACATTGGGTGTATATATACATAAGAATATTTGATTAATCACATGGAAACCAATTTTTAAAAAATTATACCATCCTCAAGAAACCATAATAAACTAAAAAAATTTATCAATATCATGAGAATTACCATTATATAATGATTTAATGATCCCAATAATTAATGGAATGCCTTGTATTGAAAAATAATTGAGACAGTTACCTCAATGGACAATAGATTTTACAAAACTCTTAGTCAAGGGGGAAAACACTGATTAATAAACCCCACATCCTAAATATCACCAAAATTTAACCAAACATCAACCCCAACATTTATTGTTCCCCCAAAGAGAACCCTCACCAAGAAAAACTAAAATTTAATAGGGGAAAGAGGGAGTAGGAGGAATTATACCAAAAATAAAAAGAATCATACCTTGGGTGCTTGGATAAGCACAAATGGATGGATGAAATCCAAAGGGAATGGTGTTTGGGAGCTCTTAATGACAAAAAAAAAGGCCATGATGGAGGGGGATCAATTATTGTAAAAAGGGGAGAGGATATATTATGGATTTTATATCATTAAAACTATGGGTACCTCACAACGTTTAACCACACAGTTTACCAAACGCTGCGCTAACTGTGCAGAAGCTATCATCCCCTTGGGAATTTACAACATAGACATCCCACATGATTTGACATACCCTATGAAATTTTTTTGGTAGCATCTGTCCCAAATCCAACACCAGACACATGGTTAACAAAGTTATGCCACACAATTACCCAAACCATATGCTTAAACCATATGATGGCCAAAATACCACCCAAACACTCAAAAAAAATCAAATGGGGAATCAACCTATACATCAACCAAAACATCCCAAGCCAAGAAAAGTATAAAAGAATTTAATTTGTAATGTTTTTGTTTGACATGAATGAAATTTTGAACGATTTACTTACGTGAGTCCATTAAAAATGGATTTTAATATCATTATATATACATGTGTAATTAGTGATGTGTTGAATGGAACACATTTTCATTGCATGAGATCATTAGGATATGATGAATGATTGATTTATTATGGAACCCATATATATGGATGATGATAGAAAGGGTCATATATCTCCCTCCAATGACTTTGATAACTGTTTATATCTCAAAAGAAATTAATATTAAACCAGAATATATTTCCCCCAATAGTTGTTCAAATTGTGTAACTCAAGACGGTGATGTTTTCTTTTGATATTGTTTGTGCCACATTACTAAAGTATCTGGATGTAGCACCCATGTTGATTAGGTTATTAACTAAATGTTTAACACTTTATTGACTCATTCATTTATATTCATTAAATTTTTATTGTATTATATTATTTGTGAATGATGTTTTTTCCATTTTAATTATATCCATTTTCATATTCCATACACACTTATGATCATCGATTGTTATCACTTGTGCTTACCCTTACTGAGCATTTGGTCTCACCCCTTCGCATATATCAATATTCCTGGTTTTTGGAATATACTAATTATGTATTACATAACTAAAGGCCATATTTTCATTAGATGAATATTACATAAAATATAGTTGTTATTAATAAAAACCCCATTGTAATATTAATTTTTTATATTAAAAAAATACTCATTTAAAAATTGATTAATATTATTCTGTTTATTATAGGATTTATTGTTCTTATATTTTCATTAACATTAATCATAAAATATGTCATATATCATTTTAGTTTAGTTTTTTGTGGGTTTGGCCATGTATTTGAAAGAAGTTATGAACCATAGAATTAATTTGATGAATCTAAAATAGCATGTCATTACATTCTACCCCTTAATTATATTGCATCCTAACATCTTTTTATTACTATATATTAATGAATGTAGGTTAGGGTATTATTAAAATATTGTTCATTATATATATAAACTTAAATATTTAAATATCCACATAGCCTAAAGCTATTTCTGGTTACTTATATTACCAAATCCATCATTATTAAATCATTCGATCAAATACTCAATTCAGTACATAACATGACAATATAATATCTAATATAGAACTTTCCCAAAATAAATTGAATATACAAGACTTTGAGCCACATGAAGATAATATATTTCACAATAAATTAACTATACCAATAACCCTAAATTTTATTAATTAGTACATCATATAATAAAATCCTAGAAAACATATATTTAATACAAAAATTGGGATAATAATCACAAAACAATTAAAGTATAACTTTTTACTAAATAAATAATAAATTAATAAATTTATCTATACTATCAATCCCACTATTTAAAAATAAATAAACCATTTTTTCTTCAACAAAATCCTTATATTAAAACTATGATTTATCTAGATATAAATCATGTGTTCTTCAATAACAATCCAAAAAATATTAAACCATATCATAAAATAATTTTTCAAGGAAACTAATGCCATTTAATTTATTTTTACATATCATTGTATTAGAACTATTTGAAGACAATCCTAATATGTTTCCCATAGTCATATGAAAATTTACAATATACTAGAATATCATCAATAAATAATATTCACAAATAAAAATAATAGAGAGTATCAATAATAAATTTCTTCTATAATATCACCCTCACTATCGTGGGTAAGATAAGTAAACATTAATTTTCAATCATCATAGGATTATAATATTGTTATTATAAAATTAATTATTCCCCCTCATTTAGTAAAAACACATAACTATTGGTAGACATGTACCGTTCAAAACTTAATTTTTATGATTCTATTTTAACCATATACCAAAACCAAAATGGTTAGGATGATATCTAATATATGAATATAAAAAAATAATTTAAATTTTAATTCCAATATTACACATTATATTTTAACACATGGTACTTCTAGTTTAACCACATACCCTCTTTATTGAATCTCTTATTATCACTTTTTATTTTTTTTATTAGGATATCTAATATAATTATATAAAATCATACAAAAATTCAATATAATTTTTCATTAAGGAGAATTTGAATATACTATAGAATATCCTGAGGGTGTTTCAACATAACTGTTAGGTTAAACCTCTTTTTTACGCACCCAGAATGTCTGATTGATACGCAATCTACCTTTTTGAGTATCATTACCCCTATTTATATATGTGAAAAATTGTGAATCCAGTTATAGTATCATAAAAATGGATGAAATTGGAAGAAAATTACACAAAATCCACATTACCAAAATAGTAGGATATTTTCCTTTCTGTAATCTTATCTTTATGTTTTTTAATAAATTTATCCCAGTGTAATCCCTAAAAAATACCTATTATATTCAACTTGATGGTTTGTATACTCATTTGAAAGTATGATCATTCTTAAAAAATAACTCCTCAATACCAATAGATTTCTATTAAAACCATAATATAATAACTATTAAAGTCATATAAAACCTCAGCATTTAACAATTGAGGATCCTCAATCAATATAAAATTTTAATATCATTATTTTATGTGAATAATTTTTCCATATGAAAATATTCTAAGAAACAAGATGAATTTTTTTTAGTGTCGTGGAATATTAGTTACATAAATTTATTATCAAACAATACCCATCATAATTTCAATATTTTTTCACTATAATATATTGTCTTTTACAAGTATCATTAGTAATTTTTATCCTCATAACCTATATGATGATTTTATAAGAGAGAGGTGACCATAAATTATTAGTGTGGGATGAATAAACATTTCAACATGGATGAGTTAATAAGAATAAAAAAATTGAGCATAAGAGAAATATCATATCATTTTGAGTAAAAATCATAAAAAAACTGAGATGAAACGATATTGAATAAGAAATTAATGTGAAAAAAGATCATCATTTAGTTATAATAACCATAATATGGAATGTAAAAATTTAACATAAACTTTTAATATTGAGTATAATATATCATAAATAATAACATCATTCATCCATGGAAAACCATTATCCTAAGGAATTATAACCATAATGAGATACACCATCATAACCATGGAATATGAGTCAATAAAATTTATTCATGAATACATTTTTCTAGATATGCAAGATTTTAAATAACACATCATAGGGATATATAAGACCCCAACCATTAATATCCATACAAATGAGTTCTACATGAAAATAATTCACTAATCACATCTTAAGAATCCATTTAAATTACATGTGTTTCATGAAACATTTAAATTAAAATATTTCACCATTCATAGATAAATCCTGGAAAAAAATAGTTTCATAACTAAATTAAGAAGAAAATAATTCAAAATATCAAGTATATAGATCCCATGGGAATAATAATTTTCCATAAAAAATTTCCAAATATATTAACATTACACCATATCTAAATAAATTTACACTGAAAACATGATCATCAATAATAGATACCTAATGATGAATGATGAAGGATTATATATGATTCATATATCCTTTGAATCAAATTATTTTTTTATAATTTTATAGTGAAAAATAAGAATGATATGATAAAATAGATTTATTAATAACATTTTGTAAATATTGATGTCCAAGTCATAGACAAGGGACTCTTCTTAAAAGTTCAAATTTGTTTTTAATGAATCAAATTACAGGAAAACTGTTCATGGGGTTGGATATGAATTTGGAACACTTTTTTGAATTAAAAAAGATTGAAATTTATTTATAATGTATTATGTACTAGGCCAATCTAGGTAAACACCTAATTTAATCCAATTTCATATTCCACAAAGCTATAAACACATTTCTGTTCACCGTAGGGTTGAAACAAGATCATGGATAATATAAAAACATGATATGAATTATTTCAGAATAGAAAATCATATGATAAGAATGAAAAATATGAATAATATCACATATGATAAAAAACATATATATGGTTAATAAAATAATAATAATGGTCACAACTATCAACCAGATAACAAAATCTCAATGAACAACAAGAATACCATAAACATCAAGGAACCTGAATCAGCATATCAGTCCATATCAACATGAACGTAAGTCCCCTAAAATCCATCCCGTTAGTAGGGAACTATAGAATGGAATGTCCTCCTATATATTCCACCTTTAATATTTCAAGTATCCTAAAAAACTAAGGATACATGTGGCCGAATTTAAAAAGTATGATGACAACATAAATTCCCATTAAGATACCATCAATGAATATAAAAAATATCTATCCACATGTATCCATTAGTTCAAATTTTAGATGAATTATTAAGTCAAAATTAAATAATTTTATAAAAAAATTAAATAAACTAATTTCCATTTATAAAATAACATTGGTTTTTTTAAAACAATTATTCTGTAATAAAAAAATAGGATAAATATAGAATATTATATTCCTAGTTCCATAAATATATAAATTTATTATTTTCCATAATAACCACACATAACATAAAAAAATGGGAATTTAAGAATATAAAATTTTCAGGAAAGTAATTTAGTCTCACACAAACTATGTTTTATATAAATGACTTAAAGGCATTCAAAACCAAATTGATAGAACTCATAGTGGAAGAATAGCCGACACACAAGACCCCTCGAGTCTGGGGGCCTCAGTCCCATAGAAAGGTAACCCCTTATTTCCATGAAATAAAGTTCCCATACCTTATTTTTAGCTAACTCTAAAAGGTATTATATTTATAATTTTTATCAATACCCTAATGTCTCCTAAGATTCATATTACAATATTCTTATATTTAATGAAACTGAAACAATGTTGCGTAAATATTTTTCCTTTGAAAAAGAAAAAAACATGTTTTTTAAAAATTTTCCAAAGACTAATCCTTTATAAATCCTATCACATATTTCATAAAAAAAATTATAAAGGAATAGTGATCTTAAAACTTTATTAAAAACCCTTTTTTATTTCATAATATATTTAGAGTCATTTTTTGAAACACCAAAAGGGAAAAATATGATTTAAAAATGATACCCATTTGGAAAACCGCTTTTATAGATCCTAAATACCAAATAAAATTTCAAAAATAAATTAATTAATTAAAACCAATTGAATGAATCACATGATGATAAGGTATTCTAAGGGATATAAATAAGGGATATATATAGTTACCTTCAGACTAATGAAGATTTCTTTTCAAGACCAATTATGGGAAACATGGAAATTAAATTATCAATAACATATATTTGGAATAAAAAATTACATTTCCTTCTTACTATATAATAACCCATTATATAGTATCATGAGACATCAAAAACGTAGAGAAATAGAGAAACCATAATAGAATCAGTCCACATTACAGGTTATGGAGAACATAGATCGAAACCATCATTCTACACAATGGTCCTCCAAAATATTGGGAGGGCGAAGAAAACTATCTTCAACGAGGTAATAAAATAAATTCTAATATATTTAGGGTTGACTATTTAAACAAGGGAAAATAAAAAAATTCATCGAAAAATGAGAATTTGTCTCTTACTAATACACATCATCAACTATTCTACATGCTAGCCAGTAGCCTATAGCATATACCCAATGGCTAGATGAAGTGATAATATAGCTATATAAATCCACTAAATAACCATCCCATTTGCAGAATTATGCCAATGGAACACATTTCTCTATAATGATGGGATCTCCTTAATAACACAATATATAAATATAAATTTACAATAGACAATGGGATGATTTTATCAATTCTTTCCTCATGATGAACTTTCCTATATATCATTTTTTGAGGATGGATAAATAATTACTAGATGTTAATAAAAAATAGGAAATTTTAATTATCACTTATGAAGAAAACATCATGATGTTCAAAATTTATTCTTTATGTTGTATATATAAATATTTAAATATGATTGATCCATTATTTGGTTACATTAAACAAAGCCTTTAAAGGGTGTTATCCATATGATACTTTTGGTTCATTTAGAATATCGATTAATGTGAAAAAAAGATAGGGATTAGAAATTGGTACTATCCTTATATATATCATAATAAATTAATGGTTTAATATCAAAATAATTATAATGGTTATTTCACATGGGGGGATAAATTTCATCCCTTTATATGAATAAAGTGTGGGAAGTGCAATTGGGTAATTTCCTCAAAGGATTAAGGATGTGTTTAAGGTGTGTAAAAAAGTATTCCATCATAGCCAAAACAACTGATGTAAGGGTAACTGACCAATTAATCTAGTAACGTATAATAACCTCAAACTTAATGATCTACCCACACATAAATGATCCATAAAATAGGTGTTTCAAATAAATTTGAATCAATTCCCCAACTTTTTTTAGAAATAATGAAAATTGTCCCCAAAAACCACCCAAATGGGGGAACATGTAAAAGAATTCATAATATCTATGGTTGGGTTTGATAACAGTAGTGAAGTATTGTAAGGTACAATTGATATCTTTTTTAGATTTCCTAGCATCATAATTGATTCTAGTAAGTTGTATTCCGTTATATAAAAATAGATTTCAATTAATAGGGAAACACTAACACTACTAAATAGATATTGATATTTCTATTAAATATCTTAGTTAAATGATGATCACATCTAAAAAGTATAAATCTTCATAGAATGAGATTCATGGGAGGATACATTATTAAGATCCAATTATTCATCATTTGGTGAATTTGATATAATAATTGGTACATATTGGATCTCAATGTATAATGAACATATAAATGTTTAGGGAATGTTACCTCAAATGATATGTATCGATTATATTATTTTCATGTATCGAAATATGACCAATTTAGAAATATTATTGGAATAAATGTATACTATATTGGTTTTGATATCAATCAATGTTGAATTTCAATATATAAATGATGTTGGGATAATTCAATACTAAGGACATGACTACTATATGAGAATATAATATGTATTTCTAGATATAATACCGAATAATCCCCTATATGTTGATGGTATATTTTTGATTTAACTCATTCATTGATATATTACTATCTCAGTGTTCCCATATAGCGTAGCCTCATTTAATTAGATAAATTGAAGATGAAATTTGTGTCAATTTAGAAAAAAATTTAATATATTTGAGTGTCATATCATTAGTTAAAAAATTAGTATTTTTCAACAACAGAAATATTAATGTTTATTTTAATATTTTATCATGATAGTTATACAATAAAGATTGAAAAAAATATACACCACCCTATATCAATGATAGATTTAATCAATTCCAATATTACCAATATTTCTCTATGATTGATCTTCAATCTAGGTATCCTAAACTCATAGTCAAAAGGGATGATATTTTTGATATATAATTCCAAGAAAGGTATTCAAAATATTATTATATAGAAATGAAATTTGGACATATGAATGAACCTTATATATTTATGTATGGATTATTCCATCGTCTGTAGGTATTAACATGGATAAAATTTGTAATATTTATATATGATATTCTATCATAATCTACGTGCAAAAAATATTATGAATATATTTTTTCATATAAATAAAATGCTTCTGAATGGATAAATTGTATTATATGTCTAAAAAGCTTGCAATAGGAATGAAAAAATAAAATTCATGGGTTATTAAATCACCATCAAGGTTTTATCTAATAACCCTTTAAAGACAGAAGTTATTAAAGAATGTCACAAGCCCACCATGATAACTGAGATGCATAGTTCTATTTTATTAACTATATACAATAGACACATTTTGAGTAGTATCTCTAGGAAATAAAATCTATTAACAAATTTAATATATAAGGGACCCATTTTACATTGTATATAGGATTGCAAAGAATGATTCTATGAACTAATGAATATGTTGGAAAATGAACCTGTATTTATATTAGTGTATGATAAAAAAATTATTAATAAAAAGTGATTATTCAAAAAATAAATTATTATAAATCCTTTTTCAAATGATATGGTATCTTTGTATCCATCAAGTCTATTAAAACTAATTGTAAAAATTACACAACATATGTTTTTTAGTTGTATGTGGTGTTTATTTTATGAAAAAAAATTCAAGTTTATGTCATTGGTGATATTTAAAATATATACCACGAACCGAAGTTTTAGAAATATATACACATATATAAATAGTTAAATATGTTCCAATTGAGATTTTTGGAGTTGATAAAAATTTATAACAACTCAAAACATTATAATCTGAGGAAATAAAAATAGTTAAATAATTCACTGAGTACGAGTGATCACACAACTATATCCATAACTTGGATTATCAATGTCCCAATAAAAATTTATTTTTAGAGGATAGATCTATAAATTATAATAATCATATAGAAATAATATCTTTCAAAACTAAATGTGTATCCTTCCATTCACATGAACATCAAAAAAACCTAGAAAGCTAATGCATAACTACAAAAATGCTAGTGAGCATTCCAGAGATCAACATTGATAATGATAAAGTTATATGGTTTGAAAGTACCATATGTGTCCCCTATAATCATTAATATAAGATGGATAGTTTTTATTGTTATTATATCTCTTCTTAATATTTCAATCAAGGTATCCTAATGATGTATAGAGATGAAGTTTAACTATTTTGGTGTGTTGACAGGAAGAGAGAAATCATGGAAGAAACTTCTTAAGGCTCGATATTAATTTAATTTAACATTTAATGAACAATTAACAAGGGTATGTTGAAGTTATTTCTTATTACATGATATAAATTGGAAAAATACTATTGATTTCATTATTAGACTCCAAAAAATAACCGATGGTGATTACAATATTTTGTTTGTAGTTGACCATCATAATAAGTGAACACATTTTATATCAATCAATGACTATTTATCTTACGGGTTACCCACCATGATATATATTAGGTATGTGGTAAGTCTATAAAGAGTAACACTCTCCATTGTTTATAGATAGGATATTAAGATTCATGTATGGTTCTAAATGAGTCTTTAGAATGTATTTTCTACATATTTCAATTTCATCAACACATATTATTCTATGATATAGGCTTCGTGTGAGATGACCATTCAAACTCTCTAAGATATTTGGAGTTAATTTTAACTGTATTTATAAGGATTTTGGGATCAATAAATCACATTACAATAGGCCATTTTTATAATATTATATATAATATAATTTATATGGAACCATATGATGCTCTATATAGGATGAGATATTGGACACCAATATAATGGTGTAATTTTGGAGAGAGGAAGATAATAGGACTTTAACATGTATATGAAATAATGGGGGTTGTGAAATCCATTTGGTGGAATAAGAACAATGAAAAATGTAGAAAAAAATAGCTATGACAAAAATAATAGATGAAATATAGAGTTTAAATTTGGTTATATAGTGTTCCTCAAGATACCGCAGTGGAAGTCGATTATGATATTTATAAAGAAGACAAAGGAGATATCTAGGTACATCAATCCATTTGCTGTCCTTGATCATTTCATTGTGGTTTATTATCTCATGGAAGTCCCTTATATCCATTCTAAATATCATTATGTGTCCCATATATAATATTTAATAATTTTCATTATAAACCCATTACATGTACTGAATTTGTGTTTCATGAAACTATAATGTGATATCTTTTGTAAGGGCCAACCAATGAAAACATTTCATTAAAGAGATAAGGTGATGTGGAATTTTGCCACCCATATGGAAATGTTTATATAGATGAATCATATGTTTTTTGATGCGATGTGGGAACCAATGTACACAATGAGATAAAAATAATCACAATTGATTTAATCTGATTTAAAATATTTTGGTGATGAAATTATTTAAATGGGTAAAATGTAACACTCGATATTTTATTGAAGTAATTCCACTTAAATTAATATTTTGTTCAATATCCTAGTCCTTAAAAATCAATAAAATACAACGAATCATGATAGAATAAAAAAATACATATATTGAGCACTATAATATATGCATTAAATAGGCAGGTACAAACAATTGTAAACACATTATGAAATAAATAACCCTTGTAATATAATTTCAATTAATTTAACTATGTAGAAAATAAACTATTTTAATAATTAATTATTTTTAAAAATGTTAAAATATGTTGATTATAATATATTTTTTTAAAACATATTTTCAATGAATAATTAATATACCGATATGATGATTTCATTGTAATAATAGTTTTCCAAAAAACTATATCTTTTTATTTAGAAGTAAATTCATGTATTATAGAATGTCAATATGGAAAAATTAAATTTAGTTTCTTATTTATCCTAAAAATCATAGATTAATAATAATTTTTCATATTTATCAAAGAAATTTTATTTTTTGATAAATAGTTGAAATAATTAAATTTTTCCAAATGATGAAATTTATTACATTATATTTATATAACAAAGACTTAATTTTATTAATGATAATATATTTAATTATGGAATAAAACTATTCATTTTGAAGATATTTTTTCAATTTAAAAAAACATTATTTAACCATATAAAATAGTAATATTTTGTGTATAATACAATTTGTTTGATCAGTTATTTAAATTAGGTATTTTAATGATAAATTAGTATTTTTATTTCTTTGAGATCTACCCTTATGAAGTGAAATCTTATACTTTTCCAATCAACCTATTATGGTAGGTTTTAATGATTGAATTAATGTTATGATATGATATATATAATTAACTTACTATTTTAAAATGACATATTATTATCCACCTTTATCCCCTCTCAACCAAAAAAAAATATAATTCAATCTAGGCATTTAATGGACTCCCTTCAGCATGAGGTAATGTTTTTCATTTTTCATCCTGATTTCCAATAATTATGAAAACAAAAATCAAATCAGAATATAAAACCTATGAATATTTTATAATATCATCTTGATTCTTAGATAATGATATTATGTAAAAATTAATAATTTTGTAACTCAATTAACTAATCCAATTATGGAATAATTATATCTTTGTTAGATTAAGAACCTAGTTGAAAATTTATATTAAATGCCATAATTTATGAACATGAGATCATCTATATTTATATTATTATAATAAAATAAGATATTTATTAATTTTTAGGGATCTTTAAAGTTATTATTATGTATTTAACATATTATTAAAATATCATCAACGATCCCAAAAATTACCATTTCAAGAAAAAATCAATTAAATTATAACCCAAATATAAGAAAAATAATAAAAAAACATAATATATATATATATATATATAATTAAACAGTTACTAATAAGGATCTAAATAAGGTATATAGGAAAAAATAATTTATTATTCAAGAAATTAGTCTCTTACAAGGGAAATATTGGGAACATGGTAATGGATTCTCGTATTAAATAATCACCCATTGTGAGGTATATCATATTATACATCATGTTTTTGTTTGAATGGGGTATAGAATTATCCCATAATTATTTCTATCATGTCCCCCTTGTAGTTAAATTTGTTATATTTTTCTTTTGAAATCATATCTTTGAGGTATTTTTTATATGAATTTTTCAAATGATGTATTGGGTTATTTGTTTCAAATTTATTTTTCTTGAGGCATATCTGATATTTACAACCATTATTTATTTTTTATGGTGTATTAAATCTCTATTTCCTTCTATAATAATTACTGTCATTCATTTCATGGTATTTTAATATTAATTTAATTTTTACTCACTCTCACATTCCTTTTATTATTATGTTACCATTTCCATAACTATTTGTGTTAATTTAAACCCATTTATATAGTTCAAATTATTATTCGTGGACTTCAATCATTCAATAATAGTTTATTTTAAAAAAATATTTTCATTAAGGTTACATTATATCACACAATCATTTAAATTTACCATTTTAATCAAATCCTTTACATTGATAAAATATCAATCTCAAAAGTATATCAATCTTGTGAACAATTATCATCCACATTAATGATTGTTTCCCTTCCTTATTAATAATTTAAAATTCTATTAATTTTTCTTTTATAATTAGAAAACAAATTATTTTTCATTTTATGTTAACTCTATATTAATATTGTCATATTTTAAAAATTATATTTTTATACTTCTTAAAATCTCGGTTTTAATCATTGATATTTAGAAATATAAAAAAAATATATCATTTTAAATAAAATGTTTTATCTTACACCAAATATTTATTTTGAGAAATTTTATTTTTTTTCTAGGTCCTATTATGGATTTTTTCTTTTCCAAAACCATAATTTTTTAGATATTTCAATTTAATTTTTTAAAAATATCTATTCAAAGGGTCCTCAACTTTTTCATTTTTTGATGATTCTAAATGTTTTTTCTAAAACATACTATTATGTTTTATTCAATTAGATAACATGTTTCCCAATAAATTTTAAATTTGTATAAAAACATTATGACAACATGTTCATGGTTTTAAAAATAAATTATAATTTTCATGTTTTTAATATATATATATATAGTTAAAGGTATTGAAATGATTAAAGATATTTCTTATTTCATATATGATTTTTTTAAAAATACTAAAAATTAATTCAACCTAAGTAATTTTCACATGATATATATTTTTATTTATAAAATATATTATAAATATTTACCATTCAAATTATATTCTCTAGAGGGTTATTGTCACTTTTTTTCAACCAATGATATTATCCCTGATTTCATTTCTCATGATGTCAATCTCCCATAAACGAACATGAATTTTTTCCAATTCATTTTATTTTTTAAATCACTATATTTTATTACTTTGATTAAAGTGTGGTCACCAAGATAAATTAGATGCATTAGAAGGTTAAATTGTTGTCTTAAAAATTTACATTTTATTTATATTGTGTAAATACTATATTATTCTTATTAATTAAGTAGTATCTTCCAAGATGGATGTTTAATATCATTGGATACCGATTTCTCTTTTAAGGGGTTTATCATATTTATTATTTATTTTTATTATTCCTTTAAAAATGAATTTTAAACCCATATTATTCCATGTACTACATTTGATTTCATAAATGAAACCCTTTTTCATTCAATTTTTTATTTAATAAATGTGTAATGAATCCAATTTTTATTAAAATAGTTCTTTTTTATGTTATGAATTGTTAATTTCATAGGCAACATTTATTTTTGAATAAATGATGGGTGGGTTTTTATATACCCAAATAATTCAATGGTTATTTTTTTATACCTCATGAGTTAGTTTAAATGTGTAGGTTTTAGTTTAATCTAATCATGAGAACATATTTTGTTCCCTTTGAACATAATGTTCCCTATTATAATGTTTGTTCTATATTTAAAGGATTTTTTGAATTATTTTTATGATTTGAGGATATATATCTTGAATTCATTGTTACATAAAACTTTTGTTTTTATATAGTTTTATGCTTAGTCTAATTCTTTGTAAATTATCTCATATCACATTTTAAGAACCCGAATGATAATTGATTATTATAACTTATGTTTACTCTAACTGAGCTTTTTATCTCACAATTTATGATTATGATTATTATGTAAGATGTGTTTAAAAGAGTATTCTATGTTTATAATTTATGGGAAATTTAGAAGGATAATTGTTTTATCAATTTTGATCATATATATTTTAATAAATAAATATATTGTTTTTAAAAATATGTACTATTAGATTAATAGTTTCTATAACTCTATAAAAATAATCACCTAAAAATTTCATTATAATATAGATGTGACTTTATTTGTTAAATATTTTTTAATAAATGGGGAATATTCTTACCATTTTGAAATTATTCTATATTTAGAATTTTATTTAAAAGTTTGTGTTCATAGTGTGGAAGCTCGTATTAGAGAAAGATTTTGGATAACATTAGAGGTTATGATTTAAGTGGTTGAAGATTAATTTTTTAGGTTGATAATAGTTTCAATGGGATAGATAAACTGTTTATTTATTATACTAAATATTTTACATTTATTAGGGATTCATATAGGAGAACATTAGATAAAAACAAATCAACGTGTATAAGAAAAAAAATAAAATCACGATGGTTTAGTAATTTAGAGATTTAATGTTATCCAAAAAATATCATCTAGGTTAGGATACTAAAAATAGATTTGGGATATATAATAGATGAAACTATATTTAATAACCCGAAAAAGGGTTCGTTGAGTACTAATTCATTCAATAACTAATGAATGAAAATGAGGGAAAGAAAGTGGTTTTAAATTCATGGGGGATATGATATTCATTATTAATATTCTCTATAGGAACCACTCTGAACGATTAATATAAAAAATTTAAAATTTTATTATGTTAATAAATATCAAATAACATAAAAATTCACATATGTTAAACCTAGAGAGTTATATGATGAACCATGTTCTCCATTGTTTAAATGGATTTATTATTGCTTGAAATGAAGGTGTCATTGGAGAAGAAGTATTAATATTGATCTGTCATATTCATGTGATCATTTAAATAGATTATATTTGAAATTATTACAATAATACTGGTTTTAATATTTATCTACGAACAAGATCTTAAAAATGAATCTCTGGAATGTATATATCTAGAATCATCTTGGACATAACTATAGTTTCATATTTGTAATAGTATGATTAGAATATTATTTTTTCAATTTGGAGGAAAATGATATGTTATAAAATATCGTATAAAGGGAATGGTTTGTATATATTTTTTAGGTACATAATGGCTATTTATTATCATTTATATATCCTTAGGTATATATATTGGAAATTGGTAATTAAAAATAATGGGAATAAATTTATTTAATGCGGGGGAATGTAACACAAGGAGATTTGTAATATATTTCATTAAATAAATATTGTTAAAGATAGATTAATATAAACTCAATACCAAACCATAACAGGCCATTAATTGATTTAATAAAATAGATATTGGACACTATAATATTGTTGTTAAAGAAACGGTTGAAAACAGTTGTAACCACAATATAAAATAAAGGCACCTTAATGATATTTTAACCAGTGAATCGATGTATCAAATAAATTATTTTTATATATAATATTTATTTTTTAAAATGCATATTTATAATGTAGGAAATATTTTTAATAAATACTTTTTTTAAAAAAATATATAATTTCCTATAATGACAATTTCTTTTAAAAAGTATTTATTCAACATATGAAATTAATTTCTAAAATATAAATATATCAATTAATAAACATGTATTTGGACAAAAAATTCCTTTTTTAATATAACTTGAACAAAATTTATTAATATAATCATTTTATATTATTTAGAAACAATATAATCTTAAATGAATAGAGAAAAATACTTTTTCTATAAGATAATGACATTATTACAATATTAGTTTATAAGAATGACATATAATTTTTTCTAAATAATATATTACATATTAAAGTAATAAATTTCTAATTTTTATAGATATTATTTTACAATATTCAAAAATATGTTTAACATTATAAAAAAATGTATTAATTTATTTATATTAAATGTTATTTTTGAGCATTTCATTTGGTTGATAATTTAAATGGTAAAATTATATTGTAGAATGAAATGAAAAATTAATAGGATGTATTATTTAATAGTTATCCAATTTATTTAGTTAAAATCTAAAATTTTCATATGGATTTAATACTCATTGTTTCAATTATTGAAAAGTTACATTCCATATAAACATGTTTTTTGTTATATGTGTTAATTTTAAATCTAAAATTTCAATCAATTATTTTTTATATATATAATGATTTTTTATTATTAAATTGATGGATTTTTTAGGGAAATAATATAAAATCATTTCTTGGTGATTTAAATGATATAGTTTGGTTGAAATTTAATTTCCATAGAAAAAGTAAAAAAATTAGAAAATTATTTACTAATAGTACATGACCCATGACAAGTTAAGTTCATGTTTCTGAATGGGTGTTTTTGTTTTAGATCGACCAAAACATACCTAAATCATATTCTCCCATTTTTCTTCATGGAACAATGAATAGTATATTTATATTATTTAATAAGAAATGGGTGATTCAAAAACCACTCTCCTCTTCCCATATAAAAGGGATCACTTCCACAAAATCATGATACAAAATTTCTATTTAATTTCTACCTAAAAAACACTAAGTTTTCATCATTGAAAATTTTCCCACATCATTAATTATTAATCCAAAAATTATTATCATACGGTCCATATTTATATAGAAATTTAAAATAGAAAACTCATGCTTCTCCTATAAGCATTCCTTTCTTCTTAAGCCATTCATTGAAACCAAAATATTCCTAACATTTTATGACAAAATTTATACAATACAATAAGAATGAGTAATATGATGATATGATATTTTTAATGGTTAAATCCTCATTTACTCATTCTCATCCACAAAGAAAAATATAAAAAGATCTATTGTTCATTCTATAGAATGTTGCCTCCTGGAAGGAGCATCCTCTTTTTTTCATTTCTTTATATAATTGATAGTTTTAATGATGGTAAGGATGAAAAATATGATATATATAGTTTAATTATGACTTATAGAAATTAATTCATTATAATCCCTTATACCCCATAAATTTATATAAATAATTACATTAACAATGTGTACATGAAGTATACCACCTCCAAGAAGTAACATATTTTTATTAATCTTGTATTTATTTTATTTATCAAACTCTCTTAATATACTATTCCCAACATTAAAAAATATAAATAATAAAATGTTCATTTGTAATAATTATATTATAACCAAAATACCAGCTAAAAATTCATATATATTAAATTATGGTATGTTCTTAAAGATCTCTCAAATCCAACAACATGAACGATGTTATTAAATTATATCATGGATGATTATGACAACATATAAAATATTAAAATAGTACAAATGTATGTAAATAAAAATTTAATTTTTTATCTGTATGGATTCTAGAAAAAATAAAGATCATTATAATGTAAACTATCAATACAAATTAATAAACTAAATGTAGTTCATTACCAAATTATTTATTATGAAACACAAAACAATTATTATAATTGAATATAAAATGATTGTTCATCATTGAACACCAATTCCAGTATACTAATTGGTCATTTAAATTTGAAATTTGAGAGAAGAATAATGACCAACACAATTATTAAAAACCTAGAACAATTATCAAATTTTAACCATCCAATTTTAAAAATTGGTAAAACAAAACTAATATTAAACTAAATAGTATAGTTCCTTCAAATGAAAAATGAAAAGATAAATTTCGGTGTATAGTAATAAATATTTCTCATTCGGTGAAAATATGAGATATGAATCCCTTACCTTATTGTTGATTCATTCTATGAATATTCCTATAATCATGTATAATAAAATTCTATTTAGTAGATATCTTATTAGGTAACTAATTCATATATATAATATTTAATGTATACCCTTTTTATCACATAATATTTAATTATAATATAGTTTTTTCTTCTATTTTATTAAAAGTTAATCAGTGTTGGCTTATTTCATTTATTTTTGAAATAAAATTTGATATTATAATTTTAGGATAAGTACCAATCATTTCATTTAAAAACCTTAATATAAGATTTTTTTAATTAAATTATAATAAAATTAGTTCTTCTATTTTTATTATCATCCTTGATGGTTTTTGGTATCATTGATAATATAGGTGATTAAACCAAACCCAAAAATAAACACTCCATGTCATGATGGGTGTGTATAGAAATGGAAGTTTATAATATGATTATAATATAATAGTGATGATATTATTAATATTGGTTACATTTTTTATTAAAATTTTATTTTTTTGATAAATATAAAATTCAGGATAAAAAATAAAAAATGTTACTTCAAGAAGGTTGTAGTCTGCACAATACCAAGTAACTGTTATTATATTTTTTAAAATAGGCGGATAGAACTAAAAAATAGTTATTCCATTAAAATAACAAAACATCATTATACCAGTGATACATTATTCATTATATTACTATGCTTAATGTTGGTTTGGAATAGAATTATTTTTTATGAAATTGTATGAATTAAACCATGATAACACCGGTACTGGAAACATTCTCTTAAAATTATCCTATTAAATGAACGAATTGGGTTAATTACATAATGATATATATATATATATATATATATATATATAATTTTCATTTATTATTATACGATTTTATAAATGGAATATTTTTATGAAGGAATTAAAAGTAATTGGTGTGGTATAAAGGGATGTAAGAGTCCCCTCTTATAAGTTATAAAAATAGACTAATTGAGATTACAAATTATTTATTAATAATAGAATGATTTTATTCAATGGTAAAAGGATTAAAAATTTAGAAATAATGGCTTTTTTCATGAGATAATGATGATTAAACCACCACCTTATATTTTACAATATATTTTAAAAATGTATAAATAACCTTATAATGTTTTTTATATTTTACCCTTATTTTTTTGTTGTATAACATGTTTTGTACCCTTGATGTTATTATTTTATTAAAAAAATAACAAGTAACCCATTTTATTATATTTAATTTTTATAAACATATATTTAGAATCATTATATGTTTACTAAATTTATATATAACATAAAATTTACTTTTGGAATGGTGTATTTAATATACAGAAAATTTGTTATATACAAAAATTATTTTCATACCATTAAGTGTTCTTACAATAATATATTTTTCATTATAAATTAAATTATTGATAAAAAATTTATATATATTTGTAAAACACATATCAATCTTATTATATAAAATATGTCAATTTAATTTATTAGTAGCACATTACACAACATTAAGAAGAATATCTATTAAAAATAACCCATTTCCCCAATAGGAGGGTCATTAAAATTAATCTAAGTAATCATATTTTAATGACTAAAAATTCAATTTGGAATATTATATAACATGATAATTTGGATCTTGATAATGAAATGCATTTCTTATATTTAAATTACATATAGTAAGAACACTGATTTTTAATTTAATAGAATAAAAAATGTTATTAGAGTAAAATAATAGTTAAGTATCCAAACCATTAAAATTTAGTATTATATGTTGGATATAATATTTTTAAATTATTTATTATAAATTATATATATATATATATATATGACATATGCTTCAATGATGGTATTAATATTAATGATTGAAAAACACGTTATTTTTAATTCTCCTGCATATGAAAAAATTACATCCTATTTTTTTAATTATTATTTAGTAGAGAATATTGGAAAATATATTCATAACATATTCATAATTCATGACATGAAATGCAATATGAAATATATATTAATAGCTTAAGAAATATAAATTTTATTTTCTTTCCTCAAACGTCAGTAATAATTCATATGCTCCTGTACTTAGGTACGGATATACACTAAAAATATATTTTACCAAATATACCATTCCAAAAACCATTTAAACCCCCATATCATAAACCACTTCAATATCAAATATTACTCCAAAAATAACCTCTATCATTATCCCTAAAAATTATTCTCTAGTGGTCTATAGATTCAAAGATTGGTCAATATGATTCATAATAACAATGATTATATAAAAATCACTAATATAAAATGGATAAAATTTTATAAAATAATTAACCAATTCGAATTTAATCAATGAAAAAACCTAAATTTCGTAAAAATATATCAACCCTTTAATGCATCAATATAATCAACATATAAAACCTAATAGTTATCTGCACCTCAATAATGTATTTTTAAATAATTATCCCCTAAAAATATAACAATTCATAAAATCAATTTCCATGGATATCGATATAGTATAATATATGTTTCCAAAAATTGAAGTTGAACAACTAAAGACCAATCATTATATTCTTCATACAATTCACTTAAATATTATAATATAACATTATTTCATTGAGAAATATATGTCACTACCGTATATAATACTAGAAAATTTTTCTTTTCATCATAAAAGTGAACACTTTTATTTTCATCCATTTTAGTTTTTATCCTCATTCTGTTATAAGATATAACTGTTTCTAGATATAAAACATTATCAAATTCTTTTTCATATACTTTTTAAACTAAAAAAAAATTTAGATGTTATGAGAAATATGAATATTAATAATTTAGTATAATTTATATTTTCCCCAATAAAATAATCATTTTAAACATTAGTTACTTCTATTTAAACCTACGAACCTATTTGGATAAGTGTCGATTTTCCATGGATATTTTTCTCTTTAGTTTAGTGTTTCATAATTTTTGGAGGAAAGGAATCTATAAAATCCCTTATTCTTCTCTTCAAAAAAATAATTTTTCTACTATTTAGGAAACAATATAGCTCATAATAATTCTTCAACATATCCCATGAATTATCCATACAACCTGTTACATTAGACATATCTTGTGTTATACATTTCAACATAACATGGGGAAATTTAAACATAATAATGGTGATCTCAATAAATTAATATGGCTATAAATATTTGATATAAATCATAGATCATTATCGATAATATTATGAGGATAAATAATATAAGAGGAATACATAATAAATAATAAAGTCAATAATATAATGAAACTAAAAGGACAATATCTCTATGAATAATAATGTAAATTAATATATTACATAGATAACCACAACAAGGTCCTTATTGATGAAATGAAAAATTTCTAATATCTAATTAGTTCCCCTATTCCAATACATCAGGATATCACAATTATAGTCTAAAAAAATATTTGGTTCTAGGTAGTAATACAATAATGTACCCATGCAATTTTGTTTCATGAATCCTATCATTTCATCAAAGAAATCTTTTTTTCCCCATACAGTAATAATAATTTCTATCAAATTTATCATATGAAGGAATAAAAAAAATTTATATCAAATACACAATAATCATTTCTCTGGGAATAAAAAGTATTCCTATTTTTAGTATTTTTCCAATCAATAAATGGAATATTATTTTTTCATATGAATACATAAAACCATGACCATATGGAAATGGATATGTGGTTAGGAAAATAATTTCCCTGATTAGTTAACATATATAATTTAGTGTAATTCCATTAGGAAAATATAATTGAATATTTGTTATGCATGGAGGAATGGCATTGGAAGAAAAATAATGACTATAATAGAGGATGATTTTATGAGAAAAAAATTTATTGATCATTTTCTTCATTATTATACATCATGTAAAATATATTGTGAGAGGATATATATGGCAATCCATAAAAAATAAATAATCCAAAAAATTGAAACAAGTGGATAAATATGTATCATATCTCAGTGACCCAATATTGAGATTGAAACACCATTACAATATTGGTAATGTTATAATCAAAATAACATAAATAAAACACCATATAAATAAAATATATTTCAATGAAATATATTATTATCAATTAATATAAATATTAATGTGATCAAACTGTCGAATAAGTGATATGGTTCATAATAACACATGTGTCTCGCAAAATTGAATTTCAAGTAAAACAACACTTATAGATTTAGAAACATTCAAATCAAAACACCCTGTAAGATATAAATTCAAACATAAAATTAAATAAATTTAATAAAAAGGGATGTTGTCAAAAATATTTTAGGGGTACTATATAAATTATAACAAATAAATGTTGGTTTATAATAAGAAATATGCATCAAGGTGTAGAAATTATGAAAAAAACCCCCTTCATGTAATATATTCTATGTTGTAAGAGTCATTTGATAATGTGGAATTAAATAATAATTAGATATCCTTAAAAACTAATTACAAATTTCCATAAAAATTATTCATATGATAGAACATTTTAGTAATGGAAAAATAGATTTCAATAATAAAGATTGTATCAACATGGAAGAAGGTTGATTTATCAGAAAAAATAAGTTTCTTCGTAAACTATTCAATTGGGAACTGAATGAATAGATTGAATATATACAGACATTTTAATCATAGTAATTAAAATAAATATTATATTAAAATAAATGTATGTGAATTAAATATACACAAATCCATAAGAATGGATAAATGGTGCACATAAAAAATAAAATGTCTCAATGATTCAAAATTTAGATAAATAATTCATTAGGCTGGTACAGATTTAATCTGCACACATACCAAACATCATTAATAATAATATTACAATTATTAATGAAATTTTTAGAAATTAAATTAATATATATTTAATTTATAAGGAATATTTATTATAATATTCAATTTATAATATATTATTTAATATTTTTGGTGAAAATTGAATTCTTGTTGGCTTATTTAAGTAATTTTTTCCATTGATAATGATATTTAAATAATATGTATAATAAATTATATAAACCATAAAAAAATTAATAAAAATTATCATTATTAATATATAATAATAATATTATTGATTTTCTCATATTCATCTATGATATAATTTTATATTATTGCCTATCTTCGTATTTAAACCTACCCAAACATGAATGTACCATATTTCGATGGGTGAGTATTATTAAGAAACTATTTTTTTGATATGAAATAATTATAATTGAATCATAATGATATTTATTAAAAATATATTATAGGTGGTTTAGAAATTTAATGAATATAAAGATGATATAAAAATTACTTTGTGGATGTGGTACTCCACAAAATGCACATTTAAAATTTAGATTTCATGAAGAATGAGATGAAATTATGGTGTATTATAATTTCCTTATTCCAATTAATAATTCCATTATTAAATTGAAATTAATTCTTCATTTCCATCCTTATAACCAGTGATGAGAGGTAGTGGTGAAAACTTACATCTACAGTTTTGTTGTTATGGTAGTCCTCACAATGCATGATTATTGTTCATTTGTATTTATAAGTGGATATGAATGAATAAATAAGGATTATTCCATTAATATAATTACATATCAATATAATAATGACATTGTGTTCATTATATTAAAATTATCATTGTAGTATTATATAAAACAGGAAAAAATTATGGTATTAGTAATGCATATGTCAAGACCTTCAATTACTCTTGGTGAATTATGGATAATTAAGGAAATTAAGAAAGCATGTAGTGACTAGGGGATTTAGGACATGAAATGGGATTCAATGAGAGTATAATTGGGAAGATTTATTTTATATCTCAATGGGAAAGTGTATAATTTTTTTAAGGAGTTATGTTTTGTTCGTATAGTCCTTTAAATTCTATTATATATATCCATCTATTTTTCATCAGAGTAGTCATTGAGTTTTGGGTGACATGGGGCCATAAAATTAATGTATATCTTTTTTTAATATATATTAATTCATGAGATAAAATATTATCATAATAAATTTATTCCCATTGATCATCAACTCATATGATAAATTTCATACCTACTTTTATTTAGAATGTAGGGTTTACACTTGGAGAAAAACAATGTTGATCATCATTGGGTATTCATATGGGGTCATGCATTGGAATGTGTTTTAAATAAATTAAATTATTGATATATTTAATAACCTAAAAAGAAATTTAATAATATATTTATTTTATTATGGGATATCTTCAGGGTTATCCACTTAGCCATGGGTTAATAGAGATGAGGATAAAGAGAGAATTATTGGCGATGATGACCTGTGATCATGTTTTGATGATTTGAATTCAATTATATTCATGAGATGGATGATGAACCTAGTGGTATTATAACCTTATTCACTATTTTACATGTTCTTTTCAAATGATCGTATATTCAAGTGAAATTTATCGTTATTTGTTGATTTTCTCAAATTGAATTATTTAAAAAACATGGATTTTCATATGTACTTAATTTGTAGTGTTTCTAGTCATTACATGATCTTGTTTATTTAATATATCTATAAAAACTCATTACTTAATTATTATTCGTTGATTTTAAATTGGATTGATATTATAAAAACACTGGTTTGAATCATAATAACCAATAATATGTTTCACTTTTTTTGTGTAACGTTTCCACCATCATTCATCATGTTCATCAAAATTGGAAAATGGGGTAAGAAATGAAATATTATTGGGCTAGGTCAAACAACCCAATGTTGTAATGAAATTTGAATGGTATTTGATGTGGTGTTTTTTAGATTGATCTAGGAATATTGTGTGTTTCATGTGATGTCTTGAAGAACCAAAAACCTAAATAGTGGTGACCACACAAGAAATTATTGATCATAAAATAAAATGTCTTATTTCAAGCCATTGGAGTATTAAAATTTATTATGAGAGTATATCCCATTCTATTTTGGTGCATTTTGAGTGTGAAAAAAACAATGAATGAAAAAAATTTAGTAGATCTACTATTGTCACTATGAAAGGCCTCATTGTCTCTTAAAAACCCAACTACACACCCTGTATCCGAAAAACACAAGACATATAACATATTTCTTGGGGAATGTCAGATTTTATGTAAGAAAAATATGACCAAACATATGTCTAGGACCATATTTATGTGACCTAACCATAGATTTCATGTCGTGTGAAGGAGGCATATGCCTAGGAGCACATATGGCCAGAATCGTTGCATACCATGAAGTTAATTTCATGTATATGTATATGGATAGTTATTATGTGTATTTTGCATAAATTTCAATGTACCAATTTTAGTATACACACAATTTAACCTAATAAACACTCCATGTAGAGTCACAATTATATACAATCCATGTCTAGGGAAGGACATGACCAGGTGGCCCGGTGAAGTCACACACCATCTTACCCAATGTATAGAACATGTACATTTTCAAAAATGTTGAATTTTGTTTATATTATTCTGTTAGACATGAATTTCCACTCAGGTGTATCCTATGATAAGTAATGTTCAATATGGGATGCGATAGTATTATTCTTTATAGAATATGATGTTAAAAAGTGATGTTATTTTAGAGGAATTCATTTTCTTGTTCCATATATAATGTTTTTGTGTTTGTATTTGATCATCGAGGTGTATCCTATGTTGTTAATACACTATCTATATGAGTGGAGGGTCCACAACATCTAATATATAGGTACACACATAACATCCCCCACACTATAGTGGGTGTGTTTCATTTATCTACAGAGTGACCCCCCCCCCCTTTGAGTAGTGGTGGTGAGTAGGCCCTTCATGGGAGTTGTTCTCCCTTGGCTACAATCCAAAGTGGTCATTTGTGGATACTCTATATTATTATGAGGATACATGATATGAATTGTTAGGATACAAATATCCAATGGTTGTGACATGCAGTTTTAAGGATCATTCCCTCCACTATGATTTTCCTGAGGTTGGACATGGCGTTTGGAGTCAGAATTTATAGTGTTGGAGTTACAGACATACTCCCCATTATTATCCTCTTCTGGAGACGAATATCCCCTTATCGCATCATATAGGTTTCTTAAAATAATATATAATATTGGGTTAACATTACCCCTCATATTATATGAGGTGATCTATTCATACTGTTTTTAAATCCCACATGGTATGGGGTGTCCTATTGGATATTTTTATACTCATCCCTACATGGGATTTTCGCAGACTATTTGTTTATTATAGAAATTTAATGCATATTGTTTTTTACATAAATAGTTCTGATATGACTTTATAATAATGTTTATTAATAGATTTGACTATTTTTAATGGTTGGATTGGTGATTGTGAGAGGGGCCCTCTTCTGTTTCCATTTTTTTAGTATTTTCAACGTGTGAACTCTTTTCTAATAGGGAACATATTTTAAACCATTATCTCTTATTTAGTTTTTTGGTGTACTTTTATTGTTTTCTAAGAAATTATTTGAATAATGTTTTACACTATATGTGTTCAATTATTAATCATATCACTACCCTATTTTATAGATCTGGTTTTGTGAGAGTGAATAAGTACATTAGTATATGGCCTCCCATTTCCATGAAATATTTACACATGGATAGTTTTTATTTCCAAGACTATTAGTGGATGGATTAAAAACCCACTATAGGGAAATGTTATGCCTAGGTTGGGTCATAGTGGGGTTTTTCATTATATAATGTTATCAAATTTGGTTTCACCTTGAGGTGGTTTTTTTAGTTGGATAATTTTGCATGGTATAGTTGGGGATGTATAGAAACAATGTTAGAGTGTCTTTAGTTCAAGTCATCGGATAAAGAACCTAGTTATGGTGTAGTAGCTGATTTATCCATAAACTAGGATTATTATGAAATTATTCAATACTCAACATGAAAAGTAACTAATTATATGGATCTATTGGTTCATGAATCCGATCAGATTTGGTGTTTTTATTTTTTTTCTTTATTCAGTAATCTCCCAGGATATTCTAATATAATCATGGTATGTCTTGTTATCATTTAGGATTAATTCGCGATGATAAAATTATATGTTATAAATTAAAAATAATTATAACGACTATCTAAGGGTTGTGGCCATAGATCATGGGCCAATTCATGAATATTTTCCATAAAAACATGGAAATTTTCTCCAATCCATTGGCGATATGTTGTCACTAAAAAAATAGGATGGAAATTATTGAATGATTAAGTCATTACAAGTAATCTAAAAATAGATACCATTTTAGTTTTGTGGCAATCCAGGTTCCCAGGACACCTAGGATTAGTACTAGGATGTGGTTTTACTTATGATGATTTTTTTACCATACCCAATAAAATAAACACCCAAGATTGAAGCCTTATTCATGGAGAATTAGGGTTCTGGGGAGGGGGGGTCTGATAAATAAACCCCATGATATGATGGATCTTTCATGGTTATAATTTTAATATTTATTACTCTATGAGTGTTACCATACAATCTTGTTCTCATTTTATATTCTGGATCCACTCTAGTTGTATCAGGGTGATATATTGGTTTTTGAGTATACTATATGGTTCCCCATTCTCAAATGATACACACCAAATATATTGTAGGATGGATTCATCTAGGAATAGATGTATGTGAATGGACCTAATATAGATTTCTATTTTATAATGATCCCATTATGCATTCATACAAATGCTAAAGTACAAGAGCCGATGTTAGGTGTAGAGAACATTCCAGTAGTCAGTTTTTGGGAAGATAGACACAGTAGTTGAGATCAATGGTTTGAGTTGTCAATATCTTCTACCAAAGTATTATTCATGGTTGTGGAACAAGATTAATACACATTATTAGATTTATAAACATGAATCTATGGTAAATTGTCCATAAGGAGGGTCATTTAATCCCTAAGAAGAGTGATTATTTTCAGGTGATGGGCAGTGCCACATGGATTGTTATTTCATGACCTAATGTTTTATATGTGATGAATAGTTATTGGATGTACCTCCATAATAGATGAAACATCATGGTCATGGAAAATTGATTCACAATATTTTTGACCATAGTGAGGTGGTTATGTTATAAGAGTATGTGGAGCACTAAAGGGAGGAGTTTCTGGTGAAAAATGATTTTATGATCTACTTCATCCACAACCACATGTTATTCCAATCTAGGATAAAAGGCATAGCAGTTGAGGATATGGGAAAATTATGACTATAGTTGAATATGATCTATCTCTTAATTGGATAATTGATGGTATGTTCAATTTATTCAATAATCTGGTTCATTTTTTAGTTTAAAATGGGGCAAGTCATTCCTTCGTCTGAATATCCCTTGTTCCAAAGTAAGAGGTTATAAATTAGTATTTTTACAGTAAACTATAGCCAAAGGATATTATAAGGTGTTATTCTTCAATATCAGGCATCATCCAAAATTGTGGGATTATGATAAGTGGTGAGAGTTTAAAATCCAAAATTCTTGGTATTTTGATGAAAAAATTGGATTTGATTCTTGTTATACACCAGTGATTAGTGACACAAGTCTAAATAGACCATCATCCTATGAATGTTAGATGAATTCAAAAACATGGAATGCTATTTTCTTTCATTTGTGGGAGTGATCTTAAAGAAGAGAAATTTACCTTCATGATGAGGTTGATTCCACCAATCACCCATTAGAGGGAATTTTTATACCATAGTACATTAAGATGTTTAGAAATATTGATTCTTTAAGAATTAGGAGATTATATCAAAATCTTTCTAGAAGATCATCTCATATTAATACATGTTGGGATATTTAATTTTTTATCATCCTATACCAAGATACCATATTGATATCTTCCAAGGAATATTTGATAAATCTAACTGGTATATATGAGTTTAAGTTGTTATAGTAACTCATTGATTATATTTGATTTTAGACCCTGTGTGTCACCCAGGATTTCTATAGTGTTCTTCATTGAAAAAAAATCTATGATTTTGAGGAATATTATTCTTAATTTTCTTTCCTGAATCATGTATTACTAATGAATATATTTACCTTATTGAATATAGAAAATCATTTCAACTAGTTGAAAGGTTAATATTGATTTGTAAAAAATGATTTATGGTCCATATAACATCAGTTTAGGGTTTACAAGAACGATATCCCAAAGATGATATTATGATTTCACTATAGAAACGATGAGTTCTTAATGATTTATCTTCGTGTGACCAATTCCAAAAATATATTTATTTCTATTTTGAATATAATATTCCAATAATACATTGTCCAATTCATTGTTTTATATTTTTTATTACATTATCATTTACACTATTTCAGAAGAGGAGGATGAATGTCATTTGAGGATTTTTATAGACTTGCGCCATGAGAACCAAATATATGGTAATCTCTTGAAGTGTTATCTTTTGATACATGAGGTTTATTTTTTATGAATATTGTCTCCATTGATGGTTTTTTAATGGATACAATGGATATTGATGTTGTTTTAACATGATAACTAACCAAGATCCGATCAATGTTATAAAGATTCTTTAGATTTATAGTGTACTATCATAGGTTTTATGGATGATATTTCTTATATTTTAGTTCATTTTACGTCCTTGGAAGAGAAGGGAAGCCATCTACCAAGAAAATGTAGTGATATAGAACCTTTTAGGAGCAATGAAAAATGATTATTAGTGATCCTGTATTGAGGAAATCAGAGGTGGGTGTTATTACATTGTGTTTTGTGGTACCTTTTGATTGAGTATCAATTTTGCCTTTATGGAGATACAATAATTTATTACATGTGGGTTGAGGTAATTTGACCCCATGTTTTAAATTACCTGAGCAATGACATTTATTTGGAAGTTTTTGTGTTCTCTCTCAATTTAAGGAGGCATTATATTCTATGTGATAATTTTATTATTAACTTAGACCATCAGTGTCTCATTCCCATATTATTTTATAGTTATCGTAAACTAAGAGAGATACATTGGTTTGAATTCTTGAAGGAAACATTCTTAAATTTAGTCTTCCCTACATGGAAGGGTAAAATAGTGGATGATATGTTTATTATAAAATATTAACCACGCTTAGTGTAGGAGTGGTCAGAGTAATTTTAAAACACTATAGATAGCCTGGGTGGAGGAGAAGGTTTCTTCATACATTCAAGTGATGTTATTATATTCAATGAATCTTAATAAAATGAGATAATCTATATTTTGAGATTTCTATTTTATGTTATTAAGAGATCATAGATCCATACGAGTTTTACAAGATGTATTTTATGATTTAATGGAGCGTATAATCAATTTTCAGGGATGGATGGTAGTTCTAGTAACATCTCATTAGGATGTGTTGATGGAATTTTAAACCACCCCCATGGTATAAAATTGGAGAGTGTAAAATATGTTTAGAGTATTTCAGTGTAAATTTTGGGTGGCTGACATGAGGCAAAACATTTTCATGTTTTCATCTTATTGTCTCTTATTTCAACCTATAAAGGTTAATGATCGAGTTCTAGTATTTTTCACACAACCTATTCATATATTGGAATGGGGCACCCACAAATATCATCTTTAATAGTGATGTCCAGTTTAGTTCACATGTTTCTATGGTTTTATGATGGGATTTCGAGAACAATCTAGGGAAGAGAATAACATTTCAACAACATATCGATAGATATACCAAGTTGACTATCTCAGTTTTTAATGATCTTATAAGGGATAGTGTATTGGACTTATGTTGGAGAGTGGAAGATAACATACCACTACAAGTGTTTGATTATAATAACAACTACTACTCCACTATTGTTGTGAACCATTTTGCGGCCTTATAAATGAGACCATGTTGGAGTCACTTCTGTTGTACAGTGAATGGAAATTAATCTCTTCATTAGATATTGTTTTTTCTATAAAAAATTAGAGAAGGTTTCAATGATCTGTGAGAATAATATTATAGGTCCGAGTTGAGAGAAATATTTTGTGTACCTATACTATAAGTCATTTTAATTTGAACAAGGATACCATGTTTCCCTAATAGATACCACATGGTGAGTATTATAATTATTTCCCTATGGTAAAAAATAAATACATTAAGTTCTTCAGATCATTCGATATACTAAAGAAGGTTGTAGATGTTCCTTACTACATGGTATTTTTCTCATTGTTAGAAATAATACATGACATGTTCCATGTTTTTTGGGATATGAAATATACTTATGTCACATCTTACATCATTGAATAATGATAGTTGGTCATCAAAGATGGATCCACCATCTCAAGGTACCTATAATGACCAAGGATGGAAAGTGTAAGATACTATGTAGATGTTCAATTGATTCTGATCAATAAATTTTTTAGTATGGAACCATGTAGGAGAGATCCTAATATAATTGTAGTCCAATATAGGCTTATTACCCCCATACATTTTTGTATATATTTTTGGATGATCTTATTTTATTAAAGGGAAAATATAAAAACATTAGTTTTATTGGTTTTGTTCGGTAAATTTTATTATATGTGACTCTATATATTTTATCAGGGTTGATAGTTTTATTTGGGTTTCAATGGACCATGTAATTGTTATATTTAAATTATTATTATATATTAAATCATTTTCACACATCATTTAATAATTAAATATTCCTATTTATTGGGACATCAAATGTTAAATATGAAACTGCAGTTGCTTTCAGGACACGGGGTTTACCCAATGAGCTATAAAAAGATGGCCCACAAAAGGTATTTGGTAGAAGGAATCTATTTTATGTTGTTTTATATAAATATAATTATTCATTTATTTAATATTTTTAATCTAAAATCCATTCAATAGTTATGTTTTTAGAGAAAATCTCAACGGTTAGCTGCATAACACATTTTTTTTTGAGAGGAGGAGTATGATCCATTTGATGGTGTTGATGACCCAAGAACATAGATAAATGATGTGAGATCAAGGAGAATTTTGATATAGAAGAAACACATGGTGAGATCATCACCTTATTTTCTTGAAAATGTGTTCTACATCAATGATAATCCCACTCCAAATTTAAGTGTCATTATATTATGATTTCGCCCCTTTGATTTATTTTTCAACGGTGTATTGTCATGTATTATAAATTTATATGGGTTTCTAATAATCAGATGCTCCAGGTTTGTAATTATATTTATTGATCATATAATTTTATTTTGTTTTCACTGATTTGACCTTGATCACAAATTATGAAATTATTTTATAACATCACACCAAATGATTATGGTTTTCAAATTTTATATCTTCATTTCCCACCACTATTATTAACATTATTCATTATTGTCCAATGGGGTTGAAAATTCATCTTTTTTATCCATATTCAGGTTTGATCGAACCCTTGGATTCACAGAGGGTATGTGAATAAACTTGGAGGAAACATTTTTTTCATGGATCAAAGAATATTGTGGGTTGTTGGTTATTTATTAGGGGATAAAAACACCAAATAATGGTTGACATGATATTTATTACTAATTGGTTAATCAGAATCTGATATTTCCAGCCAATAGAAATATATATTCAACGACGGAAGTATTTTTGAATTGATTTTATAGGATTTGATCAAGAAATATTTGTAAGTATGTGTATTTTGAAAATTTGGTGTCCATGGGTAGAATGCCATTGTTGACTTTTAAAACCCCTAATCACATGCTTTGTATCAATTTTAACACACATAATTTATCTTGTGTCAAGAACGAACATAGATATATTGGAACCTTGATATCTGAGCTAGAAATTACATAGAAAAATGGTTTTCCAAACCCCCATGGGTTAGAGACCGCTTCCTTGAATCATACATGATCAAATAGGGAATATTGTTTCCACAAAACATTAGGTAGTAAATGATTACTGGTAATTATTCTAAAAACTATAAGATGATAATTTCGCAGAAACAAATAGTGAATCCCATTCTTGGAAATCAATCTACACCTCAATAGGGAAACTCATCACAAGCATCCAGATCTGACATGGTTTTGATATTGTTGTGATTTTAAATCTAGTGATAGGGTATCATGATCATATAATTCTAATCCCAAATTACAACTAACTATATGTTCTACCATTTTCATTAATCAATTAACAATTCCATCAATGATATTTTCAATAAATAATTTTATATATTTTTAAAACATGATTTCCAAATTAATTTTTTTAAATTCCATTCTCATTTCAAAAGCAAAAAAATATGACTTCCATCACATCATATTTATTAAAATCATGTTAAAATTTAATCCATTTTCTCAAGATCAATATAAAATCATTTTAAAGAAATGATTTCATATTCAATCCATCATCTTTAATTAATTGTCCCCATAATTTAAATTAAATAGAAATTGGGGGTTTTCTCAAATCTCATTCCCATTTCAAATATAATAAGAAATTATCAAAAAGCATCATTTTAATTCACTTAAAAACACATTTCAATCCAACCAAGAAATACATGGTTTCAATAATTGGGAGAATATTTTAGAAACACCAACCATTATATTAGTGATCCAGAAATCAACATCTCCATCATGACTTGCCTATTAAGAACTACGGTTTGAATGATCAAGGAAAACATCCTATGATCAACATTAATTAAAATTACTATAGATCAATAAATTACATGATGGTCCATAAATATCTAAGAAAGTGCTAATGTGGGATTGTTAGAAACTACTCAAGAGGGGGGGACCTACCTAGAGTACATTGATCAGGTTCAATGCCCCTTTGATCTTCTATTGAATGTGTTTCGAGGGGCTAAAATATCCTATTGGGAGACACTATAGAAGAAAAAATCATTTTTGGCCAGAAATAAGTTATTAGGTACAAAAAATTGGTGATAAAAAATTCTAAATTAGTTTTATTTAGAGTTAACAACCATGAACATGACTTCCTATAGGGGATTGAAAAGTTATCCAAACATTCCCTCTAACCATCCACCCATACTAGAATTCCGCTTGGGGTTCAGAATTTAGCCTCCTAGATATTGTAATAGTGCACTGACTGTGTGTTTCCCACGTTCCATGGGGTGCCCGTTTTGGAGGCGTGGATACAAAATTGGAAAACCACACACTTTAATAGTGAGAGTATTTCATGTCTCTCAATATGCCACATTTTTTTTTCTAGAAAAGCCTCATAGTTTTCTCTATTCCTAATACAACCATGCAAAGCCTAAGGAATATATAAGATTTCCAAATTTCACCTAAACAATCCAAAAAAATAACCAAATAAAACGATATAATAAATTTGGGAATAGAATACCTAAAACCCATTAATGGGATGTTACATAATCCGTGCCATAAAATCATTAAATCATTAAAAATAATGTCATTACTTTTCTATATATAATAGATAAGGAAACTACTCTATCCTTGGTTCCTGACACTCCCATGTCTCATGATAATCATAACCATGATTTCATTGAACACCAAAATAAATTATATCCTACCTTGACGAAATGTTTTATCAGAATTAAATATCCATGTTACGTTCTAAGTTATAGAATGATCTGGTTCAACATTATGATCCTCCCAGATAAAAGCATAGAATGTGTCATAAATATAAATTTGATGTTTTGATGCATGGAAAAATTTGTGCATCAATGTAAACATTGGAGGATGTGATAAATGTTGGAAAATTTTCCAACCATCTCACCATCCTATGAAGGTCCCACTAAATGAGGAGAAATCTTCCCTTACCACAAAATCCATCGATGACCCATACATGGTGATACATTCAAGAACACCTTCCCACCTAATAATATCATCAACAGTCTCCAAGAGTGGTTTGAATATGATTTTTAGTCAATATATTTCATGAAAATTACTGCATAAATCAATTGAATCCTTAATAACATCACTTAGAAAAATCACAGTCAAACAAAATATGTTTCACCAATATCAATCCAAAAAAACTATGAATTTTAAGGCCATCCATTTAAGGCGTCAAAAGGATCCATAAAAATTTATAACTTGTATCTTTTGGTATATAAAAACACAACTAGTCCCAAATGGACATCCCATGTTATATCTAAATCAAGAATAAAGAAATTCATCATGTCTTCATGAATCTATATAATCCCCTCTATATATCAATCCATCTACAGAAGGTATGTTGTCCTAAAAAACTATAATCACATATCATATTTATGTCCTTAAAAAAATTATAGGTAATATAAGGGTCACTATTAGAAATTATAAAAGATATAACTCCATTAGAATGAACATTCTCATTAACATAGATATTTCCCCACTCGTTAAGATTGTCTAGATCATGAATAGGTATAGAGTGATCTTATTTTTTAATCTTATTGATAATAATACTTATAAGATTACATTTAAACCCGAACTCAATGTCCATAGAGATTTTATCTCACTTATATTTCATCACTATAAGTTGCGGATGTAAACCGATAGGTCTCTAGTGGTTTTATTTAATCAGTTGAAAAAAACATAATAGTATGAAATAAAAATTAACAATGTATCACCACATACAAGGAATATAGAATTAACACCACATATAAAAATCGAATTTTCATTACATTGTTCACTTTCCATAGGGAATTATAGAAATACAATATAAAATATTTTCACATTGAAAATGTAATGAAAAATGACTCTAACAAATATAGGATTCCCTCATAAGAGAAAATCCACACACTATCAGTATCCCAACCATAAATAGTGTCCCTTATTCCATAGAATTTATCATCCAGGTAATGATACTGAAGAATCTTATTGAGAAGATATAAGGTAATCTAAACACTTTCAAAGACAATATTGGATTCATCCTTATGGACAACTAAATGAAATTGTGAAAAATATCCTTCGGGTTCCACTCTTTTAATGATTCCTTCATTTCTTGGGTTGGATGTGTCCTGCTCAATGCATCAGAAATGACATTACTATTTCCAAGGGTTTAGATAACATTGAAATAAAAAGATATATGGTACTATACCCAATGACACTAATGAATGTTATAATATTTTTGAGAGAATAAATAACTAATGATTTTTTTTGAAAAACATGCCAAACCTTTTTGAAAATATGTAATGTCTCTAATTGTGGCATGCATGGACCAAGGATATGAGTTCAAGGTCACTAATCATATATTTTTCCTCATTTGGACTATGACAATAAGAAACATTAGATAACACATAATTACAATTTATAGTATGTCACTCCAAACCTGAACATCATATGTCTAAAACACCACATTGCCTCACCTGGCCATTAGACGAGTCAACAACAACATAATAGTTAAAATATTTTTCATCACTATGAAATAACTCCAAAACATAACATTCCACAAGAATGTCACACCCATTTTATGTATATTGGTAAATATATCACCCATAATTTATAAATGTTTTACAAATGGGTAATAATATACTTATAGACACATGGATCTCTGAATCTCAATAATGTTCTATAATTTCTACTTTGTTACAATTTCTATATCCTTATTAGGATAAAATGAAATACCATGTTCCGAGACAATGTTTTCATCAAATTGTACATTTCAAATATAGAAATCACATTTGGATATCATCATATATAGTACGTGATTTATAAAAAATTAATAATGACCCCCAAAAAAGCACATGGTACTCCTTGGACTGAGATTATACTTTTATTTCATCCACAACAATAACCATGAATGTATTAATATAATTGAGTATGATTCTATTTATCAAATGCATAAATATATCCTGTGGATTGTATAGACCTAATATAATGAATATATACTGATAATGTTCAATCCTAATCTATGAATTGGTCTTATTAATGTTAAATACTTTTATATCCAAAAAGCCATAAAAGGTCAATGTTCAATCTTATATAACCACTTTTACAATTTAAAATGGTACAAAATATCATCAATCCATTGAATATGATACATTTTCTTTACCGTAACATGATTTAGTCTTAGGTAATCCACCTAGAGGAAATGTTTTCATGTATCTCTCTTTGAAAAGAGAATAAGTTCCACGGATTGTGAAACACAATCATGTGTAAACCCATTCTCTAGTATATCATGCAAGAATTTATTCAAATCATTGAGTTGATATAGTGACATATGTTATGAAGGAATGGGATTTTTTTGGGTAATAAGAACTAAATCAAAACAATACCCCACCTCTATTCCTAGTGAAAAAATACATAAATGATAATAATACACATTGGGGAGCTCCATGAAGACTGAAGGGATGTCATCATTGAATGATTCCAGTTATAGATCAATACAACAAGATAATATTACTTTCTACATTACCATATATAGTTGTATATATCTATACAACCTCATATATCATTCTCCCTTAATGATATATCACACCCAATCGGGCACCCTAAAGGATACGTACCAATTATAAAATTCAATTCAGGACTTATACATAATGATTCAAACTATCATGAATTTATCATAATGTGGTTTCATGAAGAGATCCAAAAAATCTCAAATAATTACACTCTTGAATAATGTGATGACACAGGAAGGACAATGGTGACCCTTATACTCTTCATTTCAAGGGGTGTATTAATATCTATTACATAAGAAAAATCATATATAGTAATATTTAGTATGTTCAAAATAAAATATCATATAAATGAGTGAGATGAACTAAACTCAAATAAACAGTCACTACAGATGAATTAATAGTTATGTTACCTCTCACAATCATAAAACCAATATCATAATCCTCTAAAGACTCTTCTACTATGTGATAAAGAACTATTTTGAATTCTTGTGGCTAGAAGACGTTACACCTCAAAGAATTTTATTTTACTATAGTTAATTTAGGATTTTATGAGCCTAATCTACTGTGAAGCGTATTAAATAAATGTAATATTTTTTTAGGTGTTCGGATTGACCATAAGAAATATAAACATGTGGCACTTAAGTACAACAAAGACTTGAATTCCCAAACATTCAACAGTGGAAGAAAGTCCACTATAATATTATAGGACCTACAAATCATCCATATGACGTAAGATGTCATGAATCATTATGAGGCTCATCACTGTTAATTTTATATTTAAAGAACTATTATAAAATACATGGGAAAACGAAATCCCATCAAAACTGACATACCGTGTTGCTTCAACTCAACCATCCACTCCCTATACATTACGTCTATATAACAGGTGATATTCACTAAGAAAAAATGTCAATAGATATTAGGTAAAAGACCCATATCAATCTATTAATCCATCATAATCATTTATGTTACAATCAAAATTGAAAACATCCAATGATAATAAAATCATTTCTTATACTACAACTCTATCATATCAGACCAGTAGAGGTTGTAATAGTAAATAGAATTATCTTGTTCAAAACATTATGGTTAAATTTTTTTATTTAAAATAAATAAAAAGTCTAACCACTCAAAACAATAATTCTTATTCACTAATACCATTGAATCCCACCATTTTTTCTATGTCTTTCCAAATTAAAGGCAACACATTTCACATGAATAGCATCATATGTTTCTTGGATATATAAATGATCTTGAATAATGCAAAATAAATATTTAACGCCATAATTATCATTTATAAAATGTAATTTTTGTGGATTCTAGTGAAGATATTATTGATCAAGATTATGAGATTAATACATTTAATGGTCCAAAATTGGCACCTAAAAATGAATCGGTGCAACTGTGAGACTCAAATGGTGGGAAACATACACAATAATCTCAATAATATTCTATTCTATATGAGTATTTACACACCAAGGTTCTCTAGTAGCTTCCTCAGGGAGCATATTCAAACATCATCAAAGGGGAAACATGGTAGACAACATCAATAGACACCGTTGAATACAATAAAATTACACATACCACCAACTCAAATAAGAGAAATGAGAAAATAAATCCCATCATAGAAGATGTATTATATTTTATATAAATATACACAAATTAAAACAAATGGAAAAACTATAATAAGATAAAACTATTCTTGATGATGTTTTTTACCAAACATCCCTGGTGATATGAAGTTGATTGCTATAAGATGTGACTTTCCAATCACTCATAAATAGCCTATATGTACTAAGAATCCTACCTCTTACCAACCTTGAAAACCCAAACTACATATAGTCATCATGAAAAAAAATATTAAATTACACCTATAATACACTTTTTATGAACTATCCCAGATTCTATGGTAACTTGATACCCGATATGCCTCTAACATGGCCCTATATGATTTCTTAATCCCAACATGTTGGTGACTAGAATGTGAAATCATACCTGATAAAAGAGTAAAATATATTTCCAAAAAAATAGTGGATGATAAAATACTACTTGTAAGTAAACTAAATATTAAAAAAGGAGAGTGTTATAGAAAAATACATGTAACAACAAATCCAAATATGTCTACAAAAAAATTTATCAGTTTCTAACAAGTTGAAAACCCAAACATACCTTTCAACATATTGAATTCATCTCCATTGATGACTTCCATCTTCAATAAATGGTCAAAGGATAATGAACATACCCCACATATATATGGAATATTCCTTTTTCTCAAACCTAGGATAATAATGTGTACAAATTTCCAAAGGGAAAGGTTGGGTGAGAACTATAATTCAATTAGGGTCTCATAAATTTTTCAATAATCAATACCATAACAATTTGTATTTTATTATAATAAATATATAAAACAATGCTTGGACTTTATTATTGAATATTTTAAAACAAAACATTATTTCAAAATCAAAAGATGTAATATATATATATATATTATAAAAGTAATAAATGTATATTTTATATAATACTATATATATAAATAAGATAACATGAAAATTTAGATCAATAATTAATGACATGTATATCAAATAAAAAATTAATAACACCATGGTCAAATTCCTTATAGGAAATTAGTTTTTGGATATATGATCCGCCTAAATATCATCAGTGATCACAAATCATAAATATTTTTGTATTCACAATCAACACCTTAATAAGAAAACATATATTGGTTAATTAAACCACACCCAAATAGGGGAAATCCGAATAATCATCTAGATTATACATGGTATAGTTAGTTTTCCCATCCTAAATTTGGTGCTATGGGATCAGGATCATACCATGCTTGTACATTCTACATACTAACTACCCATTATCCCATTTACTTCAATAAAAATATAATTAAATAAAATTTACATTCAATCATCTTAAAACAATTTAAAAGACAATTTTGAAATATCAGTTTTATAAATTCCATTTTCTTCTAAAAAACATATTATTTTCCATCAATTCATGGAATTTATTGAAACCTTATAATTATATCTTCTTTATCATGATCAATAAAAAATCATTTCATCCAAAATATTTCCAAATAAATCCATAATTTTTTACAATTTCACCCTAGAAAAAAAATTCCATGGAAATTGGAATTTTTGAAAAATCTCATGCCCCTTTTAAATAAAATATTGAAACATCCCTAATATATGTTTTTCATTAAATTAAAAACAAATTTAAATTTAATAAATAATGTATTATTTTTGTTTATAAGGAAAATTATTCTGCAACTACCAATAATTTAATCAATGATCCAAAAATCAACACCCACAATTAGACCTTCCAACGATATATGAAAGAGTGGGATATATAGGGTTAAAAAATATTATTAAGATTAAAACAATGATTATATCCACTAATTATATTATGATATGTCAAAAAAATGATAAAAATTGAAAATGGAAGAAAATACATGAGTGGATATCCATTTACTCAAATAATATTGATGGAGATCAACAATGATTCAATTAGTCAAGGAAAGGGGTTAGAAGGGTAAAATAACCTCTTTAAAGCATCTAAGGAAAACATAATTGGGTTCTATCTAAATGGGGTGTCCTAGAACATATACCATGGGTTCGAGAAATTTTAATTAATTTTTTATGATATAAAAACATAGTGAATGGTTTACTGGAGAAGGACACATGGTTGGACAAGCTATGCTTCCTAACCATGTTCCCTAATAGTGCACCCATATTGGACTTCTATTTGGGATGCATAGTTTCTCCACATGGTTAAACTAACATAGTAAAAAAAATTCTATTATCCATGGGGTCAATGGTTTGGAGGGATTAAAACAGGGTTAAACAAACCTAACACATCCATCTATTTAATCTCAATTGATAATACATTTTTCTAGGAACACAACCTGGTTTTACCTATTCATGAAAAAAAAATGAACATCCCAATGAACTTCAGATTTTTTAAAATTTCACCTAAAGGATCACCAACCAAGACCCAAATAAATTAAATCCAAACCAGTATAAATGAATAAATAAAATCCTTGGATCAATTAGTTACTTCATGGTTATCATAGAATCAATGACTTTTCCAAAATTAAATATCACACATTGTGTGGACATGCCCGCAAGCATGTGTCTTAAAATGGTCATCCATGAAATTTTATAAAAGTTCCCACATAGGAAACTATGTGGTCAGTCACACTATGTAGCCTGAGTGAAATATCATGTATATATACATGATTACTAATGTCGTGTACCATGTGAAAAATTCTCATGACCCTGGGTGAATGTACAGCCTCTGTGAAACCATTTACCAATTAAGTAGAATCACATGGAAATCCTAGATGATTCCAAGGAACAATATACCCTGCTGACCAAGGGGAGTGATTCACCATGTCACACTATGTACACACCATGTATTTTCTCAATAATAATATACCTTGTGTGTCATCCTCTATGGAACTCTAATGTTACCAAAGATTACTTTTTCTTGTGAATTTATTTATTGAGAACCAATGGTACCTTTCATTTTGGAATCATAGTTATGATGAAATGTGGTGTTTTCAAAATTCTCTGTCCTATGACCATTAGATAGTATTATTGTTCATGTGTGATCATTATTCTGTATTTGGTGTAATAACTCCCTTATATCTCTAAGTGTATGGTCCCCCATATCCAATATATTGGAAGTGAAACAAATCTTATCCACTATTGAGGTCTTGAGTATTCTATCTATTTAGTGTGTTCCTTATATTAAAATTTAGGTGGTGACAAGGTCCTCAATATCCATAGATCTCCCTCAACTATAGTATGTGGGAATATGGTGTAGGTCTTTCACATTTCTAAAGGGTTATGTGAGATACAATCATATTTGACATTGATCCTTAAGTTGTGACTTGAAATGGAAAAGATCAGTCCCTGTATGCTTATTTTTTAAGGCTGTTCATGGTTATTAACAAATGATTTGGGATCATTAGTTATTAAAACAAAATCTTCATTATTATCTAGATATAGAGATATGGATCCCCTTTCTACCATTAAATTTGTTTATTACCAATATATCTGATGTTGAATTTCCTTTGAAACTCATTCACTATTGGAAGAGATGAATGCTGATAATTCTATGTCATCCCCTATTATTTTGAGGTCATCTAATTAGTATGTATATAATAACCCCATAATTGGACTTTTATGTACATGTTGTTGAATATATACCTGATATATTGATTCGGGGTGACATCAGTGGTCTCGATACACAGAAATCATTGTGGTACTTGGACGTGATAACTATTTTCGATAGTTTACCAGGGATAATGTCATCCATTAAATAAATAAGTTTCTTTTTTTAAATTTTTGTTATATTTGACATCATTTCTGGATGGGTGAATATTTTCAACTTTATATATTATCCATTACCATAATGTACTTTGATTCTTCCCAAAGAGGTTCTTATATTTATGGTTTGAACTCTATATGATTCTCATTTCATGTTATCGCATAATCATTTAATAGAGTTTGATATCTTTGTGTGTATAGCTACTTCATGTTAATGCCTATAAATTCAGTGATATTAATACTCAGTGTTAGTCTATAACACCAATCATATTTGATGTAGGTTTTTTCTATCACATTTCTCTTACATACATCCCAAATAGGTTCATGGTGTCTCGGGACCTAAAAATTGATACATTTGTTATGATAACCTTTTATATCTGAAGAAAAGGCCACATTTGTGATTAATATTTTCATTTCAATTATATCATTACACTATTCTTGAAAAAATGAAAAAAATAAAAATAATGGACTGTTAGATGCTATTGTGTACAGAAATCCTCAAATAATTATTTCCACACATGTTTTAAAAATTATTTCTGTCATTTAATGCTATCTTTTTTGCATTGACCTTATTTATATTTAAATAGTTTTCACCCAAGTAACAATCAATTTTCAAAACATATAAATTAACACATATTTTCATAATTTCATGTTATAAAAATTAATAGAATATCCATTTTAACTATTCTATTTTCTAAAATAATGTTAGTTGACTTAAAAATAAAATAATTTTGCATATAGAAAAAAATAATTTTATAAAAATATATTTCATTAATCATTATGTTTTCTTTATCATGTTTATTACAAAATACTAATTGAATGGGTGATTATATATTTAAATATAGGTTTAAATAATATTTTAAATTAATCACTAATAAGAGAATAAATTATTTTATGTCTAGTCCTGGGTTGGGGTGGACCAAGATTCCCAGTTGAGAATATATATTTGTGGCTTATCCGACATCACATCATGTCACTGCCCTCATCTCAGAGAGTTTCCAATAGTATTCATTTATTGAACCAGAAATTTTAAATTCCTCTCAAATCCATGAAAATTTATAAACCTTATTTCCAAATTTATTTGTTTAGGGATATTTCTAATAAATGATTATTAGGAACTCACATTGTCCTATTGGATGGAAGCTCTGGCTTATCTGACACTATTTGGGGCAATCATTTTCTACATTTGGACTGTCTTATATATTTAATACATACTCTTGATTTTTTCGCAAATAAAATTTTGTTACTTTTTACCCTAATAAATTAAAATAGTTATTAGTGTGTGACAATGTGAATATATATACATACTAGGGTCATTAAGTTAACATTAACATTTGTATATATTATATCATCACCATTAATATTTAAATATTTATGTATCATATGTTACCCATCAATATCTTTTTATTACATTGAGATGTTTCTATATAGATAATTTTTTTGAAATACATGCAATTTGGTTCTCTATATATTATCATCATCTATGAAGCTGGTATATAATTATGGGGTTTGGATCCAACCCTTCAACATGTTTCCATCATATCATTAAGAAATGAATGTGAACTGATATAGTTTAGGAATAAATAATAGGGAATATATTACCTATTATAGTTGGGTGATAATGAGTAATTTATTTTGTTTTATTTTGTGTCATTGGTTGACTTGTAAAAATATTCCATGTAATGGCTAGTGTGGTACATTTTCAAGATACTCCATTTCTAGTTTACATTGAAGGGATTATGACCCAATAAAGATTGGCTATATAAAAACCACACATAAATACATAGATATTATATCTTAGTATATGTATATTCATTGCATATCATAATGATCTATTCTATTATCATATAGGTCTAGTACCATTGTAAATATGGATACATAAACAACTTGTTCTTTAGTGAACTACACTATATGTCTCTGAGTTCTTCATAATAAGATTATTTCATATAAATATCATACATAATGAAATTTTTCATTACATGGGGAATGGAATCATAATAAAGGGTGTTATTAAATTTTTATTAAGGGTAAAAAAAATATGCATCATCCTCACATGAGAATAAGATAATGTGGACATGGAAAAACAAAAACCATACCCTACATATCATATATTAGAAACATGATAAATAAAAATAATTGTAGTTTATAAGACATAAATAATAATAGAATCAAAGAATATAGTATATGATTGAATTTAATTGGTATAGGGAATATAATTTTGGCATAAATATAAGTATATAACATATTATATCATTTTAATCCATCAATACATTCATAAGAAATTATCCTTGGCCTAACCACCCATTTACCCGCATCAGGTTTTGGATGACCTCCCATATGACATAATTCATGAATGAGATATATTCCCATATACCCTCTTCCACACATGGTATAACCTATAATATAACCACATTTAGGATTTGGATAACCACTCATGTTCCCTGTTTTAGGCATTGGATAACCTATTGTTACCCTCTTTGGGCATGGAATAACCTCTCATGTACCCTTTGAGCTCATAAAACATTATTTATTATGCAATTAAACATAGGGGGATATATGTAAAACATATCATATAATTCATATATTTTTGATCCAAAATATCATAAATCATTAATCATATCATAACCTATGAAAATTATATGGGTTTCATAAAATTTTTATTATTACTAAACCCATCGGAATGAAACAAGTTTCATAAATATTTAATAAAATATTAACCCATGGGAAATAAAAATGAATCATAAATATTTTTTAAAAGTTATAATAAATCATCCATAGAAATATTTATTATTTTATTATAAATTTATATCTCTATAAATGATCATGTAACCACAAAGGAAGTGATCATAATTGGAAAATGTTTTTGAAGGATCCCATGGATCTTTTAATGGAGAAATCATCCTTCTGATTTCATAATCACTAATTTATAATATAATAATTTATCCAATATTAATGGAAAATTTATATTTTAAATTAACCATAGATACATGAAAAATATTATTTGAATCATTAATTGGTCAGGACTATAGAAAAAATTATTTATTAAGTACATGTAAAAATAATGACAGCATTAAGGTTTTCTGTAAAATTCAAATATACCTCATTATGAAAGTAATAGAAAGATTCTATTTAAATAAATTTGTATAAAATTATAATATTGGTAAAATTGAATTTAATAAATCAAATTATATTATTAACAAAATTCATGATAACATTTTTACAAAACATGTATATGTAAGAAAATTGGTTTTTGACTAAGGAGAGAAATAATGATTGTTTACCATAAAAATTATCAGAATCATTGTACATAAAGTGAATATAATAAATTAAAAACATGTACTTTCACAATATAACTACATTATAATAAATGAAATGTGTTTCACCTTAGGTAGATCAAATGATCAATGTACTATAATATTAATCATAAACAATCTTGATAAAAAATTAGATTATACCACCCAACACATACCAAATGGTTATCATTTTAATCATAATCTCCATTATAGAAATAAATATAAATATAAATATAAATACCCCTAAAATTTAATATATTAATAAAAAATTAAATTCATGTGGATTATATAAACCATAAAAAAGAATAAAATGGTTAATATAGTATGTGTCTCACTTAAAGATAAGTGATACAAAAATCCCTTACCCCAACTCCTAACTTTCTTCATTCGCATTCTAGCCAACAATGTAATAAAATTAGTTTTGTTGTGAATATATTTCATTACCCTAATAATTTTTATAATTTCTTATATAATGTCCTTATAAAAATTTATTACTTATTTATTTATAATTCATTTTTAAAATTATGTTTTAGGTAATAACTTCTTTGTTTTTCATGTGTGGTTTGGTTTGGTTTTTCGGGTTCTTTTAATTTATTCATGGTACATATTCTCTAGAATTTCAATTATGATATAAATATTATATGTATTCAATAATTAGGTATTTATAGTGACCTATTGATGTTAGATATGTAAAATGAATTAAACCATTCATGGTGATGGTAGGCCATACGTATAAAGGAAATCTAATTACATTTTCATGATGGACTAAAAAAAGGGAAGGTAAATAATATATCACCATTAAAAATTATTTTTTAACGTATATAATTTACAGTCATTGAATATATCCTTATAATTATACATTTCAAATTACAAAAAATATATCATATATCGTCTTGGAGGTCGTAGTCCACACTTACACATGAGTGACGTTATTATCATCCAAATGATTTTTTGGTAAGATAATAAATGTGATATTATAATAAATGTTATTTATTTATGTATTTATTATCATATATTTTTTTAATTCAATCATTATATCCAACCATTATAGGTAGTGATGAGGAACAAATTACATCGTTTTTGAGGTTGTAGTTTTCCAAACGAATGATCTACGATTTTGTTTCCCATTTGGTATAATAAGAGATGCATATAGGTCATTACAATTACATACTAACATTTTTGATTATGTGACACTATTTTTTTGTAATATAATCTAATTTTAATAGTATTTTAATGGTTTATACTAAGAAATAAAATAAAAATACTCAGTTAAGAATGATACATATCTATCAGACAACCTCTGAAGGTTAAAACCATATTCCTTCGTATGAGGGGTAAAAAATTAAGTCATGTCCTCCAAGAATTAAGTATGAAAATAATGGATGGATTTGGATAGAACTACAATAAACTAAAATTATTTGTAATAGTGATTTGGAGCGGATTTTGGGGCCACTTTTAAAATTAGGGGAGATGACACAAACAAAATGCATGAAAAAAAGTAATAAATATTAAGATATATGAAGAAAGGAAAAAAGAATATTTAATGAAAAATATATTATATATGTTAGAAATATACCCATAAAATTTGATTAGGATAAATTTTTACATCCTGTTAATACTTATATTTTTAGTTTAACCACCTGGTAAACCCGTTTTATTTTTAACCAAGTTAATTAATTTTACCTGTATTTACTAATCGTTGAGAAAAACATTAAGTAGAGGATATTAAAAAAATACTAATTATTAATATTAAATACGTGATATAAATTTATTTAAAATTAATTGATTTAAATAGAATAATTTAATATAATTTTCAATATCCAAATGCGATGAAAAAGTGTTTTTCAATAGAAAATGTTTTCATGAGAGTAATATGTATTTATATGAAGATTTAAAATTTTTTTTTACCATTATGTAAATTGTAATATTAATCATATAAATTAACTATTTTTAATTTTACATGCACCATAATGCAGAAAATTATTGTTTTTATTATCCAAAATAAAAGGATTTTTAAAAAAAAAATTATTTTTCACTATTAATGAAATAATTAATAATTTAATAAAATTTTGAAATATTTACTCCAAGATAATTCATACTAGTTGAAATAAAAAGTCAATTTAATTTTATTAAATAAATTTCATGTATTGAAAATACTCTCTTTTATAATATTTTTAAAAACCAATAAAATTATGCTTTTTTTATTAAATTTCTTTTCGAAGCATATAAAACCATTAAAAAAATTGGGAAATTTCATAAAAATTATTTCTCTATTAAAAATATTCTTAATAAATTTATAAATGTTTTTATTCATATTTATAATTCCATTTCAATTGATAGGTAATAACAATTATGTTTAAATAAAAATAAAAATATTATATTTGTGTGAAATAATGCTCTGTTTTCCATGTAATCCATGTTTTCAATGTAATTTAATTTATTCCATAAAATATTTCAAGTAATATTTTGGTATTATATTCTACCCCTATAAAACTAATTTATTCATAAAAACTAATCATAATGTTATAAATACTCATGATACTTCTTCCTCATCGTATCATCAGGTTCTTAGGTAGCTTCCATAAGCTGGTGGTTTTTCCAAAAAACTATAACCGGATGATTTTTCTTATTCTGATTAAAATTATCTCTATTATCTAGAATAAAAATATGGTTTTACTCACTATAAATATCATGAACCTGTTTTAGGATGTATGAGATTAGTGTATGTAATAGATCAAGTGTGTACTTCTTCATGAGATATACATGGAAAAAATCATGGAATTTAATGAGATTTAGGGTCAGTTACAAGATATAAAAAACAATCCATAATCCATCAATAATTATGAAGGGTCCAATATTCTTAATGTATAACTATCCAGTATTTATAACTCACAAATTTTTTCCATGTAAAATAAATCAATAGCTTCTCATAAACATCAATATACATATCATGGAAATGATTGTGAACAGATTTTTGTTTCAAATTTGAATTTCCTTGATGTGATACTAAATGGATATAACATTATCTTATATTTTTTCAACTATCTAATGTCCAAATTTATTTATTTCTGAAATATCATCCCATGATGTTCAATTTTACACATCATTCTATGGACAGATTGATAATGATACTCTTAATGGTTATATGAAATATGTTGTTGTATAAGGACTTGACTAGAGTATGATGTTGATCATAACCATATTAAAAATACATTGAAAATGATATCATCATATCCCCTAGGGTTTGAATTATTCTCTTCGCTAAAGAAAATTTTGAGGATGATAGATAATACTAAAACAAAATTATATATCAAGAGATTACAAAATACATTTCTATAACTATGAGCTAAGCCTCAGATCCCAATCAAACAAAAAATATAAGGAGGTAATCCTTGAGAACTAACCAAAAAATTAATCTATGTTCTTTAGTGATGATCCCGAATGAGATAATCTCTTATCGTGAATAAGTGTGATGACATTGTATGGTGATCAACTATAACCCACGTAGCATTATTCAAAATAGAAATTTTCTGGATTCTATTGTCAAAATCCATGGTGATGTTTTCCCATTTCAATTATTATAAGGGTAATTCTTGTATCATCCTTGTAGACTCATGTATCTCTACCGTAAAAAAAATATATACTGAGAATTGAGATAAAAATCTAGAAATATCACACTTCAATTCACCCCACCATAAAAACTCATTCAAAGCACTAGTCATTTTTCAATTCCATAATGAATATAGAATAAGGAATTATGATCTTCTTCTAATATATATATTTTTTAAATAATTTATGTAGGTAATATATACACAGTTCCAAAAAATTATTATTGTATCGTAATCAAGGAAAAACTCCAAAAACATTTTAGATATTCTTCTCAATATATTGTCCGTCATTAGAACCACTTTAAACTTCACTTGGATAGATTATTGTCTAATTATTTGAATGTCATATTATTTTTTCATTTCCTTAATTATTTAGATATCTTTCCTTCTTAACTCCAGCAAAATAGGATATTTTTTTATCCATAACATTGATAATATCTCTTGATACCATTATATAAAACCATCATCCACATTGTTTTATTTCCTAATTGGGTAATTTAAATAATGATTTTTTTTAATTTTTCTAATGAACCTTCATTTTTTGTAATTTATAAACTACAACCAAATCCATATACATAAGGTCACATCATTATACCAAATTTAATTAATAATTATAAATTAAAGACCCTTTATAGAATGTAGGGTAATGTAAGAATTAATTCAATAAATAATATTATATTAATTTCCTTGCAATTATTAATACATATCTATCAAAAATTATATAGATAACTTATTATTTAACAAGCTGAGTGGATTGGAAAACCATGTCAAATTTTCATCAACCCATCGATAATATCCCAAAAATCAAGGGATAAATCTAATCATAGTCACAGTGGTGGGTTTTTTCCAATGCTCAATTTCTTCAATATTAATGGGATCTACCGATATACCCTCACTTGAGTTTATATGAACAGAAATTGAGAACATTATTTTCCTAAATCAACATGTTGTAAATTTTTCATAAATCATGTAATTATTTTGGGTCTTCAAAAAATTCCAAAAATGATCATCATTATCTTCCTATCCAAATGTATATATGTGAATGTTATCATTAAATACTACAAAAAACTAATCATGTTAGTCTCTAAATAGACTATTAAAATTATAATTGAATATAATACATTCCTAAGTAAGAACAAATTGAATCACTATATATTCATTGTTAAGATACCTTATACAGAATGTTTTCTTGAGTAAATATTTCATCTTAAAACTCAATTGATGGTTTCTAGAATGATAGTAAATCATGGAAATGGATTTTCCCTCAAATAGATTTACAATCAATTCATCAAAATAGGGTATTAAATACTTTTTCCACGATTATAATGTTATTAAATTATAATTTTTCAATGAATAGTCCCATTGATCCATCATTCATCTAAAAAAGGGTATTGAAACCAAACAGTGAAACACATGGCTAAATAAACCTCTCATCATGATTTTTTCTAGGTTCCTTCTTCAATTTCTTCAACTCAATCATGTCCATTTTATTTATAGTCATTGAAATAAGTGATTCAAAGAAAATTGATGAATAAAAATTATTAATTGAATACAAAATTAATTTTAATATGTTGAGAATATGAAAATTCTAGGAGTTATAATTTGTAAAATTGTTGAACTATTATTAACTTCCAAGACAAGTGAAAAAATGTGTTTTTTAGAACACATTATCTTTCACCATGATTGGATAAGAAGATGAATCAAAATAATAAAATGAAAAATTATATGTGTTTCTCCTGAGGATTACATTATGGTGATGTTGGTAATATAGTTTGGAATGGGATGATTATTATGGAAGAGAAGTGGTTTAGGTGGATAACACTTCTTTTATTTTATAAAAAAAATTTCAACCACACTAGCCACCCAAGGTGAATCATATCCAGTACATGGGTGGGATGTCAAAACCCTAGCCATCCTGCAAGGGATGAAGTTTGTGTACATATGCATAGTGTTTCCACCTAGAGGCGCATCAGAGTAAGCAGAGAAACCATGATGGACTTTATTATAGTAAGATAGAGCTACAAGAGGGCAGTTCCAGTGGGTAATAAGAGCATACACCATTACATACCTCTTGGAAGCTATGAAGTAGAGTAGTTTTAAAAGGATGCCAAAAACAAAATTAAAAACATATATGGGGATCATGATCACTGTTTACTATTTCTCTAACAAAAACTATATAAAAATATTTTGTGATATATGATGAGGTGGATGCAGCATGTTGGATCTATGATTCTATCCTCATCTACCTCCACCATTCAATGGAGTTTCATTTGTTCAGGATATCTATATTCCCCTAAGAGGATTGATTTTGAATAAGTGTCTAATAATCATTTCAGAACCCAAATGAATCGAATATTTTGGATTCATCATGCAACATTACATTCATTATTTAGCAATGGTCTAACCAATGAAAAATATGAATTAATGAAATATTTTTTTACAATGATGTTGATTCACATTTTCATGAAAAACATGCCATTTCGGTGTGCTATATAGGTTGTTATGGTGCACATGACCCATGTTAGGTGGAAATTATTTATAAATACCCACTTAGAGCTCATTTTAAAAGGGATAATAACACAATAAAAGTAATTATTTGTGAGAATATGAGATAATAATAGTGTCCTGAAGCACATTTTAATAATGAGTAGATTCCAAGAACTAGTTCAATGATTCTAGAATCATTCAAGTATGCATGACTATGTTTTGATTTGGAAAACAAAGGTCAGTATCCATGATTATTTTCATGATAGAGAGAGGGAAAACCCTTTTTATACTTGTAAAAAAAGAATAAATATAGAAGATGGTTTTCATGTACTCTAATATGAGATGGACATATATCCGACTATATATAATGATACATGAAGATGTGAACCAGATAGTAATGTAGTATCATGAGTTGACTAGATTTTTTTGTGAAGGGATTGGGTGATTCATAACTGAATCAAAATGAAAATAGTGGAATGATTTACACTAACAAATAATTCCATTAAATGATATAAATATGCGAACAAATAGGTTTATTTTCTTCATGATTTTAAATATATAATAACCTTGTGGAGGAATAATATAGAGGATTTGGTAGATTTTCTTTCACGAATGCGGTGTGATATATTTGAGAAAAATAACTACATAATGTTTTTATCATTAAAATGAATTAATTCATGCATTAACAGTTTATACCATTAACTGTTTAAAACATAAATTATTTTCCAAGGGTGATGGAATTGAAAAATTATTCGAATGAATTGTTTTCAGTTATTTGAGATTGAATCCAATAATAATTTAATAATAAATATACCCATGTTTTACATTTAATTTGATTAGTGTAGATATTTTTGTGTTTATATGATATTATGAATGTTGATTAAATTTTTTATCGTTTGATGAAATTCCTGAAAACATTACACAATAATATATAGGTGATATGGTTTGTTTTTGGAAAACTACTTCATCTCAAGAAAGTGGAAAAGTTGTCTCAAGATGATAAATTTCTGTATTTTTTTGGATCATGTCATTTGTGAATATAAACCATTTTATGTCTTTAGCGAGACCCTGATGAAGAAAATTTCTATTTTGGGAACCTATTATAGACCTGTAATGACTCATAGTTTATCTCAAATGTTTTATAAATTAATTTAAGAAATTTTAAGACTAGGTCTTGAGACTACATGATATTTTAAGGCCAGATGTTCCTGGAAAAAAGTTGATGAAAAATTTTAATTTTATAATATAATCTGTGGGATTTATTTTTCTTTAATACTAAGTAACTTATAAACAATTGGAAGGATTAGAAATTCAAGGGAACAATTGGGTTTTAAAAAACATGTTTACCTTAGGTGGGGCCTATCATCATCTAACATAGTTTATATGAAAAAGTTATTTTTGGACATTATGGTAATAATTTTTTATTAAAAAATATATTCAAACGTACAAAGGTATTTTTTACATTAAAATTTTCAACGAATTTTCTGTTATCGTTATAATCCGAGAATTCCTCTCACAAGCAGATAAAGGGCTCTCTCCAATGAACTCGAGTTGATCGATAATCAATGATAACAGATCCATGATCAGATCTTAGATCAATGATCGAAATAACGACAAATTATGATCATATTTCTTCTCTTTTATTCCATTACCAATCCTAACTCATGGTAGGGCATTGTTCATTGTGATTTGTTTCCCATTCTAAATTTGAATGATGAATGTGGAATATCACACGAAAAACATGATCCGTAGTTTTATTTCTTGCGGGATGGAAGATATATTATGGGTATTTAATATGGGGAATGATATGTGAGATTTTATTGTTATTCATGATCCTCAAACAAATAATAATCAAGGAAAACATGAAAAATCTATGAGATACGTCCTTCTGGTTCTTTTTTGCTTCTCCATTTCCCCATTCTTTTTAGTAATCACATTCCTCACATTATTCATGATTTCATGAGTGGATTGATTCTTTTGACATTGATTCATGGTGAAAGATCCTGATACCTAAGTTCCCAAAGCCCCAAAACACCATGGAGGCATGACGGTGGAAGGGTGACACTTTTTGAACCAGTCGGAGCATGAGGGAAAGACGTTGAGTCGCCAGTGCGGTGGATGGTGACAGAAGAAGGAAGTGACCCAGTGGGGTCGGTCTAGGAGGAGCAGGAGGGCGTGGGAACTAGTCAAGTTGAAAATTGTGGTGGATCATGGCCATAGTGCTACATCGAAACCGGTGTGGCTGGTGAGTAAGGGCCGTAGTAGAAGGCTACAGTGCTGACTGGGCGATGCAGCTCGATACTGCGTCGAAGGAACCTGTGATAGTTGGAGGCTACAAGACCAAAAGAAGAAGGATGTATGACTGTGTGAAATGAGGAATGCACCAAATCACTTGGAGGCATGTGGTGGGGGTATACCATTTGTGGCGCACCAAACCAGCCCGCATGTGACGAGCCAGACTAGAGGATTAGTTTCCCACCTGTAGGCCAATGGGCTGGACCTAGTGGCCCAACAGGTTGGACAGAATCAGTTCGACCGGTCCGAATTGGGTTAAACAGAGGTTCGAGTTGAGTCTAGCTGGTTGGATTGGTCTCAATCTATACCACGGGTTAGACTATGTCTACAAAAACAAACAGCCGTAACTTTAAAATAGTGTGTTCATTTGACATGTCATTTTTAAGCATTAGGACCCATTAGACATGTCTGTCCTTTTTCGATAATCTAAGTGAGTTTTTTGGAAGTCATCATATGAATTAATGTCTTAAGGAGTAGGTTCTCATGATACAAGAACACTATAGTCAAAATCCTACTCTTGGAAAAGTCATGGTTACTATGTGACTTAGTGACTACATGACATGGGGAATGGATCAATTATCCACACTCCAAGTGTTATCAACACTATATGTGTTATCTACACTCAATTGTTTTCGAAATAGTGTTTTTATCTACAATATATGTGTTATTGAAACTCCATGTGTTGTCGATACTTCGTGTGTTACTGATACTGCGTGTTTTGTGGACTATATCTGACAATCCTTAATTTAGTGCTATAGAGTAATAACAATGTGAGCTAACTGTACATCTTTTGTTTCGTTTTTGGTACATCAGTTATTTCATCGTTGTATACTTCATATATTTCTTTGTGGTATACTTTTTTTATTTCATTATGGTTTACATCGTTTATTTCTTAGTGGCATTCCTTTGTGGTATCGGGGTATCCTCTTTAATATTTTTTTACTCACACATGCATGCGATTTTCTCACACATGTCATTTCTTATGTAGAAAAATAATGATTCGATGGAGTTCTAGGCTGTCTAGGACTAGGTGGTTCTTAGAGTGATCAGATAGATGAGGTGGGATCCTATGCCTTTAGACATCTATCAAACACCTACCCTTTTGGTAGGTTTTTCTATGGATGTTTATTCACAACATGTGTTTTTACATTTATGGACTCTTTATTTGGTGGGATTTTATTCTAGTCCTATTTAATTTCTAGTATCATTTTGTCATACTCTGTGGTTTGTATCATACTGTATGAATTCAGTTTACACTCAGTGTTTTTACATTTAGGCATTTTATTTGTGGAGTCTTTTATGTGAGTATGGGTATATAGTAAAATGCATCACATTTTGGGGATATTCCTAATAGGTGGTGACATATAGAGCCTGTCCAATCAGAGGCAAGCATGGAATAGTCACATCATGGGCTCCTTTGTCAAGATTCACAATAGATTTTTATCAAAGTGAATATTTTTTGCAGATTTGGCAATGAATGAGGTGTTTCTTACCTGGGATCCACCCAAGAGTGTTATCAAGGTGTGGCGTTTCTTGGGTTTGGATGGGTAGTATCTGTGGTTATTAGCCAAAATTTATAGAGGTGAAGCACCCTTTACATATTTGACATGCAAGGGGAAGCCTTTCATGTGGACAAAGTAATGTCCTCAATGAATTCATGTCTGGAGGCAGAGGGTGAAGACTGCTCCCATATTGGGACTGCCATAGGTGGGTGTTGTGTATAAAGTGTTTTGAGACACCTTAGGGGCAAGGTTTGTTTGCACCATGATGTAGGGGAAAGAAATGAATGCCTATTGTTCATTCCATTTGATACTTTGTGAGAAGAAATATGTGAACCATTATATTGAAAAGGTAGCATTAGTCTTCAAATTGAAGATGTGGATACTCTACCTAGTGGGTGAGAAATTTACCATATACTATGACAACATGATTTTCAAGTATATATTCTTCAGAAGGATCAAAACATGAATTATATGAGATGGATAGAGTTCATCTAGGACTATAAAATTGATATTTTCTATAATACAAGGAATGTGAATGTAGTGAAAGAGGTTATTTCTAGGAGATCCAGCTTGTAGTTGCTGAGTGAGGTGTCAGAGTAGTTGGATGCACTATAGATATACATTGTCGATGGAGATAGAGCTACATAACTCTATTCGATGGTTTTCAACCCTAAACTCTTATAGAGAGTCATGGTGGTAGAGTAAGAGAAAATAACGAAGATACATATCATTCTTAGTTTCCCATAGGTAATGAAAATGATATTTGTTCGATAGGTGGGGAGAACATCATTCGTTTCATATGGTGCACAGTTGTACAAGTGGCATATCAGGAGGAGGTCCAGAGGATGTTCACACAAATCCAATTTGTGTATCCATCCATTTGTGGAAATGATGTACCATGATCACTGATGTGTATTCTAGGGGCCGATGAGTAAGAAGGTAGTGGTAGAGATCATTTCTCGATGCCTCGTTTGTTAACAAGTGAAGGCTGAGCACTAGGTTCCAACGGCCTTGGACCAACCCCTTGAGGTTATAGACTCGAAGTGTGATGGGATATTTAGGGAAATTATGAAATTTTTACCATTAAAATCTTGGGGATGTGATAAAATATGGATGATCCTTGAATGACTCACCTAACCATCACACATCCTACCGATCTATGGGAAAAGTTCAGTAGAGAACTTTTGACGCCGCTACGTGTAAGAGATTTCTCATCTTAAAGGAAAACAATTAACTATCATTTAGGTCATGATGGTCATTTCACATTGTGGAAGTGATTTCATGTGGTTTTTGGGAAACAGATATGATTTATCAAGGTGTTTTACCCCAACATAGATGGCTAGATAAGGAGGACCATTCATGTTATTGAGAATATATTATGTGCTTGCATCATAATCACTCTTCACATTTTGGGGATCATCTACCTCAGGTGTACTTTTCATATAACAACAACTACCAATATTCCAATGCTATGGAATGTTTTTAGTCCTTTTATCCATGACCATACATGTCACCACATTTCTAGAATAACCTATGAGAATCATCACTCATTTGTCCAGAGTTAGTGCGGGCCACCACTAAGAATGTGAAGATTATCCAGGAGCCGATGAGGACTACACAGAACTGATTGATGTGGTTTGATGATAGTTTATGGAGGCCATTTGTGTTCATAGAGGATGTATATGTGTTCATTTGGGTATCACCTTGATGGGGACTACATTAATTTTTACAAGGCAACAAGTTGTCTCTGAGACACATCGTCCCTTTTCAGATTCTGAGCAGTGTTTGCGAGGTGGTGTACCACCTACCTATTCCCCCATAGTTTTAACAAGAACATGATTTCTTCGATATATTTCATCTAATGAGGTATGTACATGATCTATCATGTGTAATCAAATGGGAAAATATGGACATTAGACATGGTATTATTTTTTAGAGTACACGATGGAGAATGAGGATCAATAGGAGAGGATCCTTAATGGGAGGTAAATTTATCTGGTATTATTTTGGTTGAATAATTAGAATATATAGGAGATAACATGGGAGTGTGAGGATCATATTAGTGCCATGTACCCTCACTACTTTATTGAGTAATCCTTGTTTTGGCTTTTTGGGATGTAAATTCGTAAGGTGGGGAGTATGTAGTGGCTGAAATTCTTTCATGTCTTATTTTTATAAATTAACATTGAAATTTTTTCTGACTAGGAATTAAGATGGAATGAGATTCAGAGGCCTGGTGTGGTTGGAACAAGTCAATAAAAAATATTCAGTTTTTTAGAAAAACAACATGCAATTTCACTTTAAAACTATATACAATCTAAAATGGGTCGTCAATCAAAAATCCTAAGGCACCGTTGCGTTTTGACTCCTAATAAACCCTAGGTTTGGACTGACCTCATCTGGTGCCATCCAAATGAAAAAGTTAGTTTTTGTTTCAATCATTAATTAAATATATTAAAAATATTTTATTTCAACACAACAAGGTTATCATTTATTAAATGATATTTGTTATAGAATTCTGGGTTATTTTCATGACACTGGAATTCTTCTCACAAGCAGAGAAACATGACTCTCTAATGAATGTCGGTGGTTCAAGAATCGACGATGAAGGATAGAATGTTGGATCGAATATTGATGTATCGATGAATAACTATGACACAACATTACCCTTCATCAATGATCGATCCAGGATCCAGGTGGAGAATTACTCATAGTGATACGTTTTTAATTTTTTAATCTGGCAATGAACATGGACCAATATACAAATAGGTTGATACTTGTTTTGATAGATTTTGAGATGATAATTATATTGATGGGATTTAATGGGGGTTAGATCTATTTGAATACATCATTATTATCGATCCCTCTAACAAGGATGAATCATGACCGATATGAACAAAGGTCGAGATTCTTCGTTCTGGTTCTTTTTTTGCTTCTCCCTTTTCCCATGTTCATCGTGTTATTTGCAGTCTTCAGATTCTTCATGATTTTATATGTGGAACTATTTTGGATCCTTCAATTAATTGTATAGAGATACACACTATATATCTGACACCCAATGAAACTATTAAGGCATGATGGTGGAGGCGTGATGCTTTTCAGTATATGCATAGTGAGCAGGAAGGATGGGGGGCTTTCAGTATGGAGGTGGAAGTCGTATGTGCCCTAATATGGTTTGTTTAGGAGAATCTATAGGGAGATTCCATTGGCTGGCTGGTTAGTGGTGTTAGATCATGAACAAGGGTCCACATCCAAACCGATGTGGCTGGTGCGCATAGGTCATGGGAGGAGGCCACAACATTGGCCAAGGGACACTGATCAATATCATGTTGAAGGAAACCACCATGTTTGTGAGGCCATGGGGATAGGTATAGAAGGAGATTCAGCCACGTGAAATGAGAAATGAAACTGCATTGGTGGGAGGCACACGATCTAGGCGGACCCGATGCGGCACACTGAACCGGCCCACTACAGAGGGACAAACCAGAGACGTTGGGCCACTCTAGCAGTTGCATGGGCCGGGCAAGTTTGTGCTATGCTATAATAGAACTAGCTAGACTGGGTCAAGTTGTCTGGCAGCTCAAGTCAGATTGGACTCGAACCAGACTCCAGTAAGACACATTTTTACAAAAACAGCTGTAAAATTCAAACTATGTGTGTATTTGATGATCTGTATCTTGTGTTGGTATCCTTTATAAGAGAAATATCTTTTTATTTACTCTAAGTGCCTTGTTTTGGAATTTGTAAGATGACCTAATGAATTGAAGAGTAGGTTCAACCAATACAATCATGCTATGATCAGAATCCTATTGTAGGATGTTCCTTGGTTATGATGTGACTTCATTACTATGTGATATTTGGACAAAATAACTTACAAAAACTCCATGTCTAATAGACACACCGTGTTTCATCAACATACCTAGTTTCATCTACACTCATTTTGTTATTGACATTCTTTTTATCAACACTTAATTTTTTATAGACACTCCTTGTGTTATCGACACTCTATGTGTTACTGATAAGAGGTTTTTTTTCAAACTATGTCTGATAATCACGATTTTTGTGCTACAGACATATACTTGTGTGAGATGAAAATACTTCTACTGTTTCCTTTTTGTTATAATGTTTATTTCATCATGGTACTCTTCATGTATATCTTTTCCATATACTACATGTATTTTTTTCATGTTTACTTATTTAATTTATTATTGGTATTCATTTGTGGTTCTGATGTGTCCTATTATGAGTTGTTTTACTCACCCATTCAAGAGATTTTTCCACAATTGTCATGTTTTGTGCAGACAATCGACATATTTACTATGTTCTTGGTGAACCCGGTCCAGGTGGTTCATAGAGTGATCAGATAAAAGAAAAGCACATATACAGCTTCAGAAAGTTGTCATGAACCTACCATTTATGTAGTGTTTTTAGTGGATGAGTATTATGAAATTGTGTTTTCAACTTGATAGACTAATTTTATTGGTGGGATGATATTTTTACATATTTACTTTCCAATTTTTTACTTTCATACTTGGTTGTTGGTGTCTTCATGCATGTATGCATTGACTTCTCATAATTATTACATTTCATCATTTCAGGCTTGGATTTTTATGTGTTTATACATGTATATAAAAAAATGCCTCCCATTTGTGGAAGATTCCTACTCGGTGCTAGTCGCCAACCCTAGACTATTGGAGTAGGTCTTGGGGTATTCGTGGTACATGCCCATCAAGGATGGTTCATGACACAACTGGTGTGATGATGATAATAAATTGGGATGCAATATAAATATCCTCTTTTAGGAATAATGATTTTTAAGTGTATGTAGAAACATGTAATATCATATGGGACTCTATATTGGAAGAATATGGGACTTGGTGTTGAAGGGAATTGGACTTTCAGTTATTATAATGACATGTATATGTTTATAAATCTATAATAGGGGTTCATACTTGTTACATAAAGGTGTATATCATAGTATTGAAACATAAAAGAATATATTCTATTTTGTTTAATTTAATTTATTCATTTAATATATTATCCACTCATCCTAACCGGTGAAACATTTTTTAAGAGGTTTAAAAAATAGATAATGTTATACTAAAACAAGTCACACCTGATTCAGCCCCCATGTGTTACTACACAACTCATTAAAAAATTAACTAGTATCATAGCTATTAACACTTTTGGATTTATTTAATTTACATTTATAGCAGTTTATTTTAGATGTATAAGAATTGAATATTTTATTTTTGAGAAAATTCAGAAGATATTAAAATGAAAAATCATATCTCTACTTCTGATGTTACAGATGTTTTTTTTCTAAATACTACACAAAACAATATGAAAATAGTGGGAAAATATCTAAATGCGAAATAATATATGAATGAATATAAACATCATGATGAAGGAACTCATAATGGCCATTATTCAATGAAATTATTTGATTATAATTTTGATGAATCAATTTCTAGCTGTGATGAGAACATGTTCAATTCTGATAATAGGGGAAATCTAAATAATGTTTTGAAATATGTGGTTACATGTATGATAAAGGTGTTTATGGTATGTAAGAATTAAATATTATAGATTTAATAAGTGGATAATTCTATGAAATTGGAATTTACTAAGAAGGAATATATATGAAACATAGTCACACAAATGTTTAGAGAAAAGGATGAAATAATATCTCCTTCAAATGAAATATATATGGAGGATTTTGGTGAATTGAAATTTAATTTTTGTGAGAATGATATTTTTTGAAATGGTCCATAAAGAATTTATCCTTGAAAAGAAAAAACCAAATAATATATAATTGAATGTAAAAGATGATACACTAAAAGCTAAAACCATAATAATTATGAAGTATAAAAATTTTTCCCTAAAGGAAATCTAGTTTAATTATAGTGTTTTTTAGAATATAAAGAATCAATGTGAAGAAAAAATGAAATCATTTGAATATGGTATGATTTCACTTAACATAAAATGTTTTAAATTTGAATTGAAAATGAGAAACAATGAAGATATAAAATAAGATACTTCTCAAGCTAAAAATAAAAATGTACTTCAAAAGGTTCAGATAATATGTTTCTTATTTATGAAAACACTCAGTCTAGTGGAAATACGACATTGAGATAACGAATCATAAATATTATACATTGTTATTTAAGAATTGATTCCTCAATCATGATAACCTTATGTGTACTAATACTAGTTTGTTACTAGTTTAGATTCCAAAATAATATATGGAAATGTATGGGTGAATAATGATTCAAATAAATCCACTAAATCCTTATATATGGATGTGATAAAGTGGAGAAGTAATTTTTCTCATCGAAAATAATATATACAAATAATTAATTTTTCTATTCTATTAGTGAATTTGTAATTTTGGGCTTTAGATAATAAATTTATATCAATAAATTTCATTATGTTAAAATAAAATTATTCCTACATTTAGTGGGATAAATAATGAAGATATGTTGAAACATACACAACAGGAGAAAAATCCACCAAAAGAGAATTATAATATTAGGAATATATATGATTACGTTCAATATTTATTTGGTTATTACAATATAACTGTTCATTATTATTGTGAGTTCTAGTTTGTTCTAATCTCATAAATATAATCTATGGATATGAATAAAATAACACAAAATAGGTTAATAAGTTAAGAAAGTAAGATGGCTGGATATCCTCGGTATGTAAACATAATAAGAAGGATGACACCAAAAAAATATTGAGATGTTTGTTATCAATATTGTGAGGAGTTCCTCACTAATGAAAAGATAATTATATTATTGTAGGAAAGAATATATTATGGACCATTGTTAATTTTACAAGAACATAAAAACAATGTGATGAAATATCGAATAGAAAATCATCCCAAAAGAGAAAAAACAAGATTGATTTGGTGAAATAAATCACTGATGATGAATTTTAAAAGTTTTCGATAAAATAAATTGATGAATGAAACACTTATGTCAAACTGTTTAGTATGTTTATAAATTTGAGTAAAAATACCATGAAATGGTTTAATGGAAAATTGTAATTCATAATGATAATAGGAAAAGAATATATGATTTGTATGCTAATAATATTTTTGTGAAAATGAGTTCAAACAATAAAATTAATAATGATCATTTTCTTAAACAATTCAGGATCACATATCCTGAATAGTAGGAATACACCAAAAAGGTAGGGAAAGAAAAAAAATTAAATGGCTTTGATTTAAAATGTTAATAAGACTTTTTAACCTAAGTAGAGAAGTGGGATGAGAAAAACTCTCATCCCTGATGTACTAACTAAGGATCATGATGAACCAAATTATTCCAATATAGAAATTGTGTTCGATTTTATTTTATATAATTTAACATCAAGAATGTATTTAGGGGGAGACCCAAATTTAATATAATTTTTGAATGTACTAAAGTTCAAATTTTGACAATCATAATAAAATATTATCATAATTTTTCTTTTTTGATATATATTGAATTATATCTAAATATTATTAGAAAATTTTATTTATGAACGAAAATGACGATAACTAAATATTGAGTACGTCTATTGATGGGGAAAAAAATAAATATCTCTATATATCTCAATCTCATTTATTAATTTTTGAATATCAGAAGTTCTGATGTGGTATGGATGTATTAATTCAAAATTCCTAATTTTTGGAAGTTGGAGGTTTTCATCAATAAGCTATTCCAGTTAAAATCACTAATTTTTAAGATTAAATGTACAATATAAATCATAGATATTGTTCACATGGTGATAAATAGAAAAGTAACATGAAATGATGAAGTAAATTATTTCACTATAATGATTTTAATCTATTTGTTATGATATATTCAAAATATTAGTTGAAAATAAATATAAAAATCCTTGAAAATATATTTTAGTGTTGTTATCAAATGAGGAATATCCATTGAAAAAATTGTTCTTAAATTTGATTTTACTTGTTTTCAACATAGATAATATCTTTTGAAGATTTTGTGATTATTAATTTTATCTCTTTTCAATGCTAGTGGTGAATCCATACATATTTGAAGTAAATATGATGATATGTGTCAGTTGAGTGAAATATGTTCTTATGTATGAATTATAAAGATGAAAATTCCATCCCAAAGGTACACCATTTTCTTTTTTTTCAATAAGAAGTATAATTTTACACTAAATTTTTAAAAAATGTGGGAGTTGAAGACAAATAAAAAGGGGGATATCAAATAACACATATGTTTTATTTATTTTTATATTTGATTCATTATGATGAGATGATGAAAATTGAATGAGTTTTAATTTGGAAGATTTTTTTCGATTAATAAATTTCATGAAATATTGGAAATGATTTAGCATTTAGCACATATTCTTATTCAATTATTGGGGAAGAAGATTAATCAGATGAATATTATGATTAATAAAAAATATTTAAATGATAATTTTCTGATGGTGACATTAAGTCAATGTATTGTAATGTGATGGGTATTGTTGAATGAATGTAAATTTTGTTTTTTACTCTCTTTTTGGTTTTAATAAAAATAGTCCTACCACATTGGTCTTCCATGGTTAACCACATTGGATAAGTTATTTGTAATTTCACCCCTCGTCATCCATCAAGGGTGGTTGTGGATGTACATGGGAAGAGGGAACCTACTGAAGGTGAGTTATAGAAATAAGATCCACTTTGTGTGGATACATAATGGGGAGAAATAACCAGTGTGGGGAAGTGCTATTGAGAATTGCGATCAGACCCTATTACACACTCTTAACTGACATATGAGGCAAGTTGTTTTAAATTTAAGCGGGAAAAAAATGAAAATATGATGTCAGACTAACTCTAGCCAGTAACTATTTCTCTGAAATTCATCATACACAAAGAATTTGTGATTTTTAATGAGGTTTATCTGAGACATTGGATCCATTAAACTATAATTGAATTTCTCCTTCCTTCATCAGAGATGATTTTATTCATTGTACTCTTCTTATCACAACCATGGTTAGTCAAGAAGAGTCATTTGTGACTCATTTCATCATTCTAATGATATGAATATGATCAAATACTCATGAAATATTGTTTTCATGATTGAATAAATATAGAAGTGAATAAAATAAAATAAAATTAGTGGATATGTTTTTAATGTTACAGGGATTCTCGTAGTCACAAAATGAAAACTATGTCATTATAAAAATAGGTTGATGTGGTGCATATTTTTTATGTCATTAGAACATTCATTAATAATTACCATTCATGATATCATTTGAAGAGTGAGGTTAAATCATATTTGATGATATTTTTTATAGTGACGAAGAAAAAAATTGAATCTTTAATCATTCTATATTCTCAAGGATAGTCCATATACTTATGGTAAAATTTTAAAATAACTGGCATTATCAAGAATAAGTTTTGATTATGTAAACTAATTTTGATATCCAAACTATGCTTCACAAATGGGAAATAAGATAACCCATATATAATGTTATGTGTAGAAGAAATAAATAATTTGATTTTTCGTACTCTTTTATGAAAAGTGGAATTGATGGACTTTGTATAATGACACATTATGTGTTGATGTAGATAGTGATACAGTATCTTGAGTAGACGAGGTGTTCATGGGAACTTATTTCATGGTTCATGTATTAATAAAAATTAATATGGGTTAATGACTTATGTGATTAAATACATTCATTAATTGATAATCATATGTGAATGAAGATGTGTATTTTCTATGAGAGTTTCAATATATTCTTGTCTATGAAACTGAATAGACAAATAGATGCCTGTGATATGATATCATGAGAAAATATTTTATTTTCAATATGAAGAAGTATATAATGTAGGTTTCATTAAAATTTATTAATGTACGTATTATGTGAGTAGACAATGAATACTATAATACATACATGAAGTTAGAGAGTAGATGCAATTGCAATATATTTGGCTCGAAGTGTGTTCAGTAATTGGAGGATGATATCTGGCATAATTTTAAAAGGCATATACTTAAGTTTCTAGTGTACTAAGATCAATCTAGATCTTTTGACTTTTAGTAGATAATAAGAAATATCTGAATATTATTTTTAATTTACTGAATTTATTGTGTATTTTACATGATCATATCATGTGATACTATTTATTTGCAAATGAAGACATTATATGTAGTAATTTTAGAAGTACTCTAAATCCTACATATTTCATTCAATATGTGGGAATATATATTCTATGAAAAAAATGTATTGGACGTCATCATTGGGACTCAAAATTTGATAAAATTCATAATGGTCCTCTAGAATAGGTGTGTTAGTTGCTATAAACACTGTGGGATACGATATAAATTTCATTTTATGGGAATTAAGAGTTACTATTATAATTGGGAACATTTAATCTCTTGTCGGAATCTAGAGAAGAAAACTGTGGGAAATTTTTTTCATTGGAACCAGACTCTCCCTTATAGTAACGACCTATATATAGTGAAGATTCAGTAACTGTGGTTTTAACTAGATGTAGAAATGGGTGGGTTTGAGTACTGGACCTTGAAAAATATTTTCTTTTATATGTCATTTAGTTTCAACATTGAACAAATGTTAAAATAATTATAATATATGAAAAAATATTTATTAGGTATAATGAAATTTAAATATTTTTAAAAAATCCACACATTATTCAACCCCCAGTGTGACTACATAATCTAATCAAAACATCATGTATGAGTTAAATTGAGTTATCAACTTTATAATTATATAAATGAAAAGATAACTACTATAAAATGACATTAATGAAATCCTCTATGATATGCATATAATTGATGTTGTGTTTATCCCCAAACATATGAGAGAAAATCAACCGTTTATAAGGAATACTAATCAATAAAATTGATACGATATCAACTAGAAGTTAATATTTATCATCATACCAATAGATAATCATAAGTTCTCTAAGAAAATAAAATATGACTTCTCATTATTTGATTTTGATGTGGGATTTTTTTACTGTAATCCAATATATTAATATGAAAACATAAACTTAAACTGGTGGTAGAATACCACGATTTATAGAAATCTAATTCCCATTAACATCAATGAGAGATTATTCAAAAACATGATATGCGATCATAAAATTATTAAGGGTATTCATTAATAACACATCATGTAATCCTTGAGGTGGTATTTTGATTACAGTAGTTATTCTTCAAATATATAATATTGGGTAGATCTTGAATCAAATGAGATATTATAAGTTATATATTGGATGATATTTGTACTTTTCAGTACATCATTATTGTACACCTAATCAGAAATAGTGATCACATAAGATTTCCATTTTTCTCTTACCTTAAGAAATTATTATTATTATTCATCATTATTAAAAATATGATTTTAATTGTAGTTAGCAAAGTGAAATTACTCCTTTAATTTGAAACACTACATCATGAGAGGTTTATTATATAGATATTTCACCCAATTCACATCACTAGCCAACTTCTTCTGATATGTTCAGAATTTATCGACACAATCATCATCCTTTATATACATAAAAAAAATTAGCAGTCCAAAAATTACAATTTCCTCTATGATTATGTCTACATTTTGATCATTATTGAAAGATCATATTCTTATACCCATTGTTTTTAAATTTTCCTTTCAATTCAATTATTATCAGAGGCATGAGATTTTTGTGAAACTCTAATAGAAATTTCCAACATAATAGAATGTCAAATTATTTATTCACATATTTTGATGTCCCTTAAGGATAATTCAATTTATAGAATTGTTTTTGTGACACTAAAGAATCAATCATCCTAATTTTAGTTTGGAGTTTAATACTAGAAGCATTCATTGAAGGTTTTGTAAAATATTTACCAAAAGTAATACCATATACATCACCTATTCACTTTTTCTCAAGGAATTTCATCACTCTTTTAGGAAACAAAAAATGAAATTTTAAATTATCCTAACTATTGAGGATGAAAAAATATTTTTCATAGTACTATTCCATTTCTCAAAAAATATTGTATTAGAAGAAACACTAAAGTAATATGGTCGATGTTTCTATAAGGGAATAAAAGTTTGTTTTTCTCCACATTTATCAGTTGTAATCTACCCATGATTTATATCATGATATTTTTTTGAGACCATAGAAACATTATTTTCAATTCCATATCTCATAACATTAGGATTAATAGTAGAATAATAAGTTTATTATTTGTATCATTTAGTATTTGAGTGATTCATTTGGGTTTTATCTATAAAAAACCACCAACCATGATGCGAGCACCAATAAACATCGAGGGAAACCACATATCCATGAAAACTCCTTTATAGGATGTATAAATCATTACAAATTTTTCTATATAACGATAGTTTTAATGTATTTAATTCATTTGGATCTCATATTAAAATCAATTAAATGGATCATAACGAGTTTTTGAATTTCCAAAACATATCCCAATGGAGTGTCACAATAGGTATGTTAGATGTCCCATTTTCATGTACAATGTGAGGATCAATACAAATCAAAGTGTAAAATTTTCGATATTATTACCCCTAAGAATGTATATGTTATAGGTATAACCACTAATATTATTTTGACATGGATGTAATTTCTTAGAAACCACTTGACCTATATATGATAAAAACTAACAGATATTTCTTTGTAAACAGACTTACCCATATGGTTTTCACAAAAATTTTCTCATCTTAATTTAAATGTTTACTAATGTAATCTTTGTTACAGTCTATATTGAACCCCACATTACATAAATAGATAATAAAGTATAGTAAATGATTATTTTTTATAGAAAATTAAATACAATGAAAAATATATAAAGGACTTAATCCTTTGGAAAGCTGGATATATAAACAACTAGATAAAAAGTGATGTTCATAATCTCCCAAAATAATTTTTATAACTATCACCCTTCTTATAAATATAATACATAATACATATCAATATAACCTCATAAATAAATCTAAATAATGTGTTTTATCAGATGCTCATTTAGGTTAAAAAAGAGTCATATCAATATAACATGAGTATTAGGTAAATTAATTATGAGAATAATATTTCAAACCCAATAACAACATATCATATATCAGAAACATGAGTTGTGGGAAAAATATTTATAGTTCATAATAATATATCAATGCTTTCTACGAATACATTAATAACATGTTTTTCATAGGTTAACAACACATATTCCTTCATTGGGATTGGGATAACCTTTTTCATTACATATTTTAGGCTTGGAATAACCTATTAAATACCCTTTGTTGAGATTATAATAACCTCTCATGTTCCCTATTTTGATCTTGGGATAACCTCCCATATACTGTGTTTTGGTCTTCAGAAATCCACCCATGTATCCTTTATCTCATTGAATTTTAATCAAAAATAATGAAATTAGAGAGAGATATAGGTCCTACACATCATATAATAAATTCATTTTTGTTCCATATTATCCTAAAACATTCATCCAAAAATACAACTTGAATTTGGAAAAGTTTTACTAAACATTTCATAATTGAACAACCCATGAGTATGAAAAAAGTTTCTTAAACATTTTAATATATATAAAACTATGGGTAACAAATGGAAATCAAATTGTATTCACTAACAGTTATAATCATAATAAGAATTCATCCAAGTAAATCTTAAATATTGTATCATTGGATCATATTAGCTTTAAAGGAGATGTAAAATCAAAATTTTCATCTTTGAAAATATTTATTTTAAAGTTAGCATTGAACATTTATCGAGGAAATTATTCTTTCCATTTTCAAACCACTTATTTAAAATCAAAAAAATTCTCACCAATATTAATGAAAAAAAAGACTTTGAACGAAAACATAAAAACATATAAAATGTTATTTAAACCATTGGGTGGTCATTCATGGAAAAAATTACATTCACATCATACATGATAAAGAAAAATATTCCTTTCATATTTTTTATAAATTTCAAAACTACCAATTTTAGAAAGTGACAAAATATTCATTTTAAAACATTTCATAATTAATTAAAACATGGGTAAAAATGACATTAATTCATTATCATTGAATTTTAGAAAAATTGTTATATTTTTTGAAACTTTGATTTTTAAAAAAATTTGTTTTTATCAAGTAGATATATAAGGTTTGTTGACCTTGATACATTATTTGTATTATTAAAAAAAGAAAGAGATGAAAATTGTTGAAAAAAATTTAATTTCATTAAATATATATTGGATAAGTAATTTAATATATTTATTTAGAGTAAGATCAAATTATATTTTCAGTGATGGATTAATAATAAAAAATCATGATAAAAAAATTATATTTTAGGACTGAACCATTTAATCATTAGAAAATTTTTATTCATAATCCCTATAAATGAAATGTCTTCATATAGACTTGTAAATCCACATAAATTTCATATTAAGAATTATAAAATATATCATGTTAATTATATAAATGAAAATAAAAATAACTTCTATATATGAAATATGTCCCAAAAATATTAAATTTAGATGTAAATCCCATAACTCAGGTCTAGAAAATCTCCAAACACATTCTATCCTCATATATAAAAAATGTTGGTTTATTTTACATCTATTCCATAAATGTGATCATATTTTTCATATATAATGTAGAACCCCCTGGTTTTTGGTACATGACCCTTTATTTTTATTATTTTTAAATTAGATAATGTTTTTGTCGTGTTATAGGATATTTGGATTGGTTTAGGTATGATTTATAGGGGTTACTAGAGGTTAACAAATTGTGGACGTTTTGTAGAAATTGTGCATCCTTACTAGGGAAATGTAAAATATTTTTTGGGAGTATATATGAATGTGCATAGTTTTGTTATAGTTTGGTTAAACCATTGTAGTACACAAGGAAATGATGAAAAATAGGTTGAAAAAGAATGTATGGTGCCCAAAGGATCTATTGGTGAATGCCAATCCTGGGAGCGAGTTCCATGAGGTAGTGTTAACAGAGAATTGGAACATGGATTTCCCAACCATGTATCCAAACTCTGTAGTATATAATTGGAATCATAAAACCAATTAATCTAATAATAATTAACTCATTAATCCCACATTATTCACCTTTTCTATCAAGATCTCAAATTTCATATCATATACTTGATAGAGATCTGATCCCCTTTGATCAAGAGGTGATTATCAAAAGAATAAATGTTTGTGGGAGATCATAAATCCTCAGTATTTCATATATTATCGACATTATTATTAGATTTCTTCATTATTATCCTACTATACCTATATATCTAGTGTATATAAGACATATCTATGATCTATTATAGTAATATTGATGATTAACGACTGGTTCTCTTGAACTGTATAATATCCACAATTGGATCTAGATAATCAATGTTTCATTCATTACTTTGGTCAACTATTGAGAGGTAGGTGGGTTATCCCCCATCACTAGAGGATTAGTTTTAATTAAAATCATTTCACCAAATTGTTTTGAAATCTATGTGTTATTCATGATAGTAACACCCTTTGGGTTATTGTTTTAATGTTTTGTATATAGAATGGTTTCTTGGAAAATTATCCTAGATAAGAATTTGAAATTGGTAATTTTAAAATTTTGGTTTTTTTATAAACAAAAAATGAATATTGAATATATATGAATGAATATAGTTTTTATGTGTAATAGTTTTTCATTGAATATTTCATGCATGGTCTGTGTTAGTACATTCATATTCATGGCCATGTTTATGGGGAATGTGCTACTGAATAACCACATTTTGGTCGCCTTATAATGACATTGTGGATCAACAATAGGCTGGTCAATAGTATGGAACTATCATATAGCAATACATGGTCCTGTGTGTAGACATATATGGTTGTCAAAATTTAATGATATTTTTTTATTCCTGGAAAATATTTTTTCCATGGAACTTCTTCACTATTAAGTGAAAAATATTTTAACTTCATTAAACTATTTTATGTAAAATATAATAACTTGACCATGTCCTAATGGTTTGACATTAGAAATATTTTGGGGAATTGTAATCCATTTTTACTCAATCTATTCTCTTAAACTATTATGAATTTTTAGATTTCACATATTAGGATACATATAATGGGACGTTATCTTAGATATATTGTGATTCTTTGTGAAAGCTTCTCTATGGAATGTGGTGTTGGTGTCTGGAGCATTTGTGGGTGGTACCCGAGTGTATGTCATAGTGTCCAAGTTTTTTAGTCTATTGATTTTTTAGCATGTCTTTTGGATTCCTCTGGTACTCTTATATATTATTTGACTATTAGGTATACCATTTGTTTTATTATTCTTTTCGAGCATCATATTACAGTTTAAATGTTTATTAGTTACCTTATCATAAAAAGGTAACAACCTACCCCAAATGTTATTGAGTCCCATGGAATTTTTTTCATCCATTAGGGTCTTAGGGAATTAACATAAGGATAGTAGAACCACAATGTATCCTCATCAAAATGTGGAGGAGAAGAATGTTACATACATTATCAGTTTTGTTTAATGATTCAATAATAAATGGTATTAATTATTATGAATACATATCATTGAAATAGTATTTTTATTCCATTGTAATTAAGGAAATGGAAATTATATTTTTTCAACATGAAAGGTATGTTATAATACTACATTGTTACTTATTGTTTTTCTAAACATTGATTGACCATGGTTTTTGGGTAAATATGTGTTTTTTGACACATCTAGATGGATTTTTAGCTCATCGTTGTCAGTTTATCCAGTGAGAATCACATTCCAAGAATTTATAGTATTAATTTAAACTATAAATACATTGTTTATTAAGAGATTAATGTATTATAAAAATACTAAAATAGTTCATTGTTTTGAAAATACATAAAATTGATTATTTAAAAAATATGTCTTGTATTCTATTAAAAAATGATAAAAATGATGAAATATACATATATTGAAAATTTATAATTATTATATATCATGATATTGTAAATTGGAATATAAAAGTATTTTCTTTCCAGGGAATGAGAATGAAATAGATATTATTTGGTTATAGTGAGTGGATAGGGTAAGGCATCTAATAAATCAACTGGAAGAGTCCATTGAAAATGGGGTTTCACAGGAGCCATAAGTGAATAAATAGTTAGTCCAAATAATTGAATAATATTTTCAAGAAATAGATAGCGGTTGTAAAAATGATGATTAATGAAATATGGGATATTCGATATAGTTCCAAAATTATAATCCACTATCCATTCGTGTGGATTATAAATTATAAATGGTACATTTCAATGTGAATTTGATAAATTAAATCCTCAATATAATTTGATCACTAGCTATGGTGGATATATATTAGTTATAATATATTCATTAGGATATATAATACTATTAGTGGGGCTGATCTATATAAGATAAACTACACCATGGTATGATGTTAAGGGGTTTTGTGGAAATTTTCAAGATGAAATTATACCCTTTGACTATTCATATTTCAAAATCAAAGAACATATTTTTCATAATGTAATAGAATATATCAGAGAGAGTGTATGATGTGAAGTTTATGAATATGTACTACTTACAACCAAAAGTTTCAACATGTGCATCCGTGAAAAAATAAATATTTGAGGCATGGTTATCATGATATATTTGTTAAAAGTGTTTTAATATATATATTATAAACAATTAAAATTTCAAAAAAAAGATAGGTGAAAAAATGGATATCTCAGTAAATACTATTTGCGGGATTATATCTATTGTAATTTGAAACAATGGAAAACATAACATTGGTAATATGTGTAAGTGGGGTACCCATATCTATTGTGTTAGGACACCACATTATTATACTATGATAATAGTTATCATTCCACCTCAATCAAAAATGTAATCCTAGGTGTTTTTAATATTGTTTATTCGAGAATATAATGCATGATTGTGTGACATCAGCTATATATTGCACTAATTTTCATTGGATGAGATATATTAAAAACAATTTTTCTAATTATATAGGGATAGTTGTTCAAAAAATAACTCATGCTTCATAGGCATCATATTCTTTTAATAGGTGAGATTATTGGAATAACTATCCTCGTCAAAATTGATAGAGTCAAAGTGATTCTAGGAACACCATTGATCCTCAAACCATAGGATTATGACACTGTAATAAAGGGAAAATTGTAGTGGGTAAGAAAATTTATGTATAAAATAATGAGATGATGCATAATCAAACATGTCCTTTGATGGTAGGTCGTAAAATTACATTTAATTATAAACTTATGAAAACATTTTTTTGATAATAGTGTGTCTCACCCATTTATTTATCTTCATTTTTTAATCACATGTTTTTGTATGTTAAATCAATTCTATATGGTTTGAAACATAAACAACCTATTTGAAATAGTGTGTGTTGAGTTTTTATTTGTAAATAATGTTAAATAACAATTGATGCGAATAAAGTTATTTTGGATTTATCTATTATTGATATGGATGTTTAATACTTGTTATTGGATATGTATTGGTTGAAACTGTCCATGGAAAACATCATGTTTTATTCCGAATAGTTTAGTTCCATGTCTCTTGATGGAATTGATCACCTCTTTAGATAATATTCGGATGTAAAATCATTTAGATAATGACCTTTGGAATAAGTTGTTGGAACCAAATCTTATAATTTTGTAGAAATAACTTTTGATTATTTGAATAAGAATGACAATATATATTACAATCATTTTTTAAGAAATTTCATGACGATTTTCGTAAAAATTTCTTTCGATTTTATCCCATAAGAGAAGTTGAGTTTATGAAAAATATCATATTGTGTAAAAATCCTATTTCACTTCCATATCATTAGATGGAAACAATAAAATCTAGGTAGTTGGAATTTTTTTGGATTTGCAGGATAATAATTTTATCATTTGAATGAGAATGTATATATGGGATTCACACATTTTTTTTATGAAGGTCGATGGAACTCTTCATATTTTTGTGGATTATCTTTATCTTAACCACGTTTAAATAATGAATCTTCATCATATTCAATAAAAGGATTATCTCTTTGATCAATTTAAGGAATATCATTGTTTCTCAAAAATTGACATACATTTTAGATAATATAGATATATATTTTTGAAGGTGGTTATTCTAAAGACATCATTCGGAAAAGGATATGGACATAATTAATTTTACATTATGACTATTAGTCTTTTTTAATTGACTAGATATTGTATAGGATTGATGAATAGAATCATTCACATGTATCTATATTCTTTCATGTAAGTGTTTTTTGGTGATATTTTGGTGTAATATAGGACAAAAGTGTATCTTTAGATACACATAGATAATGTGTTGGGAAACCTATGGGGGCAACATATTTATGCTATATTATAAAAATTTTCTTTCTAGATATAAAACATATTATTATTTGGCCATGAAATTTCAAAAAAAGAGTTTATATAGATTAAATATTGACAATCTATATATCTTTAAAACCAAAATAATGTTGTTATGAAAAATTATTTCTTCTAGTTAGTTGGATACTACAAATTTTTTCACATATTATTTTTCATCATTATCATCATTGTTGATCGATTTGATGAGGATATTTTTTCACTTCCTATGAAATGATTCTTATATAAATCCTCTCTTAAACATTTGTTTTTAATTACATTATAAAGTATCATCAAATTTATATAATCTAGAAATGGTTATATATTATCTTGTGAAACATCATGATCAGAATTAGGATGTTTTCTCATTGAAGAATATCATGTGTTTTTATATATATCATTATAGTTATACACAAATTATAAGAACTACCCAACACATATTATGGAGTTAAATGGTTTAGTTCATTCTGTTAATTTGTGGTGTCTCTATATTTTTTGTGAGAAATATATGGTTTTTACATATCATTAAATCTAGAAGAACATTTTCTAAAACAACAAATTTGAATCTAAGGAAAATCATAGTGACGAAATACCAATAAATGTTTTTCATTGATTTTTGTAAATTCTAGTGAAATGAAATCATATATTAGATTTCATGATTAAAAATTTATAATATCAATAGGATAAAGAGATTTCAGATCAGTGGTATCTTATGTCACTCATAGATAATTTTAAACTAGATTACAATGATTAATATATTGTTTCAAATTTATTTTATGTTTTGTGTTATTGCGGATTTTTTGTGAAGGTTATAAATTATAAAAAATATGATCATGAATGTATTTATATGACCTTAAAATTAATTTTTTGAATGACACTGAGGGATTTAAGAAAGAATGGAGTTTAGTGTTATGGTTTAGATATCTTATGGTGGTAACTTTGGATTATCTAGACTTTATTCTCATTGTTAATCATAATTCATGAGGGTATTTTCTACCTAGAATAAAAAAATATTAAAAATTGAATGGATATATATTATTATTTTCTATTATAAGTGTCACAATTGCACATCCCTTGATATTCATAACCCATTATTAGGTTAACTAAGAGAATCAATGGATAGTAGGCATGTTGTACTCATTGCTTACCCATGTGTGGTAATGTGAGATGATATCCAAGGATTTTTTAATTTTTCTACCATGGAAGGAATGGAAAACAAATTCTATATATACAATAGTATATAAAATGAAATTGACTTCTCAAATAATCTATTGTTTTGAAATTAAACATTATGTAAGGTTTTTCGTGACACTATATTTGAAAAATTGTAATATGCATGGAGTTCTAGTCTCGATTGAATTTGACCATGACTCTAGTTTGACATCTCATTTTTTGAAATCCATTTATAAATCCCATGGAAACCGGTAGAATATAACCCTATGTTTTCATCCTCTAATGAATGGATAATTTAGAATGACAATCCAAACCTTGGAGTATATTAATAGGTATTTATTTGTGGATTTTGATGGATTTTGGGAGGAGAATATATGTTATGTGTAGTACTCATACAACAATAGTTATAAAAAATTGAAATAAGTAGATTCCATTGAAGAATTGTATGGGTTACCTTGTCATTATCCACTTATTTTGGGATGGAAATAAGTGATACATAACTATTTTGACTCAAAAATAACCATGATAAAAAAAAAGAAATTTTTTGATTATAAAGAGGAAAGAGACAACTGAGATTTGATAGAAATATGTTTGGGTTATCATCAATGATTGGTTTAATTTGTAATAGTTGATCATGATTTCAGGAGGATCTATATATTGATTGTAAATAAATATTTTGGTATTCAATAAATTTTTTTCCAATTTTATATATACCATTTTTAGATACATGAATGTGTCTGTGATATTTCTTATCTATTAAAATTTTATCCACGGTTTAGTTCTATGCTCACTAAGTTTCATTTACATCAATTGAAGATGTATCAAACAAATCATGAAAATGTGATATGATGGAATCACAATGAACTAGAGCCGAATGATATATTTATTCATGTGCCATTATGGATTGGGAGTAAGAAATTGAATCAATTATAAAGGCATTAGAATTGTCTGGGTTTTAGGGATGCATTGTCAGATTCAAGAAGATAATCTATAGTGTGAGAATCAAATTTCGGAAAAATAGATCAAAAATTTATATAAACACACTGGTTTTATATATTCTATGGATTGAAATACTAATCGGTGAGAATGAATAATCCATGTTTTTGGGTTATATGACACTTAATGTATGTATTTTATGTTACATATTACTTGTGTTATGTTTTGAGATGTTTTTAAATGTTTTGAAAATTTTTGGAGGTGTCTATAGAAGAGAATGGTATGACTACACATACATTTAATAAATAGATATTACTTATAAATAGAATAATATTCACTATTGAACATGAAAACCATTCCAATTCCATATAGTTTTAGTGTATTAGAAAATGGGATACATAACAAACCGGTTCATAGAACATCTACATCGTCTCTCATTTACTCCTTTATTTCTAGAACCATTTGGACACATATTACATCATACACCTCTTCATATTCAGAGGAAATGAAACATATGAAAATGAGAGATTAGATGCTTAATAAGGGTATTAAAGGGAGATATCCATTATATCATAATCACAATTCGAACTAACATAACCATAACATTTAAAAATTAAATCATTCATATCAAAGATCATAATATCCTGTTACGGGATGAATCATTGATGTTCATCAAAGAATATATTACCAGAGAGAATAAAATAATATATGGAATTTGCGGCATACACATAAGAGTACAAGTCAATTTCAATATTATTCAAGATTCACATACAAGACCTTCATAGTGTAAAGTTTCCTTTACTAAAAAGAGTTCACTCCATGTTCTAGCCTATGTTATTGAATCCAGTTTACATTATATTCCACCCATGTATTACCAAAAAGAGAACATTTTCCATTCCATTCCTATTTATCTCATTAGATATTAATATTTACCCAGTGAATTTGAGGGAGATATAGGTACCACTAATGAAATAATGAAAACCCCACATATTTGTGCTCAAGAAAATAAATAATTTATCATATCTTAACCCATGGAAAGGAATGGGATTTATAAACATCATTTTATCATTTTATAACCTAGGGAAATGAAAACAGTTTCATAAATATATTTTCAATATAAATATAAAACATCCTTTGGAATAGTAGGGATAATATCCTTTAAAAATATCACAATTAAAGAATATGTATCATTAATAAATGTTATAATATATGTTTAATAAATTTGAGAGATCACTTGAAAATAATTCATAAAGAATATATCCTCTCTACTTTGAAATTTTTTAATTTTCATAAAATAATGTGTAATATTAAAATAAATAATTTTTATTAAAAATAATCTCAAAATAATATTATGGAATCATCATAGAATTAATATTTCATGACATCTAAAAATTATTTCCATTCTGTATTAATATAAAAAACATTATGATCATACTTATTCAGAATAAGTCAAAAATTACCATATAAGGGAAATGAAAAAATAATTCTTTGTCAACATGTTTAGTGAAATAAGAAATTTTAAAAAATGACATTCAATTGGTATAATAATATTAAGAATATTTTCTAATACATTTTTTTTATTGATGGACTTATAATATAAAAATACCCCTATAAATAATAACATATTAAAAAACTAAGACAATAATGATATTGAGAAATTAGTCCTTTACATATGTATGATTCCCTTTATATGTATAAAAAATTAGATTATAATGGTTTAACTAATTTTATTAAATTATAAAAGAGTAAATTTTATATTTATGTTATCATAGATGATTATCTTGTTACCCTTTTGTTGTTAATATTTCATTATTTCCCTTTTTTATGTGTTAACCACTTCATTTTCATAGGCATTTTTTGTCGAATATTTCTTAGTTCATGTGAATAAAATGTAGCTACGTCATCTAATGAATTATATTAAGATAACATATATCATAATTAACTATAAAATTAATCTATATTATCATTATTTCATGATTTTCTTGGAGAAAACGTTGCATCATCTCATATATATGGGGGTTGTATATATGCATGAGCGAGGATATCATTCCATTAATGGTCAAATGATATGGAAGTGGATTATAAATATTTTCTTCAATAATGTATATAATGTTATAATTATTATATATATTTATTATTTACATCATAATTACTATCCAAGTAATGTTGTGTTGAATAACCGTTTACACTATATCCGGGAAACCTTAAGTCACACATATTCATTTGTGGTACTTTTATTTTTCATAGGATGAATAAAATGTGAAATTTGGTTGTTCAATAATTATAATAACATAACATAATATATTGTATACTATATTAATTACTTTAAAATGGTTAAAAAACATGAAGAATAAATAGAAGAAGAAATAATCATGAATGATTCGGTGAAGTGTATTGTCACTGCTTTGGAGAAATCCATCTTGATATCCTCCTGGGGACACTAGTGATGGTCTTTTGAGATGAACATCATATCTTGAAATTTAAAATTGATGTTATCAAGAGAAATTGGATTATTATATTCTGGATTATAGGATTAAAAATATGTGAATAAGTGAGGGGGGGGGTTCAATTTAATAACTAATGTGTAAGGAAAATTTGGAAATTTAGAAAATATTTAATAATAATAATGTAAATACAATTACAAATACATAAAAAGGATAGTTATTTAAACTAAGATTAGATAATGTTTAAAACCATAATACTATTTATTTTTTGACAAGTGGTGTTAGAGTTTTAAACTGTATCATTTTGACTAAACCTTAGTTAACATATTTAAATTTTAATTAATAATACAACTTTTTTTAATATTAAAAGATTGTAAGAATTATTTATTTGATCTAAATTAGGCCATAAAAGAAGAATATTTTACATTTTAGAAAATATTATAACTATTTGTAAATTTTGATGATGTTTTAAGGTTTTTTTATATTTTAATAAATCATTATTTTGATAAAAAAAATAGTCAATTATTATAGTTATCATATATTGGATATATAAAAAAATAACGATAAAAGTACAAACAGAAAAATAATTATTATGTATCTAAGTGTTCAAGGTCATCTATAATATTCAGTGATAATATAATTTATACAAATATCAATTTATTATAATTTTTTTAATAATTTTTTTTGTTATTTCCATAAATTACACAATTATAACATCAATGCTATGTAAATGATTATTATAAATATTTATTTACTAAATATAAAAAATAAAATACCTTTATTATGTTAAATATAATATACTAGAAAATAATTTTTTAGTCAAATTTTTCTAATGTAAAACATTATATTAAAAATGATCTAGTTATTAAAAACATGAATGTGGTATCTTTAAATTCCTAAAAAATAAATTATTATCGATTTCATAATTTCACCTATATGGCCCAAAAAGTCCAAAATAAAATTAAATCATTATATTATGTTTATTAATTAAATTACATAAATTTATATTCATTCATAACATACATTTGTCCCTATGTTAAAACACAATAGCTATTCAAAATAAAGAAAGTGATATTTTGTGATTTTGTTTAATTAAAATATTATATAAGTCCTTTTACTGTAAAAATATCAATTAATAAATTTATTTATACCCTCATGCATTAAGGGTCGAATTATATTCATTTAATAATGTTTCGGAATATGTTACAGTCCTTTTATAGTCTTTATAATCTTATTTTTACGTAAATTGCACATTTTACCATTTTCCATTGGAACAAAATTTTCTATGGTTATTATTCATACTGGAAAAAAATAAAAGGTACCGATTTATTAAAATTATGAAATATGAATCCATTATATTAATACTTTTTTTAATATTGAATAAATATTTAATGTAATATTTAATAAAAATAAAATTGGTAAAATTTAATGAAAAAAAGAGTTTTGAAAAATTCCTTTTAAAAATAAGAAAATCTGTTATTATAAATTCATGAATAATGTCATTTAAAAAAAATGTGTTTTTTAAAATTAAAATTAAAATTTTATATTTTAATTCTAATGTCAAACATAATTTTAACTTGTAAAGACATTAATAGAGAATATAATTTCTAATTTGTATTATCACTATTCATTTTAAAAAAATTAAATAATTTTTACATGAGGAATTAGAAAATTAAATTATTTCTCTCAAATGAGTTTTCCAAATATTTTAATAAATATACTCACTTATAAAAAAATAATAAAAATTTGTTTTTCATGAATAATGTGATTCTGTTAAAAAAATTGTTCATTTTTAAGCATATACCAATATGTATATATTATGTTTTACCTTAATGTATATTTCATAAATTATTTATTTATATTTATTCCCCTAAATTTATGTTCTAGATTGTGATATAAATTTTAAACTAATAGTGTCTCCTAGTTCGCTTCAACTGGTTGTTTTGTGCAGTGAAAGCTATAGAGTAATTAAAATTATTTAATGAGAAATATTTGGTAAAATATCATGGTGCAACATTATACGCCCCATAAAATTAATTTGGGCCTCAAAATTCTTTAGTTGGATACAAATATATGATGATACATCTACATCATCAAATCATCAGGTTTCCAATTAGCTTTCTCAAGTTGGGGGTTCCACCATAAAACATTAACAAAGCATGTGGTCTTGTTTCTTAGAACCTTTTCACTGCAATCAAGAATCCCAATTAGTTCTAGATCATATAAAAGAACATTATCCAATGGTATGACTTCTTATTTTAGTATATGTTATGTTTTATGTATGTACTTTATTTAGAGAGATATATTGAGAATATCATGAATATGAGATTGAATTGGTGGAAGTGCCAATCGATAACCTACCTTCCCATCACAATCCAAAATTTTAAAATGGTCGATATACCTAGGTCCATTATTTCCCTTATTTTAAAATGTCATCATTCTCTTCTTGGGAGATATTTTTAGAAATAAATTTTCACCCATATAAAACTCTGTTCAGTTTTTACTGATTATCATGAATTTTTTTTTCTCAACTATGATATTATTTTATGTTGTTTTGAATGGATCCAACGTTCTGTTCCACCTCCTCAAAAATTTCAAGAACTCAGAGATTTGTTTACCAAACTTCTTTCCTAAAAGATATAATTATTCAATTCATATCATATAGGGATTCATATTGAGAAATGTGAATACTAGATTGAAAGCTATTTTTTTAGGAAAAAATCATCCAAATTTATTATTTTAACCTAACCACCATAGAAATCCATATAGAAAGCTCTCAATATTATCACTAGAGTTTGAATTGTCTTATAAAACTGAACAAATATCTTTGGTTGATAAGTAGTGTTAAAACATAACATAATATCCAATTCCTACTGAATACATCTCCCAAAAATCATGGTATACTTCAGATCCCTATCATATAAAATAGAAAGTTGTAATCCATATAATCTCACATCTTTCTTAATATCTATTTTGTCAATATACTCTAGTGATATGTTTTCTATGATATAAATAAATTGTTCTCATTTCAAAAGGTGATCAACTATAAACCATACAACATTATCTCCTTTAGTTGTGTTTGGACGTTCAGTGACAAAATACATGTTGATGTTTTTCCATTTCCATTATTGTATGGTAGATGGTTATATTATTCCCTTATTAATTTCCATCTCATGCATAATATTGTAGTAATAAACCCTATGAAAGATATTATATAATATCTCATATCATTTAATCCCACTTGAAATACACTTTTTGGTCCATATACATATTTTTCTATCAAGGATGAACAGAGAAAAATGAATTACGAGACTCATCCATTTACTCATTCTTTAATTTCGATGTGTGAGGAATACAATCACGGTTCATGAACTTTATTATTCCATTATAATCATTATTGAACATAGGAAAATTTCTCTCCTAATTGTTTTGTTCCACATGTTTCATTAAGGCCTATTTAATAATCACTTGTATATATGGTGGTACATTAATTTTAGGAAGATATGATTTATCCCATTTCAATAATATTTATAGATATATTCTTTTCAAATCCATAAATATTGGATCTTTTTTATCATCATCACAGATAAGATAGCATGTTCATTTCCACTAAAATAATATAGCACCTTGTTCTCTTTCCTATGGTGATAATGTATTGATATATAGTAATCATTAATTAACTCCAACCATATCATTTAATGTATATTTAAATCCTCTTGAGTGAATATATAATTTTCGTATTTATTTTCAGTATATTTGTAACACCATTCTCAATAAAGATAATTCCTCTATATCTTTAAATCTGTGATTACTGAAACTAACTCTAAATCATATGTTGGGAAATTTTTTTCTCATGGATTTTCAATTTTCGTGAGGTATAATCAATGACCCTGTAATTTTGAAAGAGAAATCATCATACCATATTAATGGATGGGTCACTTTAGATCTATAAACTCTATCCTATATAGGGTAGTGTGAGCACATTTTAACCAACTAACTTTCTTTTGAGATCCTTGAAATTTTATTCAAAATGTTCTATCGATATGAACATAAATTCTTTTTGATTCAACATGGAGAATTTATTAGATTATTATGATAAATATTTCACAATACATCGATAGTATCACTCAAAACCATGTGACCATCAGATATTAGTCACTGTTACTGGTTTAGGACAACAATCAATAATTTTTTCCTTGTTAGATCCACATCAATCACCTCTCTTTTTATTATGTGACCTAAAAAAGAAAATTTATGATTCAAAAATTCAAACATGGGAAATTTTTTATAAATCTTACCCATTCATAGGATCATTAAAATAATCCTCATTTGATCCTCTCATTTATCGTTTATCATTAAATATACAATAATATCAAATATAAAGAATACCAAAAACCATTACTGATAATCTCTAAAGACTCTATCCATTAAATTAATGATGATATAGGGGGATTAATAAGGCCAAAAGGCATAACAAGAAATTCAGTTTCCATACCATTTATAGAATTCCATATTGTGTATATCCTTCTTCTTGAACCTTAATTGATTATATATAGAAATAATTTTGATCATGTAAAGGTATTTAGCTCTACATTGTTGGCTAAAATAAGTCTTCAATATAGGGGATATGATATTTTTCGTCATAGTTATCTTGATATGTTATCGATAATCAATGAAGAGTCTCGCTGATCCAACCTTCATAATATAAAAATTAATAGGTACCACCCATGGTGATTAACTAGGGTGTATGAATCCATTTTAAATTTTCTTTTGGGGTTCGGTATTCAATTCCTAAAACTAAATTTTTTCCATTTTATATGGAGTCTATGAAATAGACATAGTACCCGATATTAGTTCTATTGAAAAATCTCCTTCAAAATTCGATGGAAGACATAGAAATTATTATAGAAATACATAATTAAACAAACTATTGTTCAATAGATTTATCCTTAAATAAAATTTTCCCCTAAACCATTTCAGACAAATAACCATAATTTCTGAGAATTAAGACCCTAAAGATAGTTTTATTTTCCATTAGACATTCACAGTCATCATTGATTATATATATAATAATAGATTTATTTTTAATACAAAATGTGAATTCACTTCCTAGATAATTGATTTGATATCCATATAGAGAAAGTAAAACCATTCCTATAATCACATGGAATTCAACTATATGTCATGATATTTTCCTGAATCAAATTCCAAAAAAAAAACAAAAATTGAATAATTATAAACTTATGATGAAACCTTTGTTTCATTAAGTGTTTTCCTAGCTAAGACAACATCTATACACATAAATAAAATGGTGATTCCCTTAGAAAATACATTATATTAAAATGAGTGGTTGGATCCACAATCAAATAAAATCCAATATGTTTTAGAGTGGATGGTAATTGTACATTTCACCACATCGTTTTTGTACTCCACATTTCCAATAGTGATTTAATGATATTTTCCTTTGTATTTAGAATTAAGAGGTTTTAAACTTGATCATCATCGATAACCCTCAAATTTAGGCATTGGTCAACATAATTCTCATTTTTCTAGATCTTGTAGTATTTAATTGTGAGAGATTCATTCTATAAATCCTTTCCTACATTAAATTCATAATATATCTTTTTCCCATCACCTAAGAAGAAAAATTCTGGATAACCATCATCATCACACTTAAAAAATTTACGTGTCCCAGTAATATACTTTCCTCCATGTTTCATTCCACACTTTGAGAATAAAAGAAAGATCATATTTTTTTATTATGGTTTTTTGAATTCCCCTTTAATTATATATTCTTATTATTATTTAAACCAAGAGAATTATGGGTAAATAAAATATCCTTCTAAATCATGAAAACCTATTGAATGATTTCCTCATAGATACTAATGTCCCTTAAGGATAACTCCCTTCAAATAGTTAGTTTTATGCCACTTAACAATTGGGAAATCATAATCCAAAGATGAATGTTAATTCCAGATTCATACTTTTCCATTGTTTTGTAATTAGATTCATGGGTACCATCAGATTCATCAAACATTTTCCTAAGATTCAAGAAACACTTATCCATATACACTAAATGTATATGAGAAAATTATTAGCTAAAAAATAAGTTACTAGACTCTAACTATTACCTAGATTCAATTTCACCACGTTGCCTTAGATTCTTGATAACATTAGAAATTTGATCCCTTAAACCTTTAAACAAATACACTTCCCAAATGACTTTCATAGATTCAGAAAATTGGAGATTTATAAAAAAAATAGTGGAACTGGTTTATTATTCATCTATTAGTGGATAACAATTACCACTAAAATAAGGTGGATGATACCTTGTGAAGGACTCAACAAAATTTTGTTCCCTACTTTTCTCATCTGGAAATCATTCATGATTCATATCTTGGTAAATGTTATGTTAGAATTACAACATGATTTATCGTTTCAGCTCCCATAACAATCAGTTGCTCAGGATGACAATATTTTTATTTCCCATAACATTCAGCATTAACAACGTTCCTTAAATTTGAAATCATTTACTAAATCCAAGAAGGATAATGTTAGAAAGACTAATCATAATGGGAAAACCACATTATCTTGTGAAATTTCTTATAAAATTTCAATTAAAGACACATTTTGTTTTATCCTATGTCATTTTTTATCACCACCCAAACATTGTCATTGTATCTTAAAATAATATTTATCATTTTATTTATTTTGTTTTCACATATTAGTTTCGAAAGGATAACTATTCATTTTTTATGATTTCAACTATATCCGCCCTTACTTTTTGTTCAAATATATTACTTATAAATAGAACAATATTCATTATATAACCTAAAAACCACACAAGGAACATATAGGTTTAGGTTTATTAAAAATGGGGAATATAAATAACTGTTTCATAAAACATTTTTGTTATCTCTCCCTTATTCCTTCACTTATTGAACCCTTTTTGACATGTCTAACTTAATAACTTTCTTTTTATTTGGGGAAAAATATTCACATGAAAGGGTGCGATTAGATACATATTAATGGTAATCAAGGAGAATATCAATAAAATAATAATAATAAGACAAAATAACATAAAAAAACATTCTAAAATTAAATCCAACATATCAATGATCAAGGTATCATATCATGGGTAAATCATAGATTTTCATCAAAGAACATATTCTGATAAATCATAACAAAAGATAAAAAATGAGTGGCCTAGTGATAGGAAACAGAATTCATTTCTAATTTATTCATAGATCATTTTCAATACCATAATAGTGTAAAAAGTCAATAACTAAAGTGAGTTCCCTCCACATTCCCACCATTTGATACAAAACACAGTATAATTCCCTTCTAAGCCTCTATTACTGAACAATTATTGTTTCCCATTACAGTCTTATCTATATCGAGTAATATAAATAATTAACAACTGAATTAGATGGAGATATAGGTCTCACCAAACTCATAATGAAAACCATACATATGAGTTTCATGTGAATATAAATCATTTTAAAACTCATATCCAAATGAATTAAATTTCCTTCATCAACATCATTAAATTATCAAATAACCCATGAAAAATAACTGGTTTTCAAAAATATCATTTCATCATAAAAATTAACTAACCGTAGGAGTAATTGATAAATTATACATTAAAAATATCCCCATTAAGACATATCTACCATTAATGAATTATATTATAGGTGTAAAATAATTTTGAGATATCACATGAACATAATTCTATAAGAAATTAAACCTTTTGGGTTTAAAACATTTTATTTTCAAAAAAGGACTCATAAGATAAAAAAAATTATTTAAAAGTATCATTGAAAGATTAAAATGGGATCATGAAGGAAAATAAATTTAATAAAATTTGATTAATTTGTTTAATATTTATAAATTAAAAAATATTATTCTCATACTTTTACTGGATAAGAAAAAAAGGAAATCATTAATAAAATATCAAAGACATATGATTTAAAAAAATTATTATAAAAAATAGTGTAATGAACTTTAAAAAAATGTATAATAATAGTACTAATATTTTGGAATACATTTTTAAGAATCTTGGACATGGGAGATAAATATTCCCCATTAAATACTTACTTTTAAATAATCTTGCATAATAATAAAATTGTGAAATTCAACCTTATGATAGGTCTCATTCACATTGTACAATTACGAAATTGTTGTAGAATGGGAATAAGAGTGTTACAAAATTATTAAATAACCATATTTAAATTTATGTAATCATAAATTTTTATCATATTACCCTTTTTATTAATATTTTAATATTACCCTTCTTTTGGGTGTTGACTACTTCATTTTCTTATACATGTTTTGTCATATCATTCCCACTTCCTGTGAATAGGATACAATTACATAATTTAAAGTAATATATTAATATAATATATATCATATTTATTAATTATATTAATTTATATAATCATTATTTAATGGTGATATTCAATAATGAATAATGTCATGTCTAGGATACAATAGGTCGTACCAACACACGGGTGATGATATCATTCCATTAATGATAAAATGATATGGAAGTGGATGGAATATATTTTATTCAATAAAAAATATAATTTTATTATTTTCATATATATATATATATATTAGTTAGATCATTATATTCATCAAATTAATGTGGTGATAAAAAATACACTATACTACTGTGCGGGGATGGTAAGTCATATATGTGTTTACGTGGTACTTTTGTTTTTTGTAGGATAGGTAAATAAAATAAATTGGTTATTCTCTAATGATAATAACATATAATAATAATTTTTAAACTTGAGTTATTAATTCATAATTTGAAAAACCCATGAAGATGATGTTGCATAAGAAGTAATCTTGAAAGAGTCTATGAAGGAGATTACCTCTTCTTAAGAAATCTCGCTATATATATCCACTTATGGACAATTGAATTGGCCTTAAAAAAAGTAAATACTATCTTGAGGTTTAGAACATAAATTAGCAGTGATGGTTGAGATTCAATGATCAATGGGATTTGATGAAGCTAATGAGGAGGTTCCCTTTTACAACTGAATTGAGGGGCAATTTTGGAATTCCAAAAAATATTAATTAATAATAATTTCAATATCAAAACAAATACATCAAAAATTACATGGATTCAAAGATATGATGAGGTAAATTAGTAATATCAACAAGCAACTTATTTTTTAAAAATTTAGTTATTTGTTTTAACTTTATCATTTTCATTAACCCTTAGTTAACATAAATTAATTTTAATTAATGTAAATAATTTTTCATTATTAAAATATTGTAAATTTTATTTATTTAATGTCAAATATAAAATAAATTAAAATTTCATAATATTTTAGACAATATTATAAATATTTTTTATTTTTAATGATTTTTTATGATTTTAAAAAAATTTAATAATACAGAATTTTAATAGAATATTTATAGTATCAATTTGAAAACTATTTATTTTGTGGGTTTTTAAAAATATATGGATAACATGTTAACATCGAACAAAATATTTTATTATATCTTTTGAGTTTAATTTCATCTATTTTATTTTTTTATCCCATTAATTATCTGAAATAAATTTATTTAGTTATTTAATAACATTTATATGATATTTTCATTAATTAAATAATTACTACATCAATGATTTGAAATTATTTAATATAGTTATTTCATTAATAATATTTTACTATAAAATAGTGTAATTAATATAAATATTCTATATTTCATAAAATATATATAGTTAAGGTTATCCATAGTATAACCTTATATTAAAAATCATGTAATTTTTAAAAAAATTAATGTAATATCATTAAATTGTTATTCAATAAAATATTATAAATTTCATAATTTCATCCATGTGGCCCTAAGTGTTAGATATAAACTAATATCATGAAATTTTTTTTATTAAGTTAATGTTTTTACTTTGATATTCATCCATTACATTATTTTGCCCACATTTAGGCACATAAGAGATATTGATGATAATGAATGTGGCATTTTGAGATATTAAATAATTTTAATATTATATAAGACATATTCATGGAAATTATTTAATTAAAAAAATTAATTTCTATCCATATGTTGCAATAGTTGAATTATATTCATCCAATTTTTTCCACATTTAATGTCCATTTTTTTGAATATATAATTTTATTTCTATCCTAAATTACTTATTTTACCCTTTAACATGGTATCAGAATTTACCAAGGATACTATTCATATTGAAAAAAATAGAAGGCACATACTTACTAAATATGGTCCTTCCAAATCAAAATTTTTAATCTATTTTTTAAAATTCAAAACAAAGAATTTTTAGAATTTAATTATAAAAATTCTTAAAATTCCATGAAAAATAGTTGATTGTTAACATTTACAAGACTACTATAGAATATGATTTAAAATGTGTCACAACACAATGATGTGTGGAAATTTAAATTCTAAATCACACCAACCTATTCATTTTAACTCTTTTTGGGTTGAAAAAGGACTAAATAGGGGATCCATTTCTGTACCATATAAAAATCATGTAGAAAATAATAATAATAAAAATATTACAGGACATTATAATTCTCATCCCCCACCTCTTGATATATCTAGATTTGTTAAGTATTCCCATAATTCTCAGGCTATAAGTTAATTCATGGGAATCATTAAAATGATTGATTCCACTGGTTTAACGTCCCGGTTCTGGAAGCCACCCAGAGGTGCCCTGTACCCAGTTGGTCACATGGCCTCAAGCACATTTTCCCTAATGCCAGAGGCTGCTGACTAGTAGCGAGGGACTTGGGTGTCATAATGGGGAAACTATTCCCTCATTGGCAGAGTAACACAACAGAAGTAAAATAGATATCAACAGCGGAAGGAGTATAATATCATTCAATAGTAAACATCATAAGACTGATGAAGAAACAACTAGAGCACATATGTATAAAAATGATGCATGATATATATTCATAGGAAAGTATCCAAACACCTCACAATGATATAATATCGTACTAAACTAAAGTAGAAATGAAAATAAGAAAAACCACTCATCAGCATCGCAATCCTCAGCATAGTCCCATGATCTCCAACTCTAAAGAAGTCAAGTACCTGATGTACAAGGGTGCTTTCCCTTATCTATACCTAGAATAATATAATCTGTTCAGGCCAAAAAAACATGGCCCAAATAGGGTGTGAGACTATTCACTGTAGGAAACCACCAAGATATCTATGCCAAACAGTCAGTGAATATATATGGAAGGCAATAATCAGAAGAATCATTAAACAAGGAAGTATTCAATTGTATGTATTCCAATAGTTACAAGGCATTCAAAAACACCACACATCAAGTAAGTAGATAGTCAAAAACATGTAACCCTCTAAGATGTACTCACAATCTATCCCCACTTTTCCTACCTAGTAAACATAAGTAACCCTATGGAAAGTACACATAGTCTAACCCCTCTAGTTCATATCATGTAAAGGCTCTCTAAGGAAGCACACAAAGTCAATCCCCATTATATCTTATTTTTATTAAGGAATATTTTTTGAAGCACTCATCAATTCCCCCTATAGTCTTTTAATGGAAACTATAGGCACTATGATGAAGCACTCAACGTCAATTCCCCCTTTGGCCTCGTAACGTAACTATTGAACCTTTGAGGGAGCACTCTGCTTCAATCCCCCATATGGTCCTGAAGCGTAACTATAGACCCTATGAGGGAGCACTCAACATCAATCCCCCCTATGGTCGCGTAGTGTGATAAAATAACAGACACTTTGGGGAAACCCTTACATCTATTATTTCTATGGTACACTATATCAGGTTCTCATTGCCCTTTGTACGTCAAAAAGGCATATCAGTGAATATAAGCCATGGTAAACCTATGAAACTACTTGGATAAGAGTCTACAACATAAAAGCATGGAAGATAAATAAATCCACTCCATCCTACAATACTAGGCATGGGAAACTAACCAGGAAGCATAACAGGCTATGCAAGTCCAAACGGTCACAAATAAACAGGCATGGGAAAACACCTCAAAAGTATATAAATTAATTTTTTTCACATTCAATTAACCCTTATTCATGCACACAAGCATAGCATGAAAATAACAGGGCTAGTACAGTAGACACGCAATACCTCAATCAAGAGTATAGGGATCCATTACACATATTACTCAAAGACATTCAATGGAAAGGAACAAACCAACTGCCTCGCTGTTATATGATCTATAAATGTGAACCTCAAGCCTTTAATCTCCCATGAAAATCGTAGATCTATAAAAATGTAAAAACTCTCAACTGATAATAAGTTTGGAAAGGGGAGGAATCAGACAAAGGTGCTCAAGATGAAGAGAACTCACTGATTCAATTACATTACAACCGATAGAGTTTGATTCGGATAAAGGGTCCCTGATCGGGGGGCCTGGGGAAAGATCTCAGCTGTTAATGTTCTCTTGGACGAACTAGGTCAAGAAGTAGACGATTATGTCTGTCAGACGTTACCCCGGTGTGTTTAATGAAAAAAATAAAGTACACGATGTGTACTTTATAAGTACACGATGTGTAATTGCCTTCACCGGCCCCCATATTAAGTGGTCTACAGGTCACAACACACAGTCGTGAGTAGGGATGCTACATGACCAGCACTTGACTACCCACATTAACCAATTAAATGGTGTATACTCATAATGTACAATACATGTACTTCCAAAAATTATAGAAACTCTTTTTTTTTCTAAAAAACAGAAGAAAAATAAAGACATACCTGGAAAGGAGATTATGGTTCTTACAAACTTCCCCCCTATAATGAAATTCATCCCCAAATTTCCCTAGAATGCTATCATAGAAGAATAATCCTCAAAAAACTCTATCCAATATGATCATATATCAGTCTCCCTCTCCTAGGTCTCATCCTGTACCCGCCCATGCTACCATAGCACTCATACCAGAGGAACAAACCAGCAATAGAGAATCAATGTATGGCGATCAAAAATCTGGATAGGATGCTCCTCAAATGAGGCATCCAACTCTAACTCAATCACCTCGGGTTGAGAAAAATGAGACAAGTCCATGAAGTAACGTCGGAACTGAGAAATGTAGAAAAATTAATGCATAGCCCAGTACCACTAAGGTAACTATAACCGAAAGGAAACCAACTAAACTCCCTCTAAAACCTCCAACGGTCAGACGTACCTTGGTGAAAGCATACAATTTCTCCAAATTCTCTTGTGCATCATCTTTTGTGTGACATGAAGGAAAACCTGGTCCCCAACCTCAAAATATAGAGGTCGTCTCTACTGATCATCATAAGACTTCTGTCAAAACTGTGTAGTAGCCATCCTCTTCCAAATCAACTCTATCTATTCTGTGGTCTCCTGGAGAAGTTAAGGTCCCAGTATTGTTGCCTATCCTGCCTCCATCCAACATAAAGGTGATCGGAACATCCTACAATACAAAGCATTATAAAGTTCCATATTAATAGTTTCTTGTAAACTATTATTGTAGGGAAACTCAACGAGAAGTACGTGATTATCCCAATAACCTCCAAAATCCAGGATACATTCTCGATGCATGCACTCAATATCCTGAATAGTATGCATGAACATGCGATTTGTCTGGGGGTGGTATGTTGTAATCAGATGTACCTATGTACCCAAGGCCATATATAGCCCCTACCAGAACTGAGAAGTAAAATGTGCATACCTGTTTGAATCAATAGAGTGTGGAACCCCATGTAAACGTATAATCAATCAGATGTACAACCTTCCCAGCTCATCAACACATAATGTATCTCTAATTGGAATGAAGTGAGAAACCTTCGTGAGTCTGTCAATAACAACCCAAACAACATCATTCCCTCATGGAGTGCTCGGAAAACGTGTCACAAAATCGATCGTGACATCATTCCACTTACAATCGAGAATGGGTAACTACTGCAAAATCCTTGTTGGTCATTGATACTCTACCTTCACATAATGACAGGTGGAACACCTCATCATGAAACCTTCAACATCTATGTTCATACCTTGACACCAATAATGACAGTGTAGATCACGATACATCTTGGTGACACCGGGATGAACTGCCCAAACTGAGAAGTGAAATTCCTGCATCAGCTCCTCACGTATGTATGCTTAAACCCTTTCTCACCCATGGAAATACAAGATAAAATCCTCAACTATGGTCCATCCAGTAATAGGGTCCTCTCCTGACACACTTTCCTATAGGACTAGGAATTCAAAATATGATGGCTGCCTTATTTGAAATCGATCTTGAAGAGTATTGGTAACAGCTACAGAAGAATGAAACTTCTACCCCAGCCTGTCATGCACCTCCAAATGCATCTCATAGAATAGAGACATATGCTGCCACTAATAGCTGGCCCCCTGAAAATCATGTATTTGAGTCCTCCTATTCAACACATCAGCCACTGCGTTGCCTTTCTCAGGTGTATAGGCATGCTCAAATTTATTGGCCTGAAAGTACTCAACCTAGATTCATTGGGTCGTATTCCAGTCACACTGAGTGAAGATATACTTGATATTTTTTTGGTCGGTGAAACCCACAAAATTATCTCCTATAAGATAATGTCTCCTACATTGTAAGTCATGAAAAAATAAAATGAACTCAATATCGTGCGTCATGTAATTATTTTCATGGGTCCTCAACTGCCGAGACCCGTACGCAAAGAATCCTTCCCCCTGCATAAGCACTGCTCCTAGCCCGATAACTGAAGCATCACAGTAAATAGTGTAACTATTTCCTAGATCTGGTAAAACTAGTATCAGTGATGAATTGATCCTCCCTTTCATCTCTTGAAAGGCTGACTCATAAGAATCTGACGACAATAACTTTTCACCCTTCTTGTTCAGTCCAGTTAGTGGCACTCCTAAGCAGGCAATTTCCTTTATGAAATGTCCATAGTTTCCATCCATCCCTAGAAAAGTTCATTCCTCAAATATGTTCTCTAGATGCTCTAAAAAAACTACTGCTCTCACATTCATTGGGTCTACTGATACTTCTACCTCTAAGATAACAGGACCAAAGAAGGGAATCCGATCCATCCGAAAGTTGCATTTTGGGAGATTAGCATATAACTAATGATCTCTTAGTGTACTCAAAATTATCTCAAGATGGGTAGCATGGTCATGTCGAGTGTGAGAGTACACCAAGATAACATCCATGAAGACCACCACAATAGAATCCATGTATGAATAGAACACTCGGTTCATCAGTGCAATGAAAACTGTAGGCGTGTTTGTGAGACCGAACTGAATAACCACATATTCATATAGACCAAACCATCTCCAGAAAGCTGTAAGAGGAATATTAGATGGTCTAACACCCAACTGATTATTAAAAAATCTCAAGTCAGTCTTGAAGGACACTCGTGCTCCTCAGAGCTAATCAAAGAGATCATCAATATTTGGAAAGGGATATCAGTTCCTAATTGTCCATGGGTTCAGCATCCGATAATCCACACAATGTCTAAGGGTACGATCTGCCTTCTTCGCAAATAGGATAGGCGAACCCCAAATAGAAGTACTAGGTCAGATTGAACCCTTTTCCTACAACTCCTCTAACTGCTTCTTGACCTCTTATAACTCTGGTGTATCCATCCTATAAGATGGTATGGAAAATGGTGCTGCTCCTGGCACGAGCCCAATAAAAAATTCCACCTCTCATTTCGGAGGCAAACCTGAATATTCCTATGGAGAGACATCCATAAAATGATCCACCATTGGAGGAAAGTCTATCTGAGAAGTCCCCTGATCATAATGGCAATGACGAACAATTTGGGCCATAACTCCTCTCAACCCATGATGCTTGGGTCCCGCTCTACTCTCATGGACATCCCATTCACCCTTATGAAGAAATGATTCACCCTCTGGTAATGTGAAACTCACCCTAAGGTGATAGTAATCTAAAAATTCCTAGAAGGTAACTAACCAGTCCATTTTGAGAATGACATCATAGCCTATAATATCTAGGACATAAAGGTCCCATAATAAGTGACACCCACCATCCTCAAGAGGGAACTCCTTGCACTAATGTACACTAGTCGTTCTAGTCCCCAATGGTGTGTCCAACATCAAGAAATCAATAGAAGTAAAGATACAGAGCCCAAGGCTCCCCAAAACAGAAAAAATTATAAAGTTATGGGATTCCCCTGTATCAAAAAGTGTAGAAGCTAAAACTAAGGCGATTAATATCATACCTCGAACTGTGGAGGGTTCGGGATACTGCACATATTGGGTCTGCTGCACAGCAAAAGTCTGACCTGCACCGCAGCCCTATGACCCTACCTGACAACTCTGAGTTGAGACACCCTACTATCATTGGAAGCCTAGTGACTGACAAACATGACTGTGACCTCCACCTCGACATGAACTACCAGAAGATCTCTTGTTCACAGACTGATGAGAAACTGGTGGCACTACTCCTATATGAGGAGTCATTGAAGAAACCCTATCACCAGAAACTTTTGAGAAGGTCGGACAAAAATGAAGAATATTACCTATCTTTCCACAAAATCATAACTCCACTAGGTCTCTCAGGAAAAGTAGCCTCGTATTCCCGACCATCTCACATTAGTAGCATACCACCTAGATACCCGAAGGTGCATCCCGTCTACTTGGATATACATGAGTAGTATCCCTATAGTGCTTCCTACTGTCAATAGGGGGGATACTAAATCCAGATGACAAACCGCCCTAGCTCACAAATTCAGAATACATTAGGTTACGCTCTGTGATCAGTTCCTAGTTAAAGATAGAAGATATCAAGGTAAACCAGAAGATGTTCACCTGAGCCCAAATCCCCTACCTGAGACCATCCTCAAGCTTCTGTGCTGGGAAAATCCCATCACCTCCCAAAAGGGTGTAAAGCACTACATCTCGGTGAATCAAGAAGAATAGTCTATAACAGAAAGAGTACCCTGCTCCAAACTCATGAACTCTTGGGCTCGATCGGCCCTCAAAGTCTCCAGATAGAAGTAATCGTAGATAGTATGCTGAAACTCCACCCATGCCATATCCTATTGGCGTCCCTCCTATGAGATCACATCCCACCATTTAATGGCTAAATATGGAAGAATATACATAAGAATCTTGAACCTCTTCTCTGGAGGCGTCTCCAGATGCTCAAAGATAGCCCGCATGGCTTCTAACCATGACTTCGCAGCCTGAGGTCCTATTTCCCTAGTGAAAGTTGGAGGAGGATGCTGCTGGAAAAACCCACGCCAACTCTGTCATAGGAGGGGAAGGATGTGGTACTCCTCGTAAGTTCTGCATGATCCTCATCAAGACCTCTTAGAATTGTGCGTCGACACCTGTGTCCGAAATGATGGTTGGGGTCAAGACTGGAACTACTAGAGGATCGGTTGGAAATCCTGGATTAGTGATGTCCGGTGATAGATATTTTCCCTCTAGAATGTTTAAAACCAGAGGATGTCTTGGTGGCTTGACTCTGCATGGTCAAGTTCACAACATAGATCAAGATTATCAAGGACTGAAACTAGAAGAGTAAAGTGGGATCATGATAATGAAAGCATTCATGTTTTTCAAAACATGGATACACAGAATCTATATTTCCAAAAGGGCGTGTTCCCTTAAGCCGTTCACATGGTCATGTACCTCTTCCAAAACTTTTCATGTAACAACCCCATACATGATGTTTTATCCTTACACATGGTGTATACTTGATCATATTTCCTTCCCAGAGTTCCCTTACATGGCTAATACACACCGTTCACCTTGAACAAGACTACACGATGTGTTTGTGCCAGATATAGCATGTACTAGACAAGCTTCACAGACTTGTGTTTTTAGTGACATGGACTGATACATGGCCCACACTACATGGAATTTTCATGATGGACACGACTTGTACAAGGGATATTTTTCTGACCCATGTTGTTAGTGACATGGTTGAATTCCAGGGATTCCACTACCCGACATGTTTAGGACTAACACGGCGTGCATTAGAGAAGACTCAATTGACCCATGCTGCTAGTGACACGACCAGTTACATGGTTTAACAACACAATGTGTACTTCTGATACACGATGTGTCCAGCCAAGGATATCTAAACCCGGTGTCCCCACCCACACAGTCTGAGACATGGTTACAGACTATAGGGCTTGTACATATAGTACACTACAGGTACATAAGAAAAACAGTTTCTTGCCGAACAGAAGAACACACGATGTGTATTCAACATTACACGACATGTATTCTGGGTTTTTCTTGAAAATAAGCATCCAACACTACTCTGAAGCCCCTAAAAACACTAAAACAAACTTTAATATGCCAATTTCTAATCTGCGAGGGCCCATAATCCCCACGAATCAATGATTGGAATAATATACATGTTATAAACACGGATAACATTGAAATGATCCACCAAATTTTGGTCCATTAGGGCCCATAAAACATCAATAACCAAAGTTGGGAATATATTTAAAAAACCATAAACAACCAGTACTCTAACAATTAGAAGGAATTTTTATCATGGAATCTATCATAATAGCTTGAATATCTATCATAACACCTATCAAAACAACATGAAATCGCTAATGCACCCTATATGGAATGGAAAGAATGAATGAAATGTGATCCCTAGCCAGTGCCTATATGATTCATGAGATGGGATACCCTCATCTCATTGAGTTTCAACAGAAATAGAACTTCAATAACATCAAAAATAGAATTACAAAACACGTGAATCACTCAAGGTGAAATTAAACTCACTGTAATAATTGCAAAATCATAAAAAATGAAATAAACGAGGTAGATTGGATTTTCCCTGTACATGGGTTAGCTACTCCCTGAAACAACTTATTACCAAGTACATTTTTCTTCTTATCCCAGTCTATAGGCTCCAAATAATAAGTCAAGAGAAAAGAATCCCTATGATACCACATTGTAACATCCCTGTTCTGGAAGCCACCCAGAGGCGCCCCGTATCCGGTATGTCACATGGAATCAAGTGCATTTCCCTGAAATCCAGGGGCTACTGACTAGCAGTGAGGGCCTTGTGTGTAATGGTGAGGAAACTATGCCCTCATTGGTAGAGTTACATAGTGGATGTAAAAAAGATATCAATAGCGGAAGCAGTGTGATATCATACAATTTTATATAGTGGAAGACTGATGAAGAAACAACATGGGAAAACATATATAAAAATTATGCATGATACATTTGTCTAAAAAATAATCCAAACACGTCATAATACTGGAATACATTACCAAACCAAAGTACAAAATAAAACAAGAAAAACAACTCTTGATCATCATTTCCTCAACTTGGTCCCATGCTCTCCTGCTCCAAAGCTATCATGTACCTGAAGTAGATAGGCGCTTGAACATATCTATACCTGTAATAATATATTCGGTTTGGGCACAAAAACATGACCCAAACTAGGTGTGATACTAATCCCAGTAGGCAACATCTAATATATTTGTGTGAAACAGTCAGTGAATATATATGGCATGCAAAAAGCAAAATAAGCAGTAAACAAGGAAGTACTCAATAGTAATCATTCGAACAGTTACAAGGATTTAAAAAATAAAACACATCAATAAGAAGATACTCACAAACAGGTAACCCTCGGGAATTTACTCACACCCTATCCTCTATAGTCCTACCTAGTAAACATAAGAAACCCTCAGGGAAGAACACACAATCTAACACCTCTGGTCCAGATCTTGTAAAGGCTCTATGATGACGCAATCAACATAAATTACCCTTATATCCAAGTGTGGTTAATAAATCTCTATGGAAGAACACACCTTCAATTCCCCCTATAGTATTTTAATGGAATCTATAGGCACTCTAAGGAAGCTCCAAATGCCAATTCCCCATGTGGCCTTGTAACTTAACTATAGACACTATGAGGGAGAACTCAACATCAATCCCACCAATGGTCTTGAAACATAACTATAGAACCACTAAGGGAGCACTTAGCATCAATCCCCCCTATGGTCTTGTAGGGGGATAAAATTACGGACACATTAGTGATTCCCTTACGTCTAATCTATCTATGTTCCACTACGCCAGGTTATCACCACCCTGTGTAATTCCAATAAACATAGAAATGCATATTTTCCAAGGTAATCCTCAAGAAATAGTAGGCTAACAATCTACAATTTAACAACATGGAAGATAAAAAAATCACTTCATCATATAATAATAGGTATGGGAAACGAACAAGGCATCCTAATAGGCTAGGAAAGTCCAAATAGTCATAAACAAACATACATAGGAAAACACCCTCAAAGCATAAAATTTAACCATATTATCATTTAATTAACTTCTATTCAAGCATACAATCATATCAGGAAAAGAACATGGCTAATACAGTAAAAACTCAATACACCGTTCAAGGTTATTGGGAACTTTTTAACATATAGCTCAATGATTTTCAATGGAAAGGCCCAAAACACCTACCTCAGTGTTGTAGGATTGATATACGTGAACCTCAAGATGTGATTCACCCAAGACCACTGTATATCCAAAATAACGTTAAAAATTCTCAGTTGACGATAACATGAGAAATTGGAAGAATTAGATAAAGGTACTCAAGAAGAAGAGATAACTCACAAATGTGATTCCAACGAAACCAACCGAGTTCAATTCGGAGAATAGATGCTCGATCGGGGGATCATGGAAAGATCGCGGTCGTATGGGTTCTCTTGAACAAACTAGGTAGAGATGTAGATGGTTCTCTACATCAGACATGACCCCGGTGTATTTAATGAAAAAAAGTACATGGTGTGTAATTTATAAGAACATGAAGAGTACATGCCCTCAACAGCCCCCGCATTATGCTATCTCCAGGTCACCACACATGGCTGCATGACCGCTACATGGCCCGCACCCAGCTACCTACAGTAACCGAGTACACAGCCTGTACTTAAAAAAATTCCAGAAACTCCTATTTTTCTCAAAAACACAAGAAAAAATAAAACCATAACTGAAAAGAAGATCTGGGTTCTTACATAAATTCATATAATAGTTGAAACCATTCACGAGGATGAATATAATATTCACTCTTATTATAGTAAACCCTTAAAATCTTCTTATTAAAAATCTTATCATTTTGAGTAAGACTACTTAATGTCTAGTGATAGGAAAGGAAAAAAATACATTGGTTGATATATATGTCTTCATATTCGAAAATCATGAAAAATATGAACACATATAGGTTACTCTAAATTAGATATCACTATTGTTAATAGATCACTTGTAGCCTCTAGAAATGAAAATTTAGAATTCCCCCAAATCGGGTGGTTACTAAACATCTTACAGAATAAAATCTAGTCGATGATAATAAAGAGAGAAAAATTAAAGAATAAAATGATCCTTTATACAAAGATTAATTTCATATTATGGAATATTTTAAAGAAGAACTAGATTTTTGGATAGATGAGAAAGGTGAAATTTCACATCATAAGAATAAATACAATGATAGTACTTTGGATAATTAACTTTAAATAAGATAGAAGATGTATATTATGATATTGGATGAATTCAAATGGTTTATATATTTTATTTTTAGGGATGTCCCTTTTTAATAATCCCATTAATTATTTTTATAAATGTTTTATTCTTTCTTTTCTTATTAACTATGTCCTTACCATAAAATATTGTTGATCTTATATTAGTTAATTATAGTATCTTTCCCGTAGTAGAGATGTTAGGTTATATCAATCCTTTTGTCTTCATAGTTTTGAGGGATTAATTATACTCACTTGACCACATACATTTCAATTTATTTGGGTTCAAAAATTTCTTCTTGGTTCCCTGTTATGAACCTGATTATTTTAGGTATTTTATTTTTTTAATGTTGATACCTTAGAGACTCTGATGATCAGGATTTTTTTGATGAAACTGACATTTATGGTCTTCTTGAGATTATAAATTCATAATTATGGAAATTTCACACAATATGGTCATTAGACATCCTATACCTATTTATGTGATGTTGAAGGGGCTTCTTGATTTGTTGAAGGAACACATAGTTATTAATTTCTACATGATTATTCATGAATGTAGTTAAGATATTGTTTCATTTTTTATTCTATGTTAGGTCAAATTTTATCCCTTGGAAGTAAAAAGAGTCTTTTAATTTAGTGTTCATCTATGGATGAGTAATCACATATTTCATTCGGCAATTGTAAAATGTTACATTTTCATTTAATAAAAATCACTTTTTCCATGTTAAACGTGTTTGTGGAGAAACTCTATTACTGGTATTTTGTGGATAATGTTTTCTTCAATGCTGGTCTACCATCTAATATGAAGTGCATCATGAAAATTTCTTCTGGTTGACCACATTTGTTACACATTTTATATGAATAGGAATAAATAATTGCATCAAATACTATTCATGTTGAATTTTCTAGGATTCCAATTTAACATTTTGGAGTATAAAGGGTAGAATTTAACACCATGGGATCCATCCAAACAATATATTCCATCTCAAGAACTTTATCTCTCAATAAGGATCTTTAATTTGGGTTATAATTGGTTGAAGCATGAATAATTGATAATTTCACTTACTGATTAATTTGCATTTTATTTATTTCTGCACTTTTGACTTTTCATGTGCAATCATTAAGTACCGTGTTGGTGAAAGAACATTTCTTCTCATGCGTACACACTGTAAATTTCCTTTTAAATTATTTTTAAATGGTTTTGGATACAAACTCATTATCAATTTATTCATTTTTAAAATAAATTCACTCATAATAACTTTCTCAAAAAAGGAATGTATAATGTAAAAAATATCTAATTTGAATTTAAAACTAATAAAAAACATAAACATAACATTTAAATACTTTTAAATAAAAAATATTTTTATAAAAATAATTTGGCTATTTTTAATAAAATTTTATTCTTATGATAATTTGGTAATTCTAAAATTAAAAAGGTTTTTTTTTCAAATTCATTTTCTATAGTTTATCAAAATTAATACTTATTCATGAAAATAAGATAAATATATTTTTTAAGATTGAAAAGATTTTACTAAAAATTGTGACTTCATTTTAAATGGACATAAAAAAATATTTAAATTTATTTGGTCCTTTATATTTATTTCATAAATTAGATACTCATTTTTATTTCCACCAATTTAAGGGTTTTTTTATAATGATAATTTTGTGCTAATAATGTCATGAATATTTTTTAATCTGACAATTGTGTGAAATATAAGAAAATTTAAGAATTGGAATTATTCTAACTGAATTTTTTATCAAAATATCGGGGTGTTATGTACGAATTTTTAATGTGTACCACATCAATGAATCCTTAAAACTTTTTTTAGGAGTCACTATGTATGAAAACGATTTTCAAATAGTTTGGAAAAACTATGCGAGTGCCTTGGGGAATCCATGAAAACAAAAATAGAAATAATAGATTGTTTGGAAATAGGATATTCTAAACATGTAGGTCAACTATGAGTGGTGTTGGCTTGAGATAGTATCACATCATGGTTGGAGAATGGTTTTCCAATCAATGTGGCCTAACCATGTGGCCTATAGTTAACACCCTGAAAATCTAAGATATATTCGTAATTAAATCACAATGAACACATTAATCCACATTTCTCAAATGATATCACATTCAATTTCCTCCCAATGATCATGAGAATATTACCTTCAATAAATAAGCAACTCTTGATAAAAAATGTGTGATGGAGATCTATATTTTTCAATAAGTCATTGTACATCACAGTTATTATTAGATACCATATTATTCGATCTCTCAAAAAAATTTCTTTAGAGGATTGATATATGTTATATGATGGAAATAATGATGAATTATGATTGTATCTTTTAATGTGATGTATATCCAAGCCTGTATATAGATAATATTTACATTTTTATTCATTTTCATCAACCGATGATAGGTAGGTGGTTTCTATATCATCTCTACATTACATAGAATATAAAGTCATATTTTTTTGTTAATTTTTAATTATTTTTATTAAATGTTTTATTATTGAATAAAACCTCTAATGTGATATGTTGTTGAAAATTTTCTAATTGAATATTGTCTTTTTACATTTTCATTACTGATTCTTTTAAATACATGATTTTAAAATTTTTGTTTTTCTCTAATTCATGAACATTGTTTTTTGAAATTATTTTAAGAAAGAATGTTTTAATTTTAAATTTTTTTCATGGGATTTTTAATACATAGTTTGTGTGATTTAATTCCTTTAAATAATAATTTGGGATTGGTTTATTCTCTTTTTGAACCTGGTATTTTTAACATTATGAAGAATTGGTGGATTGGCCACAAACTAATCATTAGTAAGGAACACTAACATGGGAATGCATGTTGTTGAGTCAATAAGGTTTTTCTTATGACTTTTCCATTCCTTCTAGTTTTGAAAATCACAAACACCTTATCTTTAAGGAAAATTTCTTTCTTAAGGAAAATTGATTTTATAAGGAAAATTTCTTTCTTAAGGAAAATTGCTTTTATAAGGAAAATTGCTTTCTTAAGGAAAATCGCTTTTATAAGAAAAATTATCCTTATCATATTTTCATTCATATTTTTCTTAAATATATGTTTCAGATTCATTTTCTCGGAATCATTAAAACTTTGATATAAAGCATTCTGTTTTAGGGTTTGGATTCTGGACAAGAACTATAAGGAAGTTTCATTCCGAATTCCGGATATGAATTCTGACTAAGTTCTATTCCAGATTCAGGATACGAATTCTGAAGAAGAATTCTCATTACGAACTCTAATGAAGAATTCCCATTACGAACTCCAATGAATAATTCCCATTACGAATTCTAATGAAGAAATCTCATTCCGAATTCTCATTACGAATTCTGATGAAGAATTCTCATTACGAATTCTGATGAAAAATTCTCATTACGAATTCTGATGACGAATTCTCATTATGAATTATGATGATGAATTCTCATTACGAATTCTGAAGAAGAATTCTCATTACGAATTCCAATGAAAATTCCTATTACGAATTCTGATAAAGAATTCTCATTACGAATTCTGATGATGAATTCTCATTACGATTTCTGATGACGAATTCCTATTCCGAATTCTCATTCCGAATTCACCTATTAAACAGAATCTAATTATCATTGTTTTATACACTCTGAATTTATTCATTCCGAACCTTCACTCCGAAGTTTCTATTCTGAACCTTTATGTTAGAGTTTAAAACGATGTCGTACATTCAGTTACACTCACTTTGTTATAAAACGATGTCGTCCATTTTGTTATAAACTAACTGTTGTCTAAGTGACACGTGTACAGGTCCCTCCGATCTTTAAGGAAAATATGACCGTTGGAGAGGAGCTGACCTTACCTATAAATAGGAGCTCATTTGAAAGAGCTCGATGCTGAAAAAAGCTGATGGCTAATATGCTGATTGCTGAAAAAAGTGCTTATATGCTGTTGAAGTGATTTCTAGAGAGAGAGTCTCTTATTAACTCTCAAAGCTTCGTGCGACTCCGAATGTTGGTGATTACATTCGAGGGCTTCCAGGGATAGGAAGACAGAGGTGCCGACTACCTTAATGATCGAGGGCTTTCTTGCTGAGAATGACAGAGGTTGCCAACTACCTTGAAGTTGAGGGCTTGCGGGGATAGAAAGACAGAGACTCCGATCTTCGTATCGAGGGCTTACCCTAGTGTGGGTAAGACAGACTTGCTTGAAAGTATAAATCAAGGGACCTTTATCCAAGGTTGTTGGATACCCTTCACTTTGGGTTAAAAGACTATTATCTTGTTACTAGTAGTTTTACTACTTGTTTTTATTCCGCCGTAATTTGTATCTTATGGAAAGTATAACTTTCTTATACTTCCTTTCTTACTCTGATTCATTTAGATTCTATACGCTTTAAAGTAGAATCTCATATTGTAACTTTTTTTAAGTTTCAAATTCCGGAACCATATTTCCGGAACCTACTTTTGGAATCACTATCCAAGTTCAGTTCGGTGTTAGAGGTGTTGTGAATTTACTTAGTTTAACTTTGTTAAACTTAGACCTTTCCTTTTCTTAAGGAAACTATTGTTTCTTAACTAACATTAAAGGTTCCAAAGGAATTTTTAAAGTATACAATTCACCCCCCCTCTTGTATATTGAGCATCTCATATTATATTTCGATCCTACAATTGGTATCAGAGGTTGGAAACCTCTTACTCTATACCAATCTTACATTTGGTATCAGAGCCGGTTACTGAAATACTTGTACTCACATACAAGTTTTTCTTGCTCACTCTTCCATTCCGAACTATGTCATTCCGATTTATCCATTCTGAATTTTTCTCATTCCGAACTTTGTTATTACGAATCTTTGCTACTAACAAGTTTGTGTGCAAAGTTTTTTTTTGTATGGCAGGAATTAATGTTGGATCTATTGACAATCTGAATCCTACAAGACCACCTATATTTGATGGTAATGATTATGTGTACTGGAGAGATCGTATGAAGACATTTGTTATCAATACTGGTGTAGATAACTTTGTCATGCTTACTGGTGATTATAAAATTCCTGACAAGGAAGTCAGAACCTTTACTAACCAGGAAAAGCAAGAATATCAACTCAACTATAAGGTACGCAACACTTTACTATGTTCAATGACTAGAAATATATATAGCCAAATTTCTTCTTGTGAAGCAGCAAACTGTATATGGAAGAAGTTAGAGGTTACACACTTTGGGACTTCTAAGGTGATTGAGACTAGAAGAGCTATGCTTAGAGCAGAATATCATGGATTCAATTTTCCTTATGGAGAACCTATCTGTAAAGTTCAACAAAGGTTTATGACTATTGTCAACAGTCTACAATCTATGGGAGAGAAAGGCTTAGATGATGAAGCTCTTGTGGACAAGATAATTGACATTATTCCCAATGAGTGGGAATCCAAGAGAACAGCTATAGATGAGAACAGGAAGGTAACTCAAATTTCTCTTGATGAATTATTTGGAACTCTTCTACAACATGAAACAAGAATGAAGAGAGATGCTGACAACATCAAGAAAAAGAATGGAAATGGTACTGTTTCTTTTACTACAACGTCGAATCAGATGAAAGCTAAGACTCCTGAGAGAGTAACCAGATCCAAGTCTAAGAAAGTCATTTTCCAATACGAATCTAGTGAGAGTGAAGTTTCAGAAAATGAGCTAGCCAATCTTGCTCGAAGGATGAAGAAGATAGATGGAATGAGAAATTTTCAATCCAAGTATAAGAAGAAGGACAAGAAAGATAAGAAAGATGGAGAAGTAACTTGTTATGAATGCAAAAGAGCTGGACATATTAGACCAGATTTCCCCATGCTCAAAAAGAAAGAAAGGAAGGAAAGACATTCAGACAGAAACAGGAAGAAGTATTACAAAGCCAAAGCTAAGAAAGTTCTGAAAGCTAATGACACCTGGAGTTCCAGTGGTGGTGACTCTTCAGATGAATCTTCTGAATATGAATCTTCAGGACAGAAGAATCTTGGTCTTATAGCCAAATTACCTATTGATAATCATTGTCTTATGGCTAAGATACGAAATGATGAATCAATGACCAATGTTTCTTTAAATCCTAATGATAGTAAATATTATAACTCTTCTGATGAAGAATCATCTTCTGATGAGGAAAATACTTTACCTACTTATGAAGAAGTCTCTAGGTTTGCAGAACTTCTTGAGATTGAGAATTCCAAACTCAACAAGAAACTTGACAAGGCAAATTCTAGGAATTCTATTCTTACTAAAGAGATGTCGGATCTTTCTAAAGATCGTGATAAGAAAAATGATGATTTTGAAAATATTTCAAAAAATCTTGAGGAAGTAAGTTCTGAGAAGAATAAACTTTCTAAAGAATTAGAAAAAGTAATTTCTAATAAAAATGTTTTCGAGCCTAACTCTAGTTCAAAAACTAATGATTTTGAGGATATAAACTTGGTTGTAAAACTCAAGTCCGAAATTTTTTCCTTAAAGAAGTGTTTATCAAACTTTACCCATGGTAAAGAAAATTTTGATAAGATGTATTCCCAAATACGACCTTTAAGAAATAAATCGGGATTTGGTTATACCCATGCAAAACAAGTTTTCAGTAACAATTATTTTGTTCCTCAAAGTGCCCCATTTTGTACCAAGTGTCAATGTGGTGGTCACTGGGCAAAGAATTCTTCCTTAAAAAAAATCCAATCCTTAGGTTTTCATAAAGCTTATTTTTCTAAGAAAATGTGGATACCTAAAATTTTATTGTCTGGAAATCTCGGATCCAAGCAAGTTTGGATTCCGAAAGTCTAACTTTGTTCTTAATTTCAGGAAAATAAAGAAAGGTCCAGCAATAATATTTGGTACATGGATAGTGGATGTTCCCGGCACATGACTGGTAACAAAAGCTTTTTTGAAAAGATTATCAAAACGAAAGGAGAAAAGGTAACTTTCGGAGACAATGCTAAGGGAGAGATTGTTGGTATTGGTAATATAGTTTTTCTTGGTAAAACTTTGATTTCAAATGTTCTTTTTGTTAAAGGTATTAAGCACAACCTCATTAGAATAAGTCAGTTATGTGATGAAGGTTACCTTGTGAATTTTAGGAATGATAAGTGCTTAGTTCACAATTCCAAGGAATAATTTATTCTCTCAGCCAACAGGCAAGAAAATGTTTACACCTTAAACTTAGAAGACCTCAGAAGCCAAGATTTACCTTGCCTAAGTGCAATGGAATATCATTCTTGGTTATGGCATAGAATATTAGGACACTGTAATATTAGGAACCTATGTAAACTCTCTAAGAAGAAACTTGTTAAGGATCTACCGGAGCTTAGATTTGACTCTTCTAAAGTTTGTGATCCTTGTCAATATGGCAAGCAACATAAATCTAGTTTTAAGTCAATCGGTGAAGTCTCAACAACTGATGCATTACAGTTAGTGCACATGGATCTTTTTGGTCCAACACAAACTGGAAGCATTGGAGGCAAATACTATGTGTTTGTTCTAGTTGATGATTACACTAGATTTACTTGGGTCTATTTTCTAGCAAAGAAATCTGAAGCTTTTTCTTATTTCAAAAGTTTTAGAGCTCAAGTTAAAAATGAGAAAAACCTTCCATTGAAAACTATTCATAGTGATCATGGAGGAGAATTTCAAAATTCTGATTTTGAAACTTTTTGTAGTAAGAAAGGTATTACTCACAATTTTTCAGCACCTAGAACTCCTCAAAAGAATGGTGTAGTTGAAAGAAGAAATAGAATTCTTCAAGAGATAACTAGAAACATGTTGAGTGAATATTCTATTGCTAGACATTTCTGGGCTGAAGCTGTAAGTACTGCTTGTTATACTATAAATCGAGTTTTGATTAGACCTTTTCTTAATAAAACTCCTTATGAGTTATGGAATGGTAGAAAACCTAGACTTTCCTACTTCAAGGTTTTTGGTTGCAAAGTATTCATTTTGAATACTAAAGATAACTTACATAAATTTGCACCAAAGTCTGATGAAGGAATTTTCTTAGGATATTCCACAACCTCTAAGGCTTATAGAGTTTTTAATAAAAACACTTGTACTATTGAGGAAACAGTACATGTAAAATTTGATGAGTCAGATCCTTTTGTTTTTAAACCATACCAACTTACATCTTCAGATGTGTTTTCAAAAACTGATTATCAACCTTTGATAGAAGAACCTTCTGATAAGGAAATTGTTCTAGAAGATACTTCTGAAACATTTACCCCAGAAGACTTTCTACCCTATGTTGATGAACAGGTTTTACAAAACCCAAATCTGGTGTTTCTTAAGAATCATCCTAGTGATAGTATCATTGGTGATGTAAATCAACCTGTAAGGACTAGAAGTTCCTTATGAAATGAAGTAGAACATCTATCATTTCTTTCCCAATTAGAACCTAAAAGCACTGATGAAGCTTTAGGTGATGATGATTGGATCAAAGCAATGCAAGATGAACTAAATGAATTCGAAAGGAATAAAGTCTGTACCTTGGTTGAAAGACCTAAGGAAACTTCTGTTATTGGAGTAAAATGGGTTTTCAGAAATAAATGTGATGACAATGGAATCATTGTTAGAAATAAAGCTAGACTTGTTGCTAAAGGCTATAATCAGCAAGAAGGAATAGACTATGAAGAAACCTATGCTCCAGTAGCTAGATTTGAATCTATCCGTATTCTACTTGCCTTTGCAGCATTCTTTAATTTCAAACTTTTCCAAATGGATGGGAAATGTGCTTTTCTTAATGGTTATGTTCAAGAGGAAGTTTTTGTTGAACAACCACCTGGATTTGAAGATACAAAACATCCTGATCATGTTTTTAGACTTACCAAAGCTTTGTATGGCCTTAAACAAGCCCCACAAGCATGGTATGATAGACTCACTGGATTTTTGCTTCAAAATAACTATGTTAAGGGAAATGCAGATCCAACCCTTTTTATAAAGAAAGATAAGAAAAATGTTTTGATTGTTCAAATTTATGTTGATGACATTATATTTGGTTCAACTCAGCAATCTTTGACTGACTCTTTTGCTAGTCTAATGAAATCTGAGTTTGAAATGAGTATGATGGGTGAGTTAACATTTTTCCTTGGTTTTCAAATTTCTCAAAAACCAGAAGGAACCTACATATCTCAACATAAGTATATTAAAGATCTTCTTAAAAAATATGGTTATGACAACACTAAGAGTATAAGTACTCCTATTGGTACCTCAAACTCTTTAGATCTTGATGAAGCTGGGAAACCAGTAGATCAAACATCTTTTAGAGGTATGATTGGAAGTCTACTTTACTTAACAGCTAGTCGACCAGACTTAATGTTTTCAGTATGCTTATGTGCAAGATATCAATCCAATCCTAAGGAATCTCACTTAAAGGCAGTTAAAAGAATTTTTCGCTACCTTAAGGGAACCATGGATCTAGGATTATTTTATACTTCTGGAAATGATTTTGTTCTAAAAAGGTTTTCCGATGCTGACTTTGGTGGATGTAGAATGGATAGAAAGAGTACATCCGGAACTTGTCATTTCTTAGGAGATTCATTAGTTTCTTGGTCCTGCAAGAAGCAACATTCTGTAGCACTCTCCACTGCTGAAGCTGAATATGTAGCAGCTGGAAGTTGTTGTGCACAAGTGTTGTGGATGCAACACACACTCACAGACTATGGCTTGAGTTTTACTAAAACTCAAATTTTGTGTGATAACACAAGTGCCATTGCCCTAAGTAAAAACCCTGCACATCACTCTCGTGCAAAACACATAGATATTAGGCATCACTTTCTTAGGGATCACACACTTAAAAGAGATATTATTCTTCAGTTTATCGGAACGCAAGATCAACTTGCTGATATTTTCACAAAATCCTTGCCTTCTGATAGATTTGAATATATTAAACAGAAGTTAGGAATGATAACCGTAAGGTAATCTTCCTTAATTAACTTTCTGTTGAAAAAATCTCCTTACAGTAATAAACTCCTTTTCACAGGGGGAGTACATTTGATTGATTGTTTAACAAAGTTTTAAAAAAAAAATTTGTTTTCAAACTTTTCGGAACGAATATTTCCGGAATGGAACTTCCGGAACTACCATTTTCTAGAATGGATATTTTCGTACAGAATACTTCTGGAATGAATGTATTCGTATTGAAAATTTCCGGAATGGACAACTTTCGTACTGGGACTTTCATAACCAGATTTTCGTACCAAGTTTTGTTTTTCGTATTTTATTTTTCGTATTAACTTTTTGGTATTGACTTTTCGTATTTACTTTTTCGTATTAACTTTTTGGTATTGACTTTTTCATATTGACTTTTTCGTATTGAGTTTTTCGTATTGAGTTTTTCGTATTGAGTTTTTCGTAGTAGTCTTTTTATTACCCATTACGAATAACATTCCTAATCTAATCCGAAAGGTATGATTTTCTTACCGAAGTTTTCGTAATCATATTTTACTTGCTGGCAGATTCTTATATTTTGTTTTCAGATTTTAGATTTCTTAATTCTTTGTTTTAATAAAACCTCAAAAAGATCGGATTTGATCTCTCAACCGTCAGATTTGATCTTAGTTCATTCTAAACCGTTAGATCAACCGTGGAAGGTGAACCGTAATCCCATTTCCTATATAAAGGGGACCATATGTTCTCGTCCCACATCGGTTTCAAGATTTCGCGTGCTGAAGCTCTGACTCTCCGATTTAAGGCCGTTCCGAACCACAGTTTTCTCCGCTCCGAACATCAGTCTTCTCCATTCCGAATTTCCCAGAGATCTTCTAATCCGAATGTCTGCAGAGTTAGCTTCTCAAGAAATGTCTTCAACTAAGCCTATTTCTCAGTGGTTAGTATATAGAGAAAGGATAGTTCATCCAACTTTCTTCAGCAACTATGATTCTATAATTTCAAAGAATATCAAGTTGAATGGCTGGGAGGATGTTGCGGTATCAAAAACTGGCAACCAAGATGAAGTTTATTCTGATTTACTTGTTGAGTTTTATGAGTCAGTTGCTTTCTTCGAGGAAGATAATAGAGAGAAATTTTCGTTCAAATCGTATGGCAAGACATATAAGCTTTCTTACACCAAGGCTGCAAGATTGGTACGGTTATCTTATGAAGGTGAAGCTGAATTTATTTCTCACGTATTGCCGGACTCCAAGGGTAGTTTCAACAAAGAGAAGGCCTTAGAAACTCTCGGATTGGATGATGACAAGGCTCCGAAAATTGCAAGCCTATCTACAAACTTCCGGATTTTGGAGTTATGGGTGCAAGGGCTTATCGTACCGAGAAAAGGTGATAAGGATAGTTTGAAGAAGAGTGAGATATATATCTTATATTTTCTGATAAATCTAAAAAATTTCAACTTGATGAAGCATATTCTTCTTAATATTGAGAATTTGAAGAAGGGGAATCTGAGAGCTCAGATCGTAATGTACCCAGCAATATTATCAAAGCTCAGAGTTCGGTGCCTAGAATTTTTCAAGGTAGCTTGCAGTTCTAAGCCGGAAGTTTACAAGATCATGCTGCTTAGTGATAGCACACTTAAAAGGATGAATATAGCTTTTGACAAGGAGTCTGGGAAGTTTATTGATCTACCTCCACAAGAAGAAGTAGCTCCGAAATCTGCTGATCCAGAATCATCCAAGCCAGTAAGGAAGGGAAAGCTGAAAGAAGTGGTAGTAGAAGCCGAGGAACCCAAGTCTAAGGAAGTCCACTCCGCACCTCCAAATCCTAATAAGAAAAAGACCTATCCTGATGAGGTTGTTACAAAGTGGAGAGATGACAAAGAGAAGAGGAAAGAAGGGGATCCGCAGTTCGGATTGGACCCTGCGTAAGCTAAAGCTTTGAAGGAGAAAGCTGCTGATGAGCTTGAGAAACAAGCTAAGGAAAAGAAGCTTAAGAAGAAAATGTCAGAAGCTGAGGCAGTCCAAGCATTGTTGAAGTTCAATGAAATGGTTTCAGCAACAATTCCAGTTCCGAGAACTTTCTCCCTGGAATCTCTACCTGAGACTCTAGGAAGAAATCTTGTTGCTCTAGAAGAGGTTGTTGCCACAAATACTGAGGAAGTGGAGCAAGTGGAACAAGTTGAAGAAGCTGCTGAAGGAAGTGGTGAGACAGGAGATGTGCTAAAACAGGTAGATGAGTACAAGGGAACTCCTTCGGAACACTTATCACTCCGGACTTCAGAAGTTGAATCTTCGAAGTTACTTACTCCTGCGATGGAAGAAGAGAAAGGAGAAGAAGAAGTTGCCTATCATGGAGAAGAAGAACAACTTTTACATGATATTGCTCAGATGGGAAACGTAGAGGTTGGTGTTCAAGAAGTTGCTAATGAGGAAGATCTGGTTGTTCAAGTTTCTGACAGTGAAAAGAAAACTCCGGAACAGGATTCCATTCCGGAAAAAGATAAGGGAAATAAAGTTCTTACCGAGACTCCGAGCTCAGTAGTAAGAAAGAGGAAGGAAGCTATTAGTTCTTCTAAGAGGAAGTTGGAGCTTATTGAGGAAGAAAATTCTCCTAGAAAGATTTCAGATTCGGAGTCATCCTCGTTGGGGCACGATTTTGTTGTTCAGTCCTTGAAGAAGTTGGTGGGAACCATTCCAACCTTCTCAAGCATTGATTCACGATGTCAGATGCTCCAACATGCGTTGAATCAGAAAATCGACTCCGTATCGATGGTTATGGATAAGTGTGTTGAGATTGAAGCTCAGTTCAAAACATTCTTTGTTGGTTACGAAGCTCATAAAAGATCTTGTAAAAGGATGACAAGCTGGTCGAAGAAGAATGTGGAAGAGATGAAGTTTCTTGAGGAGTTTCAAGATAATGTTTAGGATGCCTTTGAAACTGAAGACAAGAAGATTAATGAGCCGACTGCATCCTTCGAAGAGAAATTGATAGAGGAAAAGAACTTTTGGATTCAGGGAGTGAGAGATCTGAATGGAAAGCTCAATTCCGTTAATCAAAGTTGGAAATATGAAAGGGATTATCGGATCGAGTTTGATGAAAGGAAGAAGGCTCAGGAAGAGAAGATGAAAGCTCAGGAAGAAAAGTTGAAGGCTCAGGAAGAAATAATTGAAGCTCAGTCAGCAAGAATAGTCATCTTAGAGAAGCAAGCAGAGGAAGATCACAAAGACTTAAAGAAGATCAAGACGATTCTTAATGGGCTAATGTCGAAGGAGAAAGATCCGAAATGACCAATCCGATCTTTTTGTTGTATTTTTTTGTTGTCGAGATTCTAATTTTAATAAAAGTCGTACTTGTTGTTTCTATTGTTGTCATTACTAATTTTTCAAGGACTTTGTTATGTTTTTCCATTCCCTCCAATTCTTTTTGAAAATCACAAAGGGGGAGAAGGAAAAGATCCTTAAGAAAAAGAGGAACTCTAATAAGAGTTTATCAAATGGGGAGAAAGAAAAATACCCAAGGAAAAAGAACTCTAATAAGAGTTTGTTTAAGGGGGAGTTTTTCTTAAAGAAGACCTTCTTATGAAACATCACTCCGGAAATATGAATACGATCCTTAGAGTTTCAAAGCCTAAGGGGGAGTTAGTTGTATTCATCTATATCCTTAAACCAAGGGAGATAAGCTTTATTGTGTTTCTTTCTTCTTGTAATAGCTTTTTCGTAAGGATGTTTGTGCTTTCCAAAAAGGGGGAGATTGTTGAGTCAATAAGGTTTTCCTTATGACTTTTCCATTCCTTCTTGGTTTGAAAATCACAAACACCTTATCTTTAAGGAAAATTGCTTTCTTAAGGAAAATTGATTTTATAAGGAAAATTGATTTCTTAAGGAAAATTGCTTTTATAAGGAAAATTGATTTCTTAAGGAAAATCGGTTTTATAAGAAAAATTATCCTTATCATATTTTCATTCATATTTTTCTTAAATATATGTTTCAGATTCATTTTCTCGGAATCATTAAAACTTTGATATAAAGCATTCTGTTTTAGGGTTTGGATTCTTGACAAGAACTATAAGGAAGTTTCATTCCGAATTCCGGATATGAATTCTGACTATGTTCTATTCCAGATTCAGGATACGAATTTTGAAGAAGAATTCTTATTACGAACTCTAATGAAGAATTCCCATTACGAACTCCAATGAAGAATTCCCATTACGAATTCTAATGAAGAAATCTCATTCCGAATTCTCATTAAGAATTCTGATGAAGAATTCTCATTACGAATTCTGATGACAAATTCTCATTACGAATTCTGATGACGAATTCTCATTATGAATTCTGATGATGAATTCTCATTACGAATTCTGAAGAAGAATTCTCATTATGAATTCCAATGAAGAATTCCTATTACGAATTCTGATGAAGAATTCTCATTACGAATTCTGATGATGAATTCTCATTACGATTTCTGATGACGAATTCCTATTCCGAATTCTCATTCCGAATTCACCTATTAAATAGAATCTGATTATCATTGTTTTATACACTCTGAATTTATTCATTCCGAACCTTCACTCCGAAGTTTCTATTCCGAACCTTTATGTTAGAGTTTAAAATGATGTCGTACATTCAGTTACACTCACTTTGTTATAAAACGATGTCGTCCATTTTGTTATAAACTAACCGTTGTCTAAGTGACACGTGTATAGGTCCCTCATATCTTTAAGGAAAATATGACCGTTGGAGAGGAGCCGACCTTACCTATAAATAGGAGCTCATTTGAAAGAGCTCGATGCTGAAAAAAGCTGATGGCTAATATGCTGATTGCTGAAAAAAGTGCTTACATGCTGTTGAAGTGATTTCTAGAGAGAGAGTCTCTTATTAACTCTCAAAGCTTCGTGCGACTCCGAATGTTGGTGATTACATTCGAGGGCTTCCGGGGATAGGAAGACAGTGGTGATGACTACCTTAAATATCGAGGGCTTTCTTGCTGAGAAAGACAGAGGTTTCCAACTACCTTGAAGTTGAGGGCTTGCGGGGATAGCAAGACAGAGACTCCGATCTTTGTATCAAGGGCTTACCCTGGTGTGGGTAAGACAGACATTCTTGAAAGTATAAATCAAGGGACCTTTATCCAAGGTTGTTGGATACCCTTCACTTTGGGTTAAAAGACTATTATCTTGTTACTAGTAGTTTTACTACTTGTTTTTATTCCGCTGTAATTTGTATCTTAATGAAAGTATAACTTTCTTATACTTCCTTACTTACTCTGATTCATTTAGATTCTATACGCTTTAAGGTAGAATCTCATATTGTAACTTTTGTTAAGTTTCAAATTCCGGAACCATATTTCCGGAACCTACTTTTGGAATCACTTTCCAAGTTCAGTTCGGTGTTAGAGGTGTTGTGAATTTACTTAGTTTAACTTTGTTAAACTTAGCCCTTTCCTTTTCATAAGGAAACTATAGTTTCTTAACTAACTTTAAAGGTTCCAAAGGAATTTTTAAAGTATACAATTCACCCCCCTCTTGTATATTGAGCATCTCATATTATATTTCGATCCTACAATTGATATCAGAGGTTGGAAACCTCTTACTCTATACCAATCTTACACATGTGTTTGTGTGTAGAAATGGTTATGGGAATGAAACATTACTGAGAATGGGTCCACACATATAAACATTTATCTTTTTATATTGTTTACTGAACTTATTTAATCTGTTTTTAGTAAAAAAAATAAACATTTTAGGAGGTTGAGATAGCTTTCTATTTGATCCATCCTCGGAAGGATCACATGGTATCAATGGGTGTAATGACGTTTCTTAGTGAATATAGGAATTGGTGGATTTAGTACCTCAATGGTCATATGAATTTTTTGGGCTCTTTAGATATGTACACAGACCTCTTCCTAGAATATTTTATTTCATAAACTGTAATTGTGGCTAGTCTCAAGGAGCCCATTACCCTTTGACATGTGAGTTACAGAGGGAGAGTGTTTTGTATCCATTTCATGACCCTTATTAGATATTATTACAAATTGATAGAAAATTCATGTGGTCTAAAACACAAAAATAATCTCTTGAGTACTTTAAAGAGAAAAGTTTCAGTGCTCCATTCCATTGTATTTCAGTAGAGGGAGTCTAATTGGGTTTTTCCCTAATCCTTCACATATTTTTTTGGGTTTTGTGTCGGTACTATATAGATGAAAATTTTCTTATAATTCTGAACATTTACATCTGCAGAAGAATAATTATTCCACCAATGATATATAGTGGGTGAAAGATCATTTCCATAATTTTGTTGTGAAATTACCACATAGGTGACCATTTTTCTGGTTTTCGTCTATCATATATGCCTAACCTATGTCTTCTTCCATGTTTGACATGAAATGGTGGAAGCGAAAGTGGATGGAATTATTTTAGGAATATGAAATCATGTTTTCATCAAACATAGAAAAATTTAATGTTGTGGATGATGCACTGAACAGTAATTCATGTAGTGATTTCATTTAGGAATCTAGATATTTTTATATATTAAGATGAAAAATATCATCAATTCATATAGATATATTAGAGGGTAGAAGAATTTGATTTCTGTTTGAAAAGTTAGTGCAGCCATCATTTTTTCAACTGGTGGAGGAGTTCCAATTGGGGTATTCAAATATGGAGTGATAGAGAGACTAGGTTGTTGGTAGAGATTACCATAATTGTTGTTATAATTTGGAAAAACATGTAGTGTTGTTCCATGAGAGTCTTTTCAACCATTCATTAATGCTTAATGTGTTTCTATAAGTGTTTTGTTTCTGACTCATGGTGACACATACCTATTTGAGAATGATGTACCATAATTTGAGAGGTATTTTATAGTGCTCTAGGTTGATGAATAAGAATATAGAGTTTTTAACTGTTGTATGGTCATCCAGAAGGGGTATACTAAGAACAGTGTTCGTAGAGGTATTCTATCGCAATGGGATGTTTCCCAAAGGAAGATATAGGACATCTCGATGGAGTTAATTACCACATTACCTATATTATAGGGTGTCTATAATTTTATATCGATGATTGGGGATCACTTGATGTAATGATTCAATATTATAATGATTATGGTTTTGAGTTTAGTTGTAGGTTTTTGAGGTAGTATAGAGAGGATGAAGTGTAACATCATTTCTTCTTGAGGAAAATTATCACATATTGGGATCCTTTTTTTCCTATAGGGATCGATTGTTCTGCAGCAAGATTTTACCTCTTAGTAATTTCATAGAACTAGTATTCATCAACATAATGATGGTCATAAAAATTGGACTATTGAGACTCATGATGTTATGATGGGTTCGTGTGTCCTCTATTCTAGATGTTTACAGTTGGGAAACCTTTCTTTAGTTGTTTTTTCTTATAAAAACTAATTTTACCCCAGAAATAGTGTGGAACAATTTGAAGTATTGTGGTAATGACATTTATGTTATTGGTTATGTTAGATTAGGGTCGTAGAGTTAGTAATCTCCAAACCAGAACATCTATTGAGTATGCTAGAGATGACTCAGTTGATACATGAAACAATTAAAATAACACAAGGTAATCAAAATTCATATTCTGATCATAGGAGGATACATATAGAGTATTATATTATAGAACATTTGTTCATAAAGGTGACTCTAAATTATTTTTAGTGACTATTTGATCGTGGAAGTTTGATTTCTCCCTAGTTTTGTGGACATTTCTCGGAGTTGGATCTTGTGTAAGTTGTGGTGTAATAAATTTCACATCTATATTAGAAAATGTAGAATTTGTTATCGATATATGCTATGTATTCACTTTATGAAACATCTTTCATCATTGATTTGGGAGTGATTGATATTGAGGATTATGTGACCTTTGAGGTGTGGAATGTGGAGGACTTGGACCATTAAGAGATATTAATGTGTGGGTGTTTTTCCCATGGTTCATAACATTTGGTTACATGATAACATATAAGTGTATACCTTGGAACATGATTCATTCCAACATGATCAATATACTATGTTTTTTATTTTCAGATTAATGCTTGTAATGTTTCTCAACTGTGGGTGTGGCCTTTTTGAGTAATAAATTGGCTTTATCATATATTTTTTTGGGCCATAATATCATATGAGAAGTATCATCAATGGAGAGTGTTTTAGGAGATAGTTTTTCTGTTTTTCGGGTTTTCACTTATTCCCGGTTAATGATTTAGTTGAGCTCCAATTATTTTGAGATCCTTCGGAGCTATAATGTGGACTAGCTGTTTGGATGATCCCTTTATTTTCTTTCTCACTATAATTGGTTTTGGATTCTTGAAGATTGTAATTGTTTGGAAGGTATAACAGGTAAGGTACATTATTCTTATATCCCTTCCCAATGTTATTCTTTGTGTTTTGGTGGTGCTCGGTGGAGATAACAATGTAATTGAATGATATTTGGTAAAAATAGGGGTATACAAATTGAAAAATTGAATTTTTAGGGATTGGATGTTAGTATAGTGTCATTGTGGCGGTGAATACCAAATTGTTTACCTTTGATGTAGTGTAAGAGAGATATGTATGAGTTTTATGGATTCATCCAATTCGGGGGTAACTGATCGATGGGTTGTAGGATGAGTTACGATACTTGTCATTATAGTGGGAATCATGTGGCATGTTTCTTATACATTAATTATAACCCAAAAAATTAACATTAATATGATATGTCCATGAATCTAGAAATTTTATTTGGCTTAGGGTGGATACTACATGGTCCCCCAATCTCTGATTTAGAAGTCCATGTGATTGGATGTGTTTTAGTATGGTCTAAGGGGATTCACTATGGTGATCTATTTTTAGTAGGTCTTTATATAACCTATAAACATAAGATCCCTTTCATTTCCACTCCTTCTATATAATCCCATTGTGTGATAGATAGGTTTTACAATGTCATTGAATCCACTTACAATAAATATTGTTTCCCAATCATATATATCAATCTATGGTGATTCAAGGTTAGTATTATATATTCTCTCTTATAGTTATCTACATTTGGTTTTATTTTCCACTTATTTTTCCATTACATGTTATTTATAATGATCTCCACTATTCTTATAGGGGTTATTTTATAATTTTCTGATGTGTTCTGGGATGTAATTCATTGGGATATCATAGTTATTCAAGGGTTAGTTGTTAATAGATCTACAATATTGGTCATTATTTATTCAGTGAACATTTACACATTCAGGGATGAGGATTTTTTATATATCCTAATTATTTATGTGAATTAATCATGAAATCATTGTATTTACCATTAGATAAAAATGGAATTACCCAAATAAATATTGAGTAGGATTAACAAATAATTGGAAGTTGATCACATTTTGAATTTTTATATAAAAATAAAATTTTTTATCTTGAAAATATATATGGTAATCAATATATTATATTCCCATAAAAAATTATGTGATTATTGCTTTATCTAATAGAAATTTATGTAATCTATAATGAATTTAAATGAAAAATTAATTGATTTTGTGGATTAATAGTTGATGAATTGTCAAGTTTGTAATCCATAATACCTTATAATTTGTACATAATTTAAAATGGTGTAATGGTCATGTTTAGTTTATTATTATCATTAATTTAATAATAAAATTTTATAAATAATACGATGAATTATAATTCATAGTAATTTAAAAATGGAAATGAAGAATGTATGTTAATGGAACATCTATGAGATTGATAAAACTAGTTAATGCTAAGAGCATTTTAAAAAATCTTAGAGATTTATATATTTGATTAATTACATTTTCTATAGTTTGACCTATGGAATAATTAATAACTTAATTCAAGATATAACAAGAAAAATCAATTTTTGATTAGAAATCTATGGGGTTGTGATCATTTTTTTATAAATAATAGATTCTTTATCTGGGGGTTGTGAGTGCATGTTCTCATGTAAAGTTTGAAAACCTTATTTTAGGGACTAATTTACATATTTATTATACTTGTTTTGTTCTTTCATTTAATATTATCTATATTTTCGCCTTGTGATATGTGCATGGGTTGGCCGAGCCTAGGATGGATGATGAGTTATGTGTCATAAAGAACAAGAATATGTGACAATAGTTGAGCCCGTGATAGTGAAATGAATTCATATTTTCATATTGGTGTCAGTGATGACAATGGAAATCATGTTACATGTTGAATATTTTAATATCCATAATTTTAATAATGGTAGAAGATTTCTTGTTATGAATATGTAAATGATTGATTTTTGGATTTCTTATTTTATATTATTTTCCTTCCCCACTTATTGTGGTATTGTTGTGTCCTTGGTTGCATCTATTTTGGATGAATATGATGTTTTCCTTGAGTACATGGATTTATATATGGTTTAAAATAATTTAATAAATAATTTATCCAATGGTGTTAGTGTTTCAATATTTAAAAAATGATTTTCTTGAGAACCTTTGTCATAGTACACATATTCTTTATGGAAATTGAATAAGATTATATGGTTATTAAAATTGGTAATTGGAAATAATATAGTTGGAGTAACTTGCTAAATTAATAGATATTGAATTAAATAATCAATAGAAATGACAAATAATGTATTATTAATATAATATGGTTTTATAAATTGAAAACATCCTTATTTAATATCATTTTCATAGCATTCAAATATGGGAGTCTAAGAGACTTTATATGTTGTTTAGTGTAATACTGGGTTATTATCATTGTTTTTTATGAACTATATTATATCTTTTATATTATGTGACATTATTTTTTACCACACCTTTCTCAGTTAGAGTGGAAAACACCTAGTGGAATCTTAGAGGGTATTTTCCCAAACATCTCGATAGTAGGATGGGTGGTTGACTGCCCCTATTACCCAACTCTCTAATCATGGTTATACCATGTGTAGTATTCATGGTGGTTAGTTTCCCATATATATAAATATATATATCTGTTTGTGTTCATAGGTATATGATGTAATGTGGTTATTTCACACACATTTTTATCCGTAAATAGTATTTGAAGGATTATTATTGGTATGATGTGTATAGGATCTGTAGGATTAATATACCATACTCGGTTTATAGGTTTTGATGGAATGATGTATAACAACTGATATATGATACAAATTATATGGGATGTTGTTTATACAAGAAAATAATTGACTGCTATTTTGAGATATTATATGGTATGATGTGTTGATGTCACACATGAGGAGCATTTTGTCACAAAATTGTGCACTGATACATGTTTTGGCTATGACATAGACTTAAGAGTTTTTCCAATCCCCATAGTATGGTGAATGGAAATTGAAATCATACCAGAAACATGAGAGAATGATTTTCCCCCAATCATATAGAAGAAAAATATATAATTATCAATGATGAACACTCAGAGTAGGGAAGGTATTAGAAATTATAGGCAATATATCATATAAATATAACATATATAATAGACAAAATGGCATCCAATATAAAATATAAGATATATCACATTTAACAAGTGTATCCCATCCCCTCTGGTCACCTCTATAACTATAGGTACCAAATATCTGTATAATACACTTAGATATTGTATCTATTTCCCATTTATTATACCTAGAAAAATATAATATAAAAATTATCAAAGGAAAATGTAGTTTGAGAGCTATAAATCCTGGTAGGATATCAACAGTTCTTCCATAATCAATGGAGAAAAATTATGATAATTATTCATTCATTTTAAATAATATAATGAATTGAATGGAATTTTAAGATTTTTTAAAAATCATTACACTATTATCAAAACAATGATAGGTTGTTTATGATAGGCAAAAATGAACTTTTTTATAAAAAAAATTACATAAAAAATTAAATAAGAATAAATAAACCTCAATAACCATTTTCATGTAATAATCAAATCAAAAAAAATTATAGAACCATGTAATAATTTATGTTTTATGTTTTTTATTTTAAATTGGATCTTCACACTACTCATTAGTGATCTCAAATCTTAGTGTGCACACATCCCATGACTCTGGAAACCAAGACTCAACTCCCTATAGGCAATTTAATGTCTTAGAATGTTTATGCCTTTTTAATCATCAACAATCCTGTTCTATGTGGTAAGATCCTAGACTTATTATCCTAACTACATAATAACAACATAGGTCCACATTTTCAATTTTCAATTAAACAATAAATCATTGGATTATTAGTTATTTCATATTAATTCAAAATTTAAATGACCAATTTCAGTTTTCATCATGCCTTTCTGATTGTAAAACAAAAAAATTGGTTTTTCCTGAACTCATTCCCTTTTTAAATTATCTTCAATTTATTGACTTTATCTCAATCTTCATCACCAAATCACTTTATCAAATTATTTTCCATTTAAATCCATCATGTTTCGTTAATGAATCAAATAATTTCAATTGTATTGAAATTTACGGATTTCATAATTTCAATTATTGTTTAAAAAGTTCACATAAATCATCTCGAATTATTTTTTTTAAAATTATTAAATAACTCATCTAAAATTAATAAATCAATTTAATATTTTCATTAAAGGATAATATTATTTGTATTGACATAATGTTAATCACATGATCAAATCAGGTCATTCAACGGGATCTTTCAATGATCAATGAATTTGGCAATATCAATTAAAATTACATAAAATCATATTCTATAAAAATTGATATTATACCAATTAAAAATATGATGACACGCTACTCTATAAGGAGGGTAAAAAGAGATATGAAAATAAGAGACATAGGAAGATATTTTATCACTTGAAGAAGACCCAATAGGTACACCATCAAATATATTCTCAAGGAGTAGATATTAAAGGTTCTAAATTACGTCTCGATATCCTTCAAGGGGAAAAAGAATAAATTTGGATTTGGAGGATGAAATATAGTATTTAAAAAAAATCTGAACATTAAGGTATATTAACACATAGAACACATCACAGACCCCCATGGCCATGACTGAGAATGTCTGAAGGCATCTTGAGAAACAGACATTCTACAAGGACCATGTTGCATCCACCCTCGATCAACTAGACTCCTAAAAACAGCCCACAACCCTTACATAGGTCATCTTTAGCAATGGTAGGTCTATAGTGAATCCTCATAACCACACCACACATATTATTGATAGGTATGAATCATTAAAAATGAAAAATCATAGATCCACAATATAGTCGAACCTCCATGACACTGTTATTTCGCAATTCATAGTAGTTAGGAAAATTGGCCTCTATGTATCCACCACATAGTCATCCACTTATTCCATATAGATTTCCAAAATTAGTATACCTTACACAAAATCTATATTTACAATGATATTGTTCTGACTCTCCATGATACATACCCTAAACAACAATATATATTCCTATTGAAAGGGGGAACAATTCCCAGAACCGGAAAACACACTGGATCATTAACCTTTTGAACTATTGAAAAATTTGACAGACTCCATTAATTGAAAATCATAGGATCCTATAGTTTATGTTAATTTCACCTCTCATATCTAACCATCCCAATTTTTAACATCTCTCGCAACATCAATGGCATGAGATATGAAAATGGAGTTATTAGTCTTATGTGACATCCCTGAGACAGCAATGGCTATAAATAAATGTCATGGGACTCAAGGAAATTTGGCGGATGGTTTTAAATTTTATGATAAAATAACCAAAAAATATAAATGATTAACATTTCAAACACTATGTGATGAATTAAAAAATACAACCAATGTTATACCAAATAGTCGACAATATTATTAGTGTATAAGTGGAAACAAATGTACATTCTAAAAAATAAAAACATTACCATAAAACCCTAACACAAATACAAGGAAACATAGGAACCTTTTGAAAATGAATGAAATCCCATCACCACCTATCATTCCCATGGTCTCATGAATAATAGAATGAAATAATGTATGTTAGGGAATTCACTGTATAGTGATAGATGAAATCTAAAAGTTCACTATACTGACAATGTATCAATGAACCTTTACATAGTAGGACTTCCCCAATGATTTGAAAATCATTAAACTTGGTTAAGAACCAGTTAGAATATTTTTTATAAAATATTATATATTATTAAAATAGTTAATATAAAAATGATAAACAAGTTAGTAAGAAAACATTTATTCTGATTATAAAACAATTATAATTTTATTTTATTAACCATTCCCATGTATCCACCCAAACCAATGAATTTCTATGCTACATTTCCATACATAAGAGACGTCTCTCATTAATCAACCATGTAATCACAAGGTGAAAAATACATGGTTACCTAATATCAAAAACCCCTTCTGTAAGTCCACATATAGTAAAAAACTCATGACAACCTTGTATTCCAAATTCAATGAAAACCCATATCAAATAAAAATCATATTTCGTTAAATAAGTTCAAAAATAATTTTTTAACAATTAGAAAAAAATAATAGTTTGAATTCATCATTTTAAAATCATTACCAAATAAAAATTTCACTAAAATCATTGGATATACATCATTTTAATTCTATATTACCAAAGAGTGTTCTTTGAATTATATATTATAGATTTAAAAATAATTTCAATTAATTCATTTAATAAAATTTATGCCTTTAAGTAATATGATATATAAACATGATAGAGAGTCCACCTACCTCTCAAGGATTAGATAAAAAATATCATGCAACCAAAAAATTCAATATCTTGAAATGGATATTAAAAAAATATTAGGTCAAATTTTAACACATAAATAAACCCATAAATGAAAATATATATTTCCATACTAATCAAGTTCTATGGTTTTAGGAGAGGGAAAAAATGAATAACAAAAATGTGAAAAGAATGTTAACTTGATCATAACTACTGATCTTGAACATACATTGATTCTACTATTAAACCGTTCCATATAGAAGGTTGTTATATATAATGAAAATTGATAAAAAATATATATCATTAAGGAATAGGTTATTAAACAGGCATTCAAGTGTTTATTCACATTATATCCAATATTTTCAAGGATCCAATTAGACAATCACGGTTTAGGACAAACTATTTGGAACACAAAAACACAATGAATACAATGCTATTATTTCATAATAATCCCTTACATAGTGGTCTCTCATTGTTAGAATAATTGCGTACCAAATATTTATTTCCCACTATTTAACTTTTATTGTTTCTCTTTTCACTTTTATGGTTTGGGCCAATTTTTTGGCCTATATATCCTTACATGTGTTTCATTATAACCTGAAGTTGTACATGGACACCCCACCACAATGTCAATATAATTCACCTCCCACTTATATGTCAGTATTAAGAGTGTCTAATGAAAACAAAAAAGTGGTATGGTACTATTATTGGACCTATTTGTAGGTATATGTATTTGAATCAACATCTTCAATGTCTAATCTAAAATATGGCCACTAGAAATGTTTCTACCTATCATAGAAAATCACTTTGAGAACTAAGTGAACTGACTAATAAAAATTAATAAAATCCTCAATGTATATATTTTTCAAGTAAAAAAAACAAAAAATATATTTCATAAACCTAAGATACACCATAAAAAGAAATAACACTCTACAATGGTCTCACCAAAAAAATGAAAGCCCCAAATTCAAAAAATATATATAACCAATATGGTGACCACAAATAATCATCTATATAAGAGAGTATGTTAATTGCACTCATACAAAAAAACCTCAAAATAATTTTTCTGGACTCCCAAATGAAACTAATAAAATAGATCCATATATTCCAGTTATTATTGGATACCTATTTAGATTGTGTTTGATGTTTTAGCCTTGAAATATCAGAATAAAAATTTACATTTCTATGGGTTTAAGAAATATAGCAATAAAAATAATGTATCTAATCAAAGAATACCTTTATCCTAAGTAAAAAATAAAAATTACTGATTTCTTTTTTTGACATTTATATTTCATTTTAAAACCAAATCATTAGTTTTTTTATCAATTCATAACCCCATTCAATCAACCATAAATTTTATCCACTTATCACTATGCTTAACCTCAATTCATTTCATCATACCAATTTTTAAATCATGAAATATCATTTCTCAAATCCACCAAATAATTCCAATTACTATTAATTTGGACGGTTATAATAATTTCCATTCCCTTTTAAAAATCATACATCAGTATTCTCATATATGGATACTTAGAAATTTTTTATCACATTTCAAATCATTCAAAAAATTTATGGTTTCAATTGTAGGGGAAAATAAGATGGAACCACATACTATTAAAATGGTGGTCAAATTAATAACTGCAATGGGAAACACCAATAAATAATGAAGGTGAGGATATCCTAGAATCATTCCTAGAATGTGGATCCATTAAAATGGATACAAGTTACAAAAATAATGTCATAGTCCATCATTTTAGGATGAGGGAAATGTTAACATATAAATAAACTAGATGATATCAGATTTAATCATTGGTTGAAGATCCACACATGGTCACCATCACATGGATTCATATGGTAAAGAGGTTAGAGGGTCCAAAATGACTCTCAAGATCCAGTAAATTCAAAATAAATAATCTTTATTATGCTTAGGGAATATTCAATTAATATATATCAAAGAAATTTTTGTATGTAAAAGTACATATACTGCTATAAACCACTATTTCCTTGACATAGAAAGGTTAAAAATAAGTCAACCATGCAATAACCTCCTAAGACCACACCACTGCCTACCATGGTCTTCTAGGCTCCAAGAAACACGATGAATCCCATAGCAATATCTAATTTATCCAGGTTCCTTCTATAGTGCCACCTTATCACCACACAGTAGTTGTTCATGATTATGATGAAAAACATAAAATCATTCTCCAAGGATCCACTATGATTCTAGACATCCATTACACTAATATGTTGAAATTTGTATGAGATATTAAAATTACTATCCAGGTATCCATTGGGTAGCTAAAAAACAATAAAATAGAACTATAAGGAATCACGATCTTGTATTCCATAAATTTATGGTCTTTTGAAAATATATGAATGTCTATAACACAACCCATACACCACGACACTACTCCCTGATAAAACTAGTATTTATTCCAAAACTACATAATACTCTATAAAACAGTTCAAAAGTAACTTGGACCATAATATATGTCATTATATGAACCACAGAGGGACATAAACATATGATAGTGTATTTGGGTTGAGTATCTACATACATTTGACATTGATAAGAACTTTTCACCGGGCATGAGTGGTATTTTTCAGATTCTCATAACCAAAATACACAGGATGAGAAAGAGTATGATGAGTGATCTTATGAGATGTAGTGGTTTATTAAGAGAATGATTTATGATTTAAGGATCTATTAAAATGAGAATCAAGAATGGATGACTAGTTTTAAAATGTAATTATTGTATTATATTTTGGACTAGGTTAAATCTGGACTAGTTTTGGAGATAGAGTGTGATGTAATGCAGAATGAACTACATGAGTGTTTAATTATACATAGGTGGTCACAGATCAATGATGATTTGATCCCGGTACATGGGAGAGTTTTAACCCATATTTTAGCGAGATATAAGATTATGTGAGACATCAAAAAATGTTGATGGGATGTAAATCCTTGTGAAATGATGATGTTTCATGACTTTAGACTCATGTTCTCGTTTCCATGGAGAAGGAAAATAATTGTTGGATTTTCATCTGGATTCTATAACCATTAGAGTGTGATGGTTATTCATTAGTGAATATGAGGTTTTATTTAGTTCCTTAAGAAAACCATTTGGAATTGGGAATTAGTCTAAATGGGCATTGACAAGGGTTTATCCATGACTCGAAGAATACATGAGTCGGTGTGGATGATTATGGATTAAAGATTAAATACTATAATATCCTTCTGATTAGTGAGATTTAATTATTGGATAATATTAGGAATAAATATTTCCATTATATTATTCTTTTAATGGAGTACCCATGAGCATTAGTTTTGATAAAGATGAACGTTTGATTTATAGGTTTTGTAGGGACTTAAAGAATGTCCCATAGAATTAGATATGATTAAGTATTCCATACCATCCTAATAAAAATGGAAAGTAAAAGGGGACTATTTGTATATTGATTAATATTCATCATGATATTGTCTTGTACTTCGATGGTGAATGGGATAGTCAAATAAATGTGGTTTTGATAGAGTTCAACAAAAACTATCATGATTTCATTCGGATATCACATTAAGAGCCTATAAATTGGGGACTATTTCACTGTCAAAAATTTTGGAAGAAGGTGGGTGAGGAAAATGTTATGGGCCCTTACATGGTATTTAATCCTTTGATAAAGTACAAATAATATAGAAAAGGACAATCACTACTCATATCATACATAAATATTATTTCATCAATAGGAGGATTCATTTGGAGTTTGTAGTGGGTGATTTAATTTTCTTGAGATTGACTATTCTGTTAGTACATAGATATATGAGGATGTTGGGAATGAGGAACCATTATTTTGAGGAATCCTTAAGATAACTATGTTTAATGGGGAAGTGTTACACCATATGAATCATCCTTATCACTATTGATGTATGTTCTATGTGTTTGTCATGTCACTATTGTAGCGGTATATAACCAACCCCGTACAGGTTATAAATTGTGAGAATGTTGATGTATATAATAACACAACATATGAGGACTCATCAATGAAAATAATAGTGTGGGATTATAAAGTTCATTAAGATAATGTTCTAACACTTTTAAGGATTAATAAATTTAATTATATAATAATTTATATGATATCAGAGATAGAGGATGGCATTCGAGTTCCATGTCCAATGTTGTTAAATCTATACCCATGGAGATGGTTCTGGAAGAAATGATATTGTTATATGGGATGGATTGTAAATCCCTGAATATTTTTTACATTACATAATGTCCATTTATTTTATTGGATGGTTTTTATACTTGAACAATTTTATTTTTGGGGTATGATATGTCAATGAAGATTCTTTGGAATTATTGGCTTCCAAAACGATGATTGATGTGTCATACTACAACCAACCACACAATAAGGAATGAGGATGTTCCAAAATTAATATTTCATAGTTGTATCTATTTTTCAAGCCCATGGTCTGACAAAAAAAACTTGTTGCAATGTAGTATGCATATTTTTCAGGGGGGACACATCATAGAGTTACAAAAATGTTGTATTGATCCTCCTATATTTGTTTCAGATGTATTCATTGGGTATTAGGTCATATAGATTTTAATTCATTCAAGGAATTTTACCTGTGACTGTAATTACTGGGGGTCATGATGGATTTATATAGACATTAAATATGGATGAATTCTTCCATATTTCCCAATAAATACAACACATACACCCTAGTGTTCAAAAACCCTCATAAACATTCATTGATGTCTACAAATAAAAAGTATAACCTTACATGTTATAGAAAGACTCTTAAAATCAATAAGAGAAATATTAAACCTCAACATAAATAGTTAGGCCTCCCTTTGTTCCTGGGATATTGAGCCCATCACCCTACAAATCCACAACCATTACCCTATTATATTTATATCTTCTTACAACATCATTATAGTTATTCATTTTTTCTATGTTATTATGTAGAGCCAACATACCCCTTTCGTGATGGTTTCACTCTTCCAAACATCCCCAATAATATTTTTGGATTCCCCTTCATGTCTTATATCTTAGCCATGCTCTAGAAACCATGTAATATCCATATTATGGTTCTATGATTTGTTGGTGTGTGATCAGACTTTGTTCCGTGTACTGATGTAAGTTGGGTGATGAAATCCTTTGATTTTTTTTGTATTTTTAAAAAATATTAAGTTATAATGTTTCATTCCTTATTGGGGTCTCATTTACTCTAGTTTTCATAATTACTAACTATGTGTTGTAATTTTAACACCTTGATTGATTGTGATCACATGTGCTTGTGTATGTAGCATGTGATATTTTTTTGATATGTGATGTTCATGAGTAATATTGGAGAAGCCTATTTCCCTCCTGGTTATGTGTACCTACTATTTTGTTTTATACTATATATTAATGGTGATATATTATACAAACTTTTGTGCTAACATTGTATGTATATTTTCATTACCATGGAGATTTCAATACGTACATGATACAAGTATACCATCATGAAATGTATGTCCTTTAGTTTGGGGTTTTCTCGTTCATGAAAATGGTGAAGTGGGACTTGAACACAGGGTGGTGGTACATGGTATCCATGGTGTTGTGTTGATGTGTATCCTGAGGTACCCTTGATTTTCCACATTCCATTCGATTCTGTAATCCTTAGTAAATGTTAATTACTCATTATGTGAGGATGCTTATATACATGGTCCACTTTATGGATAGATAATGCCGATTATTTTCTCAATGACACCATGAGGAAACTATATAAAGGTTGGTGTGGTTATTACATGTGTATTCCATTATCTTTCAAAATTTATCCAAAGAATATACAACTGAGGTTTTTTGGAAATATTACTAGTGAATGAATTCTCAATTTTCACATTTTTATTATTCATATATATTCATTATTGCTATATAATTGGTGTTCCTAATTGCATCTGGTATGGATGTATTGGTGGTGTCCCACTATCTCATTTTTCGCACCCTACTTGGGTAATTTTGGTGTATTTGTAGATTTTATGATATATTTGGTGATGGTAAATGGCCATTTTATTGATGGAAGAAATGGTGGAGTATAGATCTGGAGTAGATGTTTACAGACACTAGAGAACCTCAGAATTAATTTATTTAATTATCTTATTTCATTATTATAGAAATATTTCCATAATGTTTCATCTTATTTATATACCATATGTGGAATATTTATCATTCTTATTGTTTAATCATATGATTTATAATTACTAGTCAATTATTTTCTATCACGCCCATTGTATGGAAGTATTTTGAGGGTATAGTGTCCACACATTTAGATATAGACCCTATCTTCTAGTTGGAAACCTCCAGTTTATGGGGAGGTTTTCATGAGGCCACATTATAATAAGATCAATAAGAGTGTTTCAATTAAGGGGCTACATCCACACCAAGTCAATTGGAATCTTGAAAAAACCTTCTAGACCTTACACAAACCCTCTTTATATTCTATAAGGCTACATGCCTTAGCAGAGCTAAATTTAACAGAATCACCAAAAATCTCCATCCTAGGCTCTACAGTGTCGCCAGTCCACCATGGCATATCTATGCTGAAATTCGTAAAAATTATGAAAAATAGCATTTATGGTGACACATCATAGTTAACTACCTATTGAATATCCCTTTCAAACCTCATGCTACCTTACCATATGACTTTATGGTCCACAGTCTATGTGGTACTTTTTATGGTGTACCCACTACACCATATCAATGCTCTTAGTTTAAAACTATCTTTATTTAAGAAAACATCAAATTTATTTGGAGGATTCCCCATTGGATCCATTGAAAAATTTAACTAGAATAAATTTATTCAAAATGAAATATAAACCAGGATAATTGTTCATTTTTTCTAAAAAAAATATCCTTACTTATAAAGCCTGAAACACACCAAATGATAAGGGAATCAAAACAATTGTTAAGAAATATGTGATGGAAGGTAACAAGATGTAAAAAAATCCAAATTAAATACAGATGTTGTCCCATTAAATCCAATTATAAATACTAAACACCTAATCTATAAATTATTTGAACACTCATTAGTGCATCATTCTCCCACATGTCATGTGAATAATAACCATTCTTCCATGTAACATATACCAAAGGCATCATATTCCCATTAAATGAATTTATCTCAGAAAAAAAAATGATGAATAGATTCGGAGTGATATATAAATCTAGATGAAAATTTAGGTATTTGAAAATCAAGACAATAGATGGGTTCTAAATATACTTATGATGTTTTTGAAACTTGAAAAATGTTGTGTATTGAATGAAATTTGGTTGATGTTCAAAATGGTATACAACTTTTACCAGACACAAATAATCTCATACATTCCCACAAACCTCAGTCTAAGATTTAACTATATCAAAGAATAGAGTGACCCAATCAAGGAGAAACTATAAAAAAAGTCACCAATATAAAGTTAATTATTCAATGAAAATGATCAACATATGATTTTTATTGACTTTTTAATACCACTATTCCTGAAAAAGTAAATTGAATATTCATCATCGTCTATATGAAAAATCATTGTCCATCTAAGGAACATTGAAATCTATCATAAAAAACAAAATATTTACATGAACTTCAATTAAAGCCTCATTATGATCCATTATGATCATATACTGGTATGTTTTTTTGTAGGAAAACACATCTTACCCAATATGGCCATTCTAAGCTCCATAAAAGTCAATAATGCAACCACAGAGCATATCCTCAAGATTATTTATAGATCATTTGATATGGACATCCTCCTTTAGATAATATGTAATTATAAAACATACCTATCATCACATTGACTACAAAATACCTCCCAAAAAAATAAATATATCATGGACCCATAATACAGATTATAGAACTTCTAACTCCATGAAATAAGAAAATATCATTCCTGAACAGATGACTGATGTCCCTAAAATCAATTGCATCACAATTGGTAAAAATATGAGACAATGTTTTAATATTATCAATCACAAAATATTTTTAATTATTTCCTTGAGGAGTATAAAGAAACTCATAAACAATGACAATTGAAAAATCATCCCACTTCCTTGTATTCACTATAAACTGCTACTGGAAACCTGAAAGGTCACTAGTGCACATCATTGGGTGTCTGGTATGTATAACAAATAGATATAATGCCAGTTATTTCTCGTCATATAAATGGAAACTATAATTATTTTTGAATAATTTATAACTCATTTTTGTTACCTGGGTGCGCCACCTACATTGAATTATAGAAAATCCCCCAACAATGAATTTCTCACATGAAAAAGAACAAAATTATAGTTTTGGAATCATTGGACTCTCCAAGAAAAAAATAACAATTCACTAATGGTCTCCCCACCATAAATATAGTTCCTAATGAAAATGAAATCATCATTAAACTATTGGTCTTGAAGAATCATATTATGAAGAAATAAGTATAACTAAATCCTCACCAAAACAACCTTAAATTCATTCACTATTACTATCCAAATAGAATTTAGAAAATAGAACCATCATATTTGACTATTATAATGATTATTTCTGGACAATGATCAAATGTTTCCTTCATGAAGAATCATCAATGACATTCACCATACCGGGCATATACAAAATGTAAAAAATGAAAAGACTGCATATACACCACACAATTTTTATGTCATCAGTTAAAAAATTAGTCAGAGATGATATAAATACTACATTTTTTATCAATATAAATATTAAATATTTTACCAAAAAGTAAAGTATGATAACCCGTAAGATAATACATCACTATTGTGAGTTCATGATATTGATTAAGATAATTCTACTCCTGTTACCTATGATAAATTTAGTGATAGGCCACAACATTATCATGGTATATAATGAAACAACCCAAACCAAATCATGATTCATAAATTAAGACAATATATCCCAATCTGACCTTTGGGTTTTTCAAGACTATTGAATAAGTCAAAAGATGATTCTGATAAAAATAATAACTTTATCATTTCTCATCCAAAATGAGCTCCATTTCCATCCAATTGAGAGAAGTCATTTATAAATCCAACTATAAAAATATATGATGAGCTAGTTATAATATCAATAAAAACCCAACAATACATGAATCTAAAAAAAATACATTGTTTCTCCCATTTCATAACACCTTTAACTTTCTTAGTATCAAATGAAATACCAGGTTCTGTGTCCATGTGTCCCATGAACATCACTTCCCGAATTCAAAAATATAATTTTGAAATAATTTCATAATTTCAATGATTTACCAAGGCTTATTGAATATCTCTCATATAATTTAAATGGTTCACCTTATTATGATATTAAACTAGGATATCATCAAAAAAATAACACAATAAATGATTCCAGATTCACTTGAAATATAACATTAATCACAGAAAATAAAATATACTCGATAATTGGTTATAATAAATTTAATGACTAGGTATACATATATTCATATGTAATCATGTTGGATATTTTTCAAATTTCATACTCTTTCATTATCATGTGGTTATAATAATTTCAAAGAACAGTTCTTGAAAACCACATCACCACATTCAGATGGTCAAATAGATCATAAATCAATGGAAATGGAGGTTTTTCATCATCATAACTCAATTGTGATTTTAGTAATCAACAAAATGGATAATTGGTATATTATAAATTTTTACAATGAAAACATATTCCACACTATATAATTTACTAAATAATTATGTAAAATGTCTCTATAATGTCTAACAACTGAGTCATTAACACTTTCAACTCTATTAGTGTCATACTATGATTAAGAATATAATTAGGCTGAGAACTAGGTAGTATATCCATAGATATCTACACCTCATTTACAAGTGGTAAGATATATAATTTAGATGAAAAAACATCAAAATATTGAATGAAAAAATGGAGGGATATAATCACTTAAATATTATTACGTCATGTCCAATGGAAAGAAAAATATTAATATAACCAAATTTAGAAAATAATGTTCCACTATACATAAACATGGTCCCATTATCCCTAAAATACCAAATAAAACTCATCAGGAATTGTATTGGAAGCCCACTCAAGATAAAAATATAAATATTATTTTTAGATACAATTTCAATCCATCTCAAAAATCACATCAATGTTTCAAGTAGACTACCAAAAAATTACAAGTAATACAAATCTCTGATAATGATAAAAAACAAAATGGGCACCAACTGCACTTCTCTATTTTCATTACAAGCAGAATAGTACATTATATTACATTATAGAAAATATCCATTTAAATTTATAGTAATTTAGAATCACTATTCGATATAAATTAGTGAGATACATGAGTCAAAAATATAGAAGTCACTAATTTGGATTTTATAGTGATGATTCCTCACATATTAGATGGAACAACATCATATTACGCTGGAGACTCTAAAACTATGTGAAGAACCATAATTATAGTTTACTATAGATGAAACCCCTTTCGTCTTGAAGCATATTATTGATCAACAGTAATTTTTTATGATTATGAGCATGTTACATAGCATAGTGTAGGAATAAAATTTTAGTACATTTGTAGGTTCCCTCAGTATCCATAAGAACTATAGATCATTGATTTCTCGAAACAATACCATTTCGAATTTCCACCACTACCCCAATAACATAAATTCAATGGACCTATTACATGTATTCCACTAGGGCTATATGAAACCTACTATCTTGAGCCACTAAAAAACTCATCAAATAATCTTTTTCATTTAGAAGAACTCACATTATGATCAATGAGAAAGAAATGAATGCCTTCTTACCATGATTTAACAGCGAGTAAATTAATCAACCATCAGTGTTTTATGAATCACATCATTATATAGAGTTAGATTCTAAAATGAAACATCGATCATATAATACATTGGGGAGCAATATATAACTATCAGGACATAATATTATCATTTTTTAAAACAATATGAAATAAGAGAACGTGATTTATAAAAAACATTTTCATTCTATATCACAGTCATATCACTCTTATCTGGGATGAGAGAATCCTTGAATATCACAAAGACCAATTACTCTAGAATAAAAGTATGAATAAAAAACACTAAAGTCTGTCCAATCCAATACCTCATGATTCATTTCTGTCGCCACTTAATCCAACCATATCCAGCTATTCCCCAAAATCATGATGGTAAAACATTTCACATTAATATAATCTAGAGTTTCTTAGAACTCAAAAACATGTTCTACATTTTTCATCCATTACTCAGACTATTTAGGATCATTTCATTATTATAATGTTTCTAGTATCTAATGAAAAAAATCATTTTCTCTTTTCAATGATACAAACTATCAAGGTTCCACCGATGTACCTTGAATATGGATGAATTAATTTACTTCTCCAATAGCACAGATTGTGGGCATCACTTTCTCGACATGATTCTAGTCAACTAGAATATTTTCTTGATGCGGATAAACAAAATCTTCCCCATGGTACATATTCAAACACTTTCAATGAGGCTTGATACTTAATAACATCAATAGAAAAAATGATACATTAGTAAAGATACTATGATATAAACCCAAACAATTGATTTTGGGATATTAGCACCATTAAGAAAAATTCATGATTTTGATTTCCAAACTCATAGAAAATAATCATGAAAATTCATAAAAATTAGATTAAATTGTTCATCAATGAAGCTTTTTCCAAAACACCTAGGGTGATGTATGGTTTGTTAAATTAAGAGATGGTCAAGAAAAAAATCATAGCTACCTAATTTGTCTCATAAATCCTCCATCATTTATACTATGTAAATCGAACTGATGTTCCTGTGTAAAAAAACAGTACATAGATATGGATTATAAATGTGTAATAAACAAAAAATAAAAACCAGTTAGTTATTAATTATTAATTTCTCTAAAAACCTTAGATCATCCCTATTTCAGAACCAATATGGATGATATTAGAATAACTTGGTATCAACCAAACCTTCAAACATATGGTCTCTTATTTATATCATGTAGGTGATACCCATCATCCTTAATTAATATAGAGGATCATAGAACTCTACATATTCCATCTTTGAGTAACTCACATATACTAGGATTCGTTATAGTGAATGGAAGATGTAAAATTAATGATATTATGGGAAAAACATCAGAATTACATCATGGATACCTCATACCCCAACCAAGTGTTTGGTTCTATCATCAATATCATTGGAAATAATCAAACATCACCTCTAAGGTATGAACATGTCACAATGGTCAACATGGATGATGGAAAATGACAACCTCCAAGGCAATAAAATCATACATATAGTTTTTCCAGGAATATAAGAATTTAATAACATCATATGTATATTGTATCAAAAAACATCATGTGAACATAATTAACATGGAAACATGTAAATATAATATAAATCATGGGATTCAAATATCGGAATGATATCATAGGCTTCACACACTCCACCACATGAAATCAAAACAAAACATGGATTCAAAATGACAACACATATACAACTATCATGAAAACAAGTGTCACAATATAACATAGTGGTATGTATATTCCTACAATATAGTTTCCAAGTTCTTGTCAATGAATTTAAATGTTATCATAACCCAACCAAAATTCATACAATAATCATAGTATGATCACACAACCATGACTCATGGGACCTCTAAAATATCATTTCATGGTTTCAAGGGAAAGGTGAGGAGAGGTGAGGTGAAGGGGGGGGGGGACAAAAGACACAATGTGATAGGTTTCTAAAAGGTAACAATATAGAAATCGATTAATGGGATCAACACCATAGTGTAAAAAATAGTCCACTGAATTAGATATTTTTTAATAGAAGCAAATGGTAATACAGTAATTGTTGATGTGTGTATGGTTTATGGAATTGACATCCATGAGTATATATATAGGACATTAGAATAATTTCGATCTGATTTGTGATCCATTTAAGTATAATAGGTGGGTTTCAGCATGGGGGTGTGTCTTCTAATTTTTAGATTTCATGTATTGTACTCAAGGGATGTTAAAATTTGGGTGGAAGAGTGGTATTTATAGGGAACCTTGGGAGGTTACATCCACATGGATAGCCTCAATAAATCCATCAATAAACCAATGAATTCAAGTCATGAATTTAATAATGTTAATGTATTTAAATATATAAGAATGAATTATTTAAGACTATGACTGTAACTGAAGTAAAGGAAGCACTGTATCATGGTACATAACTCTGTGGTTAATCCGCTGCTGAAATAGACATGATATGGTGAAACATTTATACTCTTTTCTTTGGTATTTAATTACCAAATAGACATGGAATATCCATTATAATTATAGTGAAATTCACATGCTTCCGGTGAGGATTCATGTGATATAGGGTAATGATACTTGTTTTGGAACCCTGTCTTCTAAAAAACTCCCTTCTATATCACTAATCCACCAATTTGAAACCATTCTTGTTTTAACATTATCCTATATGGGAAGCAATAATTTTATTAATTAAAATATGTTTCCAATATTAACAATTATCCCTCTATAATTATTTCCAACATTTTTGGTGTCTCTCTAGGTGTCCTAATTGAACAAATCAACTCACTATGATTGAATGTAGACCTCTCACTCATATGTCTAGTGTGAAGGTTCACATCCTTTCAATGAATAGGGACTTGTGGTCCCGTATTCCCACAATGAACATTATTACTCTAGTTAAGGATATAAATTTGAAACTCCCAATATCATGCTTCTCTCTCCAGCTCCATGTCCTTGAAATTGGTAACATTTGCAGGGTTAGGTATGTAAATCTTTTTTTTACCCATGAAACACATCGTTCATTCCTCTGTAGTCATAATGATGACCCAGATGGGACACTACTACCATAATCCATTTAATGGGATAAAATTGTCCACCAATCCTCATGATATCTTTCTTTACTTTCTCATATGTTTATTACCTAACAAAAGACTCACTATAATTAGAACATGATCACCCAAAATAGATTCAAAAGATCCCCATATACAGTTGGAATAATATCAATCTCTAATATAATGAGTAGTTGAATGTTTTTGATTTATCTATACTATAAAAAATATCCCATATTTCATCTTTGGTCATTTAATAAGGTCATCACCCAACTCATTCCAATATGGCACTGAGCAACACAACCACCCATATAGAGCCTCATAAGATTCCATCTGAATTGAGGCCAGATAATTGGTGTTTTGTGAAAAATCAATAATAGGATAGCTGATCATTCCATATTCCACAAAAGTAAAAGACACAATTTCAATGTTTATAGTTAAATATGAATATATTCTTATAGTAATACTTGTATCTCTAATGATATTATTCTTTTTAGAATCCCAGTTGCGTCTATGGGGCCTTCTAAAAGCCCTACCAAAATTGAATTGTTAAACATGCATATATGTCTAATAAATCCAAGGAAACTCCCTGTAGGTGTATAGTACCACAAAAATATATCTTATTTAGCTTGTTTTCTGCATTTATTTTTTTGATCATCATTTTGGGAGAGGACGTCATTTTTATATAAACATTCACCAACCCCACTACATAACTCCTTCGGATCGTTGAAAACCTTATCACAAATTCCATCATAACATCTTCCCCATATCCCCCTTTATATTAGATGGGGATAATGAAATAAGTTGTGTTACTGGTTCTTGGCCTTCATCCTCAAATAAATATAGAAATGGTATATCGAGAAAAAATATTCTACATCATACATGTCTAAGGGAACTAGAATGTAATGACATGATACATCATTATTATTATAGTATTCACTACCCAGAAGGATGAATGATTGATTGTAATCATATAATTTATAATGTAATAAGGGAATACGAATCTCATATTTATGAATATCACATCATTTTAATTCAAGGATTCACTTGGTATCAGATCACCTACAACTTGTTGTTCCATCAAGACAACACACTCTAACTCCAAATCCATTGCTGATTTTTTCTATTCCAAAATATAATTTGTGACTACCAAGGGATAATAAGTCATATATATCTGATCCTATAAGTCATCTATCATTAAATCAACCAACATGATCATCAATCACCCCTTCTCCTCAGATAGTTATTCATCAAACTTTTACTCATCCTATATGTTTCTCAAATAGAATATCTAATGATGTTACCCATCCCAAGTTAAAAATACATTTGAATGTAAAATATATCCATACATTCAAACAATAACATTTTCAATAGGTTCAATTACTTCTATGTGAAGATATAGTATAGGATCTTTTAGTTCATTTACCAAACAAGGGACTTCCAAAAAGATATAGTTTAATCGGAATTTCAACACATAAACCATATCATGATGAATCAAATAAATGGTTGTTATCTCCTCTTAGTAGGTAATATCTAATGATACCGATGGGGTACTACCTACTCCTCTTCATAAAGGCTTATCCTAATTATCACCAAAAACATCACACTATACTATCTGAGCATTATTGTGATCAAATAGTATTTGTACTAGAGCTATTTTAAACCTTCTCTTTCAATCATGGATCTTTTATCCGTACTATTCTGACCACTATAAATTCACTTCCTTATTCTTTAACCATATCATGAGTTTTGATAGTCATAATAAGTCCCGGATAACCATCTATAATATCTTTCAAAACTAACAATGTTCTTAATCTCAATCAAATTATGAGGTTATATATTTACCTAAAAACATCATCCGTTTATGGGTATATAGATATACCTATCTTAGACACAACATTTCCTTGTAACTTCCCCTATCTACTTCATCTGACACACTAAAATATATTGGTTTAATGTCGATGCACTGAATGTATACTACATGAAATATCTTGGGGCTTAATATGTTACTACAATGTTTACGGTTAGACGAGATAAGAATGTGATATGGGTTTTGACCAATCGGAATAATAAATAATATGGTAATATACTCATTAAAAATAAAACCAATGCTTAGTGCTTAGGGAAAATATATTTGTAGATGATTATTCTATTTCATGGAGTTCCATCTGCTATTGTCCCTAATAGGGATCCCCACTTTAATTCTGTCTTTTGGGGAGACCTTAATGTGGAAATAGGGTCCAAGTTATATTTGAGTAGGCCATATCATTTTATAGATGTGTCTATATATATATATATATGTGAGTATATGATCAATTATTGAGTTATTGAATTTGGTGGATCTTGGGATGACCATTTGGGACATGATGATTTTTTCTACAATAAGAATTATTATTCTGCAAAAAAAAAATGTATCCTTTTGAGGTCGTTTATATAAGGCCATATAAATCTCCAATTTAATTATTGAATATTAGTGAATAATACTCTTGAATTGACTTTAATCTAATAGCTGATGATGGAGATTCATTTTATTATTCTAATAATAGTGGAAATATATTTTCTGGTATAAATACTATGATGGTTGTTATCAGTGACCATTGGAGATTTTTGTTGAGGACTATGTTTTTTTATAGGTTCACATTTGTGGGGTCACTGATGTCTTGAATAAAAGGAAAATATTAAGTAGTATTTGTTGGTCCTATTAATATTACTGAGGGAGTGGTAATAATATCTTATAATTTATAACATAAACCATAGTTGACAACAATCCAAAATGTGTTTCATGTAACAAAGCTTCAAATAGATCATTCAATCACAACAATTGCCTTGGGCTGGGATGTAATGATTTGGATCATCATTAATATATTTCTATGAATCCAACCATTAAGGTTTATCTAAGATAATAATTGTTCTTAGGAAGAATATTTCCTTGTTTTGTGTTATATGGTAGCTTGGTTCTAATTCATATAAAATGGGGGAGACAGAAGAATTAATGAGAGATTATTACCCTCATGTATTTAATATAGAATATTTTAATGTGATTTTTTCTAAAGAAATATGTTTATGGTGGGAAGGTTGTAACATCTTATTTTTATCATTTATGTATTTTGAGAAAGTTATTTATATTCCCCTTTCATTTATTTAGCATTGTGGCCTTTTCAAGAAAAAAGATATTTTATTAGGGAAATTTTCCAAATGGTTGGTGATGTGCATTTTTTTTAATTAATGAAGTATAGGAAAAGGTTTCAAAGGATCCTAAGGGGTGTGTATCAATAAAAATTCCGGTTATTTAGAATGTTTGGTTTTTTCAGATGAGAGTATCATCTTGGCATAGAGGTTGTAACATGGACTGTCTGAATAATGTTATTGTCCATGAGGCGATGTGGTGGTGTAACGTGAGGTTATTTATGGATATTTTATATCCAATTATCAATGAAATACAACAATATAGGTTATTTTTCATAGGTATATAGAATTTTTAAAGAGGTGAGACATGGAAGTTAAAATTTTCTCTAGATCCTTAGTTTTTATTCACATTGATTAAAAAAATTATACAATAATAATGCCTAGTTAAAACTGCGCATTATAGATATAAACAATTTAATTTGGATCTAGGAATGGGAAGTGACATTTATCTGGTGTCTAGTTAATTAGGGGTGACAACGATGTTGTTATAGGAGGATGTTCAATGGTTTGGCTATTTTTATCATTTCTACATCGTTTCCATGGGGGTTTGTGGTGTGGTATGTTTTTCCAACATATAAAAATACATAGTGATTTTTTTTGATCATCCCTCCTATTAACAAGTGTTCAATAGTTTGGATCATAGTGGTTCATAAGATTTATTTTTCACATTCCACACTTTTCTCATGGAGAATCAATACACTGCTAATATTTTTGATATTCTACATTTGAGAATATATCTTATCATGTGGTTTAGTAAAAAAATAACATTTTCACATAATCAAATACTGATGAATATAATCTATATTTTTTTCGTTCTCATTTCGAGAATGGATTCTGTGATTACCTAAAATTCATTAGAGATTGGAGTTTACATGATTAATGGTAGGGGTTCTCCATGATTGTTCACTAAAATGGAGACCTTAAATTTTTGTTTTATTTAAAATGATTTCTTAACCCATATTTGAGATGATTGATGTATAATTTTGGAAAGATAATGGAAATTTTGAAAACCAACATATTTCAATGGAATTAAAATTGATGGGTAGATTTTGGGAAAGTGGTAGATGATTAAAAAATTCATATGATACAAGTATTTGTGGCTGAAACATAAGTAAAATGTATTAAATTGAAATATGATTTAGAAATTTAATTAATTGACTACAATCCAATGATTTGGTTTTAAAATGAGAAGTTCATATTGAAATGTGAAATTGGGAATATGTATTTTGAACTAATTTTAGATTATTGAATTCCCCTTTATAAATTGATTATTTGACATAAGCACATGTTATACTAGTTTGTTAGTATGGAATTTTAAAAATCACACTATGATATGAAAAGTATTTCCAAAATGATGATGGTAAAAATAGCATAAAAAATTTATTTTATATATTTTCCTTAACATAGATTTTAGACCTAGTACCCTGAGTCGTGATGTTTGTGTACACATTGAGTTGAGATCACTAAGGACATGTGTCAGAATCATATTTATATAAACCATAATTATGAATGGATTGTTACATTTTCCTAGGATATTTTTTATTTTATTAAAGCATACCATTGATTATGGAATCGTTTTTTCATGAAAATAATTTTATATAAACATTATATATAAAGGGTAAATTTTTTATTATTTTAAAATATCAACCATAATTTTGTTAATGTACTAATTTTGTATTGTAAATATATAAATTAAATTAAACTATATGAGTTATTATTATTAAAAAATAAATGGTTTAATTTTTATATAATATATTATTGAGTAATTGTTGAGAACATACTCTAATTTATAACTCAAACACTAAATATTACATTGAGTGTTTGTTTATTATAATTTTCCATTTCCATGAAATGAGAATGTTCCCATTGGATATGGTGAATGATATAGATCATTAGGACACCAATTGATTGACATGATTGTTTTATGTGTGATCCCCTAGTTACATGCGATATGTATATGATATTTAACATGAAAGTTTCTTTGTATCTTATTGATGTACTATCTTGGTATTAACTTACTCTTTTTCAAGATAATTCTACCTTTTGATTTTTGATATTAATGACCTATATATTTTTTCGTTTATATTTTTTTTGTCAATATAATCCCATATGTTTCTTATGTTGTTTCAGGTAAAATTAAACAACCTGTGGGGATCAAAATCACCCTTTAGACAATTCTAGTGATGGATGGGGTATTAAAATAATATGTTTATAGCATGTTGTATTCTATAATGTGAACAATGGAAATAAAAGAGAACCTTGGGGTTTGTTGACCAAGTTCATGGGTGGAGGTTGGTTAGGTCATAAAAAAGATGTATTAATGCTCTATGAAAGGTTGTTGAATATTTCTTAATATCAACATGTTGTGGGGTTTTCATGGTATAAAGTATGTAGGATAAATGGGTCTTGGGTGACTCCTTGGACAAATCTCATAATAACATTCCTTAATCACCATGTGTTTCTAGGAAAATCTAATTTGAGGAAATTTTAAAAGTAATTTATAAATATTTTTTCTTATTCTAATATGGGTATATTGAAATCCAAATCATAAATTATATTGATGGAACTGATATTCTTGTATGTCTTATTTTTGTTATTGATTTGAGTATACATACTAATGTTTTAGGGTTCCTTTTTTGTGTCATGTATAATCATTCATATGACATTAAATTTAAATAGGCCACATGATGAAATTCCTGGTGGACCTCATGATTTGACTCCTCTAGTGTACAATAATCTTATTGAGATTGTGGTGTTTTATTTCCATGATTTGGGACAAGAATAGTCACAAATTACTAGTTTTGGTCCATTTTTAGAATAAAAAATTGTTGAATATAGTGATCATGACCATGATTTTATTAATAATAAATCTCTTATGTTATAAGTAACTAATTAACCCAAATTGGATGAGGAATGGTTAAAAAATAGTCATATGCATTAAGTGTACTTGAAAATTCATGATTTGATTAACATGAAAATTTATACCATCATGGTTTAGGGGATAAGATGGATGTCGATGGATTTAATTGTGGTAAAGATGATGAATAATAAATTATAGTGGAAGGAATTTAGAATTAATTTAAATGATAATTTCTTTAAAGAGTCAATGGTATTGGTTAAATATATTCATTTTATCATCCCCCAATACGGTTATAGGCCTATTATATAGTATGTAAACCATTTATAATGATTTTTTAGTTTTCTACTGAGGTTGTATCCAATAATAATTTTAGGAATATATGGTTTTTTATGGATCTTTGATCATAAATTCAATAATAGGATTTATTGTTGAAGAACTCGTCTTTAAGGGGTGTACTAGATATAAATAAGATGGTTGATCTTAACATGGTTGGTAAATCAGGTTGTATATAATTTCATTTATCTCACAATGTTAGTTCTCTAAGTTCCATTAAAGGAAATACAAAGTGTGACGTGACCCGTGGTGCTTGTAGATAATTAATATCATATAGAACATTGTCATTCTAGGTGGAGACCTTATAAATTTATTTTAGTGAAGCATGGATTTTTATTTGAAATGGGTTTCTTCTAATGAAACAAATATATGTAGTTTATATGGTCTCTAATAATATAAAAAAATTATATGAAATTTATCATTTACTTGGTGGAGTTTAACATGATCATCCACACCAAAATGTTCTATAATGAAATAATATTCTTCAAGAACTCTGGGGTACCAACTATAATAAACCTGAAATAATTTTCTTCACATAATACAAGAGTATCGTGAGGAATTTGATGTGGTTTTAGGGAATATGAGAGATTCCATAATTATTGTTTCATCTTTATTGACTTATTTATTTAATAATTTTGCATCTCATTGATTTTTATTGACAGGTGCTGTGAATTTTTTAAATCTCCTTACAAATGTTTTTCTTATTTGATAGATATTACTACACCACAGAAAACCAATTGAGAGTAGGCTATTTGGTGTAATTTTTATTCTTTATCAACAATTGATATTAACTATAATTTTATAATTGAATAAGAAGATACTCATGATTTCAATTTCTATAGATATTTTGATGATTTGTCCTTTGACAAAAATTAATTATTATCTTTTTATGACCTCTATTACTAATCTTGATCGGGTGTGTTCTATCAATAAAGGAGACGAGGACCTCAATATGAGAATATCTGGAATATATTTTATGCATGTGGGTAGGTAAAAAATACATTATTTAGTTTTTTTAAGGTATCATATATGAGTGATTTTCTCTATCATGTTTTGGTCATGATTCATAATATGTTTCTCTCTAAATGACACGGATTTCCTCTAGTGTGAGATGTGGAGTTCTCTATCAATTTAGTTACTAGTACCTATCCAATTTCTATTACATTATATTAATTGGTACTATAATAGTTGAATTTATTTATTTAAAGTTTGGATGGTTGTATATAATATATTTTCATATTAATGAGTGTGTCGCCTTGGGAACAAAAGTATAATTAATGCAAACAATGATAATTGGACACATTACATTTTTGTTGATTATTGATTACTTAATCAAGTTATATTGATGAATATATATCTAGTTCAATGTATTTATGATATATTTGGAATATTTTAAGGGTAAAATTGAATTTTAATATTGAGATTCAATCTAGTTGTCATTAGTTTGAAATAAAATAGTTTGAAATTTTGAAAACCACTCTCATGTGTAAGTATGTTCATTATTAATATCTAGGTAGGTATTTTTTCGATCAAATACTATTGTAGTTTATATGGATTTAATGCATTTAATATTTCATGAGAACCATGACTAATTTTTTTTATTTATAGGTTTTATCCTAGCCTAATCACATACCATGGAGGATGGTGTATGTAATTTGAGAGAAGTTATATAAACCATTAAAAATAAAAGACTTAATTTGAATAACTCAAAAGATTATTTATGTATTCATGATGTTTTTTTTCATTGAATGCATTTCCTTGGAACATGGTATTTCAATTGATCATTAGAATAAAAAATATGTTATTATATGGGAAAACAATATAGTTGTTTTGAAATTTGGAGTGTCTTGTGTCTAGAAGGATATTATTGTAGGTTTATCAATGATTTCTCAAAGATGGATTCTCTATTGAACAATATCACATGGAATGGATTATAGTTCATTTAGTATTTGTTGATTCAAATATACTTGGTTTTTTTGAAACATGTTTTTAACTTATACACTTTTGATCACTCTTCCATAGTTGGGTCAGGGCAATGTGTTCTCCTATAAAACATGAGATTGTGGTTTGGTTTGTGTCCTTATGAATGGTGATAATTCGGTATCCTATGGTTCTAGATTGAATATGATACATAATAATAATTATATGACACAAGATCCTTAACTAATATATTATATTCATCCACTTATGGTTTAGATAAATTAAATTTCCAGTAAATGATTTACCATGTATTCTGATGAAAAAATCATGAGTTACATCTTATCTCAAAAATATTTGAACCTATGATAGAGGCATTTTTTTCAGTAGATGTAGTCATTTATGTAGACATTTCTTATACCAATGTTTAGTGGAATATTATTTACGATGATTTTAGAAGGATTTTTATGAGTTAAGACAATAAATAACTATCAAATGAGTGGGAAATTATTTTTATCTTTTCTTAGTTTCATTTAGGATCCTAATAGATGATTTATAAGTGTATTTAAGAAAGCATGTAGTTGAACATCACTCCTCTTTAGATGATTATTTGGGAATAGTGTATTGTAAATAAATTATGTGTAAATATGAAATATCTTTATGATGGGAAGAGTATTTCTTACTAGTTGATCACTTTATTAGTTGACGGGATTTCAATAATTCCCAGTGGGAATTAGAAAAGAGTATCACAATGATGTTCTATAGCATATAATAATAATTCAAGTGGCCATGTATGATACATGATATCATTAAATTTTTTCTAATTTATATACATTCAAAGAGGTCATATATGAGTGGTATAAACAACCAGGTTTACATCATCCACATCTTTTGTCGACTTGTAAATGGGACACGATTTCAGTATAAATTGTGGATGGGAATCCATGAACTCATATATGGATGAATAAGATATGTGTTATGGTAAATAGGTTGAATATGTTTTCTCACATTATATGAATTTGATATACATAGAAATTTAAGGATTTGGGAAGTCTCTATATGTATGATATTTTCATATTTTACGTAGTCATGTATTCTATAGTCTCTGATATGTAACCCCAACTTACTTATCTCTTTTTTGGGGGCCTGTAGAATGAAATGGGTTCTATGGTGTGTTTCATCACTTCATATCTTTCATAAATAGATTTCCATACAAGAAAATATATACAGAGTCTTGAGGATATGATTAGTTATTTAATAATTGACTTTAGTTCAGCTTTAGATTACCATTTTGGACTGTTTGTGTTTCCCCAAAATATAATTTTCTAAATGTTTTCATAATTTCACCTTCTGAGGCCTTATATGATAGGTGGTATAAATATCTATACTATTGGATAAAGATTTTAAGTGTTCTTTGGTGGGACAATGTTTATTCCAAGAGATGAATATGATGATTTAGTTTTTTAGGGAATGGTGACGACACCAAGCTATTACAAAACTATTGTCGATATTATTTAGTAACTATTGTAGTTTTCTATAGGTAACCTTTTTTTAGTGTCTCACCTTTTTTGGGGTAACTTATGTCTTTTAATATAATTATATATTTGACTATGGTATATCTGTGATTCTAAGATTTTAGAGATAGTGGGGAAAGTGGATGCAATTTAGAACATCCACTATAGTTGAATTTTAACAACAATACATTTGTTATATCATTGATTAAAAAGTATATTCTTGAAACTTCTCATTTCTATAGATGGTAAGACGATGTTGTTGATGTTTATTTATATGTCACTTAGAATCTTGTCTTGACATTGGGTTCTGAGACAAATGTTTTTCATGTGAAGATGATACTTTTCTTCATTTTTCTATTTAAGTATTGTTTTGATTCATACGAAACATGAGATAATGATTCCTTGATGAAATAGATGGATCCGGGTCACTTCGATATTTAATATTTTTATTGGGTTTCCAAGGATTAAATGTGTTTGTAAGGGGGCGGTTCGAACATCCAATTACCGTATTTTAGGTATTTATTAACTCTTTTTCTCATTCCTAATTCAATTGTGTGTCTTTTATTTTTTTCTATGATAGATATTTCTTTTCAAGGAAAATAATGTAATGTTATAGAATGTGTGTCTTTTTTGAATTTTTGGAGTCTATGTATATGTTTCTAGGGAATAAATATTGTCTATTTTTCAGACAATTGATTTTTAATGAAATTATAGTGTATTTTATATTTCAATCATGATGTCTTGTATGTGTTTACACATGGAGATTAACAAATTCACAATAGACCATCATGATATGATGTAGGAGTAATTGAGGTTAGATAGGGATGCATAATATTTAATTATGAAAACATATCATATATAGATATTATATCCAAAGAGAAAAAACTCATTTGATAAAAAACAATAAATTCTATGATCATTGATATATGTTTCCTTTTAATACCTTGAACATAAAAAATAGTTTATAAGTGAGATATGTCATCTCATTCATAATACCTTTCATTATATCATAGAGAAAGGAAATATTAGAAAGGGTGAGATCAGATACTTTGTAAGGGTAAACAAGGTATATATCCACATATCATGGGTATAAGGTTACGTGAAATATATAAAAAATATATAAAACAAATAAATTATATCATATATCATGGAAATGATTCATTGGATAAATCACATGAGTACATAAAACATGAATCATTACAGAATTATCGAAGGTGATCCATGTGAACAGAACATTAGAATACGAAATATATTTCTAGAATACATATAAACAAGTAAACTAATATTTTTATTAGATTTTTTTTTCCTATAACTTCTTAGTGGATTTGGTACACTCTTTAATCCATATTAGAAAAATGGATCCCTCCATGGTTTATCATAGGAGAAAAATTACCGTATTTTACATGGTGAACTTTCCATTATTGTATTTTTTATCTTAGGATATTTCATTCATTACCAAAATAATTTGATGGAGATATTGGTCCTACCCATATTGGGGTATAATTTGACCACATTCTTTTGTTATAAAATAACAACTATCCTAGGATATAACATAACCCTGTCCTAATTTATAAAAATAACATCTTCTTTGATTATAATGTAACCCCATTAGCATAATGGAAACCAAAAATATGTCTAGGAGAATATCATAAAACATTAATCATATCATAAATCCTGAAAATATATGGGTTTCAAATACAGTCATTAAATCATAAACTCTAAAAAAGAAAATATCTTCATAAAAATTAGTATATCAAAACTGATAAAAAGAAATGTTTTTCATAAACATTCCAATATATCATAACCCGTGCAAAATAAGTAGATTTAAAAAGGTATTGTCATCATAGAATTAACCCATATAGGAAAATGAAAAATATTTTATCATTGGATCAAATCCCTAAAAAGGATTTTATAACATCAATGGATGTAATAATATATGGTAAAATGATATTGAAATTCTAATCACTCATATCAATTTTAGAAAAATAACCATTCTATGAACATCACCTTTTGGAAAAAAATTAATAAAATATTGTGGAAATAATTTTCATTAAAAATAACATAAAAAATGATTCATTGTGTTTAAAAAATATACTGGTCCTGATGGTGGAAATGATTAGTTATGTTATACCAATCAATAAAAAACTTCCTTTCACATTTTTGATAAAATCCTTATTGTACTTAGGAAAATTTCAAGAAGATTAATATTATAAAATTTCAAATAAAGTAAATAAATGGTAAAAATGGATCTTAAAATGTATTTGAGATTAATAAAATCAATAATGAAAACAATTTTTTTTATAAAACATGGATATTGTATAAAATGAGTTTTCAACTGATGTGATGAATAATGACTATTTTTGGAGAAAAATCAATTTTTGGAAATTATTGTACATAAATAAAGGATAATAGATGGAAAAAAATTATTTTTTGTCACATAAATTAAGGGTAAAATGTTCATGATATTATTTAGCTACTTCTCATAATATTTCATCATCGAAAGAATAATCATAAATAATATTAATAAGTTATTATTTTGTGACTTTAAAATATTATTATATAAAAATGCTTTTTAATCCTAAAACCCAATAATGGTTCAAAATAAATTAAAATTTAAATATAATTATTATATGGATATTTATTAAAAATAACACCAAATGGGACATATATAACCCACATTATATAAAATATATGTATAAAATAACTTATATCTTAATGATATAAAATTAAGAAAACAACACACTACCAAATGTATCAATTACAATCATACACATTTGAGAATATTTTATAAAAAATATAGTTTTATATACATATATTATTGAACCATGTTTATATTTAAAATAACATATATGATTTACTTATGTCATTCTATTACACAGTTCTCAAAAAACATGTGTTATAATCATGTATTGGGTAACAACTACTTCATTTTAAAACATATTTTGGTTTCAAATCATTGGCCCATTAATTTTTTTAATTTTTATATAATTTAAAGAAATATAATCATGATGTATATATATATATATATTTCATTATATATTAATTTATTATAATCCATTAATTATATATAAATAAAATAAATTACAACATTTACTAAGACGGTATGCCATACATTTCCATGACCATTCATTCATTTTTCTCAACAGATAAAATAGGAGAAGGTTAATTATTATTTAAAATTAATATAATCATATTTATATCATATATTTAACATAAAAGCATTAAATTAACCCTTAAACCTTTTATTTAAACAATGTGCGAAAAATGAATAGCATCTCCCGACGAAGCTGTAGTCCACCATATAGACAAGTGGCATTATTGTATTTCCATAGAATGGAATGAATGATGTTATGTGTGATATTATAACAAAAAATTATAATAATATTTTAAAAATTAAAAATTATCATTATATCTTCCATTATATCTATATTTGAGAGATGGTGATGGAAAACGAATAACAAATGTTTGCGAGGGAGTAGTATGTTGTACACACAATCAACGAATTTGATTCCCATTTAATGTAAAAGGTTAAAGACATAAGAGTGAAATTTTAAAAAAATAATATATAAATATATGGGATATAAATTCCTTATTATATTATCATATCAAAATAATATTTAAAGAATTTTTTAGAATAATAAAAATAGAATTTTATGAATTCTACATCTTCTTCAAAGACTTGTTTTGGGTCTATAATTAAATATTTTACAGGATTTGTTACTAATAAAAATAAGGAAAATATAATTTCATTGGGTAATTAAACAATATTAATGTATATAATGCCCAAAACAAGGGGTTTTGGAAAGGTGAATTGTAGATGTTAGGGGTGGGGATTTATTAGTGTGGGAGATGACAAAGAAAGAAATTTTTAAAAGAATATTGCATTCCCGCATTTTTCACAAGACATAATGAAATATAATGGGTAAAAATCAATGATTAGTGGTGATAAGATATAAATATGTATAGAAAATTATTTCATTACATGTATATATTTCATTTTATTCTATACATTTTTTGTTTAACCCATTGTAAACTCGTTATACCTTTAACCATGGTAATTAGTTTTTACTATTTTTACTATTCATTTTAATGAAAATTTAGTTATACTTAATAAATATTTTAAATTATATTGATTTAAAATACGGAATATATTTTTATATATACCATTAAAATAATTTTTAGCAATCCTTTTATGAATAAACAAAAAAATGTAATGCAAAATGGGTTTTCAATGGAGAACATTTCAATATATTTAAATGTTTTCATACCAAAATTCAATATGAAATTAATTCCTATTAACTATAATGGATTAATTCGGTATATATTTTTACTAATTTAACTATTATAACCACATTAAAATAATTTTTTTATATTAATATAATGAAAACGATTTTCTTTTTGAAAATCTATAAATTGATTTTTTTTTGAAAAACAATTATTGATTGTAAAGAATTCTAAAAAATTCACCCCATGATAATTGTCACTTGTAGAATTAAAAAAACATTTTGTCAACAATTTTTCCTTATTGTTTCAAAAACAAATTTTACTAATTTTTTTTTAAAAAAAATAAATTAATATTTTGAAAAAATATTATTTGTGAATCATATCAACAGATTACAAAAATTTAATTAAATTTTTTATCAATGGGTTTCCAATATATGAAACCATTATGAATAATATTAAAAATATAGAAATTCTTATTCCTAAAATAATGTTTAACATTTAGTCTACATGTTTCATGTATTTTTACTAATTTTAAAAGTACACCATTTTTCATTAAATCACATTGTTGAATGTAACACATGAAATTAGATAAATTTACTTTGTTTTAAAAAATTATATCATATAATCTCAGGGTGTTACATTATAAGACCAGAAAATTAATTTCATGCTTGAAATTACACCACTTTTATCAAAAACGATACGACACTTCTTCCTCATTAATACTTAGGATACCATATAGTTTTTTCAAAATAGGCTTTTTTCACTGAACATTTATTACTTGAGTGGTCTTATATCACATCACTTTCTATATATGATCCAGAATCTCTATCGATTTTCATAAGGAAAATGATCATTATCCATCATTATAAACTACAATTTTAGTACATGTTCTATATCTTGTATGTACTTATTTAGGATAGATTTTCTGAACATATCTTGATGTTAAGGGAGGTTCGATTATGCTCTAGTCGATATGATACCATCCCACTATTATAATGAATTGAAAAGGGAATGATATACCTAGGTAATAATTTCAATTTAGTCACGAAATTCATAACCTTATTTCATATATATATTCTTATAAATTAAATTTTACAAAATTCAAAATACTTATCATGTCGATGATTGTAAATATAACTTCTCTACCAATGTTGTGCCATCCTGATTTGTTACTAAATTGCTCAAAACGTCTCAATGATTTCATTATCAAGATCAGGTACCAATTTAATTATTTCTAAAAATTAATTAAAGAACACTAGAGATGTACACATAATTCGATAGATTACTTTTGAAGTAGTCATTTAAATTATTTAGTGAAATATATTGTTATTAGAAAATATAATTATAAATAATTTTTAATCTCAACCACCATTAAAAAACCAGAACCAGGTCTCAATATACCCTATAGGGTTTGAATTATTCTCACGAACTGAGCATCTATGTGAGTATAATACATTGATTAGGTGCTCATATTTAAATCAATATATTTCTTAATACTTTTCTAGTAATTTTATGTAATAATCAAATGTCAAGTAGATATATTGGAATATGATAATCAGTGAAACCTTACCACTTAATTAATTAATACTCTGGTATTTTGATAAAATAAAACAAAATTATAATATAAATGAAGTTTTTTGAATTTTTAATCTTCTTGACTACAACCGATATACCATTATAACCATTAGATTTTTTGGGGTGTCTAACTATGCAATCTATGATGAGTTGTTCCCATTTTCATTTTGTTATAGATAATGGTTTTAAAATCCCTTTATAATTTTGTATCTCAATATTAACCTACAAAATTACCCACCATCAAGATACTCAATAATATCCTAATTTATATTTTACCACCATGAATTTTATTTCTCATGGGATAATAGCAGGTGCTACAACATTTTCATAGAGTGGTTATTGGTTTCGGCCCAATGGAATTTTTTGGATGGAAAAGGATTTCACCCATCATATTGTATATTCATTATTCATAAACAATATTAATATAATTCCAATATCATTATAAAATTTAAATAACCCATACTTACCACAATATAAAATTTATAGAATAGACTAATTGTTACCAATCTCTTAAATATTATGTCCAAAAAATGTTATGGCATTCCTCCTCATATAAAAGTTTTACTAAAACATGTACAAACCAAAGGGTTGAATTTATATAAATTCCATTCCAAATGTTCTCAATAATGATAAAAATTAATAACATAGAACAATATAATTGTTTTGGATGACATTGACCTTATGGTCATCCTTGAACTAAAAAACACATTACGGTATCCCTGAATATTATGTTGATTATACCAAAAGGAACAAACACTTAAAAAAATATTTCACATTTTATTACACTAACAAGAACCTATTTTTTATAAAATAATTGTTTAATAATTGATGTCATAAATACTTTATCCGATATAATATCAAATGAGATTTAATTACACCAATATAAAAGTTGAGGGCGATAATAAATGATTATAATCACATAAAACATCACTAAATAATGAAAAATTATTTTTTCATAGGGAAAATTCATACAGAATCCATCTTGAAATTCAAAAATATATAGTCTATGATATGTTTTCTATAATTATGATGATTCACCATAGTTGTTGTAACTATATAAGATTTAATGTTTTCCTTTTTTAACTGAATTTGTTGTCAATTATTATCCTCCCATGTCCTTGGATTAGGGAATTGAATCAAAAAAATGTACGAACTCTTTGAATTTTAATAATTGGTGCATGTGAGGTGACTTTTATAGAGCTTTCAATATTTCACATAATTATATATTTTCATCTAATCATAATATAAATCAATTTCCCATTGACCATTATATTCATACATAAATCATTAGTATCCCCCTTTATCGAATTTCTTCTGGGTCTCCTACCTTATTTTTATCATAATGAAAATATCATCTTATTTTTCCCATGGTTTTTAGATATTCCTTTAAATTACATTTTTATTTTATTTTAAAAATCATTTGTTTGGTGGGTAATGCCAATATTCATTTCCACCTTGAAAGTACATTGAATTATTTTTTCATAGATACCAATGTCTCTTATGGATTGAACCCTTTAGATACTTAGTTTAAATCTAATAATGAGTTGATAAACCATACATTAATTTTATATAGTAACACCAGAATCAACCCTTGTAATTCCTTTGAATTTTGACTCATAGGTACCAACAGAATCATAATCCCACTATTTTTTCACAATATATTTTGTCTCTATTTTAATACAAAGAATATGCAGAATGAAATTCTTGAAAATTAATCATACAAACATATCTTACACAATTTAATTAAATTTATATTGTTTTGTTATATAATATATAATACTCCACTATTAATATGCTTGACCTTCCATATGATAGACAACCGAAATGACATTTCATATATAAAAATATATAACAGAAAATATCATTTAAATGGTACATATTAATTTTTTCAAAAACAAGTACATGATTAAAACCACTAAAACAAGGTTAATATATCCTCATGAATGTCTCAGTAGAATGTTTTTAAATTAATTTCCCCTTTGAGGGTTTATAATGATTTAAACTGTAAATTTTTTGTTTGGATAACAACGATATTTTTTTTTCCAGATCGCATAATGTTTGGTTTATCAAGAGGAATATCATTACATTTTCCATCACACATAGAATTACCATTGTTCCATTGTGTTCCATAAATTAACTAAAACATAAAATAATATCATAAGAAAAAATAATCACAGTGGGAAATAAATTAATCATGAAAAATAATTTATAGGATTCCAAAATCATGAAACCTTATATTCAATATACAAAACCTTAAGCTTATAGTGGGACATTTACGGTTACAATTAATAGCCTTCATTGAATGTTCATAATGATTTTATGAATTTTCAATGTATACTCCCAGGTAGTGTCAAACAAAGTGAATGGTAAGGAATATTCTTGTGAACTATGTAATGCTCTTGTCAATCCCAATGTGGATTTTTTTTAGAGTTACAACACCCAGATACATCTGTTCTAGAACCACATCCACGTATAGTATCTATAAAGGGTTATAATTTATTAGAACCAACACTATATATCCTTTATGAATATTTCTGTTTATTTACATTAATTAGAATTTCACATCGATGAATATTGATTATGTAAGATTATATTCCATTGAAATATTTGTTATGTCTAAATCCATTGGTAACCTCGACACATAATAAAATATGCCCATAAGTGAGCTATGTATTATATAAATAAGATATTTATAATGATCAAATACCATAGAAAAATTATATAGAATAACATTCATCATAACCATGTTTATGGAAACATAATAAAGGGTGAAATAAGATGCTCAGTAATGGTAAACAAGGTAGATAACAAAATAACATTAGTAAAAGGGTACAAGAACATGATAATTACATTTTAAAAAAATAATATACATATCATAGATCATAAAACCTATTCATGTATTATATAAAAATGTTTATAATATTTTAATAATAATGGAATCAAATAACAAGATCCGTGAGATCATAACATTGTCATAATACATAGATTTATGGTATACACAGAAGAATTAGAAAATATGTTATATATTTATCCTAAATCATTTTAAATCATATTATAATGGAATGTGTTCACTCTCTATTCTATCATAGTAGTCATGGTTCACTCCCAATACTACAATAGTGTAAAAATACCTTTAACAAGAAATTTCACTCCCCATTCCAAGGATTTTAATCTCATTATATTTCACTCAATACCCAATGCATTAGATGAAAATATAGTTCCCATCCTTTCATTGATATAACCTGACAAAAAACATTGGTTAAATCATAACCAATATCCATAGTAAAAACAAAAACACTATACTTGGTTATAATGGGACTATCATCTATTCTCATAGTGTAACAATCACCATTGGATACAATTTAACCACTATCAGCAAAAGAAAATCATATAGATGTGTCCTAGAAGATCATAAAATCATCATCATATCAAAACCAATAAAGATAAATGTTTTTCTTAAATAACTATTCATATCAAAACCTATTAAATGATATTATTTAACAACACACTTTTCATATTTGAATCCATAAAATGTATTTTGAATCATAAATATTTCATCGTAATATTTCCTATGGAAACAAAATGGGTTTTATAAAAATAAATTCCAAAAATATATCTGTTATCCATATAAATAAAAAATATAGTATCATTAGAATGTATCTACTGTAAAAGATAAGTAACATAAATGTATAACATCTTATTTGATAAATTATTATGAATACTCAACCACATGGAAATGTTCTTAAAAAAAGAACTATTATTTTAAAATATCATTTTTAGACTATAAATGAAAAAATAATGTGTAAATCCATTAGTTTTACAATATAATTTAAATCATTTAAAACCCATCAATTTTTTCCATGTTTTTCAGAAATTATAGTCATTTCACACACATTAAAAATATTTCTTTCACATTTTTGGTAGAATCCAAATGGGTATTGTTTGGAAAATGAAATGAACATTAAATTTAAATTATTATGTAAGAATTAAAAAAATGGATGAAATTGTGTTTGAAAAATAATTTTAATGTAATTTGAAATTACCATAAAACAAATTTTGTAGAAGACAAGGATATATAAGAAAAACACATTTCGACCAAAGATAGAAATAATTTTGGGATTTTTAAAATGAATTATTTTTTGTATTGAGTATGAATGTAAATAGAAAATAAATGAACGAATTTATTTACATGAAATAATCTGGTGAGAATAAAATCCAAAAAAATAAGGTAACGTTCATAAAAGTTCATCAATAGAAGCATAAAAAACCCAAAAATGACCAGATTGTAAAATCAAATGATTTAAACCTTAATAATTTTTTAATCATAAGTATTAATAAATAATAAATTAAAATGATACTTTAAATATGATTAATAGTTGAAAATTCAATATAATAAATTCTTCGGGATTAGTATATGGACCTTTTAAAAGATTAAAAGTAAATAACATGACAGGTTCATTAAATAATGAAACATAACACAAAAAACTCATACCCTAATACATAAAATCCTTTGTAAACATTCAAACCTATTATATTAAAAAATATTGGTCTATTAAGAATATATTTAATATATATAATCATAAATTTCAAAACATTTATGTTTAGATTATGGACTTTTTTGACATGTTTATTAATAATTCCTTTTAAAAATCACCATTCAGAAAATAACTTCATTGTTCACCATGTAAATTTTTGTTTCATATCTTCAATCATTTCCTTTTACCATGGATCCTTAATATATATAATTTTAAAAATTATATGAATAAAAAGTCATTATTTATCTGTGTATTGTAATCCATCAATGCTGGAGATACAAAATTAATTACATTGTTCATGGACATAATAATTTGTGAATACACCTAAACATTGATTTCATTTTCTCTGTTGATGATACAAATAAAGGTAAAAAAATACTAAATTAAAAGAATAATTTTTTATCATTTGGAAATTATATATTAATAAACATTACCCTTATTACATTATATTTAATATTTATGTGAAAAAAATCACATCGCTTCATGAGGAGGTAGTCCACTTGTCAAAAACCATTACATGTACCCTAATAACCTGAAAACCGAGTCGGACCATACATGGCCCGAAGGGTGTTCCCAATACCCATAGGTTGGAGACTACTACCTTCAAATGTACAAAAAACAAGTGAGAACTATATTTTCCACAATAATGCGGAAGAAAAATAAAACAAATCAACATTCATTAAAAATTAAACATCATAGGGAGTGATGTACCAGAATACAATATGGCATAAAAATCCCAATGTACTACATCCCAATTACTATAATTGTAGAAAAAACTCCAAGGTCCCTAAGGACACAACTCACCAATACCAAAGCTCAAAAACTAGATACTTTTCAAAGATATCTCTTCCCTTTGCTCGAACCTGGATGAAGAAAGTCAACAAACCCCCGAATGAAAAAAGTAGGGTGTGAGATGAAAGGCACAGTAGGGTCTCACCACAGATTCTATAACGGCTGAAAAAAATTGATTAACCAAAGGAATTCATTCAATATTAAATATAAATAAGTTTGATTTTTAAAAGCATAATTAAAGAAATCATGTTATATAGATCCAAATGATGGAAAAATAAATTACGAAAAGAATTTACAAAATAATGAAATATTTTTAAAATAATGGCTTAAATAAAACATTTATATAAAAAGTTTATATAAATTTAGCAGGCATGCAAACCAGTAAAAAATAATTATCATAAATTTATATCTAAAAGATAAATAATCAAGAAAGAAACATGGTCATATTCCAAAAATTATGATAATATTAACCAGTTATAGGATTCCTAACTCTCCATGTGAACTCAAAAAAATGTGTATTCACACATCTCTTTGACAATGGAAAAAAGAGCCACGTCACCAACCCATCAAGGATATGACCCACCGTAAGTATGTTTTAGAATGTTTTTATTGTGTAGAGTGTATCCAAATAACTCACATACTACATAGGATGTGCATGTACTCTTACATGATGGGTGGACAATTTTAAGACTGATTAAAAAAAGATTAATCCCATTATTCCATTTTAAAAGTTCGAATTTATTTCCATTTAAAACCAAAATAAGTTTTATTCAAAAACATGAGTTTTCACAAGATAAAACCAATGGGCTTATATAAAATAATTATATGCAATTTTCACTAGTTTTAAATCCATTAAAACCCAATTCTATCATTACACAATTTATTTCACTAATAAAATTCAACAATATAATTAAAATAATTTCCATCAAATAGAAAATATAAATTAAAAAATCTAAAGCAGCCAATTTCCATAAACACACCCAATTCATTGGAATCGAGTATTTATCTAATGTCCATTCCAAACCATTTTCATATATCTCGATTCACTAGAATCGAGTTTCTATCAATTTAATTGAAACACTATTTGAGCAATTGAATTTAAATAAACATTTGGGATAAATTATGAAATACAACGAATATCAATTTGGATAATAAGAACGGAACCACCTACCTCATGATTGTCGATATCAACGACACAACCACCCTGTGTAGTCCAACAAACCTTCTCACGACCTTTATAATGAAATTGTTGATATGCCAAAGTTTGATGTCTTCCAAATGGTCCTAGAACCAAAACATCTATTTTATTTCACAAGGAAGTAAAATATTACATGCGATTATATTTTCTCCCTCCTAGATAATTGTTGGACTATCATTTTATGTTAACGCATGAAATCGCAAGAAAAATCCAAATAATAATTAGACATCTCATTTGAATATTATATCCCTTTTTTTATTTTTTAAGGAAATATGATATTATATGCAAATACATTTTATCTTTCATTGATAATTACAAGTTATTCATTAAAATATTACAAATGAAATTATTTTATCTCTCTTGGACAATTTTTTAATTTTCAAATAAAATAATTAATGTGATAATATTTTATCTCTATTTGATAATTCCCAAATTATCATTTTGATTATCACATGCGAGAACAGTTCCATCCTCCTTGATAAAATTCCAAATTATAATTATCTGTCTTTTTTTTCTTCAACATTTTTTATGGAAAAATAGTTCCCACATGCATGTAGTGTGATTCTAGGTGCTACTCGCTGACCCAGGGGGATCTGGAACTCTCTTCGTGTTGTGTCAGGGTCGTCTCAGTTATCGGGTTACCAAGGTACCCAGACTAGTTTGTGACACCACTTTACACACGAGTGACGTAATTTTATTCCCTTGGGGTTAAAATAAATATGGTATAAGTTGTATTATAATTAAATGTATAAAATAATAAAATAATTTTAATATATAAGAATTAAATAAATCATTATATATAGCTATGAGAGGTGGTTATAGAAAACTTATAACATCATTTTGGGCAGAAAATGTCCTCAGTACACCCAATTGCTAGTTTTTTCCAATTCAATAGAAGAGGATAAAGTGGTAGGTAATTAAATATACATTATAATATCATAGAATATAGAATTAAATTTTAAATTCTATAATATTATCAGGATAATATTTTAACATTTTGAAATAATATATTAAAAAACAGCATGAATTTTACCTCTTCTTTGGAGAACCTCTTAAGGTTTTTACATAAAGCATTCGTAGTAGGGTTTGTAGATGAAAATATGGTCGATATAATATGTGGAGGAATTTATAGAAGAAATTTTTTAATTATTTGGTTATACCATAGGGGTTTTAAAATTTTAGTAGAAGAGGATATTGGTGGCCCTTCATAAGTTGGGTAGAGGATAAACATGGAATTTTTGAAAATAATAAATTGTTCTCATGTTTTTAACATTTTACAAGGATAAAAAATGTTTCCTTATAAAAATAATTGGGGATAATGAAAAAATATGTTTATATAATGGGGTTTGAAAATTTTTAGAAATCATTTTTTACCTTATCCTTTTTATTATAACCCCTAGTAAATAACTTTTAACCATTATATTCATAATTAATTTTTACAATTTTTTATATTCACTTAGACCTAAAAAATATATTATCAATATTATATAGTATTAATTATTTTGATTCAATATATGGAATAAATTTTTCAAAATTCTATTCATATAGATTGAAAATTTTAATTTAAAATTAATCCTATAATTGTAATGAAAAAGCGGTTCCTCAAAGATAAAATTTCAAATAATCACTTTTTTTTACCAAAACACAAAATGATATTGATTCTAATGATATATGATTCATTAATTTAAATATTTATTAATTAAAATTTTAAATTAAATACTATTTAATATCTATATTTATTTTATTATATATTTTTTGAAAAAAGGTTTATTTTAATGAAAATAATTGTGTTTTACTATTCATCATGAAAATAATCACAGCGTAAATATATCAAAAATTCACTCGAATATACTTTTGAATGTAGATTTAAAAATTATATTTACTTTTTTATATAAATTCTTTATATTATTCAATATTTTATTTTTTTATTTATTCCAAAAAATAAATAAGAAAAGATATTTTAAAGAATAATATTTTCAAAGAATATAAATACTTTGTTTAGAATTAAGTACTTTTGTATCAATGTAAAATCATTGTATAACATATATTTAAATAATATTTAAAATGTGGTTTTTTCTATTCATACTTTCATTTTTAACATCTATATTTTAATAGTAAATTATAATAATAATAATCATAATAATAGTATATCAGGGTTCGTTAAAACATAGTGTTTTATGTAATGAAATTTATAAATAGAGTTAAATTAATTGAAAAAATTATTTCATAAAATAATTACAAATTAGTTATAATGTGGTCATTTATTACATAGATACATCGAGTAAAATTTTCATATCTAATGCCAATTTAGGTATAGCTTCTCCATGGAGGTCTGGCTATGCCTTTGATCCCTCAATTGTATATTTCAGTGTTTCTTCGTAATCAGATTGTATTGGGGTCTAGTGATATGGATTACCATATACTTTTACTCTATGAATAAGATATTCATGATGGATGTGAAATATTTTTTGGAGTACATTTCATCTATGGTGGAAATAATTTATTCTTAGGAGGATACACCTAGGTCTAGTTATTTCATCATTTTTGTGTCGAGGACATGGGGTTTTTAGTATGGCCTATGTATTTATGGACTTTAATTTACTATATATAATGTAATTTTATTATCAGTAATCATAATCCTCATTCAGTTATATAGATTCAGTGGATCGTCAATGGTTTTCTAGAACCTCAAACCTTTTTACCATTCGTCTCAAATAACTGGTGAACCTTTTGGATATTATCCTTATAGTAAGTATCTTATAATGTGGGTTCTTCTGATATCCCATTCCCCCTCCTTGTTGAGTTATTATTATTATATAACTGATAAAACTAATCACATTTTTGATGGATCTCGATTCATGTATAGATTTCTTGATCACCTCACTATTGATATTCATTGGTGTTTTACATTATGGGTGTTAATATTTTATTATGATTATATGTTTTTGGTTATATAAGGATATACCCTAAATTTAAAACATTAAATTTACAAGAATATTTAAATTGATTATTAATTTTTTTTTAAATACTTGTATTTGTGATGATTAATGTGTGATTTTAGAAATGGTGAGGAAATTTTGGATAACCCCCCAATTTTAATGGAATGGAAATTAGGATGTTTATTTTGGAAAATAGATTGAATTATTTGATAAAATTATTTTTTATTGAATTTAAATTTAATGATTATAGGGAAAGGGAATGAATTTATAAAAAACCAATGATTTGGTTTTCAAATGAGAAATCAATGCTGGAAAAGGAAAATTTTAATTTTTACTCTCAAGTGATTTAAACTAATTTATTTTACATTAATTGAATGAAAAATTTAACAAACCAAATGGGATACTAGTTAGTATTAGGTAGTTGTTAATATAAATCTAGGATATAATCCATACAACATGATTGTTGATGAGAAAACTAAAAAATAACTATCGTATGATTTTCCCAGTGGTGTGCTTAGTCTTGACAACATGAGTTGTGGGATGTGTTCAACCATTGAGATGATATCACTTATGAGTATATAAGGATTTTAATTTTTAGACAAAAATATAACACATGGATTATTCTTGGGTGTAATGATATATTGAATTTTTTGATAACCTAGTATTAATTATTGAACTGCTTTATTCATGAAAACAGTTTCATATAAAGAAATTATATCTTGTATAGTCTTTCATATTCTAATATATATATGTATTAATTTTCAATATAATCTTGTTTTCTTGAAAATTTTTAAATTCAATTCCTTTAATTATTTTATTTAAATTAAAATAATTACATATTTAAATGTTATATTATTAATTATGGTGGAGTAGGTGAGACCGAATTTGTTTTTATGGATCATTCTCTACCATTTCGTTCACATTTTTTTCAATTTTATTATCCTGCATCTAATAAAAATAAAATCTTCCTTATATGTGGATGTTTTTTTGATTAATGAGAAACATAGTAATGGTGTTGTTCGGTGGAAATGTTACCCACATTTTACATGTGAAATATCTAATATTTTATCATTGATGATGTTGTGTCTAATTGGGATTTACTATTTGGGTATTTTTTTAAATATTATTACTAGTACATTCTTACATTGGAGTGTTGAACATATTGAATTGTATATTTTGTAGTATGTTTGTTGAACCATTTTCCCCTAGTGTTTCATGTATGATGCTAGGTGAAAGTCGTAAACACATTGAAAGAAGGATGGCCCATCATGAAATGTCTCAGCATGCATAAGTATCTGTATACTACGGTATATATGAGGGTTTGTGAAATTTAATATTGATCATATATTTGGTTATCACTAGTGAAGAATTATTTTATTTACATTTAAAAAAACCCAACATTAGTAGAAGGTTTGTCCATTATTATTATATCGAAGCACTCTTTGATTTAACCAAAACACCTATAGATTTAATGTATTTAATGAATGATATATTTAATGAGTACATTGAAACATTAATGGTGGTATTTATGGATGATATCATAGTTTAATCTCTAACCATAGATTACCATGTTCGTTAAATGAGACCAGTTCTAATTTTTTTTAGAAATCCTTGATATTATTTAATGATTTGATAAGTTGATTATTGGATTCTGAAAGTATGGTTATTGGGTCAAATTGCCTAAAAAATTATCCAGAAAAGGTTAATGTTTTTATTAAATGGTAGACAATGTATAATTTTTTTTAATTTTTTGCCTTTTGGGATTGGTGGGATATTACCATATGTTATTTAGATATTTTCCATAGATATATTCTTGGAATTATACACCCATCTGGAAAGGGATTATGTTAAATTAAGATGGGATTTTTAATGTTATATTATTGCGATGAAAAATATTTTCAATCCTAAGCCAGTGTTTACTCTTCCAGTGGTGGGATATGGATATGTGGTCTTCTTTGATGCATAAAATTCTATTTTTTGTTGTTTACTAATGCTAGGAGATCATGTTATGCTCTATAGTTCAAGATATATTACTCTAAATGAAATAAATTATCAAACATGTGATCATGAAATCACAGTTTTCCATGTTTATCATAATTGTTTTTTCAATTATCTTTTTTAATGTATCTTAATTATTATGGAAACAAAATGTTGAGTTATATCTTCTTTAAAAATTATTTAAAAATCCAATAGAGAAATTGGGAAGAGTACCAGTAGCCTTTTGATTTCAATATTACATACACTCCTTGTAAAGGGAATGTGGTTGATGACTCTTTCAGTAGGATCCTTCCATCCCATGTAATAAAATAATTGTTAGAAGAGTGTAATCTAATGGCTCACTTAACTTGGTTAAATTTGGGATCCCAATAAAATAATTTTAAGGTTATTTTGGAGATAATGTGGTTTCCCTTATATATTCAAGAATTAATTCTTAGGGAATTGTAGTTTGATGATGAATTATATGTAATAAGTGAATATCTATTTATTGGGGATACCATTGGTGTCTTTTGAGCATTTTTAAAGAGTTTCTAATAATTCTAGAACTTATATGTTGTGAATATTCTTACGAGAATGATCGTGATAGGGTGTCATCATAATTCCCAGTGGGTGGGGAACCCTGGAACCACAAATATGTTATATGATATGTGGAAAGAATTTTTGGGACCATGTATAGTATGAGACATTTATCGATTTATATATCATTGTTCAACTAGCCAAAAAATTCAAAATAGTGTACTAAAGACCATTAGGGTTGCTTCAGCCACATTCAATGATGAATTATACGTTGGATGATATGTCTATATACATTTTTGGTGGGTTTACAGATACACCAGGAGGAAATAATGTGATATGGGTTGTGTAAAATGGGATGAAAAAACCAGTTCACATAATACCATCTAATGAGATAACAAACTTTTAGGACATGGTATGTATCTATATACAATAGAAAGTCATATTTCATTATTATCTTAATACTATATTATCCAATGTGGATACCCTCTTTACCTATTCATATGTCGTAGGAATCCAAGAAACAATAGAACCCATATATATTTGATCAAAATATTTAATCAAAATAATTATGGATAGATACAATGAAAAATGCTGATTTATAAATATATGTTTCCAGCCTATTTTTAGAAATTCCTTGGGGAATCAGATGGCCATTTGGGATTGGTTGAGTATTCCTTCCACAAAGATAGAAATTTTGAAACAAAATGGAAACTTTTGATCCCTTTTATGGTAGGATATGTAAATATAAATATCTAGTCTGTTAGAGAATTATTAAGGATTTCTAGTTAGTATTAGATTAGACTATCATATGATAATTATGAATAATTATATATTTTATACAATTATCATGGTATATAGAAACTAAAAATCCAATAATGATCATCATTGATAAATACATTAGTTTTTTATTGGTGATAATGATTTTTTTAATGTTTTTCTTCAGTTGGTTCACCCAAATCATTGAAAATTGGAAAATCCCACGCCATGGTTTTTGGTTACAATTGATATTTTTGAATATTATTAAAACATTTCCTACATTATAGAATTTATAATGTATTTGACTATAATCCACAACACATTTTTGGTATTACATATAACAATATATCATTTTAACTCATGTCCGGAATCGGGAATACATTGAAATTGATCTAGATATATGCATGACTAGGAATCCAAAAATGTATTTTTATATTAATATAATGGTTTTTCAGGGTAATACGATACCATAGGTATTTATTTTATGGACGCATGGTTCTAATTCACATAATATGTTGTATCATGTGGCACTGATGAGAGAGAAGTGGGATTATATCTTCAATAAAGTATCATCCTGAAAGGATTTCTTTAGACAGAATGTGATTATGGTTGGTAGGTTGTCATATCCCTTTAACATCAGCTGGTTTTTTCGCGACATTTTTTTATTTTCATTTCATTTTGGTGTACTTCAGGATTTTCAAGGATGAATATATTTTTTCATGAAAATGTCTAAGATATGGGGGATGTATGTTAATTTGAATATATGACTTCATACCAAGTAATTCCAAGGATCAAAATGGGTGTGTTCAATATAAATTTTAGGTTTTTACAAAACATTCAATTTTCCAATAAGAAGATACACCTTTTGTAGTGGTTTTATCTTGGAGAGTCATAGATGCACAGTAGATCATCAGGTTATGGTATAAGAAAACTTGTTATAAGATGAGGATGTGACATAGGAATTCTACTAATCTATGGATCCATGGGATATAATTTTAATAGCTATTTATAATTTCAGAATAGTTTTTTTCAGAGACCCTATTGGTTGCTTTTAGTGAAAATAAAAAATCACGCACTAATACACGTTCCTCTTGGGGCTACACTGTATGCTTACCCTAGGTAATGTAGATTTGGGTGAGTGTTTGGGAATTTCAATAAGAGTCCCATTGATTGGGGTAGATATTATAAAACATAGAGTTTTCATTATTACTTTTTTGAATAAATAAAATTGAATTTACACTTTGAGATATACACAACAACAAGTTAATCATGTACTACACCCAACATTGGCTTATCTTGCGTCCCATGCAACCCAGAGTTCTGAAAAAACCATGAAATATTATTTACACGACCATTATAAACTAACTATTAATCATTTTTTATGAATATTAGTAACTAATTTTTAATGGTTATATATATTTTTTATATAAGAATTACATATTGAGAATAAAATTCATAATTTTCTATAATGGCCATATATGTTTCAAAACCCATATTTAAGAAAAAAAATATGATATATTTTATTGAACAATTATAAAACCCTTTTTACACTTATAGAAACATATTTTGATAAAATAAACATAATTTTTTAATTTATAAAGTCCAAATTTTCTATGGGTGAATTTCACTATTTTTCTAAAAAGATGCATTTTTTATGATTAGTGAAAAATAGTAAATTATAATTGAGAACATTATTTTAATTAAATATATATATAAAGATAAATAATAATTGTTTTAATTTATATTATATGTATAATAAATTAATTAATCCAATTTAGGTCATTTCAATCAATTTCATATTGAAATTGGAGATAAAACAATTATAAACATTTGATCATATCCTCTTCAAAATTGTACCTTCTCTTCACAAATGAGAGATTACTTGTAAATTAAATTTTTTCACTTATATCTGTGTAAATTTTTATAAATTGATTCTATATTTTCAATAATGATAATTTATATTATCTAATATTGAAAAAAAAATCAGAATAAATAAGTAATGAATAAATAATTAATTGATATTGTTAATGTATAAATAGTTTTGATATGGTTTTAATCTATGAAGACAGGGGATAAAATTACAGAAATAATTTATTGAAAAATATTTGAAATTAACTGTTCTTCCATTATGAGCATACATGTTATTTTTAAAATTTTGGGACAAATTTCCAAGAATGTAAACTATATAACATGTTATGTAAACAAATTGACAAAAAAATATCCTTTCTAGAATTAAATAACTATCATCTCAAGGAATACGGGAAATAAATCATATATTCTATTGTATATATTATTTTTAAATATAACTAAGTAATTTTTATTATTATAATTTATGTTTTTATAGGTTGACTAATTACATTAGATACTTATGAAACATCTACGCATGAATTATTTAGTCTATAATAAAATAAAATAAATGATAATAAAAATGTAATAAGTGAAGTAAATTGAATGATTTATTTATTTATATTAAATATGTAAATTATTATAACATTTATAATATTTTTTAACATTATATATTTTAATTCCATCAATTTCATGATATTTTCAAATTCAAATTAAATATATAATTTTAATATTGACATTATTTTAATATTAGAAGAGGTTTTATTTTATTAAATGATTTAAAGTTACTAGGAATCTTATATTCTTCCAATTGATTTGTATATGATAAAAAATATAGTATATTTTCTATAAAAATACATTTTGTTATTTTATATTTAATATATTTTCCTCTATGTTGAAAAAACATTGTTAGCAAAGTTAATGTTAAAATAGTGTTTTTCATGTTACTTTTTCTTATGTTAAAATTAATTTTCAACCCACATAGTATTTTTATATGCTAAATTTTATTATATATATTTAAATTATTATTAAAAAATTATCTAATAAGGGTCATTTTAATTCAGTCATAAATATTAAATTATTTAGTTTAAAAATGATAGTTAGCATGGTGAAATACCAAAATGCTAAAAATAATGAAACATATAATTTAAGGGACAATCTAAATAAATCATGAGTTTTATTTAGTGGTGAAGGTTTTTATTGATCGAAAAATTTATTAAACCAATCAATAATAAATTTTATAACAACCTGGGGAAATATTGACCTCCCAATAGTGGATAGTATTGCGTATTTACAAAAATTCCACTCTGCCTCAACAATAAAAGGGCACTCAATATCCACACATATTCAAACTATAACACCTATTAGTTTTTTCAATACCATACCAAATAATATAAAAAATTCCCTTCTATAATTCCATTTGACATATTTTTTGGCATAAATATAAACATGAGTTGATTTAGTGCAATGTTAAAAATGATACCTAGAGAAGAGGTAACATTCATATACGATTGGTTTCATTTTATCTTATCCCCCATAAATAATTTTGATACCATGGATATATATTATCCACATTATCCTCTATATAATAATACTTTTTTATGTTATTTTTGTGACCTACCACAATATCTTCTTGTATCAAATGTGTTAAAAGTGAACAATCCTCTGCTAGGTATACTACCACCGCGTGAACCAATGTCGTTAATTTTTTCATTTTCCACAGATAAGGGCCTCTAAAATGATGAATTTATATATTATATATGTTATTTTTAATTTTCATTCCTAATTTATTTTTTACATCACACATACCCTCATACTCGCTATTTTCTGGAATACGATAACATCATTTGGGTGTATATAGGGCAACTATGTCACGAAGTGATTTGATTTATTCACGCTTTTCGTGGAATGTATTAAGAGGGTTTTAATAATATTTTGTGATATATATGATAGAATATTATTCTGGATTAATAATATATATATATATATCATTTACTTTTCATTCATCAAAGCGATTCAAAAATGAAATGAACAATATTCATGCGTGCGTATAACCTACCGTGTCTATGAATAGTGTATTTAATTTTCAATCGCATAATTTTATAGATTATTATAAATAATTATATAATAAATATATCTGATATTTATATAATGATTATAATAAATTAAATTATGATGTCACTATGAATGTAATATTTTGACTAATATAAAAAATGAAATTATATTTGAAAATCAAAGATGTCTTTACCCGAGTCATTTCATTAACATTGATTTGATAATAAATTGGTAGTAAAATGATCCAAAAATTTATTTATATTACGATATATATTAAATAAATTCTGTAATATATTATTAATAAAAATATATTTACTATACATGATGTTTGAAAGTGTACGATGAATGTCAATACATAACGTATGTGATTTCTGTCTCAATTTTACTTTATATGAGACAAATTACATATGAAACATATGTTTATTTAATGTGGGTATATAATCAACAAAAATGTATTTTATTGTGATTATAGTTAATATTATTGGTATTTACATATCCATTTTTTCTTATCTCTCTTTTATAGGGTTTACAATTCAAAAGATACCAAATCGATATGATATTTATGTCTTGATTTTATTCATTGTGACATACATTATGTTATGAACCTAAATTATTTAAAGGGGTGTATATAAAACTAATTGGAATTTTAATATCACAATTTTTTTAGTCCTTATGATGTTTTATGTTCCATTTTATGTTTCTCTTTTCTATTGATTCAATGTTACAAAATCGTAATTTTTTTACGTTTTAATCTCAAAATGTATTTGTATTGTTTATGATTATGTCTCCAATTTTAAAATAACATGATCATTCCCTCAGTAACTATAATTAAATTTCAAATAATATTGTTATTCATGATATATTCCACTAATGGATCCATTGTTTACTCTATGTTAATTTATTTAATTAAGAAACAATTTTTTATAGAATCCATCTTTATTTCCCTCTTCAATTAGAATTTTTTCTCTAAAAAACATTTATTATAATATGTTTTCAAAAAAGTTGTAAAAATATATTTTATGATCACTATTATGTAAATGTTTTTTAAATTTTTCTATTTTTTAAAATGAGTTTGAAATCATTTTCATATATTCATGTTTGTGAAACTTCATTCTCTTAATTGGGTTTTACAATGATAGAATCTTATGAAACCCACTTAATTTCATGTTTTACGACATAATGATAGGATTAAAGGATTAGTAAACATTCCAATTTTCTATATTTTATGATATGATGATTGTTTAATAAAGACCTTTTCCTTTCATGAGTTATGATATGATGAATGTTTTTCGGTCAAGTGGAACACATATGTAGGATTTTCATTTTGTGATAGTGGTTATTTTATAAATAGGAATTTTTGATAAGTTATAACCAAAGATAAATGGGACATATATCTTCCTCAAATACATTGGGTTAATATTTATATATTATGAGATATATTATGATATATTGGGGAGTAAACATATTTCACAATGATTGGCTATAATAAAGAATAAATTCTATTCATTTAGATAGTCCTGGAGCTATGAGTGAACCCAAATCTATAATATTGGAATGGAAGAGGTAGTAAACTCAGTTCAATAAGGTAATTTGTCATATATTGTGTTGATGGGTTATAGAGTGAACCCATTCCACTATTAGGAATGTTATTCAACCAGGTATGGTGGTATATCCATCCCAGGAGTTGTAACTAGCTATATAGATCCTTTACCTATTTTTGAAATCAGCATTGAGTAATAATGAACTAATTTTATAAACATACATGTATGAAATATTCAATGTATTATGCCAATGGTATGCTCTAATGTATCATGCTATTTAATTTCCTTATGATTCATGTCATATGATTAACAAATCTGTTTCCTATGGAAAAAGAATAAGATTTATTATATTTTGGTTATGGTTTCCAAATGATATCCTCGTGTTCTCAAACCATTATACACATATTATACTTATGTATCTCTCATTATTAACCATATTTAGCTTCTAAGGTCACCATTTTTTTATTCCCTTTTAACAGGTTATTATTAAAGGATATCATATGTAATTTTACTACAAATGTTTAATTTAGGGACATCATTGTTGTAGGAATTTAATATCTTTCACCAAATTAACATGGTTGTGTTCCATGTTTCCAATGGCACTAAACTATTATGGACCATATGCATGAAAAAACCCTATTGGGGAGACGCTTTTGGAGATGAAAATATTTCAGGAGAAGATGGTGTGCATACATTCTATTCCCTTGGTTTGTGTCTTATTATTACACAATATAATAGATATGAATATTTTAGAAAATGAGTTATAGATATTCTCTCATTACCCCTATTAGTTTCACGATCATAAATCCCCATATATCATTTTTTATTTTTCATTGTGGGAATTTCTATGTTATGAGATGGGTATCAGTTTTTCATGTTGTGGGTATACTCTTGTTTGAGAGTTATCTTTCTGGGATAGTGTTTCAAGATATAGTTGTCATTATTTCAGGGATTAATAATTTAATTCTCAATGGAACATCAGGGAGATCCTTTGATGGTGAGATTAGTTATAGTTATATCATGGGGTGACTATACGAATTATATCATTATATTCCATCTCAATGGGTTAAAATTTTGATTCTTGAGGATGAGAATGGTGTGAGAGAAATCAAACGAATGCGAATGAATTATGGAATCAATTTTCTTTGTGATATTTGGTCATTAGAGACGCAAAATAATGGTTCCATAGTTTTTATGGTGTTTTGGGAAATTAAGGGGATCCAATTAAAAAAGGGAACGACTATTGTGTGGTGGTAGGAAATGTTTAATGGTGACGGTGGATACGTCAGGGTGGAACTCACCAAATGTGTAGGGGAGATAAGTTGGAAATTTTAGGATACATCTAATTTGGGGGGTAATTGAGCCATGAGTATAATTCTATGGTGATTTCCCTTTCGTAGTAGTGGTGGTCATACGGTTTTGTGCTTATTGTTGATAAATAACACCATAATCATGTTCTATAGGTTATATCCTAGATTTTTAGAGTTTCCTTTGATATAAGGATAATACACCATGGTCCCTTATATTGTTCCATTGAATTCTTTATGTCACATAGAGTTGTTTAACGGTAAGAGGGGTTTTTTCATGGTTGTTAGTTTTCAGTGGGAGTATGAACCACATGAGACCTATGAACCACATTATTTTCCACTCCATCCACAACAACCTAAGGATTTTTATATTATTTTATCAACGGACATGAATCCCCATATAATAAGAATTGACCCATGTCTCCTAGTGATCAATATATGGTGACCAAATGCGAGTTTTTTTGCTTATATTTAGCTAGTATATATTTTTGGTTTGCTTTTCCTCCAGTTTCTTATTTTTGATTTATGGTGCCTACTCTTCACTATTTTTATTGAGCATATTATTTTGTTTCCTAGTGTGTTGTGGGTACAAAATCATCACGATTTCCTATTTCCTCATTGGATAGGTGATCCAAGATCCACCACATTAGTTAGTTATCATGAGAATAATATTGAATCCTTTGAGGTTTATGATTTTTTTTCTTTTAATATATATATATTTTTAATTCTATAGTTAAAATGTGTAATCCATTTTAAGTTAATCAAATTAACCTAACAAATATTCAACTATAATAATATTTAATTTTTTACTGAGTGTATTTCTTTGTTTTGTATCATGATAATGGATGGAAGCTTAATTTTATATATAGTCTGTTCTATGATCGTATAAAAAGACGTTATTTTTATTTTATAATGATATAATTGATTAAAATGATTAATAAAATAAATTTAGAATTAATTTACTAATTGAATTTAAAATTATTGATGATGCATGGTTATAATATATTATTCCTTTTAATTTTATGGTTATAAATTTTGATGTAAAGGACATGTTTAATTTATTGTGGTTTTCCATGTACTAATGGAATCTGATAAAAAAAATTAATCATGTTAATTATTTTAGACCATAAAATTAATTTTCATTTGAAATTATAATTTTATTTCTTTGAGTTTGATGAAACTAGTTAATGATACGGGCATGTTTATTTGTTATAGATTAATATAGTTGATTTAATAGGTTTCCCATAGTTATAACCATGGAATAATGAATTAATTAACAATATATAGTATAAAAACAATTTTTTAAAGGTAAATAATTGGTGTTGCATGGGACCTTCTATTTATAAATTTTGGATTCTTTTGTTGGGTGCCGCGAGTGCCCATTTTTATGTGATGTCTGCGTGCCTTGTTTTAACAAAATGGTTAACTATTGATTATAGTTGTTTTCTTGCTGGTTTTTGATGTTTTCGATATATGAGAATTGTGATATGAACCCGTTATGGTTGATTCTTGTATGAGTGATGAGTTAATAGGTAGGATGGCAAAAATTATGCGGTAGCAATTAATGAATATGATTAGAAGATTCATCAAGATAATTATGTGGGTGTTTGTTGTTGAACCATAGTTATTAAAACTTGTTGAATCTAGTCTTACATACTATTTCAATGATGTTTGATTCTTTATTTATATAAATATGTTAAATATATGATGGTATCATTTATTGATTTATCTATATTCTTTTATAACATATTCATGCAAGTCAGTTTTACTAGTTGCATCTATTGTTTTAGCTTAAGATGTTTTCCTAGAGTACTAGTAAATATAGAATGTTTAATAAAATTTATTAAATATCTTAACCCATGGGTGTGGTGTTTAATGGAAGGAAAAATAAATTATTCTATGAACCAAATACACAAATGAATTATTTTAGGATGTCATAAACCTTTCATTTTTGGGTTGTATAAAATATTGTAACTCAATTAATGTCATTTATTTATGGATAATTAATTAATTAACAATATGAAATGGTATAAAGGGAAGAAGAAATATCTTATAGCTCTTTAAAATGAATTTATTATTATATGATATGTATTTATTAGTAGAAGTTTTAAAAAGTATGAGGGAAATTAGTTGCAGTTGAGTCTAGGAGTATGTTATTGTCATATTGTTATTGTTATATATATTATATCCTCTATATTGTTTAATTATATATGGTTCCCCATGCATGTTAGATTGGTTTACAGTCACCTAGTGGAAACATGGAGGGTGTTTCCCAATCATCCCAATGGGAGGATAGATTGTTGAGTACCCCCTTTGGACTTGTTATCTTCTCGTGGGAGTATTATCTAATTTTATCTGTGATTTTTATATTTAAAAATGTGTGTTTAGAGGGTTCTGATGGATTTTTTTAATTTACATGAACTTTTATTTGGGGAACGTAATCCAATGATTATTTAAGGTGTATTTTTTAATGGTTGTGATGGAATGAGGAACTTTACATAGTGTATGGATGTGATGGATTATGGTACAATACTTAATGTTTGATAAACATGATACATGATGTGGAATCTAAAAAAACATCTTGGTTACTAAAAGGGGATCTTGTATGTGATAATGTGGTGATGTGATTCATGAGGTGAGCATAGTGATAATTAGCTCATGAAAATATAGACTTTCTTATTTTGGGATATAGATAGCTCATGACATGGGACATTTGGGATAATAAGAAATCATGTGAGGAATTAGTAGTTGGGTACAATTTATGTTCCATTTCTATGTAATATGCTTCATTTTATATGATGATTGGTGAGAGATAGCCATGGTATGGCTTCGAACATAGTATAATTGTTTAGGTGAAAATTTAGTTTCAATGTAGTTCATTTTTATGTATGACGCATTCATTATATTTTTCAAAAGTGTATCCAAGGAGTGTACATCTTAGTATATCTTTACTCTCACCTGACGTATATATGAAATATTTTTTTTAGTTCTGTAAGGTTATGTTGGATTTTAAATAATATATTATTATATCTTGGTTTTTCATGAGTTTTTTGGGAACCATGGTCACTATCATCTATACAATCATAGTAATTTTTTTTGACTTTAGATGTTTTAGTGTTGTTTTAAATTTTAATGATGCAATTGATATTCTTTTATATAAAATTTTAGGGTGTTTGTTAGTGTATCTCTATTATCTAAATCATCCACTTGTTTCTCTTACCGGGTAATGAATCCCATTGTAGGTTAATTATAACCATTCTTATAGTCACCATACTAGAGAATTTTAATGGTGGGAATCTGGTAGTCTCCACCCTCCTTATATAATTATCAATATTCTATGTGTACTCTTTAGGAATATGGGTTCACAACTACTTTATTTCATTTGTTTGTTTTTGAATGTTATTTTTGAACCTTTTACTTTGATCATAAATCCATAATATTCATAATCATAAACAATGATATTTGTGTCATATGTATACATTATATGTATATATATATATTATTCCATAAAATATAGATATTATAATTAAATTATGATGTTTATGGAGATAGTCGACCATGTGTACCCAAAAAGGGTGTTTCCATTTTTTTGAAAGAAGAAGCGAATGAATGGTAAGTAATATATTAGCTTTCTAGAAATTTTTTTTACAGAAAAGATATCATATATGTAAATTAAATATATTTTATTACCATCTATTTCAATGTGAAATTTCTAATTAATTATATCACTTCCAAGATTTCATAGTCCAAATGTGTGCATGAGTGACATTTTAATTTTCTTCATAATTTGAATATAAGATGTTATATGTGATATTATAATTACTGAATTATAATTATTCCATATGTATCATATATATATATATATATTTATTTATTCTATAAATCCATCACTACATCCACTCGTGGGAGGTTTTGATTAAAACTGAATTATATTGACTCAAAATATAGTTGTTAGTCACACACATGCTCGATTGTTTCATTTCCCATTTGATGGATTATGAGATTTATGTAAGTTATTATACAAAAATAATAAAATAATATTATTTGTGAGATTCTTATATTATTATATCATCATATTTGATGATGATTTGAGGTAGGTGGAAGATAAAATAAAAAAAATTCTTGGTTAATAATGATGACTCTCTTTTAGACTACCTCCTTTAGATATAACTAAAAGACTTCATAGAATGGTTTCTAATTCAATATATGGACTATAGCATATATGGAGGTTATTAAGGATGATATCTTGGTAATTATCAGATGATATAAAATTAATTGTAATTGTTAATAGGATATGATAGGGGATTCAAATTTATAAGTTGTGAAGAGAACATACATTAGAATTTTGGAAATAAAATATCATATCCATGTTTTATTGATGAAACATTATCAATAAAGGATCATTGTGAAACATATATGATATAATTTACAAATATATATACATTAAATTGGTGATTTAATATTATTTATGTCTTTTTAACACATATCATTTTAGTTTATCCCCTGGTAATCCTATTTTGACATTAATCGCAGTAATTAATTTTTATTATTTGTAATATTTCTTAATAAGAAAAACAAAGATGAAATTATTATATAACTTATTTTTAATTATTTAAAATATGTTTTTAATGTTTTCAAATTAAATTCATAGAAGTAGAAGAATCCAATTTAAAATTAAACACATGGACACTATAAAAAATGCAGTTTCCCCAAGATAAACATTTTATAATTATAAGATGTTTTTATGTCAAGATTAATCTTAAAATTTGTTTCCATGAATAAAAATTCGATTAATTTTTATATTATTTATATAATCTATCAATTAAAATCATCTTAAACAAAACTGATGTTGTAAACTCCTTAAAATAAAATGTAGTTTTTAATAAAAAGTCACTATTTGTCATTGTTCATCAGAAAATAAATATTTAACAAAAAATAAAAAACACACTTCAAGATAATAATAACATGTTTTTATATAGTATGATTTTAATATTGATAATTAAATTTCATTAAATTGGAAAATATTTATTTTATAATCATTTCATGATATGCAGGTTAAATGTTTTTGAGATAAATTATTTTTGAATGATATCAAGGATTTACAAAAAAATTATTACATTATTATAAATATGTATTCATTATATAATACTATTTTATTTGATTATAAACAAGATATTATTATTATTCATAGTTCCATTTATAAGAGTATTTTGATACTTGTTATGTTTAAAATATATTATTAATAATACATCATGATTCATTAAATCAAGGTGTTCTGTGTATCACAAGACATTATTGAAATTAAATTTTATTTGAAAAATAAAAATATCAAAAATTATTATGTGGTTACAGATAGGTATCATAATGGATAGGTACCTATGAATATAGGTATCATATGGATTATGAATCAATGTGAATAATATGAGGAATCTTTTTATAATGTGGATATTTTATTGGGGATATGATAGTATAAAAAATAAGGCGCGACAGAGGGATGTTCCTTATAGAATATGTCCTCGGTCGAAGTGGATATAAAATTGATCACGTTGAGTTTGAATAAAAAATAGATTTCATATATATACCATAAAAATTGTATTCTAATTCAATGTAGTTTGAACAACACGTTTTAATGTTCTGTGACAACACAATACCATACATCGTATTGTTATGTGGTAAGGGAACATTTGGGATGATTATTTTCATTTAACTAATTCATAGTCCACATATTATAATTCCTTGATTCTTGGGAATCAATGTTTTTAATATTGACACAATATGTGATCATTATGGGTGTACACATATTTGTTCTTATCCAATGATGAAAACAGTTAAGCATGTCCTAGATAATATGGATCTATGATAGAATGTATGCGATTTAAAATAGAACATGATCATATAAAAGATATGATTTGAAATGGTGATAATGGGGGAATATGATATTATGTTAAAAAAATCATTATGTATCCATTGTATCATATTAGTAATGGGAATCTTAGGGCTTGATGTTTGAATGTATTATAACCCATTGATCGGAGAAATTGATCAATGGGTATTTCACCAATCAAGGTGGAACAAGGGGACATTTAGTTAATATTGATGTTATAATACTCTAATTTCAAAAATATACTATGATTCACGATTAGTGTTAGAATCCAAGGATAATATTTAATCATTCACATAGTATGTGATCATGAATCAGGGGGTTAATTGGTATTATACACTAATCTATCCCAAGGAATATATAATTATACTTATGGGGAATGTTACCATATGAGAAAGAATGGTTAGGGACATTAACCATTGATGATTCCCATTAGATTTATATTTATCATAAATAGATGTATTTATGTTCTTATATAAGTATCGAGAAAAAAAATCAAATGAATGGAGTCCAGTGGGTAAACGAGTAGCTCATAGTTTGGCAATAACATGGATACTCAATGGTTAAGTGATCAAATAATGCCTTCATTTGACTATCCCATGGTCATGTGGTCACATAATAAGGTAATATAAATTATAATGATTCCTAGAATTTCATAACTATAATGGATTAAGATAATTTCATAGTTTATTATTTTCACTTAGATCACATGATAGAGTCAAAATTAAGAGATTGTGTCATTGAATAGGGACCATGTTGTAGACATTCAAACTAGTATATACATGGACAAATATTTCTCCCTAATCTTATGGATTAGGATTTTCTTTCTCAATTGAGGTATTAACCACCCATCTATGATTGACCTTTTGAATTTCTATGTGGTGGTATATGAGTCTATGAATTATCAAAAAATGTCTCCCTAATTTATGTCTATCATTAATATATTTTATCATTTTTGTCTTTAGGGAGAAGGTTTTTTTATATGTTCAATATAAATTCAAATTTTCATTGAAAATAATCCATGAGTATGGTTTAATAGAGGTGGAGGGAGTTTTAATGAGAAAGGACCATCACATGACTTTGGTTGATCACAAAATCAAAGGGTGTGGTGATCCTACAAGTGTCACCTAATAATGTAACCATAACATCTCCAAGAGTCTAACTCAGATTCATCACATGAACATAAATGAGTACATACCAATCATTAATTTATTATATATTGAAATACCATATTTGATTTGTGGTGATAATCAATTTCATATTGTCATGGTCACATATCATTGGTAATTATATGACCTAACTAAAATTTCATGTAACAAAATTCCATTAATTTATTTTATTTGAATTTAGGTGATTAAACACTATTATATATTATTTAAACAAGAAATTATCCATCTTTTATGGAAATTATATTTGGATTTGGTCACATGAATCTAGGATATGATTATGACCTACTCATTCTCAGGTGACCATACACTAGGTCATGTTATCAAGAAGTTCTTAAATGTTATTATTTAATCCATATTTCATGAATCTACCCTTCTAATTTTTATAAACTATTACCTAGTAATTATTATTTGGTGGGGAAACCAAATATACCATTTAGAAATTATGACTATAATTGAATGGGAGGACCTTTTTCCATGAATGTGGAATCCAACATTAATCCATTGATCGTCCACCAGACTATTCATCTATAGTCTATCTTCCACTATGTATAAGTGTTTAAGGGTTATTATATATCACTTTGTTAAATTGTGATAAACATATAATCTTTAGAAGCATCTGTACAACTCCTTCACATTTTATCATCATAAATCTAATTCATTAGAATATTCAACAAAGACAAACATCAGGAAATTTATTTAGTTGACCAGCATAAAATAACATCATCATGTTTCAAGTTTCATTTCATTATGAAGATCATAATTCCGCATTATATTTATCAAATAACTTGCACCATGAATCGACGTTATTTTTAGGTAACTTCATGACTATGAAACTATTAATTTAAAAAGTCTCTACAAAGTGATCACATGATCACATGACACTATATTAGTAACATGTTGTCATTGAATTTTGATTACCTTTATTTAAAAAATGGACATTCCCTCTTTGATATACATGATATAAAGAAATGTACCAATGGAGATTGTGACTCATTAGACTACTATGGTAAATTGTGTTATTACAAACCAAAATGAGAATAAAAATTCATTCATGATAATCATATGAATTTAATAGAGTGTAAGTAGTTTAGGTACCCATTATATGACTAACTATCCATATACGGGTTTCATCCTCAAAAAAAAATAACTGATTTCGACTCCTAGGGATAGAAAACAAACCCGGTCAATGATTTTCAACACTCATCTCACATTTGAATAAAACTTATATCTTTGTTTATATCTAATGATTAACATTTTGATAGCCACATACAGCCAGAAATCTAGATGGTTCATTATGAAAACTATGATAAATCTAAACCTAATACTAATTTTTAGAAATCAATAATTTGAATATATAAAATAACAAAAATATGGGATGGCAATATCACTAGAATATCCCACAAGGTGAGGATATTGGTCTGGATTGAGGCAAAAAAAATTAGGATAACACACACTTACTTGGAAATTTTATTATATATAAGGAGAGTAGGCTTTTACAAGAATGTATGGGTTTCCTATAATATCTCATTTTCCAACCAGTCCTTTATATTAATCCTCTTAATCTTGTGGACTCTAGAAACCAGTATATTCCATATGATGTATAGATAATTTGATACAGTTTTCTTAGATGTGGGGATGATTAGTGGTGAAAAAATCTTTGGATATATATGTGATTAATTATAAACCCCTTCTATATAGAAAAACATTATCTAGAATTTTCCAATTTAAAAGGATTGTCCTCATATAGGAAATAAGATCAATAGATGGGACACATTACTTGGTGTTAATGTATCCTTTAAAAAGATTGAATAACTATTCATCAAAATTAATGGAAATAACAAAATAATGATGAATACAAAGTATTTTCAAGAATGTTAATCTCATGGGGAATATGATTATTATTGATCTACATTATAATAATTTCAACTAAATATCAATATATATAAATTAATCCATTAATATAATATTCTTATCTTGCTGGCAGACATTCTGATGATGTTCAATAGCAGTTACATTCTTAGTATCCATGAAAAGGGTGGGTTAATTGTTTTTATTGGCACAAAGGTGGAACAAATTTTCAGATTAAGCTATCATATTGTAACTATTCCTCATCAATCCGTGTTATATATCCAACTACATCACATATATAAGGGGAAATCATGATTTAATATTTCATAATCCTTCATGATATTATGGGGTCTTATGGGATCCTCTATGTGTGGTTTTAAATTTTAAAACACAAGATATAATTTTGGGAGCCCGATTTAGGAAATTTCTATAAACCCTCAATTGGGTCATTCCTACCTCACTGATATGGTTAGAGAAAATGGAATTATTAAATCATTATAAACAATTTTTAATTATTCCTCAGGGATATATAATTGACATAATCATCAATAATTGGTATGGTGGTCTTGATGAGTGTTATTATTTTGTGGTCATTAATTATGGTTTCTTGTAAAATTAGATAGGTGGAAATATCATATATATTGAATATTTACACTTCTAGTTTATGAAGAAGTTTAGATGTGTTCACATAAAATGTCCATTTATTATCTAAAGTATTTGGGTGGAGAAATATCAGATCGGTGCTTGGAAATTACCGATTATTTTGAGGGAAGAGATCCATATCTAGGTGACCTTTCCTTTGATTGATATTTGTATTTTTTATCGATATATTATCCTAAAACATATATTGAGTCTTAAATATATTTTTAAATTTTATATTTTGTTAGAAACCAACAAGGGATATCAATTGATGGAGAATTTTGTTATAAAAAATACAGTAGTAAATGTTGGTATGGGGCTAATAAGTGGATTCCTTGAAGAGGATAATTGAAATCATAGATTCCAATGAAGTTTTTCAGGTTCATAGAGACAAAACCCTTGTAATGTGGGATCCATCAACTGAGGCACCTTCCTCATAACCTGCTCGCATTAAATCAATTTTATCTAGAGTTCCAACAATGAGATGGATAGAGAAAACACATATACCTTGAAAAAACATTTAACATGATCTTCGAGGAAGAAATGGAGCTATAAGGAATTGCGAATGTTACCAAATTTCATGGTATTACATAAAATGAATATTTTACAGTGGTCAATGTTGACCTGAAATTTATTAGTTCTAAAAAACATTCCATTCATTGTTATGTTCACTATACATATTGAGATTAATTAATGATAGTAAACTAATTTGAGAATTTCATGTGTACAGAGGGAAGAAATAATAGTTCTAAATAAGTGGTGAGACAAAGGTCTCTATTAAAATGATATTACATATCATTTAAACCCTACTAATATTACTATTCGATATCATATGAATTTTACAATATATGGTTGCATCTTACTTCACAAAAATATTCTTCTAAAGTTATGGTGGATTGAGCTTGCACACATAAAGATTACTCGGTTGGTGAAGATGGCCCTCATGGTAAGATTGACTTTGTTAAGGCAGTAATCATTTAGCATAACTAAATTTTCCCAGTTCTTCGAAAAATTCAACCACAATGCAAAGGGTATCTATTTCATTTGAGGTGATTTATACAGTATAAAGGCTATGTATCCATTAACTTTTCCAATAAAATATATATAAGGTTTTACTATTCAGTAAAAAAATTGCTGATTATATACTGGGTCATACAATGTATAAAAAAATACTCCAAAACATTATTCATTCATAATGGAAATTTACAATAACAGTACATAAAACAATGTATCATATAAAATTTATTATTACACATCATAGTAGATTACATCCATTAATACATAAAAACATAAAATGGGACATAAATTTAAAATTATAATATATATATAACTAGAAACTCCCTTGGTCCACCATCACCATTATGAATCCCCATTAGTATAACAATAAAAACAAAAGTAAAGACATCCAAGAATGGATAATTTATGTTGTTAAATCTATAATGAAAACTATAGAAATGATATGGGTGACATGATTTGTGAGATTAGATTAAATTTCTTTAGTAAGTCTATATATTGAAATTGAATATTCCCTTCAAAAATATGGTCCTTTGAAATATGGTTATTTCAAATATGGTCATTTTTGAAATAATTTCTATACATATGCATCGCTTATATGAATACCATTTTTATTTAATTTTTTAATAACATTAAACAATATATTATATATATGTGAATAAAAAAATCTAGCATAACTATTATATTTTTGTGCTAAAATATTATAATTTTAATAATGATATTATAAATTAACATGATATTTTTTAAAAGAATGTTGTTAAAATTACATTATTAAGAAATAAGTAACTGTTTATAATAATTTTGTGGTTAACATAATTACATCCTTAAAAAATATTTTCCTAAAATATCATCATATTATATTAATTTTTTGGAGGTATAATAAATATTATAATTAAATATTGATAAAATTTATTTTTGGAAAATACTTAATTTAATTTAATAAATATTTTTTCTTGAAAAATATTCAGAATATATAACGTCTAAAAACTCATTCTTTTATATAAGTATTTTTATTTATTTTCTTAATCATAATTAAACCATAATTTTTTTAAAAAAAATTTGAAGAAATTTTAATTGTATTTTTATTTATGATAAAAATGTTATTCTCATATTATTATTTTTTATTATTCCAAAAGGATTGATTTATAGGTGAACTGTGAAAAATTCAATTTTTAGATATACATGTGTTTGATGATATTAAAAATATATTATTACTATGTGGTAATATAGGAATATATTTTCTATGTCTAGATGGATATTATATATTTGATTATATAAATTTAAAAAACGTTTTGTAAATATAAAAACCCATAAAACACATTTTATATCATAAGTTATAATTTTAAAAGAATATTGTTTTTAAAAAAAATGTATATTTGTTATATTAAAATTTATATTATCATGTTTTTAAATTAAACATATGAAAATATATTTCATGTTTGAAATAATAATTTCCAAATTATGTAATAATTTCCAGTTCATTAACATGCATAATGATAATTTGATTTAGTGAAAACTAGTTACATCAGAAATAGTGAAATCTGTTAAAAAGGGTATAAAATGGATGTAAAACCAAAGACATGCATAAAACATGTGTTAAAATGGGTGGTTGAGGAATTTGAAGACATTATATATTCATCTATATAATATTTATAAATTTTAAATAATCATTCCTTGAGAGTGAGTTCCCGTTATTACAATTCATTTGGTATTTGAAAAATAAATTATTCCCTTTTCACTTATAAAAGGGGCTCTTCCCTACTGAAATCCCCTCACACCAAAAACACTTAATTTCTACCAATAATGAATAGAAATAAATCATATGATTTATTATGAACCCCCTTGAGGTTCAAGTATTCTGAAAATTCCATCATTAAAAGGACACATTTTGGGTTAAAGGGTGGCAGTCCAATAAGTGAGGTATAAATTTTTAATTTTTCTTTTCTTATTTTAATTTCTTAATGTTGAATTATTATACTTAAAATTAAATTAAAAAAAATAAAATTATCATTAGAAGATACCATTATTGGAAATAATTATTGTGTAATCATTTCACACCTTCACCTTTTCCACTATGAAAAATAAAAATGTAATTTATGGTTTTTGCAGAAAATAGACTCCCTGATTTAACATATTCAGTTTTCCTTCCCCACCATAAAGAATTTCAATAATAGGAAATTTCATTATAACTATGATATTAATAAAATGTTTTATATTATTATATGATAAAACTTATTACCATTTTTCTTATTATATGGAGAATAAATCATTAGAAAAATATACATGTGGAAATATGAAAATATGGACTACCAGCCCCAGGAAATGACCGATTTCAATATTTATTTTCATCAACATATAACATGGGTGGTCCTCATAATGATTTAAGGGGTTAAATATGATTTTAAAAACATTATTAAGATTTTAGTATTTCCAATTTCTCAACTCTTTAACAATATGTGGATTACACAAACTTTATATATTCAACAAATCAAAATAGTGTACTAAGAGAGATAATTATGTTATAATACTAAGAAATAAAAACAAACAGGTTTTCTACTTATTCTAATTATTTAATGTTTTGAAATATAAAAATAAATAAATATATATATGTGATTTTTTTCTTTTTAACAATTACATTAAAACTATGTCACTTTATAATAATGTTTTAGTTTTGGGATGTTGTTTTTAATGTTGGTTGACCCTCCAAATTTAATGAATTTATATGTTTTTTATAAATATTAAAATTAAATTTAATAAAATATTTGATATAAATAGGAAAATAATGATTTTTTTCTATTATGGTATTTTAGAATTATTACAATTTATTTTAAAAAACATTTTTATATTCTAAGAGTCATTAAAACATGATCATCACCAAATTAATCGTTAACTATTGAACCAATAACCCAAATAGAATTATAATATATATTTTTAAATAATAATAAAACATCAATTCTAGTATTTTTATGATATTTAATGATAATTTTTTTCATTTTAAGGATGAATAACACCTCAATTAAAAATGAGTTCAAAATGATCATTAATACACACTCCTTATATTGATAACAGATTACAAATAAATAATATATAAAGAGAGAAACTTATAAAAAATGTTTCCAAATGGTTAAAAATATGTAATATAATTGGAAAATGATGTTTATGAAATTTAATAATTTTTATACAGGATGATATATTGAATTTTTACTTAGTAGGAATTATGATGACGGTATTATTGGTCTCTTATTTAATTTGATGAGACTTATTTCTTAATGTTAAAATAATTCCTTTAATATTTAGTGAATAATATAATCAATATGTATTTTACCATATTCATGTAGTTTTAATATCAATACACTTTAAATTATATAATTTTATTTTAATTAAAAAGATACCAATATTTTAAGGGTTTTTGTTAAATCAACCACAAATATCAGGTTATGATGTTTCATTACAAAATTCTTTCAACTAGGGTTAGTTTTTTCCACACTAATATTTTGTTTAATGGAAATATATCTTTTTATATGGAGGAAATTATTTTTTAATTTAGATACTCTTCAAATATGAAATTTAATTACAAAATGTATTTCACTGTTCAGAATAATCATTGTTCTAAATAATGATAGTTTCTCCTCCATATGAATAACTAAAATTCTCATAAATTAAGTTGTTTATAATTGGAAACATAATTATTTTTATATAATTTAACCTCTCTATTTTTTCTCTCATCTTCTTTGAATTTTTTAGTAGCATATTTATGATGCAAGGATTTTCTTATTAAAATTTCCAATTTTTTAAAAGTTTTTATATCCATTAAAATGAAAAGTTTTATCTCCACCAACACATTTTATTAGAATAAATTAATGTAATTTCAAGGTAATATTAATGATGTTTCATTTTGAAATGATTTTTTTCATAAACATTAGTTAACAGTTTGAAAATAACTATTTAAAATGTACTATAACTTCTTATTTTTATCAAAATGTAACAAATAATTTTTATTGCACGTTTACATATATTTCCTTATATTTAATGAAATATTATCTATTCAATTTTCATTTTATATGGAAATACCCTTAAAAATATTAATTATTTCTAAAATAAAATATTTTTATCTTATATTTATAAAATATTTCTATTACACTGATTTCAAAGGATCAATACTATTACTTATATCCAATTTTATTAGTATAAAACATCTAGATAGTATTTTTATCCAGTTCATTATACTTGGCATATGTTATTATTTTTTTATTATACTATTCAGATGAAATAATCCATTTTTTTGTTTCATTGAATGACTTCTATAATGTCTATCTATTTTTGAAGAGTGATCCATCACTTAATTTTTGTTTATTCTTCATCTATTGTGTAAAAATATGTGTTATCATCCAATTTTTCACCTCTATAAAGTGTTTCTGTTTAACTACTATGTTTTAATGGTTTTCACATATGTTTCATAAATTTATTTATTAAGAAAATTATTTTCCAAACAAGTATAAATTATTTATATAGTGTAAATAACATATATTTTTTTGAATTTTATAAATATATAACGTTACTTGATGACAATGGATACCCATTTTTACTACCTATGTGTGTAATGTTTAGTATTTTAATGGAATTTTCTAATGACATCTATATGTGAAACAATTTGTAATATATATGAAAACCATATTAATTTCAATGTTTTGTTATGATGTATTGAATGAAATTGAATTTCATTATTGGGGTTATTTATGATGTTTTTATTTAAACCATTTTATTTCTTGGTGTAATTTATGCTATAAATATTTTATTATATTCCATTGAAAATTTTATGAATATAAATTTAATTCAATGGGTTCATTACAATGTGATTATTGAATGATTTTCATGTGTCAGATTTATGTATGGATGTTTGATGGGCGTGGTCTAATATCTTCTTCAAATTTATTGTATAATTGTTTGTATCTCATGATTTTTGTATTAATGAGTCAGTTGTAATTTCTCTTATGTATGGGAACTGATGATGTGACTCATGAATGTTTTGATTCTATATAATGATGTATTTTTACATATTTATGAAATGTTCAAGAGTTGTTTTATTATTATAATTCTTTGTTATGAGATAATTGCTCATTTTTATTGAATAATTACTGTATTATATTATTAAAGGCCTACTCCAATACGTATGTTTTATGATTCATTAATTTTCAGATTCCTATGTATATTGAGTATACCACTAATCTCATTTTATACTCACTGTAAATATTCAATTTTTATATCTAATTTTAACCATTATAATGAATTTGAGCTCACCCATTTCTTATGATTTCCATCTCATTTGTTATGAAGACAATAATATTATGAAATGATTAAAAGAGTTACATATTTTAAGTGTTTTGGGATTTATTAGAGACACTATATGGATTAATTATTTTTTTATATATTGGGATCTTTTAAAATTTAAACTAAGTACATGGTATTTTTTGGTTACTGATTCGTCCATATTTGTTAAAACTGTAAAACTAAAAGTTCATTGGAATGTATTGTAATGGAATATTTTCATATGACTGTATGGATGAGGCATTTAAATTCACGGGATGATAAATTTTTTATTATATATAGGATATTATATCTATTGACATTATTATTACAAACACTAAATATGAATTGGTTTTTATAAATCATAATAATATTTGATAAACTATGGTTCATTTTTATTTCAAAATTATAAATAATAATTTCATTCAGTTTTGGTAGGAGTTTTTGGATTAGGATAAGAGATCATTAATGAAAACGATTGAGATAATTCTAAGAGATAATTATATGTATGGGGTATCATCCTATAATGGTTTTAATATATATATTTAGTGATTTTAATGATAATAACATCCATTTTTAGATACTAGAGGTTCATGAAAAATGTAGAATATATGTATGTTACATAAATTTCAGGAATACATTTTATGTAATTTTAATACATTGATCATGTTTTTTTATATCATTTTAGAATATTTTATATTTTTACCATGATTTCTGATTTTTTGGGAGGATGAAAAAGAATATTTGTAAAATGAACATAATGGAAAAAAATATGTGGAGGCAAAGATTATTAACTCCATTATATTATTTCTCTTGGTCTGACCCTAGAAGATCAAAGATTATGTGAAATGTAGTACTACTCTTAATACTTAACGTTTGATATTTATATAATAAATGATTTTTAATCTATAATATATTCTATTTAAGTCATATTCTTAGAATATTTTTCCCATATCACATCATTAAGGAATGTTTTATGGCATGTATAAGGCCACATAAACTATAGATTATGGAATAAATATGATTTACATCAAAGGATAATCTTGTTAACAAGCATGGTGATTTGGGATCCATTATCAATTAGTTAAATCCATATTAACAATGTGAACATATATTTAATAGAAGAACAATGCCAAAATATGTGCGATTAAATTTGGAGGCATATATTTTTATGTGTAGCCCAACATAGACGATACCTAGGGAGACTATATATTCATGACACAATATGATATGACCATAGCTCGCATATCTAGATCCTTTTTATAACCACTACCATTCTTCACTAGGTACCCATATAATATGTCCTCTATGGGATTATCATGATGGGTAATTTCTTTATGGAAGCTTATATTATAATAGAGGGACTTAAAAAATAATTAATTGTTATATATTTTGATTCATTTTTTGTTATTATTTATTATTTATTTTTAATTACAAAACACTTTCAGTTGAATTACATGACCATTTTTTTCTGATTTATGGAGTTTCATGTAATTGTAACAAATAATAACCAAGGTTTTTAATTACCATTATACAATCCACTATAGTGATGTTTAAATTGGGTTTCCTATTACATATGTAACACCCCAAGCTTCTACGGTACGTTTCCCTTCGAATAATGCGATAGCGTGTGTTGTACGCAACCTCGAGTTCTAACACACACCACAACTAATTAAACTAGCCGTTGTGAATAGTAATACCTACTTTTTGAAATCATATATATTCTATATTTCAAAATGGACTTCATTTTTGGATTCGGAATATCAAAATTAGCCTAGGGTGAAATTTTGGTACATTTCGGATAACTTTTATATTTTGATGAATAGTGAAAATTTCTAAATTTTAATTAAAAACAACTTTTTTAATCAAAATAATTAATAGTGATAAATTGTGAATTTGAGTGGTTTTAAAGTATATTTAGAATATATTTTTACCATTTAATATAATTTTGGTCATTGGACATAATTTTACAATTAAACCGAACATAAACAAGTGTCAATCTTTTGATAGTTATTATCTCTTAAAAACACGCTTTTTGTTTTGACAGCGGGAATTAATTTTAAATTAATTTCTGCCACTTCTGTGTTTTGAATTTAGGAAAATGGATTCCATATTTGGAATCAGGATGTTCAAATTGTGTAAATGGGTAACTTTTATTTTTAGACATTTTGAATAATTACTGCGGTAAATATTTTATTTACCATGGTTAAAGGGTAAATCCGGTAAATAAGGGTTAAAAAATAATATTATAATAATACTAAATTACCCTAAAACGTGTCTTAACCCTATTGGTTGATACATGGTCGACCATGGGCATCTTTGGGTCTATTTTGGGACCCCATGGATCCACTTGTAAGTGATAATGACACTTTATTTTAATTAAGTTAAAATGAATACAAAAATGACACAAGCATATATTGTTTTAGAAGAACAATTTTTACATAGGGTTATACATGTTTTAATTTCGATTATAAATATTCATTAGAAAGCTAAAAAGATTTCCTACATAATGATATTTTATTTATAATTTTTAGACATTAAATAAGTTATTTTATTTATGACACAATGATGATGCAGTAATTACTATAATAGTGAAAAATTAAAATAATTGATATTATAAATACCCAAATAAATATAATATGAAACTTTTAATGAATTAAACTAATTTTCTAGGATAATATGATATATTAGTATTGATTTAATTGACTTTGTTCGAAGTAATCAATCTGTTATGAGTTTCACAAAAATCAACTATTGAATAGTGTCAAAATTGACATAAAAGAGTTCTTAAAACATATATTATATTATTAATTGATATTAAATTCCTAAAAATCTAAGGTTCGGCCAAGAGACTTATATTATGATAGGTTAATCATTAATGGACCACTTGGGGGTCTCTTGGATGTATATAGTAAGTTTATTAACCATATTATATAAAAATACAAAGAGACATTGTAAAAGTGAAACTAATTAACTTAGAGTTAATACTTAAAGATAAGGTTAATATAAGTACCCAAACCTGTATAAATTCTATTGGATGAGTTGTTTTCGACCTATCCCCACCTCATCCTTTGAATAGTCAACTTTGGAGCCTTTGTAAACCGAATATGAATTTATTATAAATTAATATTTCTAACTTTTCCAAAGGTGCCCCTCACCCCTCTTATAAAAGGGCACTCCTCCTTCTCTTTTACTCACACCTATCAAGCCTTTTGGTTCGGCCAAACTATGCCCAAATACTCTCCCAACATCCCTCACTTCAACCTAGAGGCCTTAGTTTGATCAGAAAGCCAACCTAAATAGCCATTTTGATCAAATCAAAAGGAAGAACCCGAAGAAGAGGTAATGATTTCACCACCCTTTTCTAAGTTCATTTCTTCTTCCACTTCTTCTTCCTTTGTTCTTACCATTCTAAAATAATAACTTTAGTATCTCACATATACTGTGATGTTATTATAAGTATGGTACAACCATATTCAGTATTCTATCCACCCTTTGAATAACATGTCACCATACGTGCGTACGTACGGCTTACCGTCTCCACGTCGTGGTGTAATTGTTATTCAATATAATATTATTTGGATGGGTATAATAATGATGTGTAACTCATGTAAATAATAAATATAACATGTTAATGATTCTGTATATATGATATACCATTCATTTATATATTATTTTAATATCAAAAGAATGATATTGTCGCTCGTGCGTACGTACGGACTACCGTCTCCACGAACGCGATGAGATTCATTCTCCATCGTATCCATTCAAGTATAATTATCATTTTATGATTTAAAAATGATGTTTAAGGACTTGATATCATTCTGGATATGAATAAGATACAACAAACATGGCTTATGTAACAAAACATATAAAAGAAAATGAGTAAGTTAACACCCGAAATGATGATAATTCTAAGATATTATTAATAAATCAATGTTAAAAGATCATATATGATATCATATTAATATATATGATTCTTGTATAATTTAATAACAATTATTTCACCATTATACAGGAGGTTAACCTACCCCAACCAAGGAAAAGTACAAGGTAAGGGTTATTTCACAATCTCTTCATTATTCGAGGTTGTTTATACGTAATAATATACTGGGATCTCTTTATCATCCACATCCATGTTTCTTAAAAATGTATTTCAAAATATTTTTACTATTTACAAGAATATGGTTTAAAGTCATTTATACCCTTGTTTGACTTTTTATAAGAGGTTTATAAAGGAATCTTTCCGTCATTTTCAAAACAAGGTCCTTTTTAACCTTTTCGCTTTTTTAACTTATACGGCGGGTGCGGTTATTTTACGCCGTTATAAAATCTTCAAAGCTTTCCTTACAAGCTTATAAGAATATTTTCAAAGAAAATGTTTTATTTTATATGGATCTTAAATGATTTCAAAATAAAAGGAGATACTTCTTTAAAAAGAATTTTGATTTCATCTATGTCAACATCCTTTGATGGATTTTAAGATTATTTGAAGTTGATTTATTATGATACAAAACTTCTATATTGTATTGAAGGTTTTGTGATATGTTTGACTGTGGATGTTCTATTTTTATACCATTCATAGTTTATTGTGAAATTATTGACATTTCGTATGCTAGTTTTAATACGAATGTTTATGTTATGTTTAAACCTTTTCATATGGTAATGCATTGGACTTAATAAGTGACGGGTGGAGCCTGCTATAGCTCCTCGATGCATCGGTAGGTCTCATGAGACAAACTAGTGTCTTGGCACAAGGCCTTGACAAAATCTTATTTGTAGTCTTGGCACGAGGCCTTGGCTATGTGGTTATGATAGTCTGGCATTATGCATTCCAACATTATGAAAGTGGTTATTGATTTTTGCATGTGATTATTCGATTAGTAGAATATCCATGTGAAAAGTAAATGGCATTATTTCATTTTATTTATGCCATACTATGTTAAATGTTCAAGTTTAAAAGGCTTTTGTTTTAGTTATACATTGCCTTAAATGTTTATTTTTATTTATGAAAGTTTCCTCTATATTGTTATCCTTACTGGGCATTTGAGCTCACCCCTTTTCTATGTTTTATTATTCCCAGGTAGTGAAGAAGTAAATTATGAATGACTTGCAGGGATTTTATGAGGGGTTAATAGTGTGGATTGTGGAAATATTATGTTGTTGTATTAGTTTTTCATTTTATGATGTAATGTAAAACTTATGAATATATCTAGTGTTTCCAAGGCTACTAAACCAATCGGTCTTTCGAGATTTGATCTTTCTTGTGATCATGCCAATGTTATGTAATAATGCACCGACTCTAGGCAACTAGGGTCGGGGCGTTACAGTTGGTATCAGAGGAAATTTAGTACAAACCTTGGAACCTAGATTTAGATAAACTCTGATTAGAGCACGTAGACTTAAGATGAACTTTGAGGATTAGTATAGAAGAACTTCCTAGAATTTTGGTATTGTAGAGATTTTGTGAGTTTTCCGAGCAATACATCCCTGTCTGGATACGAGCAGGTAGAGGCGGCTCTGGCACAGATGTACCTAGGGGTAAAACCCGAAAACACCGCTTTGAGCTAGACTCGAACGGGAACTGGTGCACGACAACGGGCCTTGCTGCACTCTTGGTTACGACACTCCCGGGGGATATGCTTAGGATAACTCTCACTTTCTTTACAAATCATTATGAAGGGTTTATGAGTATATACTTCCTCAAAGAAAACATATTTATGATTATGGATTATATCCATAGATAGTTCAATTTATGTTAAGTGTTTTATAAGTATGGGATTATGTATTTTGATTCATAAACTGATCTAGTTTATGCCATTGTTTAGAAATGGCGCCTAGTGGAAGAAATGGAAACCGTATCAATGCACGCACTCCATGTAGGGATTGCCCTCCTGCTCAAGATAATTATAGTGGGGCTGGTGATGCAACTGGTGCTGATCAGCTAATCACCGTACTGGGACAACTTACTCAGGTTATGAATAATAACCTTACCCGTATGGAGCACCCTGATCCGCAGCGTGGAGGATCAATGTTAGATCGATTCATGAGACAACAACCACCAACATTCAATGGAAGTACAAATCCCTTAGTAGCTGAGCAATGGATATTTTCCCTAGAGAAAATATTTCAGGCTTTGGGGAGTAGTGAAAGGGAAAAAGTTACCATGGCAGTTTACCGCCTCACTGGAGATGCTGATCAATGGTGGTCATTGATTCAAAACATGAAGGAAGATGATGAAGTATAAAACATGGAATGGAGGGAGTTCAAAGATCTGTTTTTAGAAAAATACTTTCCTCGCGACCATCGAGCAGATATGGAAAGGCAATTTCTGAGTCTGAGACAAAAGGAGGATGAGAATGTCACAAAGTATGAGGCTAACTTTACAAGGTTAGCGAGGTATGCTGGAGATTATATTCGCAACCCAAGAAGTAAGATTGATCGTTTCTTTGATGGGTTAAAACCATTTCTCCGTCGAGCATTAGTCTCACAATCCTTTTCATCGTACGAAGACATTGTCTCATGTGCTATCAAGACCGAAAAGGAATTCTCTAAGTCTTATGACTTTAAAGCAAAGAAAGAGAAGAAGAGACCTGCTGATCAATCTGGGAATGGAAATAAGGGGAAGAAGGGAAAGGTTGAATATCCATCTTGTGGTAAGTGCGGGAAGAAACACCCCGGTGCTTGCCTGAAGGGAATGGGAGTTTGTTACAAGTGTGGTGAAAAAGGCCACCAAGCTCATGATTGCAAGGGGAAGAAGGAAGCTACCAACGTTCAGTGCTACAATTGCAGGGAGATGGGGCATTATGCAAATGCATGTCCTAAGCGTCAGGAGAACTTACCTCAGAAAAGGCCAAGGGATCAAGGCCAGGCTTATGCTATCACTACTGCTGAGGTAGAAGCTCCAAAAGACGTGGTGGCAGGTAATTTAATGGTTTCCTCAAGTTTAGCAAATGCATTATTTGATTCTGGATCATCGCATTGTTTCATATCTTCCCAGTTTGCTAAGAAAATTAGATATTTCCAATTTGATTTAATAAGGGAGTTTTCAGTTAAAACTCCTAAGGGAAGTATCGTTGCAACAAAGTTTTGTGAATCAGTCCCCATTAGAGCACATAAATTTTCTTTATCTGCTGATTTCATCGTCATACCTATGATTGAGTTTGATATAATCCTCGGTATGGACTGGCTTTCGGACTATGATGCGAAGATTTATTGTAAGAAGAAAGAGGTTACGATTCTTGATGATAATGATAAGGAGCACCTTATTTTTAGAGCAGAATCGTCACCACCTAATTCTTATTTAGATCCACCCCCTGTAGCTCAACTTAATTCAATTATCGGGGAGGAAGAGAATGAAATAACTGTCGGTGAGGAAAGGAATGTTCAAATAGAGGATGTACCTGTTGTGAAAGAATTTGTAGATGTATTTCCAGAAGATTTACCTGGACATCCTCCAGAACGAGAAGTTGAGTTTTCCATTGATTTGATTCCTGGATCAAGGCCTATATCGAAGACCCCTTATAGAATGGCCACTGTAGAGTTAGTCTAACTAAAGAAACAACTAGAGGAATTGAGTAATAAGGGATTTATTCGCCCTAGTGTTTCTCCATGGGGAGCCCCTGTTCTTTTTGTTAAAAAGAAAGATGGATCTATGAGGTTATGTATCGACTACAGGGAGATCAATGCTATAACGATAAAGAACAAGTATCCCCTACCTCGTATTGATGATTTATTTGACCAACTGCATGGAGCTCAATACTTTTCAAAGATTGAACTTCGATCTGGATACCATCAGTTGTGTGTGAAGAAGGAAGACATTCCGAAGACAGCATTTCGAACCAGGTACGGGCATTACGAGTTTACTGTAATGCCGTTTGGATTGACTAATGCACCCTCTGTATTCATGGATCTGATGAATAGAGTTTTCAAGGAGTATCTCGATGAATTTGTGGTGGTATTTATTGATGATATCTTGGTATACTCCAAAACCTACGAAGATCATGAAAATCACTTGCGCATTATCTTGAAGACTCTGAGGAGGCATGAATTATATGGGAAGATTAGCAAGTGTGAATTCTGGCTTCAGGAGATTTCTTTTCTTGGCCATATTGTCTCTAAAGATGGAATCTCTGTTGATCCTTCTACGACCAAGGCAATCCAAGAATGGCCAGCGCCTACGAGTATAACTGAGGTACGTAGTTTTATTGGTTTGGCAGGTTATTATCGACGTTTCGTCCAGAATTTTGCCCGATTGGCTAACCCATTAACGAAGCTCACACGTAAAGGGGTTAAATTTGTTTGGACAAAAGAGTGTGAAGAATGTTTCGAAGAACTGAAGAGAAGATTAGTCAATGCTCCTATATTGACTCTACCATCGGGGAATGATGGGTTCGTTATTTATAGTGATGCATCGAAGAAAGGACTTGGTTGTGTCCTTATGCAGAATGATAGAGTTATTGCCTATGCATCACGACAGTTGAAAATTCATGAACAAAACTATCCTACTCATGATCTTGAGTTAGCAGCTGTGATCTTTGCTTTGAAGATATGGAGGCACTACCTCTATGGTGAAAAATGTGAGATTTATACTGATCACAAGAGTTTGAAGTATATTTTCTCACAAAAAGAACTCAACATGAGGCAAAGGAGATGGCTTGAATTACTCAAGGATTATGATTGTACGATACACTACCACCCAGGGAAGGCAAACAAAGTAGCAGATGCTTTGAGCAGAAAAGACCATGGAGTTCTGAACATGATGAGAATTGAAAGGGATCCAATTTTCATGGATCTAGAGAAGATGGACATGGGAATAACCAGGGAAGGTGAAACATCAATTCTTTTTCAAATGGTTGCCAAACCATCTTTACTAGAAAGGATTAAGAGTTCTCAGACTGATGATGAAGAATTCCAAAAGAAGATTAAAGCTGTGAATGATGGGAGATTGAGTGACTTTGCGTATGAAGGTGGAATTTTGAAATTCGGGAAGAGACTTTGTGTTCCCAATTTACCTGATCTAAAAAGGGAATTGCTGGATGATGCTCATAGTTCCAATTTCTCTATACACCCTGGGAGCACCAAAATGTATAGAGATTTGAAAGAACATTTTTGGTGGGACAATATGAAGAGGGAGATTGCTGATTTTGTGTCAAGATGTATGGTTTGTCAACAAGTGAAAGCTGGAAGGCAACAGCCTGGAGGAGTCATGCAACCTCTTCCCATACCGGAGTGGAAATGGGACAATATTACGATGGACTTTGTCATGGGGCTACCAAAGAATCCTAGAAGGAACGATGCAATATGGGTTATTGTTGATCGTCTTACCAAGTCAACACATTTTCTGGCTATAAGAGAAGATCTACCCCTGGAACGTCTAGCAAGACTATACATTAATGAAGTTGTGAGACTTCATGGAGTACCCCTATCGATTGTTTCTGATTGTGATCCCCATTTTACTTCAAGATTTTGGAAAAGTCTTCAGAAATCCCTGGATACTGAACTTCATTTGAGCACTGCTTACCACCCTCAGACAGACGGACAATCAGAACGAACTATTCAGACCTTAGAAGACATGTTGAGATCTTGCTCACTTGATTTTCAGGGTATGTGGGATCAATATTTACCACTAGTAGAATTTTCCTATAACAATAGCTTCCATTCGAGTATTCAGATGGCACCATATGAAGCGTTATACGGAAAGAGATGTCGTACACCAACCTGTTGGGATGACGTTGGTGAAAGAAAACTTGTAGGCCCAGAACTGGTGGAGGAAACGGTGGAAAAGGTGAAAGTAATCCAAAATCACATCAAAGCAGCTCAAAGTAGGCAGAAGAGCTATGCCGATAATCGAAGGAAGGATTTGGAATTTCAAGTCGGTGATCATGTTTTCCTGAAGGTATCTCCGTGGAAGGGAGTCATACGTTTTGGTAAGAAAGGTAAATTGAGTCCCAGGTACATCGGACCTTTCGAAATTCTAGAACGAATTGGGGTTGTAGCTTACCGATTGGCAATGCCGCCAAGTCTCTCCAAAGTTCACGATGTGTTCCACGTATCTCTATTGAGGAAATACATGCCTGATCCGACGCATGTACTCACCTATGAGGAATTAGAACTGGAACCCGATCTGTCTTATTGCGAAGAGCCTGTCAGGATTCTTGATACAAGAGAACAAGTACTGAGAAACCGGACGACGCGTCTGGTAAAAGTTTTGTGGAGAAATCATAAGATGGAAGAGGCAACGTGGGAACCCGAGGAACTTATGATGAAGAACCACCCGAGTCTTTTTATGCAGTAATACCCTAGAAATTGCGAGGACGCAATTATTTGAAGGAGGGGAGAATGTAACACCCCAAGCTTCTACGGTACGTTTCCTTTCGAATAATGCGATAGCGTGTGTTGTACGCAACCTCGAGTTCTAACACACACCACAACTAATTAAACTAGCCGTTGTGAATAGTAATACCTACTTTTTGAAATCATATATATTCTATATTTCAAAATGGACTTCATTTTTGGATTCGGAATATCAAAATTAGCCTAGGGTGAAATTTTGGTACATTTCGGATAACTTTTATATTTTGATGAATAGTGAAAATTTCTAAATTTTAATTAAAAACAACTTTTTTAATCAAAATAATTAATAGTGATAAATTGTGAATTTGAGTGGTTTTAAAGTATATTTAGAATATATTTTTACCATTTAATATAATGTTGGTCATTGGACATAATTTTACAATTAAACCGAACATAAACAAGTGTCAATCTTTTGATAGTTATTATCTCTTAAAAACACGCTTTTTGTTTTGACAGCGGGAATTAATTTTAAATTAATTTCTGCCACTTCTGTGTTTTGAATTTAGGAAAATGGATTCCATATTTGGAATCAGGATGTTCAAATTGTGTAAATGGGTAACTTTTATTTTTAGATATTTTGAATAATTACTGCGGTAAATATTTTATTTACCATGGTTAAAGGGTAAATCCGGTAAATAAGGGTTAAAAAATAATATTATAATAATACTAAATTACCCTAAAACGTGTCTTAACCCTATTGGTTGATACATGGTCGACCATGGGCATCTTTGGGTCTATTTTGGGACCCCATGGATCCACTTGTAAGTGATAATGACACTTTATTTTAATTAAGTTAAAATAAATACAAAAATGACACAAGCATATATTTTTTTAGAAGAACAATTTTTACATAGGGTTATACATGTTTTAATTTCGATTATAAATATTCATTAGAAAGCTAAAAAGATTTCCTACATAATGATATTTTATTTATAATTTTTAGACATAAAATAAGTTATTTTATTTATGACACAATGATGATGCAGTAATTACTATAATAGTGAAAAATTAAAATAATTGATATTATAAATACCCAAATAAATATAATATGAAACTTTTAATGAATTAAACTAATTTTCTAGGATAATATGATATATTAGTATTGATTTAATTGACTTTTTTCGAAGTAATCAATCTGTTATGAGTTTCACAAAAATCAACTATTGAATAGTGTCAAAATTGACATAAAAGAGTTCTTAAAACATATATTATATTATTAATTGATATTAAATTCCTAAAAATCTAAGGTTCTGCCAAGGGACTTATATTATGATAGGTTAATCATTAATGGACCACTTGGGGGTCGCTTGGATGTATATAGTAAGTTTATTAACCATATTATATAAAAATACAAAGAGACATTGTAAAAGTGAAACTAATTAACTTAGAGTTAATACTTAAATATAAGGTTAATATAAGTACCCAAACCTGTCTAAATTCTATTGGATGAGTTGTTTTCGACCTATCCCCACCTCATCCTTTGAATAGTCAACTTTGGAGCCTTTGTAAACCGAATATGAATTTATTATAAATTAATATTTCTAACTTTTCCAAAGGTGCCCCTCACCCCTCTTATAAAAGGGCACTCCTCCTTCTCTTTTCCTCACACCTCTCAAGCCTTTTGGTTCGGCCAAACTCTGCCCAAATACTCTCCCAACATCCCTCACTTCAACCTAGAGGCCTTAGTTTGATCAGAAAGCCAACCTAAGGAGCCCTTTTGATCAAATCAAAAGGAAGAACCCGAAGAAGAGGTAATGATTTCACCACCCTTTTCTAAGTTCATTTCTTCTTCCACTTCTTCTTCCTTTGTTCTTACCATTCTAAAATAATAACTCTAGTATCTCACATATACTGTGATGTTATTATAAGTATGGTACAACCATATTCAGTATTCTATCCACCCTTTGAATAACATGTCACCATACGTGCGTACGTACGGCTTACCGTCTCCACGTCGTGGTGTAATTGTTATTCAATATAATATTATTTGGATGGGTATAATAATGATGTGTAACTCATGTAAATAATAAATATAACATGTTAATGATTCTGTATATATGATATACCATTCATTTATATATTATTTTAATATCAAAAGAATGATATTGTCGCTCGTGCGTACGTACGGACTACCGTCTCCACGAACGCGATGAGATTCATTCTCCATCGTATCCATTCAAGTATAATTATCATTTTATGATTTAAAAATGATGTTTAAGGACTTGATATCATTCTGGATATGAATAAGATACAACAAACATGGCTTATGTATCAAAACATATAAAAGAAAATGAGTAAGTTAACACCCGAAATGATGATAATTCTAAGATATTATTAATAAATCAATGTTAAAAGATCATATATGATATCATATTAATATATATGATTCTTGTATAATTTAATAACAATTATTTCACCATTATACAGGAGGTTAACCTACCCCAACCAAGGAAAAGTACAAGGTAAGGGTTATTTCACAATCTCTTCATTATTCGAGGTTGTTTATACGTAATAATATACTGGGATCTCTTTATCATCCACATCCATGTTTCTTAAAAATGTATTTCAAAATATTTTTACTATTTACAAGAATACGGGTTAAAGTCATTTATACCCTTGTTTGAATTTTTATAAGAGGTTTATAAAGGAATCTTTCCGTCATTTTCAAAACAAGGTCCTTTTTAACCTTTTCGACAAAATTGAGGTAAGAATGTTTTTTTAACTTATACGGCGGGTGCGGTTATTTTACGCCGTTATAAAATCTTCAAAGCTTTCCTTACAAGCTTATAAGAATATTTTCAAAGAAAATTTTTTATTTTATATGGATCTTAAATGATTTCAAAATAAAAGGAGATACTTCTTTAAAAAGAATTTTGATTTCATCTATGTCAACATCCTTTGATGGATTTTAAGATTATTTGAAGTTGATTTATTATGATACAAAACTTCTATATTGTATTGAAGGTTTTGTGATATGTTTGACTGTGGATGTGCTATTTTTATACCATTCATAGTTTATTGTGAAATTATTGACATTTTGTATGCTAGTTTTAATACGAATGTTTATGTTATGTTTAAACCTTTTCATATGGGAATGCATTGGACTTAATAAGTGACGGGTGGAGCCCGCTATAGCTCCTCGATGCATCGGTAGGTCTCATGAGACAAACTAGTGTCTTGGCACAAGGCCTTGACAAAATCTTATTTGTAGTCTTGGCACGAGGCCTTGGCTATGTGGTTATGATAGTCTGGCATTATGCATTCCAACATTATGAAAGTGGTTATTGATTTTTTCATGTGATTATTCGATTAGTAGAATATCCATGTGAAAAGTAAATGGCATTATTTCATTTTATTTATGCCATACTATGTTAAATGTTCAAGTTTAAAAGGCTTTTGTTTTAGTTATACATTGCCTTAAATGTTTATTTTTATTTATGAAAGTTTCCTCTATATTGTTATCCTTACTGGGCATTTGAGCTCACCCCTTTTCTATGTTTTATTTTTCCCAGGTAGTGAAGAAGTAAATTATGAATGACTTTCAGGGATTTTATGAGGGGTTAATAGTGTGGATTGTGGAAATATTATGTTGTTGTATTAGTTTTTCATTTTATGATGTAATGTAAAACTTATGAATATATCTAGTGTTTCCAAGGCTACTAAACCAATCGGTCTTTCGAGATTTGATCTTTCTTGTGATCATGCCAATGTTATGTAATAATGCACCGACTCTAGGCAACTAGGGTCGGGGCGTTACAACATTGTCCATTGATATAACTATGTAGTTGACCATACTAGGGGTGTGATAATAGGATTATCTAAGGGTACCATGATGAAGGATCTCTAAAGACCATGTTTCCAAAAAAAATTGAATGAAAACATAATTAATGGAATATCTCAGACAAAAACATGATAATCATAAAACCTGGACTACATCATCTTCTTTATTCAAAAGCCCCAAATAAATTTTTTATTCATTCATTATCTATCTATCTATAAAATTAATCAATTTTTTCGAGTTATTAAAATTAATCCAGATTGTACGGAAAATCATTTTAGGTTCCACTCTTCCTTAGAAATTATATAATTTATATAGTTTGGTTCTTCTAGTTTGTATAAATTTTTAAACATTTTTAGTCCCATCAAAATTTATGATTCCCTGTGGGAAATAAAATTATAGGTGTCATTACAATGGTTGATTTCCATTATGATTATGTTAATTAGGAATTGAAATAATTATTTTTTATTACATTTATTACACATTATTATATTTTGCTATTGTATCAGGTCCAAATCCATTTCATGAAGACTCCAATCATGTGAAGGAATAAATATACTAACAATCATTGATATAGATAAGGATTAAACCAAAGATCATTAGAGAAATGATAATGGGATATAAATGGAAGAACATTAAATTTATATCTTTGCATGATGATTACAATAATGATCACTCGATGGTTGCATGGGAATGGATTATGATAGCCATTAATGTTTGAAAATTAATTCTAGTATTCTGGTACCATTTTTTATTATACCTCAGTTCAAGAAAAGTTAAAAATTATTCATTTTATTTCAAAATAAAATCAATCTGGGCTTCACATGAGTAAGCAAACACTCATATAAAGAGTGGTCATTATGCAATTTTTAAATTTTATTTCAAATTTTTTTCAAATGATGTGTTAAATAATAGAATAATTTTATTTTCACTAGTATGAAAGGAAATATATTGGATTGAAATCCTCCCATTACATTATTCCACTACATGGGATTAGTTATTGAAAATCATTTTACCGTGAATCATCCCACCAACTAAATAAATGATTTATAGCGATGGATTTTTAAATTTTGACAAATTTGTTGAGTAAAATTTGTATATATGTTGGAATTATTTAATGTTTTAGTTAAAAAATTATACCATAATGGGATTGATACATGGCCATTGATACAAATATTTTATGTCACACTCCAATATTCCATGGTACGTTTCCCTTAGAACAATGTATTAGCTTGTAGTGTCCACAACTTCGAGATTCTAATACACCACGACCAATCAAACTAGCCATTATGAAAAGTAATACCCACTTTTTGAAATTTTATTAATTTTACCATTAAAATGGTCTTATTTTTTGGATTCGGAATTTCCAAATTATATTAGGGTGAATTTTTTGTATTTTTCTGAAAACATTCCATTATTGATGAATAGTGAAAAACACTGAGTTATAGTTTAAAACCAAATTTATATTTAAATATTTATTTATTTTATATAAATTTAGTTTTGGTCAAAATAGATAAATAATAGCTATATATGTTCAATGTAATTCATTGGAGTCAATTTATAATTATTTTAGATATATAAAAAATGTTATAGAACTTTTTAACCGTCTTTTACCCACCTCCTAGGAGCATTTGCAAATTTTAATAAAACATAATTTTACCACTTCTATGAATTGAATTTAAAAAATACGAGAGACACGGTTTATATCAGTATGTAAAATGTTGTTCAATAAGATAAAAATAATTTTTTTTGAATAGTAACATTTGACTTTTTTTTACCATGGTTAAATGTAAATTGGGTAATTAAGGATAAAAATGATATTATTATTACCTTAACACATGTCCTAATTCTATTAGATAAGTTTAATTCGACCAAAAACAACCTTAGGAATAAAATATTATCCTTTAGGTCCACTTGGATTAGATGAGGAGATTTGTTATTATTTAATTGAAAGAAGAGTTATAAGTTTTCAATTCAATGATTAATAACTAAACCATGTTTAATATAGGGTTACACATAATATAATTTTGACTAAAAATATTAATTAGAAATATGAAATGATTTCCTACATAATGATATTTTATTTATATTTTTTGGATGTTAAATAATTACATTTATTTATGATACAATGATGATACAATAATTACTATATTCATGAAAGATTAAAATAATTGATATTATAAATATCCAAATAAATTTAATTTGTGTATTTTTATGAATTACAAAAAAATAGGTTAATATGACATATAAGTCTTGTATATATGAATTTTGAGAAAAGTAATAATGATGTTATGAGTTTAGAAAAATCAAAATACCAAATAGTGTCAAATTGACATAAAAGATATTTTTAAAAAAATATTATATTTTTAATTGATATTTTATTTATAAAAATATAAGTTTTGGGAAAAAGACCTATATAATGATAGGTGTACCATTATTGAACCACATTGTGTTCATTTAGAAGTATATATTATGTTTATTAACCATATAATGTAAAAATACAAAGAGACATGGTTTTGTCAAAAAAAATACAAAGAGACATGGTAAATGTAAAACTATTTAACTAAGAGTTAAATATAAAAGATAATGTTAATATAGTGACCCAAACCTGTCTAAAAACCATTGGTTGAGTGGTGTTTGTCCCACCCAACCTTAACCTTTAAATAATTAAATTAGGATCCATTAGAAATCGAAAATGATTATATTATAAAATAATATTTCAAGCTTTTTCTATGGTTCCCCTCACCCTCTTATAAAAGGGCACTCCCTCTTCCCTAAAATTCACACCTTCAAAGCCTTTTCGCTCGACCAAACTCTTCCCAAATAACCTCTCAACTATCCTACCTTCATCCTAGAGGACTTCCTTTAGTAATAAATCCTACAAAAGGAGCCCTTTTGATCAAATCAAAATGAAGAACCCGAAGAAGAGATAAATATTTCCTCACCACTTTCAAGTTCCTTTCTTCAACCACTTCCTCTTTCTTTGTTGTTTCTATTCTAAAATAATTACTCCAGTATATTCTATATATTTTTATGATATTATAAATATGTTACAACCATATTCATAATTCTATCCATCCTTTGAATGACATGTCACCATACATTCATATGTACGGCTTACCGCCTCCACGTCGTGGTGTATTTGTTATTCAATACCTTATTATTTGGATGGTTATAATAATGATATTAAAATAATTTAAATAATAAATATAACATGATAATTATTATTTATATATGATATATCATCGAATTATATATTAATTTAATATCAAAAGAATGATATTTTCCCTCGTGCATACGTACGGATTACTATCTCGACGAAGCCGATGAGATTCATTCCCCATTGTAATCCATTCAATACTAATTTTCATTAGATGATTCAAAATAATGTTTAATAACTTAATATCATTCTGAATATGAGTAATATACATTCTATTTATAACAATCACTACTTAAAAAAAGAGCGTATAAAGGAAAACAAATTAGTTAACACACGAAACGATGATAATACTAAAATATTATTAACAAATCAATATTAAAAGATCATATATGATATAATATTAATGTATATGATTATTTTATAATTTAATAAAAATTATTTCACCATTATATAGGATCTTAACCTAACCTCCACCATGAAAAATTACAAATTATGGGGTTTCTTATCTCACTTTTAATTCCGTGAGATTTCCATTGTTCACCACTTATTTATTAAATGTGGTGTATTGTGTACTGTCATTAGATATATATATATATATTATCCCGATTCTCTTAATATTCATGGTACTATGTGATTCATTTGTTTGTTATTAACTTTTTTCCATAGGACTCCATTGATTACAACAAAGTAAGGGTTTTCTTATCTCACTTTTAATTAAGTGAGATTTCATGTCATACTGTCAATATTTCCTTTGGTGTGGTGTATGTACTGCCTAATGATTGTATTCCTTGTGTAATATAATTTAAATTATGTTTAATTAAATATTCATTTTTTTATCCATCTTTCATTGGATGTATGTTTCGTATGTTACCAAATTTGTAAGAAAAATTCAAATTTCAATTTCCACGCATTCGGCTTTAAACATACGTCATTGATTATTTTAAACAATGATTATGTGAGGAATCACTATTTATTATTTGTGTAGTAATGTATACTACCCTTTCTGTGGATTTACTTATGACACATATAATCACACATTTTATAAATTCTCAAGTCATTAATATGAACTTGATAAGGGTAATTTTAACTCAATCTCCATTTATTGAGTTAAACATCCAATTTATTGGTGTCATTTTTACAAAAATATGTGTGAGAGTCCTATGATTGATTTACACTAAATATCCAATCATATTGAGTGTATATATATTTTTCATACATAATTATGTCATTTATTTATCCTTAAAATAAGGATACCATCTTTATAGGAGATTTCATCTCAATTTACATTCCATTGAGACTTATTTGTTGTCATACACAAATTCACTTTCATATGGAATATATAACGTACATTGACATAGTATATCTTGAATACCTTTATTTCCATGATATTATAATGTTCTGATTACCTCAAATATTTTTATGCTAGTGTCTCTATTTTGGTTAGGAATTATAACTAAAATATCATTTTAAAATTTTTTATAGATTCATTATTCTAAATAATTCTCATTAATGTCCATGTATTAAATTTTTTATAAGGATTTATTTATACATACATTAAAGTTATAAAATTAAAATTATTTTTAAAAGTTTCAATGTGGTATGGGACACTTTGATACAAAAATATTTTTTAAATGTCTTCATGATAAATAGTAAGACTTGTAAATGTATTCAAGAAAAAGGGGATATTTCTCTCAAATAGTTTTGATGATTATTTTCATCTATGACAATATAATTCATTATTCTCTGTTGAGGTTTATCTATTATATTAAAATATTACATATTATAATGAATGAGTTATTTTTTACTATGGATGTGATCTTTTTATACCATTCATGGTTTGTGGTTAATATATTGACATTTTTTATGCTTGTTTTAAGACGAATGTTCATATTTTGTTTCAACCTTTTCATTTGAGGAATAAATTAGACATAGTAAGTGATAGGTGGAGCCCGCTATATCTCATTGATGCATCAGTAGGTCTCATGATACAAACTAGTGTTTTTGCACAAGTAATTTACAAAATCTTATTTGTAGTCTTGGAACAAGTCCTTGACTATTTGGTTATGATGTCTGACATTATGCATTACATCATTATGAGATTAGCTATTGAAATTTCATGTGTTTATTCGACTAGTAGAATACCCATTACTATGTTTTATTATGACATTATATACTCATCTCAAATTCCGGCCATAAAGTGCTCATGTATATTATTCGATAAGGCATGTGTTTTCAATTATTCACCATGCCTGTTGTTTATGTTATCTTCTGATGTATTTCTTAATCTTACCAAGCATCTAAGATCACCCCATTTCATGATTCATTTTCCCAGGATATTAATAAGTCTGTTATGAGTAACTTACATAATAATATTGGAAGCTTGGATGTTTATAATGGAATAAATTAGTGTTGTTTTTCTTTTCATGTTGTAATGTTAAACATAAGTATGTATCTTGTTTCCAAGACTACTAAACTGATTGGTCCTTTAGGACATGATTTCTTATAATCATTCCAGTGTTTTAAAATAATTAACCGACACCTGGATTCTGGGGTCAGGGCGTTATAGTTGGTATCATAGAATGTTTATTACATACCTTGGAAACTAGATTTAGATAAACTCTGATTATTTCACATTAACCTAAGATAGTCTCTGATGACTAGTATAGAAAAACTTCCTCAAATCTTGGTAAATTAGATATTTTGTGTATTTTCAATGCAGTATGTCCCTGTCTGGATACGAGCTGGTAGAACCAGCTCTGGCACAGATGTAACTAAGAGTGAAAACTCAGACAAGGAGTTTTGGGCTTCACCCAGGGTATCCTAGTACACGACAACGAGACTTGTTGCACTCTTGGTTATGACACTCCCGGGGGATATGCATAGGATAATTTACATTCTCCTTACAAACTAATTTGAATTATTTTAATATCAAATGAGAATAAATGACATTGGTTAATCCTAAGGTGTTTTAAATTGAAAATAAGGTTTCATGATATTCTCTAAATGATTTTATGAATATTATTACTCACACAATGCTTTCTGGGTTTAGTCAATGGATTGATTCCAAGGAAGACATAGTAACTTTGAGCATGATGTACAATGTGGGAATATTGGTGGAAATGAGAAAAAAATGGAATGTTGATAGGCATAAAAGATATTGTTTTCATGCCGAATCAGTTTTCAAAAAATATGATCAACATCATATATATTAACCAACTCTCGGACTCAACAAGGAGGTGAAAAGTGGTAAATGATAAGAGCTCTAGAATTGAAGACCATGGAGGAAAGAAAGCTCATTTTACATCATGCAAAAAATGTGGAAGGAGACACCCAGGTAGTTGTATTAATGGAACAATGAAATTCTTTATGTGTGGGAAAGAAGTGAATAATGTAAAGAATTTCCAAGAAAAAATGGTGTGTACTATGGAAGAAAATAAAAATGATCCTTAAAATCCAATTATGTCCTTTTGTCGTAAATGTAAGGTACCTTGGCATCAGCCAAGTCAATGCAGCATTCTATAGGATAACCTATTAGTCATTGAAGAACCTTTGTAGAAATAAAATGATGAAAAAATGTTTAAAGGTATTAGTGATCTTTGTTGATGAGATTAATTTGGATGACTTTTCTCTTGTATGTGTAACCCTGAAGATTGTGATGTGAAAATTATATTTGTGGAATAGTAATATTTTATTTTGTGGAAATATTTATAAATAACCATTTGGGTTTATATAACTCTTGAATATGAGGTAATTACATGTTATTAATTTTTGGGATGAAAATGCGAGGTATGGGATAACATTGGAGGTTAAATTATGTTATGATTATTTTGAGAAATCTATCTCATTTTAGTAATGTTTTAAAATATTTTATTTGAAAAATGGAAACACCCATACCATGTGAAAATTCGTCGCATCGAACAAAGCTGAGGGAATCGAACGCAGAACGAAAGTACGATTGGGATTTATCGCCTACCACTGGACTACATGAATTCCCTTCTTAGTGTGACTAAATATTTTTAGTTAAATGATTTAATCGATCAATAAAAAGTTGAGTTGGGATCTTATGTATTATCAAAGGAATAACATTAGTCTATGAAAACGATTTGCTGATTATATGAAAAATGTTATTTTGGAAGATGTTCGCTCTGTTGGGAACGCTATATGCCTAAATAAAATAGAATACTATGGGATTTCATTTGAGGAGTAGTGGTGGATTATAATCTATGTTTTTATTGTGGATTTATAATGATTTGGGTTATTTATGGAAATGATTGTCCAATAATAGATAATATGTGATTAGGTTATTTACTTTTATGTATGTGACTTTAAGAGTAGTCGATGTCATTTGGAGATACAATTTAATGTGGAAGACTATTCTTCTATGTTTTGGTTTTCAATATTAATTTAGGTTATATTAAAGGATTTTAAGGAAAGTTTTTTATTGAATGGTATTTATTTAACTTTGGGGTATTGTTGGTTTAATTTTAGAAATTAAGATTAGTGTTTCCTTATATAACGGAATATCCTTTTGGGGGATCATCTGATCTTGTACTAACCGTTTTGGTTTTGATTAATCTCTAAAGACAAGTTAAATATATAGTTTATCCGTTTTGGATCTTGTGATTCTCTAGAAGTTGATTCTAGCTCTTCTAGTGTGACCATGTCATCTTGAATACTCATAATTTGAAAAAAATGATTTAGTTGTAGAAATTTATTAATCCATGAAACTATACATCAAATGTAAGTATATCTAATTATTTTCCTAGTTAATCTCATAAATAATTTCTTCATCATTATGAAATGAAACTTAAAACAATAAAAAATATGTTCTGAATTTACTTTTCTTACTAGGAAACTAATGACCGTTTATCCCATCACATGTTTGTGGTTTTCTTGTTGTTAACTTTCTCCTCATCATGTTTTCAATCCCTCCCCATCAGAATGTGACACATAGTTTACCATCCATATCCATGTTTTTCTAAATGGAATCCTAGTATGGGTTTTCTAGGGTGACCTTTTTACTTCTCTTTCATTCTTTTAAAGTGACAGTTTTATTGATTGTTTTTCCAATGTGGGACCTTCAATTATATTCCCAATCCAAATTTTAATAATTGAGAGGATGCTATTTACAAAAGGCGGGAGGAATGTAACACCTCTGGCTTCCACGGTATGTTTCCATTTTAATAATGTAATAGCTTGAATTGTATATAACTTCTAGATTCTAACACACTGTGACTAATCAAACTAGCTGTTATTAATAGTAATACCCATTTTTTGAAATTTTATAAATTTTATCTTTCAAAATGGACTTCATTTTTGGATTTATAATATCGAAATTAGCTTAGGGTAAATTTTTGTAATTTTTCTGAAAACTTTCAATTTTGGATGAACAGAGAAAAACACTAAGTTATAGTTTAAAATCACAATTTTATTAAAATAATTAATTATATTATTTAAAGTTTTTATGTCAAAATTGATAAATAATACATATATATGTTCAATTTCATTCATTGTATTCAATTTATAAAAATGTTAGATATATAAAATTTTTATTAAACTTTTTAACCATCATTTACCCACCTCCTAGGAGCATTTGTAAATTTGAATAAAACATAATTTTATCACTTCGGTGAATTGAATTTTAAAAATACGAGAGACACAGTTTATATCATTGATTAAAATTTGGTTCAATAAGATAAAAATAATTATTTGTGAATATTAACTTTTGACTTTTATATACCACAGATAAAAGTAAATAGGGTAATTAAGGGTAAAAATGTTATTATTATTACCCTAACACATGTCTTATTTCTATTAGATGAGTTTAGTTCAACCAAAAACAACCTTAGGAATAAAATATCATCCTTTATATCCACTTGTATTATACTTGTACATTTATTATTATTTAATTTAAAGAAGAGGTAAAAGTGTAAAATTCAATGCCTAATAACTAATCCATTTTTAATTTAGAGTTACACATAAGATAATTTTATCTATAAATATTCATTAGAAATATAAAAAAATATCCTACATAATGGAATTTTATTTTTTATTTTTTAGACATTAAATAATTAAATTTATTTGTGACAACATGATGATGCAATTATTAACGTATTTATGAATGATTAAACTAATTGATATAATAAATATACAAATAAATGTAATTTGATCCTTTTTATGAAATAAACTAATTTTATAGGTGAATATGACATATTAGGGTTGGTTATATGAATTTTTTTCGATATAATAATGTTGTTATGAATTTAGCAACATCAAAATACCAAATAGTGTGAAAATTGGCATAAAATAGTTTTTAAATCAAATATTATATAATTAATTAATATTCTATTCCTAAAAATGTAATGATCGGCCAAATGACTTATATAATTATAGGTGTATCATTAATTAACAACTTGGGGTTCTTTTGGATGTATATTGTAAGTATATTAACCATATAATGTAAAAATATAAAGAGACATGGTAAATGTCCAACAATTTAACTATTAGTTAAATCTATAAGACAATGATAATATGGTGTCTCAAACCTGTCTAAAACCTATTGGATGAGTTTTTTTCGACCCATACATACCTTAGACTTTAAATAATTGAATTTTGAGCCATTATAAATCGAAAATTATTTTATTATAAAATAATATTTCTAGCTTATAAAATGGTGCCCCTCACCCCTCTTATAAAATGGCACGCCCCCTTCCCTAAAATACACACCATTAAAGACTTTTTTCATGGAAAAAATATTCCCAAATACCATCTCTAATATCTTACATTCATCCTAGAGGCCTTTAATTAGTCATAAAGCTAACCTAATGTGCCCTTTTGAACAAATCAAAAGGAATAACCCGAAGAGAAGGTAAATATTTATCACCTCTTTCAAGTTTCTTTCTTCTTCGACATCCTCTTTCTTTGTTGTTTCCATTATAAAATAATAACTCCAGTATCTTCTATATAATGCAATGTTATTATAAATATGGTAAAACCAAATTCATTATTCTATCAATCCTTTGAATGACATGTCACCATACGTGCGTATGTACGACTTACCGTCTCCACGTCGCGGTGAAATTGTTATTCAATACATTATTATTTGGATGATTATAATAATGATGTATAATTGATATAAATAATAAATATAACATGATAATGATTCTTTATATATGATATAACATCCAATTATATATCATTTTATTATCAAAATAATGATATTGTAGCTCGTGCGTACATACGGATTACTGTCTCCATGAACGCGATGAGATTCATTCCCCATCGTAATCCATTCAAGAATAATTTTTATTAGATGATTAAAAATAATGTTAAAGGCATAATATCATTCTGAATATGAATAATATACATACAATGCATTACAAACACTACTTATGAAGCAAATATTATAGAGGAAAACGAATCAATTAACAGCCGAAACGACGATAATACTAAAATAATCTTAACCAAGCAATATTAAAAGATCATATATGATATCATATTAATGTATATGAATCATTAATAATTTAACAAAAATTATTTCACCATTATACAAGAGGTTGACCTACCCACAACCATGTAAAATTAATAAGTAAGGGGTTTCTTATCTCACTTTTAATTTCGTGAGATTTCCATTGTTCGCCACTTATTTATTAAATGTGGTGTATTGTGTGCTATAATTTGATATATATATATATATATATATATTATCATTGATCTTTTTATATTCATGGTATTATGTAATTAATTTGTTTGTTATTAACTTTTGTCCATAAAACTCAATTTACTACATTGAAGTATGGGTTTTCTTATCTCACATATAATTCCGTGAGATTTCATGCCATACTGCCACTATTTCCTTTTATGTGGTGTATGTACTTCCCAATGTTTATATTCTTTGTGTAATATAATTTAATTTATGAGTAATTACATATTCATTTTATGATCCATATTTCATGGGATGTATGTTTCATAAGTTACCAAATTGGTAAGGGAATTTCAAATTTCAATTTCCACTCATTCGGCTTTACACATACTTCATTGATTATTTTACACCATTATTATGTATGGAATAACTATTTATATTTATGTAGTAATTTATACTACCCTTTATATGGATGTACATTTGATACACATAATATCTCCATTGATAAATTCTCATGTCCTTGATATGAACTTGATAATTGTAATTTTAACTCAATCTCCATTTATTGAGATAAACTTCCAATTCATTGGTCTCATTTTTACAAGAATATGTGTGAATATACTCTTATTTATTTACATTAAATATCAAATAATTTCGAGTTTATTTAAATTTTCCACAAATAATTCTGTCATTTATTTATCCTTAACCAAAGGATACCGTCTTTATAAGAGATTTCATCTCAATTAACCTTCCATTGAGGCTTCTTTGTTATTATACCCCAATTCACTTTTATATGGTGTATATAATGTACTTTGACATAGTATATCATGAATCCCTTTATTCCTAATAAATAGTAATGTTTTTATTACCTAAATTATTTATATTACAATGTCACTCTTTTGGATAGAAACTCTAACTAAAATATCATTTTAAAATGTTTTAAAGATTAATTATTCTATATAATTCTCATTAATGGTCATGTTTTAAAAATGGTTTTAAGGATTTATTTATATGGACATTAATGTTTTAAAATTAAAATTATTTTTAAATGTTTCAATGAGGTATGTGACACTTTGATGCAAAAATCTATTTTAAACGACTTCTTGATAAATAGTGAGACTTTTAAATGTTTACATGAAAATGGGGGATATTTCTCTCAAATGGTTTTGATGATTATTTTCATCTATGTAAATATAATTCATTATTCTCTCTTGAGGTTGATCTATTATAAAACAACCTTCCTTATTGTATTGACTGTGTTATGTTTGACTACAGATGCACTATTTTTATACATCATGGTTTTGGTTAATATATTGACATATTATATGCTAGTTTTAATAAAAATGTTCAGATTTTGTTTCTACCATTTCATATGAAGAGTGAATTGGACTTAATAAGTTACGGGAGGAGCCCGCTATAGCTCCTCGATGCATCGGTAGGTCTCATGAGACCAACTAGTGTCTTTGAACAAGTCCTTGACCAAATATTATTTGTAGTCTTGGCACATGGCCTTGACAATGTGGTTATGATGTCCGACATAATGTATTACATCATTATGAGATTATCTATTGATATATCATGTGGTTATTCGACTATTAGAATACACATGACTATGTTTTATTATAAAATTAATTACTCATCTCATATTCCTTCCATAAAGTGCTCATGTTTATTATTCGATAAGGAATTTGTTTTCAATTCTTCACCATGCCTAATGTTTATGTTATCTTCCACTGTATTTGATACTCTTGATGAGCATCTGAGATCACCCCTTTTCATATTTCATTTTCCCAGGATAAAAAGATGTTAGTTATTAGTGACTTGTAAGAACAATCATGGAAGCTTGGATGTTTCTAATGGAATAAATTAGTGATGTTTTTCTTTCCAAGGTGTAATGTTGAACTTATGTATTTGTCTTGTTTCCAAGACTACTAAACTGATCGGTCCTTCAGGACATGATTCCTTGTAATCATGCCAATGGATTAAAATAATGCATCATCTCTTAGATTCTGGGGTCGTGGCGTTACATTTTATAAGGATATTTTTTAGGGAAACATGTCCATTATAGATATTTCACTGGGAGGGTCAGTGTTGGGAAAGTCTACGAATGATAAATATAATCATCTTGAGGATATTTCTAGTTATATATTCTTGTAAATGACAAAAACCCCTAAAATGGAATGAGAAAACCTGGTGAACAATAGATGGATGCTATCTTAGATGGAATCTATAACAAAAAATATAGATGAAATGATATATCTCAGTAGTCTCAATTGTATGTATATTGAATATTAATTTTTTTTTATTATAATAGTGAAAAAATTAAATTTTAAAGGAATTAAAAAAAACATCTTGAAGGGGATTAATAAAGGAATAGGGATTTTTGAAATATGCACATCAGAGTCCCTCACCTAAAAACTAGGTAAACTCCTTGGAAGAAATGTCTCAAACATTAATGAAAAAAATAAGAGTATTATTCATGAAAATAAAGGAAGTTAAAATTAATGAAAAGGTTGTATTTTGTAATATACTAATTCTAGTGGAAATATTTCTTGGGAAAATATAATAAAGGCCATGAAGAAATCTATCAGGATTTCTAAAAAATGCACCCATATGGTGATTTTAAATCCATTAAATTTGGAATTTGAAATATAATATAACATTGAGCTCAAATGTTATGTTCATTTATTATATATATCTATTGGATATTATAATACCACTATTTTTGTAATTTTATTTTAATTCATACCTTTAGAATTAAAATTTAGTTCTTATAACGTGGGATTCTATAATTTTTTGGAAATGATAAAAATTATTCAATAGGGGACAAACATTTTACTAAATGAAGGATTACCAAGATTACATATGATAGTGGGACATTTTTGGCGTTTGAAATGATAAACCAGTGTGAAATGGCGCATCAAGTACTGGAAACTAGAAATACAGGTTCTGTAAATAGTTTTGGACCATTAAACATTTAGTGTCCTATAATAGTATTATGAATTAAAAATAGTTCATGTTTACATTGAAATTTATGAAGTCAAACTACTTTTGGGAATTATTCTAGTTCATTAGAGGATTTTTTTTGTTATTTCACAAGAAAATGATGACCTTGATAGGGCATTAGATGGAATAAACAACACATACCACGTCTCGACATTCAGGATTGACCCAAGACTGACATTGGGCCATATGTTTGATTAATTAAAGCGAAAACATGCCCCATGAATGTTTATTAAATTGAATTATTATTGCTACTACCAGGGATGGATTAAAAGATATTTGTTTTTGGAGATAATCTACAATTTCTAAGCCTCTCCACCAAACTTCATATATACTTTCCTAATATATTCTTGTTATTTCTACTATCTTCTATACTCCATCCTCACATAGATCATAATTTAATTCCCAACTATTTATAGGTTAATGAATCCAAATGGGGAAGGAGGTTTTGTATTCATTTATTTATTTTATTCCACTATTCAGTTTAATGTAATTAATAAATAAACTTCCAATATTTTTCATTTTGTTTTTCATGCCATGATAATTTTTAATCTTAATGGAAAATTTAAATTTTTCAACAACTTAGTCTAAATTAGGAATGAAAATTGTCACATCTTTTGTAATATATTTTATAAATAGTCTCCATAAAAACTAGATTCATCAAATTCTTAGACAAATGACCATGAGAAAATGGATATTGCAACATTTAAGTGGAGAATTATTGACCTTTGAGTCTACCTCATCTCAGATATGATGACACACACAAAAAATTTTATTTAATATTTAATTTCAATTTCATATAAACTCAAAATGATTTTGGAACACTACGAAAATAATATTTCATAATAATGAATACTAATCTCCACCCATTCTTAGTTTCTTTCCTTAAACTATTTCGATAAATAAAAACTACATCCTTTATTCTCTATACCCTTTCCTTAAAATATAATTAATTTATTTTCTTTCAAAAAACATAAAAATTTAATTTCACTACATTTTTTTGTACTACATCAACATGAATTACAATATGTTTTCAATTAATTAGTTTTTTATTGATCCCATTATAAATTTTGAATCATTATAATACCCTTAGGGAAATAACAAATCCCACATGATCTTATCTAAATAGGAACAATTTTTGGGGATGGTTTTATTAAAACATTTTTGTATTAAAGTTTCATTTTAATTTTTTAATTTATTTTATTTATATTTCATTGGGATGTTTTTGGTTATGATGGCTGGGTTATAGGGGATCTATAAATTTAAGGACATTTTTTCTTTATTTTGAAGACTTTCCTATATAAACATAAATAAATTAAATTAATGGAGAATCAAATTAATGAGAACCCACAATATTTCACAATCCTTTGTGATGATACAGTCCAAAACATAAACTAAATCTTAAAATAAATGTTTCACATTAAATGAAACAATAAAAATGAGGTATCGGTATGTAAAACATCTGATGATGATATTGATCTTTTTCAAGATTTTCTAGATTTGGTAGGTTCATTTTATGAAGATGAAATAAGATACCTCTATAATGATCATGTGTGGGATAAAAAATGTGTTTATAGGTTCAAAAATAAGAGATAGAGGAATAATCAACCACATGTGATAAGGTTTTTCCTTGTTTCTATTTGAAATTATCAAGGAATCTGTAGGAATAAACATAAGAAGATGGAATAATAGACACATTATATTCACACACAAAAATTTATGATATATGTGTGCTTCTGGAATATGTAAAATTAACTAATGTAATCTTCAAAAACATTGATTAAGATTAAGAAGATAATAAATATTGTTTTTCTTAGACCTAAATAAATAATGAATGAAAATTCAACAAAAGATTCATGAAAGTGATGTGGAATAATTTTTACATGTCTAGAAGGAAAACAGACAATTCATAATGAAGATCGATCCATACAAATTGTTGTGACTCTATCTACGTATATGGAATATTTTATTAACTTGATTAAATTTTGCGTTAAATGAAAAATACTATCAATCATTGGTAATACAAATATAGTTTGAATTATGCAATTGCTCTGATCTACAAACCCTAGTTAGATCGAGCTATGTTACTATTATAGAAGATTTTTTTCAATTACGAACCTTATTTTTTATTAGTTTCTATGATTTTATTCATAAATTTTATAGCTTATCAAATCTCCAGAAAAAAATTAAAATTTCATTGAAAATTGATTCTCATATCACATATTTATTTTTATTTTACCAGACTATTATGTCTCTATAAAGAATCATGATTGATCAAAATAAGCTTCCAGACCATTATACATTGTAAAAAACATTATCATTGTGAAAACTATGAATAACATGTCATTAATTCAATTTACATAATGAATCCAGTTCATGATGAACCTACGTATGTAATTTGAAACAACCAATCAAATTTTATTATGTATATCAATTTTAATTTTTTCTACAATATTATATACATGTGTTTTTATTTACACCAATTAACATCCAACTTCTATGTGGTTCATTAATACATTAATCAATTATAATACGAGACACAAATCACCTAGGATAATTAACATGAAATGAATTTAAATTTATTTTTCAAAAACATTTGTTGATTAAAATGTGAAAATGAATTATTAGAGATAAGAACATGTTTTTTGATTTTAAATATTGTGATTAAGGGGGAATGTTAAATCATATAAATGAAATTTTTATGCAATTTATCTTTCCTTGATTTTCCAGTATTTTTAATAATAGATTTATGTAATAATGTGAATTTCCACGTGTTTTTTTATCAAACCCCTTTTTCTCATTATCAATACACCTTATCCACCAAAAGTTTTCTAAAAAATATATAGATATTTGTCTTTAGAGACTCGTTCATGTACAGTAAAATTAATTTCACATAAATTTATAAAAGTAAAGTCTGAACATAATCTATTTTAATATTATTGTGAAGTGTTTTTAGCCCTTTTTTCTAAGACCAACGTATCGTTATTCCTTTTTATGATAGTAAAATACATGAGCTGCATTCCAGTAAATGAGATGTTTAAATGCCAATTTTTTCAAGTCATACATTTGATTAAATATATATCATGATATTATAACGAATAAGTAGGGGAGTGTCATGACCCTTCCCCCGGGGCCCATGTCATGACTACACCAATAAAACCTTCAATAGGCTAGGGAATGACGACTTTCATCGAGTAGGAATATCCCAAAAATGGAAGGAATTAAACAAAGTACTAGTATGCACACACATAGTTCTATAATAAAATGTGATGAACATAATACACTAAAAAACATTAATTCATATCACTAAATTAACCACATAGAGTAACAATATAAAAATGAAAAGTAAAATGGGGTAGAATACAAGCCCAACCAAAAGGAAAAGTGAATGATCCAAATAATCCATTGTAGAAAACCATATTTGATGTGTAGTTAGAGAAACAAAATTATGATGTTTCTTAAGTACACATCATCTATTCGGCCTATCTCAATGCACCACTTGGCACTATTCAACCATGGACTACGTCAAACCATCGATTGTAACGCCTCAACCCCAGTTACCCAGGATGGGTGCATTATTACATAAAATTGGCATGATCAGAAGGGATCAAATCCCTAAAGACCGGTCAGTTTAGTTTCCTTGGAAGTACTAGATATATACATATGTTTTAAATTACATCATGAAAAAAAATCAACGACAAAATTTTATATCTATTGAAAATATTCATATCCCTTAGCATATCCCTGATAATCAACCATAAAATACTTCTTCACATCCTAGGAAAAATAAAACATTGAAAGGGGAGAGCTCAGATGATTAGTAAGGATAAAAGTATAGTGAAAACATTCATAAATAAACATAAACATGTAAGGAAATGAATAAAACTAAAAAATCCTTTTAAACATAAACAACATCATAATATAGAAAAGATAAATAAAAATAATTCCATTTAATTATTCACAAGGAAATTCTAATAATCAAATAATTACATGTAATGTCAATAGCTAATTTCAAAATGATGGAATGAATAATTTCAGACATCATAGCAACATAGTCAATGCCTCATTCCATGACTAAAATAAGATTTTATCAAGGCCTTGTACCCAAACACTAGTTTGTATCCTGAGACATACCGATGCATCTAGAAGATATATAAAGCTCCACCCATCATGTACTATGTCCAATGCATTCCTCATATGAAAATATTTAAAAATAACATAAACATTTGTATTAAAACTAGAATACAAAATGTTAATACATTAATCATAAACCATAAATGGTATAAAAATAACACACCTATAGTAAAAAAACCACAAAACATTCAATACAATAAGGCCGATTTGTATCATAAAAAATCAATATCAAACAAGTATAAACTCCATTAATGGGTGTTGACTTAGATTAATTCAAATCTATTTGAGAGAAATATAAATTTCTATTTTGAAATCAAGCCATGTAATGTTAAAAGAAATTGTTAATTTGGAAAATATTCTTATATTCTTGTATGTGAAGATTTAAAGGTGTTATAATGGTGGAGAATAATTGTATCCTCTGTATAAGTTAAAAAAATACACTAACCTTCATTTTTCATAAAGGTCATAAAAAACCTTCTTTAGAAAATACTGGAAGGATTCCATTCAAATCATTTTATAAAAATTTAAACAATTGTATAATTGAATTTAACCCATAGTCTAGTAAATAGTAATTATGTTTTGATATAAATTTCTAAGAAACATATATGTGGATGATAAAGAGGTCCTAGTAGACAATTACATTAAAACCACCTCCAATAATAATGATATTGTGATATTAACCATTACCTTGTACTTTTCGTTAGTTGAGGGTATGTTAACCCCCTGTATTCTTTTTAAAAGGTGAGGCAAAAAACACCATTATTAACATTGAAAGAAGAGTTTAATGGGTAACATGCATTCAAAACAAAAAATACACTCAAGCAGCTCGTGAACGAGTCAATATACTATGGTGAGTGACGCTCCCACCCCGGCCACGCGAATGTCAACCCCTCCTCTGATTGTTGGCATGCTCCCAAGTCCCACCTCCTTCATCTATAAGACCAACATCAACTGGATGAATAACTTCTTTATTATTTGAGTCCTGTATATTTTCTTGTCAATCTATTTCACTGCTACCTAAAATCATCTCAAAATAGTTAAAAGTATTGACCTTTGAGGTTGATTTACATTCCCCATGTTGAGACAAGTTCGGGCCTGGTGAAATATCCATCTTGGAACCATCAAATTTTGTATCCCCAGGCCCAAAACTATTAAAGGTAGAACCACTAGTGAGAGGCCTTCCAACCATAGTCCCATTAGCTGAAATATCCTTGCAATGACTATCCAGAATAGTAGACTGCAAGAGATGGAGGGGCCGAGAGGTTGTGAGAATACCCGCAGGACACGAAGTAGGTGGGCCGGCTTGCTTACCATAGATATCCCAATGTAGTAGGACTGCTACCCTGTACAAGTGTAAGAATAGTTTAAGATGAATCATAAGTATCAATAGCAACCAACGGTGTAGATGTACTAGAATAGTCTTTTCTCAAAATAGAAGCAGAATGACATTTCACTTTTGTGTTAAAATTGTTGGACATTCTACATTTGTGTTTCATTGAGGTAGAAGCAACATATACTGCCTTACCATTTTGGTTGTTTGAAGACAACTCTCTTTTCTTATTCTAGAAATCAAAATCAACCTCTATCATAGAATTTAATTCAACTGTAGCTTGACACTCATTGGATTCATCTCATGCATGCTCTTCATTATTGCATTTTGATAAGGCATCCTTAAATTACATCCTTTAAAGGAAAATGTGATACCCCTCACTGATTTAATTGAAAGAGGGACTCTTTGTAACGCCCCGACCCCAGCTACCTAGAGTCGGTGCATTAGTTCGTAACATTGGCATGATCACAAGAAAGATCAAATCCCGAAAGACCGATTGGTTTAGTAGCCTTGGAAACACTAGATATAATCATAAAGTTTTACATTACATTTCAAAGTGAAAAACTACTACAACAACAAAGTCTTCATATCCACACTATTAACCCCTCATAATATCCCATCAAGTCATTCATAATTTACTTCTTCACTACCTGGGAAAAATAAAACATAGAAAAGGGGTGAGCTCAAATGCCCAGTATGGATAACAATATAGCGGAACATTCAAAATAAGCATAAACATTTAAGGCAATGAATTACTAAAACAAAAGCCTTTTAAAATTGAACTTCAACATAGTATGGCAAAAGTAAAATGAAATAATGCCATTTACTTGTTCACATGGACATTCTACTAATCGAATAATCACATGCAATATCAATAACCACTTTCATAATTATGGAATGCATAATGCCAGACTATCATAACCACATAGCCAAGGCCTCGTGCCAAGACTACAAATAAGATTTTGTCAAGGCCTTGTGCCAAGACACTAGTTTGTCTCATGAGACCTACCGATGCATCGAGGAGCTATAGCGGGCTCCACCCGTCACTTATTAAGTCCAATGCATTCCCATATGAAAAGGTTTAAACATAACATAAACATTCGTATTAAAACTAGCATACGAAATGTCAATAATTTCACCATAAACTATGAATGGTATAAAAATAGCACATCCACAGTCAAACATATCACAAAACCTTCAATACAATATAGAAGTTTTGTATCATAATAAATCAACTTCAAATAAGCGTAAAATCCATCAAAGGATATTGACATAGATGAAATCAAAACTATTTGAGAGAAATATCTCCTTTTTTGAAATTATTTAAAAGTCACACATTTATAAAGGAAGTAATTAAAAGAGATTTTTGAATCAAAGTGTCCCATACCACTTTGAAACTTTTGAAAGGAATTAAAATTTTTAAAAACATTCATGTCCATATAAATAAATCCTTAAAAAACCATTTTGAAGACATGGACATTAATTGAAAATATTTAGAAAGACAAATCTTTAAAACATTGAAAATTCTGATTTTGATAAGGAGTACCTCTCTGAAATTCTTAAAATATTCATTTTGAAATCATTTAAAAGTCACATAAAAATAAAACATTTACTTTTAAAATATCCTTGTAAGCTTGTAATGAAATCTTTGAAGATTTTATAATGGCGGTAAATAGCCGCACCCGCCGTATAATTTAAAAAAAACATTCTTACCTTAATTCTGTCAAAAGGTTAAAAAGCACCTTGTTTGGAAAACGACGGAAAGATTCCTTTATAAACCTCTTATAAAAAGTCAAACAAGGGTATAAATGACTTTAAACCATATTCTTGTAAATAGTAAAAATGTTTTGAAATACATTTTTAAGAAACATGGATGTGGATAATAAAGAGATCCCAGTAGATTATTACGTATAAACAACCTCGAATAATGAAGAGATTGTGAAATAACCCTTACCTTGTACTTTTCCTTTGTTGGGGTAGGTTAACCTCCTGTATAATGGTGAAATAATTGTTATTAAATTATACAAGAATCATATACATTAATATGATATCATATATGATCTTTTAACATTGCTTTATTAATAATATCTTAGTATTATCGTCGTTTCGGGTGATAATCGATTCGTTCTTCTTAAATGTTTGGTTACGTAAGAAATGTTTTTAATGGATAGATTATATCTTATTCATAATCAGAATGATATTAACATTATTTTTAATCCTAAAATGAGAATAATACTTGAATGGATATGATGGAGAATGAATTTTATCGCGTTCGTGGAGACGGTAGTCCGTACGTACGCACGAACGCTACTTCCATTTGATTTTCATTTTAAAAGAATCAAATCCAAATGATACATAGGTATATTACTATTCCAGTATAATATAATATTTTATATATGTTACTTAAGTTCATTAACACCATCCTTTATACGTTCCATGTGTGGTATGAACGAGTCATATCATTTTAAGGGGGCGGTAGTCCGCACTTCCTCAAATGAAATTATCGTATGTATATACAACATGAAACGAATAATGGTATGAAATAAAATGGAATTACAGAAGCTTATATATAAAATATATATCATTAATATCATATTTAATTAAAGTGCCATCATAATGGACACCATGAGAGGTGGTAAGATGTATTTGAACAATCATCGTTTCGTGAGGCGTTAGTTTGCCATCCACAGAAACATTATGTTCATCATCCATTAGATGGAGTTGTGTGTATGTGTAGTTTTAATCCTTCTTATAACAACATCCTAGTATATTGTGGATACTGGTTTTGTTACAAAAGAAAGGAAATAAAAAGAGTTTGGGGGTTGGAGAAGCAAAATAAATGAAAATAATTTAAGAGAAATCGTTACCTTTAATCTAGGTAACTCACTTTGGTTGGAACCAAAGGACTTCTTGAAATGCTTTCTGCCTAAGGGGAAGCTTCAAGGAGGAGGAGAGGGATGTGGGGAGCTTAGTTGGGCAGAGTTTGGACGAGCCAAGTGTCTTGAGAGGTGTGAAGAAATGAGAAGGAGGAGTGCCCTTTTATAAGAGGGGTGAGGGGTACCTTTGGAAAAGCTAGAAATATTAATTTATAATAAATTCATATTCGGTTTCCAAAGGCTCCTAAATTCAAAACACAGAAGTGGCAGAAATTAATTTAAAATTAGTTCCCGCTGTCAAAACAAAAAGCGTGTTTTTAAGAGATAATAACTATCAAAAGATTGACACTTGTTTATGTTCGGTTTAATTGTAAAATTATGTCCAATGACCAACATTATATTAAATGGTAAAAATATATTCTAAATATACTTTAAAACAACTCAAATTCACAATTTATCACTATTAATTATTTTGATTAAAAAAGTTGTTTTTAATTAAAATTTAGTAATTTTCACTATTCATCAAAATATGAAAGTTATCCGAAAAGTACCAAAATTTCACCTTAGGCTAAACTTGATATTCCGAATCCAAAAATGAAGTCCATTTTAAAATATAAAATATATATAACTTCAAAAAGTAGGTATTACTATTCATAACAGCTAGTTTGATTGGTTACGGTGTGTTAGAACTCGAAGTTGCGTACAACACACGCTACTGTTTTATTCAAAGGAATGCGTACCGTGGAAGCTTGGGATGTTTCATTTTAAATTTTTGATGTCCCCATTTAGTCAAAAAGTTTAAAATATTGTGTTTATAAAGGTTTCACTGTTAGAAGTTGATAAAAGTGAAATACTGAAAATGAATCTCTTCTTGCAATATGACTAAGAAACTCATAATAGGGATTCTAAAATTATAAGGATTATATAAAGTTCAAAATGTAGTTAATACTATTCATGACCTCTTTTAATGGTGTGATTGAACTCGGTGTTGCGTGTAGTGCAAGTTATTGAATTATTTTTAAGAAATAACACACTCTGAAATCCTGGGGTGTTACATTCTCCCCTCCTTCAATAAATTGCGTCCTCGCAATTTGAAATTGTTCTTCGAAAATAAAAGGTTGAAAGTAGAAAATATATTTGTGGGAAAACCCACATCAGAAATTGGGTTACTAAAATTTAGTCTTAATATGAGGAAAAGATAAATGAAAGGGTCACCACCAAATTATGATCTCGATTAGGAGAACATTGGTGGCAATTAGAGACATATAATTGGAGGAAAAACGTAAATATTTATAGGTAGTGATTGAGGTCATCAATCACAAACAAGTATAAAATTGAGGTCCTTAAACTCATCAATCTATGATGATTTGAAGTACCATCGGTTCAACAAAATATAGGGTATTGGGACAACACATTTTTGACATTTCAAAATATCTTAGTTGAAATCCCACATCGAAAAATGAATTAATGAGGCCTCTATTTAAAATAAAGAGTGGAAAGTATGAAGATTACCGAAAATAACACATACTAGGGTTCCATGTAGGAAAATATGGATATGGAAGAGAAATCTAACCATCAATTATCTGATGGAGAGTGGTAGAGAACATGGCTATGAAAAGGCCAACAATCCCAAAGCCATAAATTAGTGATGATTTAAGGTACCATCTAGGAAAACAATTTTGTTCTAAGTTGCTTTTCTTAATATTGAGGAATTTATTTATGAGATTGGCTAAGATCATAAGGAGATATACTTAGTTTATAATTAGAGTTTTATCCATTAATAAATTTCTACCAAAACTCATCATTCACTCGTAAAAAAAGTTCTATTTATACTATTCATAGAGGGTTCCAAAATAAACGAATTTATAATTCATCTACCAGATCTTTTAAAAAACTACTTTATTTAATCCAGGACATCTCGTGTGATAGTGGTGGGTGATACACCCTTGTCGCCCTTCGGTTGCGGGTTCAAGTCTTGCGGCCTTGCCGGACGCAACAGGTTGCTGCCCGACCTCCGGGTTGTCCTTTTATGGCAATCCAAAATAATCCAAATAAGAACTATCCAAAATAATTCTATCCAAACTCACAGTCCAACATTTATAAGGAAGGTAAACATAATATAGATCCTTTTTACCCCGTAATAGCATATAAATACCTTCATCATATATTACCATATTCCTTATTGATTACATTCATGATCCCTTATTCCATATAGAAAGCTGGATATACTTCATTAATCCAAAAATGTTTTAAACCCCAACAATGATGGAATATACAAATCATTAATCAGTTCCAAGGTAGTCAAGAATATCCAATATATTTTTTCCAAAATAATCATGTATTATTCGAAAATCACTACCTCGGTATCAGAACTATATTATGGTTTATCATTCTCTCAACCATATATTTTCCAAAAATTTATCCTGCTATTGAGTCACTTTTCTTTGTTCCACACAATCTCAAGTCCTTAATGAAATAGTACTACAGTACAATCCTTATATACTCCATAATTATTATAACAAGTACATTGTTGATACAACACTCAATTGACATAATCAACATAAGAACTCTAATCATTCCTCTTCATCTGTGGTAGTATCATAACTTGATTATTATCCAATAACATCATTTGCGTCATAGAATGATGACTGGGACATAGGTTCGTGTAGTGTCCAAACTCCTTGCAAATGAAGCATTGTACATTTGAAACCATTTTCTTACCCTTGCAGTCATGTACTTTGTGCCCTTTTCCTCCACACTTATAACAAACTCCCATTCCTTTCAGGCAAGTTCCAGGGTGTTTCTTTCCACAGTTACCACATATGGTAAAATTCTTCTTTTCCCTCTTCCCTTTATCCATCTTTCTCTCTTCTATCCTTTTCTTCTCTTGCTTCCCTTCAAAGCCATAGGACTCAGTAATCTCTTTACTTATCTTATCAATACATGATATTATTTCTTCATATGATGATAATACATGGGAGACTATTTCTCTTATAAATTCTAGCTTAAGACCATGAAAGATATGATCCTTCCTTCTCTTTGGATCATGTGCATTTCTGGAGTTCTCATTCCTTCTACTGGGCGCCATTTCTAAACAATGGCATAAACTAGATCAGTTTATGAATCAAAATACATAATCCCATACTTATAAAACACTTAACATAAATTGAACTATTTATGGATATAATCCATAATCATAAGAATGTTTTCTTTGAGGAAGTATATACTCATAATACCTTCAAAATGATTTGTAAAGAAAATGATAGTTATCCTAAGCATATCCCCCGGGAGTGTCGTAACCAAGAGTGTAGCAAGGCCCGTTGTCGTGCACCAGTTCCCGTTCGAGTCTAGCTCAAAGCGGTGTTTTCGGGTTTTACCCCTAGGTACATCTGTGCCAGAGCCGCCTCTACCTGCTCGTATCCAGACAGGGATGTATTGCTCGGAAAACTCACAAAATCTCCACAATACCAAAATTCTAGAAAGTTCTTCTATACTAATCCTCAAAGTTCATCTTAGGTCTACGTTCTCTAATCAGAGTTTATCTAAATCTAGTTTCCAAGGTTTGTACTAAACTTCCTCTGATACCAACTGTAACGCCCCGACCCCAGCCACCCAGAGTCGGTGCATTAGTTCGTAACATTGGCATGATCACAAGAAAGATCAAATCCCGAAAGACCGATTGGTTTAGTAGCCTTGGAAACACTAGATATAATCATAAAGTTTTACATTACATTTCAAAGTGAAAAACTACTACAACAACAAAGTCTTCATATCCACACTATTAACCCCTCATAATATCCCATCAAGTCATTCATAATTTACTTCTTCACTACCTGGGAAAAATAAAACATAGAAAAGGGGTGAGCTCAAATGCCCAGTAAGGATAACAATATAGCGGAACATTCAAAATAAGCATAAACATTTAAGGCAATGAATTACTAAAACAAAAGCCTTTTAAAATTGAACTTCAACATAGTATGGCAAAAGTAAAATGAAATAATGCCATTTACTTGTTCACATGGACATTCTACTAATCGAATAATCACATGCAATATCAATAACCACTTTCATAATTATGGAATGCATAATGCCAGACTATCATAACCACATAGCCAAGGCCTCGTGCCAAGACTACAAATAAGATTTTGTCAAGGCCTTGTGCCAAGACACTAGTTTGTCTCATGAGACCTACCGATGCATCGAGGAGCTATAGCGGGCTCCACCCGTCACTTATTAAGTCCAATGCATTCCCATATGAAAAGGTTTAAACATAACATAAACATTCGTATTAAAACTAGCATACGAAATGTCAATAATTTCACCATAAACTATGAATGGTATAAAAATAGCACATCCACAGTCAAACATATCACAAAACCTTCAATACAATATAGAAGTTTTGTATCATAATAAATCAACTTCAAATAAGCGTAAAATCCATCAAAGGATGTTGACATAGATGAAATCAAAACTATTTGAGAGAAATATCTCCTTTTTTGAAATTATTTAAAAGTCACACATTTATAAAGGAAGTAATTAAAAGAGATTTTTGAATCAAAGTGTCCCATACCACTTTGAAACTTTTGAAAGGAATTAAATTTTTTTAAAACATTCATGTCCATATAAATAAATCCTTAAAAAACCATTTTGAAGACATGGACATTAATTGAAAATATTTAGAAAGACAAATCTTTAAAACATTGAAAATTCTGATTTTGATAAGGAGTACCTCTCTGAAATTCTTAAAATATTCATTTTGAAATCATTTAAAAGTCACATAAAAATAAAACATTTACTTTTAAAATATCCTTGTAAGCTTGTAATGAAATCTTTGAAGATTTTATAATGGCGGTAAATAGCCGCACCCGCCGTATAATTTAAAAAAAACATTCTTACCTTAATTCTGTCAAAAGGTTAAAAAGCACCTTGTTTGGAAAACGACGGAAAGATTCCTTTATAAACCTCTTATAAAAAGTCAAACAAGGGTATAAATGACTTTAACCCATATTCTTGTAAATAGTAAAAATGTTTTGAAATACATTTTTAAGAAACATGGATGTGGATAATAAAGAGATCCCAGTAGATTATTACGTATAAACAACCTCGAATAATGAAGAGATTGTGAAATAACCCTTACCTTGTACTTTTCCTTTGTTGGGGTAGGTTAACCTCCTGTATAATGGTGAAATAATTGTTATTAAATTATAAAAGAATCATATACATTAATATGATATCATATATGATCTTTTAACATTGCTTTATTAATAATATCTTAGTATTATCGTCGTTTCGGGTGATAATCGATTCGTTCTTCTTAAATGTTTGGTTACGTAAGAAACGTTTTTAATGGATAGATTATATCTTATTCATAATCATAATGATATTAACATTATTTTTAATCCTAAAATGAGAATAATACTTGAATGGATATGATGGAGAATGAATTTTATCGCGTTCGTGGAGACGGTAGTCCGTACGTACGCACGAACGCTACTTCCATTTGATTTTCATTTTAAAAGAATCAAATCCAAATGATACATAGGTATATTACTATTCCAGTATAATATAATATTTTATATATGTTACTTAAGTTCATTAACACCATCCTTTATACGTTCCATGTGTGGTATGAACGAGTCATATCATTTTAAGGGGGCGGTAGTCCGCACTTCCTCAAATGAAATTATCGTATGTATATACAACATGAAACGAATAATGGTATGAAATAAAATGGAATTACAGAAGCTTATATATAAAATATATATCATTAATATAATATTTAATTAAAGTGCCATCATAATGGACACCATGAGAGGTGGTAAAATGTATTTGAACAATCATCGTTTCGTGAGGCGTTAGTTTTCCATCCACAGAAACATTATGTTCATCATCCATTAGATGGAGTTGTGTGTATGTGTAGTTTTAATCCTTCTTATAACAACATCCTAGTATATTGTGGATACTGGTTTTGTTACAAAAGAAAGGAAATAAAAAGAGTTTGGGGGTTGGAGAAGCAAAATAAATGAAAATAATTTAAGAGAAATCGTTACCTTTAATCTAGGTAACTCACTTTGGTTGGAACCAAAGGACTTCTTGAAATGCTTTCTGCCTAAGGGGAAGCTTCAAGGAGGAGGAGAGGGATGTGGGGAGCTTAGTTGGGCAGAGTTTGGACGAGCCAAGTGGCTTGAGAGGTGTGAAGAAATGAGAAGGAGGAGTGCCCTTTTATAAGAGGGGTGAGGGGCACCTTTGGAAAAGCTAGAAATATTAATTTATAATAAATTCATATTCGGTTTCCAAAGGCTCCAAAGTTGACTATTAAAAGTATTAGGTGGGGATAGGTCGAAGACAACTCATCCAATAGAATTTATACAGCTTTGGGTACTTATATTAACCTTATCTTTAAGTATTAACTCTAAGTTAATTAGTTTCACTTTTACAATGTCTCTTTGTATTTTTATATAATATGGTTAATAAACTTACTATATACATCCAAGCGACCCCCAAGTGGTCCATTAATGATTAAACTATCATAATATAAGTCTCTTGGCCGAACCTTAGATTTTTAGTAATTTAATATCAATTAATAATATAATATTGTTTTTAAGAACTCTTTTATGTCAATTTTGACACTATTCAATAGTTGATTTTTGTGAAACTCATAACAGATTGATTACTTAGAACAAAGTAAACTAAATCAATCCTAATATATCATATTATCCTAGAAAATTAGTTTAATTCATTAAACGTTTCATATTATATTTATTTGGGGATTTATAATATCACTTATTTTAATTTTTCACTATTATAGTAATTACTGCATCATCATTGTGTCATATATAAAATAAATTATTTAATGTCTAAAAATTATAAATAAAATATCATTATGTAGGAAATCGTTTTAGCTTTCTAATGAATATTTATAATCTAAAATCCAACATATATAACACTATGTAACAATTGTTGTTCTAAAAGATATATGCTTGTGTCATTTTTGTATTCATTTTAACTTAATTAAAATAAAGTGTCATTATCACTTACAAGTGGATCCATGGGGTCCAAAAATAGACCCAAAGATTCCCATGGTCGACCATGTATCAACCAATAGGGTTGAGACACGTTTTAGGGTAATTTAGTATTATTATAATATTATTTTTTTAACCCTTATTTACCGGATTTACCCTTAACCATGGTAAATAAAATATTTACCGCAGTAATTATTCAAAATGTCTAAAAATAAAAGTTACCTATTTACACAATTTGAACATCCTGATTCCAAATATGGAATCCATTTTCCTAAATTCAAAACACAGAAGTGGCAGAAATTAATTTAAAATTAATTCCCGCTGTCAAAACAAAAAGCGTGTTTTTAAGAGATAATAACTATCAAAAGATTGACACTTGTTTATGTTCGGTTTAATTGTAAAATTATGTCCAATGACCAACATTATATTAAATGGTAAAAATATATTCTAAATATACTTTAAAACCACTCAAATTCACAATTTATCACTATTAATTATTTTGATTAAAAAAGTTGTTTTTAATTAAAATTTAGTAATTTTCACTATTCATCAAAATATGAAAGTTATCCGAAAAGTACCAAAATTTCACCTTAGGCTAAACTTGATATTCCGAATCCAAAAATGAATTCCATTTTAAAATATAAAATATATATAACTTCAGAAAGTAGGTATTACTATTCATAACAGCTAGTTTGATTGGTTACGGTGTGTTAGAACTCGAAGTTGTGTACAACACACGCTACTGTTTTATTCAAAGGAATGCGTACCGTGGAAGCTTGGGATGTTTCATTTTAAATTTTTGATGTCCCCATTTAGTCAAAAAGTTTAAAATATTGTGTTTATAAAGGTTTCACTGTTAGAAGTTGATAAAAGTGAAATACTGAAAATGAATCTCTTCTTGCAATATGACTAAGAAACTCATAATAGGGATTCTAAAATTATAAGGATTATATAAAGTTCAAAATGTAGTTAATACTATTCATGACCTCTTTTAATGGTGTGATTGAACTCGGTGTTGCGTGTAGTGCAAGTTATTGAATTATTTTTAAGAAATAACACACTCTGAAATCCTGGGGTGTTACACTCTTCTCATTTATATTAACATGAACATCATAGCCAATATCAGCAGGATTTGGACCAGGGATGGGGATATCAGAACATGAATCATTCCAAGATATTATAGGAGGAGACTTTCTAGCCATAGAAGACTCTATTTAAATATATTCTTGTACCACATGGGGTTAAATTTAGTAACATGCCCAATTAGTTCTATCTCTAGATTTTTAGTATGAGCTACAATGGTCTGCACATCCTTTTTTGGTTCTTCCTCTTTTGACAGTGTTGCAATTCATGACCCCTATTATTACAATTATTAAAAACTAAGTTACCTCAACACATAGATTGTGAATCAACAATAATTTTTCAAGTGTCAAAAATCAAATATGTTCTTTATAATTCAATAAGAAGAGAAATTTCATTTTTATTGTGGATAGAACCAAATTATTGTTCAATGTGGTACTAAAATATACTTCAACCAGAACATGAGCATAATGACCAAAACTAACCATTTTAGTGGAATTGTCCATCCAAATTGGGATACCAATCACAAATAAATTATCATATAAAAATTCAGGATTCTATAATACACAGTTAAGACCATGAATTTTAACCCTAACTTGTGCACAAGTATCCTTAAAGTCATTAAAACTGAAATTTAGCTTCCAATCATAAATCTGGATAGTACCAGGCCTAAGGTTAAGCAAACCTAAACTCCAGGCTCAACTTTTATGCTCACCTGATGGAAGAATAATGTGGGAAAATCCACTGACAAGATAAATTCATTGGAAACCCTTCTATACCCAATTGAAGATAAACTGGCGACCATATTCGAAACATTCTAGGGTTTTGAACCTTTCATCAGCAAAATAAGAGCAATGAAAGAAAATGTACATAGACCAAGTCGATCTGTAATTTCATCTTTAGAGGAAAATATATGTGTATCAGATCCCATTCTGATGATTTACTTCATAGGGCGATTCCTAAGCGAGGCAAAAGATCCTCCCAAAAAATTCATCGTACATTGAGATACCCTTTAACGCTTCATCTTCGAGCGGTATGAATCTGGAGAAGGGGGCTTTCAGTCTAGAAATCTGGTGAGATGTAAACCATCTGTATAATAGTTAATTAATTTTTGTCAAATTAAAATATAACCATATACAAAATTATGATATCATATATTATCTTTTAATATTTATTTTTTAATAATATTTTAGTAGTATCACTATTTGAGGTGTTAAGTGATTAATTTTCCTTTATATGTTTTGTTAGGAAAGTTTTGATTGTTATGGATAGGATGTATTTGAATAATATCCTAAATTGTATAAAAGTCTTAAATATTATTTTTACTAATAAAATGAAAATTATTCTTGAATGGTTATGATGGGTAATGAATATCATCACGTTCATGGAGATAGTAATCTGTACCTACGCACGGTCGCTACTTTCATTTAATTTTTTTTATTTTAAAAGGAAAGAATAAAAAATGATACATAGGTATATTATTATTACAGTATAATATAATATTTTATATATGTTATGTAATATCATTAACACTATACATTATATGTTCTATGTATGGTGTGAATGAGTCATATCACATGGAGGGGGTGTTAGTCCTCACTTCCTCAAATGAAATTATCGTGTATATATACAACATGAAAATAATAAAGATATGATGTGAAAGATAATTACAGAAGATTACAGATAAAATAAATATCATAAATATCATATATAATTATATTTTCATCATAATTTACACCATAAGAGGTGGTAGTAGAAGATTGAACAGTCATTGTTTTTTGATGTAGTAGTTCATCGTCCACAGATACATTATGTTCTAAAAACATTATATGGAGGTCTTTGTAAGTGTATTTCAATTAATTCTCATAACAACAACATCATATATATATATATGATACTAGTGTTTTTATAATAGAATGGAATAAAGAGAGTTTATGGGGTTGGATACGATAAATAAAACAAAAGAACTTAAGGGGAGAAGTTAACTTTAAATCGAGTAACTCCCTTTGGTTTAATCCCAAAGTATTCATTGAAGTTCCTTCTTCCTATGGTAAGGATTTTAATAGGAACATAGGGATGTAGGGATCTTAATTACAAAGAGCTTGTGTGAACCAAGGGGCTTTGGAGGTGTTAGAAATGGGTTATATGTTAGGGATTTTGGTAAGGGGGATGAGGGGCTCTTTTGGATTGTTTAAAAATATTATTTTATTATTTTATTATTTTTGGTTTATAAAGGTCCAAAACCCATTAATGTCAAAGATAAGAAGAATCATGTTCTAAATAAAATCATCCAATAATAATTGGATAGTTTATAGATATTGTTTTAATTTTTATAATCTCATTTATTTAAATCATTCTTTAATGAGTTAAACACTTCATCATTATTGTGTCATAAATAATTTTATTTAATTATTTTCTAAAAATTATAAAAACTATTCAATGATATAGGAAATCGATTTATATTTCATATGAATATTTATAGTCGAAGTGATAACTTATATAACCACTTGTAAAAATTATTTTAATGAAAGATATATGTTTATGTCATTTTTGAATTTACTTTAAATTAATTAATATAATGGTTAATTATCACTCTCAAGTGGCTCCATGGGATGCCCAAATTGACCAAATGATGACCATGGTCAGACATGTATCATACTAGAGGAAAATGACACGTGTTAGGGTAATTTAATATTTTTATAATAACATTTTTTTACCCTTATTTACAAGATTTACCCTTTAACCATGGTAAATAAAATATTTGATGAAGTAAATATTCATAATGTCTAAAAATAAATGATAACTATTTACAAAATTTGGACCTCCTACTTCGAAATATAGAATCCATTTTTCCAAATTCAAAACAAAGAAGTGGTATAAATTAATTTAAAATTAATTCTCATTGTCAAAACAAAAAGTGTGTTTTTAAGATAATAATTACAATCAAAAGATTTACACTTGTTTATGTCTAGTTTAAAAGTGAGAATTCATCAAATGACATAAATTATATTAAATTATAAAAATATAATCGAATTATACTTTAAAACCTCTCAGATGTATAATTTAGCAATATAAATTTTTTTGATTAAAAATGTTTTTTTAATTAAAAATCAATATTTTCATTGTTCATCAAAAACTGAATGTTTTCTGAAAAGTAGAAAAAATTCACCTGAAGCTAATTTTGATATTCCAAATCCAAAAAATTAAGTCCATTTTGAAAAATAAATTTTTTAAAATTTCAAAAAGTTGGTATTACTATTCATTACGTCAAGATTGATTGTTCATGGTCTGTTAGAATCTCGAAGTTGCATATAGTGCAAGCTATTGCATTATTCAAAGAGAAACGTATTTTTGAAGATTGTTGGGATACATTATTCCAACCATCAAATAATTTCATCCTCAAAATTTCTAGAATACTACTACATAATATTATTTTGGTGGTTCATCATCATAATTTCCACAGGTTCCCATGTTACCTCTTCCATCCTTTGATTTATCCATTAAACATTCACCAGATGGGTCATATGGTTTCTCAAAACTTGTTCTCTGGTATCAAGAATAATGATAGGATCTACGTAATTTGAAATATCAGGTTCCAGTTCAATTTCATCATAGCTGAGTACATGCATTGGGTCAGACATGTAATTTCTGAACAGTGATATGTGGAAATATTCATGAACTTTGGAGATACTTGGAGGCATTTCCAAATGATAAGATACAACTCCAACTCGATCTAAAATTTTTAAAGGTCCAATGAACCTGTGACTTAATTTTCCTTTCCTATCAAATCAAATAACACCTTTCCATGATGATTCCTTCAAGAAAACATGATCTCCTACATGAAATTACAAATCATTCCTTCCGTTATCGACGTATCTATTTTTACAACTTTGAGATTCTTTGATGTGGGTTTGGATAACCTTCACCATTTCCATTGTTTCCTTGACAATTTCTGGGCCTATCAGTTTTCATTCACCAACATCTTCCCAATAAGTTGGTGTGTGACATCTCTTTCCATATAATGATTTATATGGTGCCATCTGAATACTTGAATTGAAATTAGTTATATAGAAAAATTTTCCAGATGTAAATATTGATCTCACTTACCTTGAAAATAAATTGAGTAAGATCTCAAAATGTTCTTTGATTTTTGAATATTCCATTCTTTTTGTCCATCAGTTTGAGTGTGGTAGGCAGTGATCAAACGAAGTTCAGTATCCAAGGACTTCAGAATACATTTCCAGAATCTTGATGTAAATCATAGATCAAAATCAGAAACAATCGATAGGGGTACTCGTTGATGTCTTACAACTTCATTAATATATACTCTTTCTAGACATTAAATTTTTAAGTCTTCTCTTATAGCAAGAAAATTAGCTGACTTGGTAATACGATCAACAACGACCCATATTTCATCATTCCTTCATGGAGACTTTGGTATCCCCATGAGAAAGTCCATCGTAATACCATACCTTTTAGAGTCATTTATGGGAAGACGTTTGCATGAATCTTATAGGATGTTGTCTTACAGCTTTAAATTGTTGAAAAACCATACATCATGACACATAATCAGGAATCTAGCTCTTCATGTTGTCCCACCAAAAATGTTTTTTCAAATATCTATACATCCTAGTGCTACCAGGGTGTATAATGAAATTGGAGCTATGATCATCATCCAACAATTCCCTTTTTAGATCAGTTATGACAAGAACATAAATTCATTTCCAAAATATCTAAATCCCATCATCATATACGGAATCTATTAATCTCCCATCGTTCACATTTTTAATTTTATTTTCAAAATCCTCTTCATATGTCTAAATTTTTTTTAGCCTTCCTAGTAAATATGGATTAACAACCACTTGAAAATGTATTGATGTTTCACCTTCCATGATTATTCCCATATCCATATTTACTAGATTCATGAAGATAGGATACCATTCAACTCTCATCGTGTTCCAAACATCATGATTTTTTCTACTCAAACCATCTTCCACCAGATTTTCCATCCTCAGGGGGTAGAGTATGGGGCAATCATAATCCTTGAGTAGTTCGATCCATCTCCTTTGCTTCATTTTGAGTTCTTTTTGTGAGAAAATATAATTCAAACTCTTTTTAACAATATAAATCCCACAATTTTAACCATAGAGATAATGTCTCTATATCTTCAGAGAAATTATTACAGTTTATAACTCAAGATCATGAGTGGGATAGTTTTTCTCATCAATTTTTAGTAGTTGTGATGCATAGGAAATAACCCTATCATTCTACAAAAGGACTAAACCGTTTCATTTCATTGAAGAATCACTATAAATAAAAAACCTATAATTCCCCTATGGTAGAGTGATTATAGGATAATTGTCTAATCTTCTCTTCAGTTCTTCAAAACATTCTTCACACTCTTTTATCCAAACTAATTTAACCCCTTTACGTGTGCTCCTGGTTATTGGGTTAGCGAATCGGGAAATTTTTTGGACGAAATGATGATAATAACTTGCTAAACCAATATAACTATGTGCCTCGGTTGTTTATGTCAGTGTTGGCCATTCTTGGATTTCCTTGGTCTTTGAAGGAACAATAGAGATCTCATCCGTAGAGACAATATGTCCATGAAATGAAATCTCCAGAATCAAGAATTAATACTTTCTAAACATCTCATTCAATTCATTTCATCAAAGTGTCTTAACAATAGTGAGAATTAATTTTCATCTTCTTCGTAGATTTTGGAGTATTCCAAGATATCATCAGTAAATACCACTAAAAGGTCATCAAGATATTCCTTGAATAAATTTTTCATTTGATCCATGAAGAGAGAGGGTTCATTAGTCAGTCTAAAAGGTGTTACTTTGAACAAGTAATGTCCGTACATGGTTCGAAATGATATCTTTGGAATATCTTCCTTCATCACACACAACTGATGATATCAAAATCAAAGCTAAATCTTTAATTAATATTGAGCTCCATGAAGTTGATCAAATAAATCATCAATGCGAGGTAGGGGATACTTATTCATTATTTTAATAGCATTGATGTCTCTATAGTCAATGCACAACCACATAGATCCATCTTTCTCCTTATCAATATAAACAGGGGCTCCCAATTGAGAAACACAAGGGAGAATATATCTTTTATTACTGAACTCTTCTAGTTATTTCTTTATCTCCACAAATTCTACAGTGACCATTTTATATGGAGTCTTTGATAAGGTCCTCGAACAAGGAATTAAATCAATGGAAAACTCAATTTATCGATATGGGGGATCTCCATGTAAATCATATGGAAATACATCAACATATTCATTTACAATATGTACATCCACTATTTGAACATTTAGTTCCTCACCCATAGTTATTTCACTCTCTTCCTCCACAATAATTGTATTTATTAGAGCTACAGGGGGAGGATCTAGATAAGAATAATATGGTGGAGTTTTTGCTCTAAGGAGAAGGTATTACTATCATCATAAAAAATTGTAACGTACTTATTCTTACAATAAATTATCAAAACATGATCCAAAAGATAATCCATACTGGGGATTATATCAAATTAAATCATGTGTATAATGATGATATTAGTAGATAAAGAACATTTATATTTCATAATGGGTACTGATTAATAAAAAAATATTGAAATGATAAATCCTTTTAGAGTTTTGACAGATAACTACCTTGTTAAATTAAATTTTAAATATCTAATTTTCATTGCCAACAGAGAAGATATGAAACAATGCAATGGTATAGAATAAAAAACCATTGGCTAAACTTGAAGAAACAATGAAATTACCATCTGCCACATCTTTTTGTGCTTCAACCTCAGCAGTAGTGATGACACATGTACTGCAGACTCCCATTCCCCTCAGGCAATTACTGGGGTGTTTCTTCCCACATATATTACAGGATGGATATACAGCTTTTACATTATTCCCCTTATTTCTATTTCCAGAGTGTTCCACTAATATCTTCTTATCGTTCTTGTCTGTAAAGTCATATGTCTTAGAGAATTCCTTTTCCACCTTGATAGCACATAAGGCAATATCATCGTATTATGAAAAGGATTGTGAGAACAATGATGGAAAGAGAAATTGTTTTAACCAATCAATGAAATGATAAATATTACTCATTGGGTTACATATATAATTTGATGCATGTGTTACTAACCATGTAATGTAATCCTCATACTTTGTGACATTCTCATCCTCCTTTTGCCTTAGACTGAGAAATTGTATTTCCATATCTACTAGACGGTGACAAGTAAAGTATTTTTAGATAAAATCTGATTAGATCACATTACCCAAAGATAGACTTTAAGGATTATTATAGAATAACATCATTGAATTTAGGTAATGTATGGATTTTGAGAAATTTCCAAGAAATACATCCCATTCTAGATACAAGAAGGTAGAGGCAGCTATGGAACAAATGTACCTAGAAGAGAAGACACAGACAAAGAGTTTCCTGCTTGACACATGGTATCCTGGTACATGTGAATGGGTGTTGCAACACTCTTGGTTACGAAGAAATAAGGGTATATTCTTAGGATAATTATATTATTCATTAAAAACCATTACAAAGGAATTATGATTATATACATCCTCCATGAAAACATTTTTCTGATTATGGATTATATCCATAAACTGTTTAATTAATGATCAGTGTTTTATGAGTATGGAATTAAGTATTGTGATTCATAAAGTAATGAATTGTATGCCGTTATTTATAAATGATGCCTAGTGGGTGGAATGGGAACAATATCAATGCATGTAATATATATTAGGATAATAGTATAAAAGAACTTTCATAAATATACATAAACATTTAAGGAAATGGATAAAACTAAAACAAAATCCTTTCAAATATAAAATCCAGCATAATATGGAAAAAATAAATCAACTAATTCCATTTCATTATTCCCAAGGGTATTCTATTAGTCGAATAATCACTTGTAATATCAATTGTAAATTTCATAATTATGGAATGCATAATGCCGAACATCATAACCACATAGTCAAGGCATCGTTCCAAGGATACAAATAAGATTTCATCAAGGCCTTGTGCCAAGACACTATTTTCACTCTTGAGAACTACCAATGCATCGATCAGATATATACGACTCCACCCTTCACTTAGTATGTCCTATTCATTCCACATATTAAATTTTTGAAACATAACATAAAAATATGTATTAAAACTAGCATACAAAATGTTAATACATTAACTATAAACAAGGAATGGTTGAAAAATAACACATCCACAGTCAAACATATCCCAAAACCTTAAATAATATAATGAATATTTGTATAATAATAAATCAACTTCAAAAATGTAAAAAATCTATTAAATGATGTTGACATATTAAAAATCCATACTATTTGAGAGAAATATATCTTTCTATTTTGAAATCATTTTAAAGTCATGTAATTATAAAAGAAAATATTTATTTTGAAAATTTTCTTATAATCTTGTAAGGGATGATTCAAAGGAGTTATAATAGCAGAGAATAAACACACCTTCCATATAAGTTAAAAGAACATTCTTACCTTAATTTGTCAAAATGGTCATAAAGTATCGTGTTTGGAAAACGATAGAAATATTCCTTTCAGACCATTTTATAAAAAGACAAAAAGGGTATAAATTAATTTAAACAATTGTATTGTAAATTGTAAAAATGTTTTTAAATACAATTTTAAAAACACAGATGTGGATGATAATGAGGTCCCAGAGGACACTAATGTAAAAACAACCTCAGATAATAAAGAGATTGTGAAATAAACCTCTAACGTGAACTTTTCCTTCATCAAGGGTACATTAAACTCATGTATAGTTGTTAAATCATTGTTATTAAATTGTAAATGAACCACATACATAAATATGATATCATATATGATCTTCTAATAGTTTATTGTTGATAATATTTTAGTAGTATCATTATTTTGGGAGTTAACTGATCTGTTTTCCTTTATATGTTTCATTACACAAGTCACATTGGTTATGGATAGTATGTATTTTATTCATATACAAAAATATATAATGTTTTTAAATATTATTTTTATCAATCAAATGAATTTTTTTCATGAACGGTTATGATGGGGAATTAATCTCGTCGCGTTTGTCCAAATGGTAATACGTACGTACGCACGAACGCTACTTCCATTTCATTTTTTAGGGAAAAAATACCAAATGATACATAGGAATATTATTATTTCTGTATAATATAACATTTTATATTTGTTACCTAAGTTCAGTAGCTCTATCCTTTATACGTTCCATTTATGGTATGAATGAATCATATCACTTTGTGGGGGCAGTACTCCACATTTTCTCAAATGAAATTATTGAATATATACAACATGAAAAGAATAAAAGAATGTTATAAAAAAAAGTTACTAAAGATTATAGATAAAATAAATAAAATAAATATCATATATAATTACAAATTCATCTTAATGGCCACCATAAGTGGTTTTAGTAGAAGATTGATCGTTTCGTGAGACAGTAGTTTGTCGTCCACAGAAACATTATGTTATAAACACATTAGATGGAGGTGTGTGTAAGTGTAGTTAAAATATTTATCATAAAAAAACATAGTATAATGAGCATACAAATCTTTTTATAAAATAATGTAATAAAGCGTGTTTTTGTTGTTAGAGAAGTAAAATAAAATAAAAGAGTGTAAGAGGAGATGTTACCATTAAATCAAGTAACTCCCTTTGTTTTGAACCAAAAGGCATAAATGATGTACCTTATTCCTAAGGTAAGGATTTTAATAGTAATAAAGGAATGTAGGAAAATTAATTAGGCATAGGGTGGAAGAGCCAAGGGGCTTGAGAAGTGTGTGAAATGGGTTAGTGGTGAGGGATTTTTGTAAGGGTGGGGGGGAGGGGCTCTTTATGAATGTTTGAAAGTATTATTTTATTATATAATTATTTTCGGTTTCTAAAGATTCAAAACTCATTACAGTCAAAGATATGATGAAATATGGTAAAAATAAAATAATTCCATAATAATTGGAGAGGTTTTGGGTATTATTTTAATTTTTATAATCTCATTTACTTAAATCATTCATTAATGAGGTAAGCACAACATCATTATTGTATCATAAATAATATTATTTATTTGATGTCTTTAAATTAAAAAAATACCATGATGTAGGAAATATGATTATATTTAAAATGAATATTAATAGATTAAATGATAAATTATATAACCCCTTGTAAAAATTATATTACTCAAAGATATATGATTATGTTATTTTTGACTTTACATTAAATTATTTAATATAATGTCTCATTATCCATCTCATGTGGCTCCATGGGGTCTGGAAATAGTCCCAAGGATGCCCATAGACAGACATGTATCAACCAATAGAAATAGGAAACATGTTAGGGATATTATATATTATAATAATATTATTATTTTACCCTTATTAACCAGATTTACCATTTAACCATGGTAAATAAAATATTTACTGAAATAAATATTCATAATGTCTAAAAAAGGTACCTATTTACACAATTAGAACTGCATTATTCTAAATCTGGAATCCATTTCTTAAAATTCAAAACATAGAAGTTTCTGAAATTAATTTAAAATTTATTTCTATTGTCAAAACAAAAATAATGTTTATAAAAAATAGAAACTATCAAAATATTGACACTTGTTTAGGTCCATTTTAAAGGGAAAATTACAGAAAATGAACTAAATAATATTAAATTAAAAAATATAATCTAATGATACTTTGAAACAACTAAATATTATAATGTAAAAATATAAATTATTTACATTAAAAAAATTATTTAATTAAAATTTAGAACTTTTTCACTATTCATAAAAAATTGAATGATTTCATAAAAGTAAAAAAAATTCACTCGAAGATAATTTTCATATTTCTAATCTAAAAATGAATCCATTTTGAAAACTATATTTTATAAAATTTAAAAAAATGTGTATTATAATTCATAACGGCTAGTTTGACTGGTCTTGGTGTGTTAGAATCTCAAAGATGCATATAGTGCAAGCTATTGAATTATTCAAATGGAAACGTACTATGGAGTCTTGGGGTGTTACATCGACCATCTTCACATGATATTTAATCTGTAGGTATATCCCATGCATGGGTGAGTAAAAAAATACTCAGTATGGAACTTGTAATGACATAGGAAAAATACCACTAAGGATAACATGTAGTATAATACAATGGAAAGGAAAAATTTACACCAAAATTAAAACACCTAATGTTTAGTTAATATGGTTAAATGAAACTAGTGTATTTCTAAACCATGTAGAGAAGTGTTTCTACTTATAGACTATAGATCACCTCGTCCCCCTTACACTAATAGTGTCGACACTGCACGAAGCGTCGATGGCTCACGGACCATCAGTGGAACACGGAGCGTCAATGGTTCATGATGCATTTGGGGAACCCGAAGCAGCATTGGAGGCTAGAGTAGTGATGGCGCCCAGAGCAATGGTGGCGGGCAGAGGGGAAATGGTGCCTGGGACGTCGATGATATATGGTGAAATAATGGCGCACGGGGTATCGATGGTTCATGGATCATCAATGGAACACATAGAGTAGATGGAATATAGATTATCAATGGTATACAGAGTGATAATGTTTTAGGAAGCATTAATGGGACATGCAGTACCCAATTCACTTAGTAACCAAGGTCAATTAGCCATAGCTAGCCAAAGGGTTTCACTCAGAGCATGATTCATTCGAGTGAAACTTCTCCTCAAGACATTAGGTCATAATCCAATTCCAACAAAAACACAATTTGAGTGTCCCAAATGGACCATAATGTGCAAAGGATACCATCACCACAAATCGATCGTCAAGAAGACACTTTGTTTGAATGATATGGCCAATTTAGTACAAAGGGGCTGGTTGGGCATGACCAGTCCCAGATCGACCAACCCATCCAAATATTTAATGACTCTCCTAGGACCAAACCAAATCATCCTGTTGGGCTAGAGGACAAGTCTACTGAGCTGATGGAGTGGAAAAAATTCCTCAGTTCGGCCCACTACGGGTATGCCGGTGTGTGTAGACCAGATGAGGTATGCCCTAGCTTTGTCTTCCGGGTCAGTGTAGTGCCTGACCACAGTTCATGCAGCAGACCTGACCCCCCCATACATACATCTAGATCAGATTTGGGCCCCTCTTCCATCATGGAATCGATCCGCATCCCTACTATGTAATGGCATCGAGCCACATCCCTGCTCCATCATGGCCTCTAGTCGCGGTCCTTTGGTTACAACCCATAGCTCCCGTCGCTATGAGCCCTAGACGTTTGGGTTATACTGACTATGTGGTTCGATCACCACCTCTTCTGTGGTTTTCAATAGGGTGATCATTTTCCTCCCCTGAACTGACACACGACCACCACCCAATGCCACTGGGTGCCACCTCCTTCATCGACCATAGGTGTCCCTAGTTCCATAAGTTTTTGTTTCTACTCCAGTGCTCTGTTTCCTGAAAAAAAATACACTACCACAATCCCCTAGTAGAAACCATCACTTCACTAGGCCATTATCCTCCTTTCTATAATTCAATGGGTCCAATCACATTCATATCCTCATGCAAAAAATTTTCGTGACCATGATGGTCCAACGACGAGGAACGCTATAAAAGGGGATAAAAGGATTACATAAAACACCCAATGAATGGATATTTTCCATGTTCATGTTGGGATTGATATATTCTTATTAGAATAATCACAAAGACAATAAGTGTAGAATAATAACCAAGATCTATTAACATAATCCCCACAATAATTATCCATCCCATAAGAAAAATTGAACCATGGATCAATTTATTCTTGTGTTGGTCAAAATATTTCTTTTGATTCAATGAAGTGAAAAATAAATCGCATCCCAAATGACACCATACCTTGATGATTGGATTAGTAATTGATAAATAATGTACGTATGTATTGTCATCGATCCTTGATCATGTAGTGTTCTTTATTGGGAGAGAGCTTTATTCTCATTGCCTCAGGGGCATTCTATGGTCATGGCGTTAAACATAAATTCATATGACATGGAATATTAAAAAGGGAAACTATATCTTTGTCAACTTGTAATGTTCAATAATTTTTTTTTGATATTTTAATGAAGTCGACATCCAAAATTTATCTTTCACCATAGAAATGCTTCATTTGAGGTTAGGCCCCGCTTGAGGAAATTTCATTGTTCTAGAGTCAACGTCACCCTCATATTTCTGATTCGGGCAGCTGTTTTGATGTTATTCCTAATTAATGAAGAAACCCCTTATAGATTATATTTAAAACATAACATTTTTCGATTTATCATTCTAGGAACACCAGGCCATGTATTTTTACTTTGTATTAGTGCCTCATCTCAAAATATTAACAATTAATTAAAAAAAATGAAAATCCAAGTCATAACAGTCTCCCCACATTACTGATTTACATCCCCAAATGGAAAAAAGACTACTTAAAAAGAATAAGGTACTCAACATAAATTTGAGATTCATGATCCCATGTTCTCTCCTGAAAATTAGAATGCCTCCACATAATTCTCACCTGATGAATCGACCAACCACGAACGATCTTCTCATGTCGATCCTCAATATCCACCGGGTACTCCACAAAAGATTCCCCATCATCAATTTCTAGCTCACCTCAGTTTATGACATGTGATGCATCATTAATGTTCCTCTCCAGTTATGACACATGGAATACATCATGCACTTGTTGTTACTAGAGGGGTTGACCTAGGTTTTATGCCACCTCCCCAAATATACACCAAATTTGAAAAGGGTCAATGTATCTCAGAGATAACTTTCCACCCCAGCCAAATCTCCGCAATCCCCATCGATGTGTGACTCGATAGAACACATTTCCTCCCACCTTGAACTATAATGGCCTATGCCTCCAATTAGCATACAATTTCTACTATCTCTATGCAGTCCTCAACCACACATGGATTATCTACACCTTCTCGGTGGTAGCCTATAACAACTATGGAACCATGAGTGCTAACTCTCCTAGGTCTATCCCGCATTGTATAAACCTATAATGTCACCCATACTAGGCATCGAATGGTTTCATACTAATGGTAGAGTGGTAGCTGTTATTGTATTCTAAATCTACCAGAGTTAGGTGATCCTCCCAACTATGACTAGATCTTAAGATGCAAGAAAAAAGCTTTTATTCATGAACATGGATGCTCCTCTCAGTCTGGCCAACCATTTTTGGATGAAACACTATTCTCAAGGGAAGATATGTCCCAAATTCCTCTTAGAATCCCTTACAAACCATGATGTGGGACATGATTCACGATCTGAGATGATCATTAATGGAACTCTGTATAGCCGAACAATCTCCTACACATTGAGGCAGCCCATAACTCTACTGAACATTACTCACAGACCAGTAGGTTGTGGGATAACATGTGGAATCATTCAATGATCATACATATGGTATCATGTACCCTGTATAAGAATGGTAAACCCATAAAAAAATACATAAATATCCCATCCCATATCCACTTTGGTAGCTCACGTGGTAGGTTGAATCCCACTAGAATATAGTGTTATTCATTCACTTGCTGACATGCGAGTCACTGAGAAATGAACTATAACACTTCCTTCATCATCCCAGGACACCAGAAATGATGTAAAAGGTCCTAATATATATTTTAAACTCTTGGATCTACCACCAAAGGGGAATTATGAATATACCTCAAGACCTCATCCCGCAACATGATAGGTACTGTTGTGTATCCTTTAATGAGAATGACATGCTCCCCACCATTCAAATATCCATAGGGTAATTTACTTTGGACATCTGGGAATTTAAATTTTCAAAGTGGGTGTCTCTGAGCTATGACTCCATTACTCATTGTAAAAGTGGATGGGTGAAAACAATCGATTGGAAGGATTATTCTTCATCTTCATCGACAAATGATATCTATAACACAACCAACTGCTCCAACTCCCCACTCAACATATGAAATCTAGATCTCGTTATTAGAGAATATTCCACCACTTTCCCCTTCCCTAGAGTATAGAAAATATCAGTGTCATAGTCCGGGAAGAACTCATTCCATAATCTCTCTCTCATGATTATATCCTTTTGAGAGAAGATTTAGGTGAGACACTAGTGTTCAGAGTAGACATTAAACCTCTCACCCAACATGTATTGTTGACCCATCATTAATGTTAATACTACCACAACTACCATATGATCATGGGCCTCATAGTTTTTTTCATATTTCCTCAGCTAGTGTGATCCATAGAGAATCACTTGCTTCCACTCAATTAGGACACAACCAATACCATTACATAATGAATCACAGAACACCACGTACTCAACACCCACATTTAATAATCTTAGAATAGGATCACTCATCAATATCTGCATCTAGATATTGAAATCACATCTTCCATTTCATGGCCCACATAAAAGTCCTCCCATTTTACGTCATGGAAACAAGGGTGCTTCTACTATTGAAATATTTCGTAGAAACCATTAATAGTACCCATCTAATCCAAGGAAACCTCGGACCTCGATAACATTCATTGGTGGACCCCAAGATTTTCTCGTCTCTATCTTTGTCGGATCTACTAGTACTCCATCCTGTGAAGTTAAGTGTCCTAGGAAGTAGACCACCCAAATACAAAACTAACACTTTAAGAGCTTCTAATATAGATAGTTATCTTGGAGTGTGTCTAGGACCATCCTCAGGTGTATCATTTTCTCCTCCTTGTACTCCAAGTAGACTAGGATGTCATTAATGAAGACCACAATGAACCTATATATGTAAGGTTGGAAGATCCTATTCATGAGTCCCATGAATAGTAATGTGGTGTTTGTCATGCCAAATGACATTATTATATACTCATAGTGTTCATATTGAAAACTTAAGGATATCTTCAGTACATAATCATCTCATAATTAAAGATAGCAGTAGATATATCTAAGGTATATACTTGAGGACCACCACACTCCCTTCAGATAGACGAAGTGGTTGTATATCTTTATATGTGGATATATGTTTTTCATGGTCACCTGTTCTTGGTTCCCGAAGTCCACACATAATCATAATCTTCAGTCGTCCATCATGGCAAACAAAACACGGGCTTCTTAGGGTGAAACACTGGGTCACATAAATCCCTTACTTTATAGGTCCTCCAGATGTAACATCAACTCATGAAGCTCCATGTGATTCACCCAATATTTTGGTGTAGATATCGATGTCGTCCCAGTGTACAAATCAATTTAGAATTCTATATCCCTTCAGGGAGGTAATACAGGGAAATACTCATGAAAGACATCCTTAAAATAAAACAGCACAATAAGACATTGAGAAATCATATCATACACTACATTGAGGGTCATCTTATCCAGCTAGTTTTTGGTCAGATGCACCCTCCTATGTTTGAGTTAATCATACGTGGCTTGGATTCTCTGTTCACCAATAAAGGAAAAACTTACCCAATATCCATGGACACCCAATATAGTGCACCTAAAATAGTAACTATGGGCATGAACTTTGGATAACCAATCCTTTATGGGAATGACAGTGTAAGGCCTCTACACTACCATTAAGAGATCCTAATGGAAACACATCCTTCCTAGAGTTAGATAACATGGTCAGCACTAGTGTTTAGTCATACAATCTCCCATCAAAGGTGTCAGATTGTTGGGATCAATTCAATTGTTCCACTATAATCTCCGAGCCTCAAATAAGGGACATGGAGAGAAAAAAGATACTCGCACCAATGTATATCAAAACAACAGATATGGTGGAAATGATATAGATCATACCTCTTATCATTTTTGGAGCACCAGGGTTATAATCCTTCATATCTTGATGTTGTCATCATCCTTTTACACTATATCCCTGAGCCTGTGGTAGACCACATGGGGGTTGTGGTGGTAGTACCATGAACATCTTCCCACCTCCTATTGGTTGTCCATCTCCCCTTCTATGCATGATGCCTGGAAGAACACCCTATTACCTTATTCGCCTATGCTTCATAGGTCTCATGACCATCTGGTGATCATCTTAATTGTTATTTGGTCAATCTCGAGACATGCAACCCTAACATCCACACATGTAACACAATATATCCTTCAGCTGACTCGGTATTCCCTAGGATCCTTGCACCTCTAACCCCATGTCACAGGGTCATCCTTTGAACTTTCTGATCTACGTAGATCTCTGTGACAGTTGTCAGCTACATACTGCTGAAGAACCAACATCTTGGTGCATGTTGGTAGCTCTTACTACTGGCATCTACTCCAATAGAAATCTAGCGATGAGAAGAGTTCTTTATAGTACCCCCATATTTGTTTAGATTCTAAGAGACATGATGGAATCCCTACTATTTCTGTTTATCCCTTTTTTGGGTTCTATGTCTTGAATAATGAGCCCTACACATTACTTATAGAGTTACGAGAAGGATCTGTAAATATCTCTATGTAATCCACCGCTGTCTGACTTCCCAACTGATGATGCAGTAACGCTTGTATATTCAAGGATCACAATATTGTTGGTAGGAAATCCTTCATTAAGATACTCTCAATTTCTATCCATGTGAGGATTTCCTCCTCTTCTATCTATATCACTATGCTCCACATTCTCATCATTGATCCATGTAGAATAATCATGGCTGGAACTACCTTTTGGTCATTATGTGTCCTCATTAGGCATAAGAAAAATGTCACATCCTCTAGATAATCCTCGGGTACCATAGGGTTCACCTAACCCCTAAACCAGGGAGGTCTTTACTTCTGGAATTAACGCAACACATTTATACTATGTGCATCCTCTATCGGTAATGCTGGTAGAAACTGATGCTCTTAGAGTAGTGGTATTACTAGTACACTACCCATGGTGTAATATTAGGAACATGTTCTTCTATCGACACCTCATTTCTAGGTGGATCATCCTCATTATCATATATCAGAATCCTATAAAGTTGTTGGCGTGTAGGAATCCTAAAAATTATTCAGACATACTATAAAAAATAGAATATTCCTAGTGAGGTAGAACGGACTCAAGAAGGACATGAGAACACAATCACTTGTATATGATGAATGCACTATTTATATTTCCCGACAACTATTTTTTCATGTATTGAGTCAAAATGTAGAATTTAGTGTCCGGCTGTATAGATACATCTACCGCTGCACCAACACTAAATTACTTAGCCTAAAATAAAAACACAAAATAGTCAGTACAATTTTCCCAAACCACTCTCATAGACACTTGGATCATGAAGTGGAACCAAATTCCCCTGATATAACAAGTTCTTGACCCATCCCCTAGTGCATGTACCATGAAATCTTAAATCCCACCTCCAAAAGGCCATTGGATGGATACGAGCACTACATATCCAAATCCCACATATGGGAGTCATTTTTCTACGAACCTGTACACATGCACCCACCCCGATGAAAAAGTTATGAACTGAAAACACTATGCGAAAATTCATTCATACCACTAAAACACCCAGATAGAGTAAGAGTACAAAACTAAAAAGTAAACTGTTCCAAATGCAATACCAAACAAAAGGAAAAGTACAATCTCCTGAAACTCGTCAGTATAAACCTGACCTGATTGGTACGTATAGAAAAAAATATCTAACTTCACTAAAGTAATACTCATATGTTGGGCCTATCTCTATGTACCACCTAGCCTCGGTCCATCAAGGACTCTATCAAAGATTCGATCATCTGTATAAGACACGACACATGCATGCATATCCACTAAAGGGGTGTGTAAAACAATACTTGGTAGGGACCTATAAACATAGAAGAAAAATGATATTGTGGATTATAGGAATTATAAAATAATATAAACACACAATGTATACCACAAATGAAACTCCCAAAGTCTCTTCAATACAGTCATCTCACACAGGTATAAGTCTAAAACATGAAGATAAGGAAATCTAGATTTATCACATAGGGCTTTTAATCTCCATAGAAATTAGTAGTGTCGACGGAATATATATATAAATAATGGAACACGTATTTTTTATTGCTCATGGAGCATTATTATAAGGCCCCAGCCTTAAACATTACTTAATATTGAGTTATTAAAAGATTAAACATTGGGGATTTTTTCAGGTTTAGAGTTTTAGAGAATTAGATCGTAAAACATGCATTTCATACCACATTTAAACAAAGTGGTTACATAAAATAATGTACTCATTTTCCCATCAGCGGAATCATATTTAAAATAAAACATGGATTTTTTTCTTGACACTTGCTTTACACTATCATCATGTCATGTACCCTTCCCTTGACCCATGAAAAACATTTCAAAAACATGGGATGAGCATAAAAAGCTCAATATGGGATATAAAAATATCCAAAGGAAACATGAGTACATATATACATAAGAATGAAATCATAATTTACCAATAAAACATAAGCACATTAACATAACTCATCAAATCATGAATAAATCATAGAAAACATAAGGCATAAAGGAAACTTGAGGCATTCATAACATTCTTACGTAGGGAGTAACCCACTTGGTTATGTTTGGAATACCCATCACAATATATTCCCTAAATCTCTTCAGAGAAACCTCAACATTTAACCCCTTCGCATTACGCAATGCATTGGAGAGCTATATCGGGCTCACCCTCCTTTAGTTTATCGTGGAACCTTCCATCTTCATAACAATGCCCAAGAACCATAACATAATCGTATCACATAAAACATGCATAATGAAAACATAACATTTCCACTTTTCAATCACATGATATCAATACAACACATTGATATTAAAAAATTATGAAAACCATTTTCAATACCGAAATAAAAGAAAATTAAAACATGGTATTTTTTTTTCATTAAAAAATGTTATGGCTTGTAGAGGAAGCCGAAACTCAAATAATGGTCACGGCGGCGGAGAAGTCATTGTCGCCGCATACGTACGACAAAAACATTCCCATTTGTCATTTAGTAAAACGCTTCATATAAATAAAATTCCTTTTGGATAAACATAAATTTCAAAGGGGTTTTTACACCGTATAAAATAAGGATGTGTATAAAACAAAATATGCCTCAATGAAAGGAGATTGAGATGAAGTCCCATACCTCGGGTCTGACTTGACTCGAATGTTCTTTAACCTCCTGAATAATAAACTTGAGTTAATTTATACTTTCTTAAGAAACATTTTCAAGTTAATTATTCCTTTTATATCACTTATTACCATTTCATGAACACTATGTAATTATTTAAGTTAATAACGGCCGTTTTAACGATCATTGGTACTTGAGTCAAAAATGAACTTCATATATTTACAAGTTGTTGACGTAGTCAAATATCCATTATCTCAAGAATTATATTCATGATGTAGATGACATATATATCATATATATCCAGTATATACATTTATTTATAATATTACATAATCATTTAAAAGTTAAAAAATGAAATACACCATTCATGGAGACGGTACGACGCATGAACGCTACTTTCATTTCTATGTCATATTAATGGAATTAAAAATAAATGAGATATATGTATATTTTAATTCCAAATTTATATTCATCATTTATATGTAACATAATTCATATATATCCATTATATATATGTACTCATAATAGTACATTACATTTGGGGAAAAGAAATGAAATGCACCGTTCATGGAGACGGTAAGCAGTACGTACGAATGAACACTACTTTCATTTCTATCTCATAATTTAATGGAATTAAAACATAATGATACATAATAGTTTTATAATTATAGTATGGTTTGATATATAATATCATTAAATCTATCCTTTATATGTACCACATATGGTATTAACGAATCAAATCACTTTGAGGGGGGTGGTAGTCCGCACTTTCTAAAATGAAGATATCGCGTATACCCATATTGGAAGCCATAAAGGTATGCCATAAATTAAAAATATAGAAGATTAAGGAAAATGTAAATATATTATATACCATATATAAATACAGTGACATCTTAATGTCCACCTTTGAAGGTGTTAGAAGAATATTGAACAATCATCATTTCGTGAGGCAGAAATTCGCTATCCACAAAAACTGTATGTTCTTTAACCATTAGATGTAGGTGTGTGTTAGTGTAGATTGAATACTCATTATAACAACATCCTAGTATATTTAAGATACTGTATTTGTTACAAATGAAAGGAATAAAATGAGTTTAGAGGGTTGGAGAAGCAAAATAATACATAAGAACACAAGAGAAAACACTACCTTTAAAACGGGTAACTCTTTTTGATTTGAGATCAAAGGATTAATTGGGAATACATCATCCCAAAGTGAGGTTTCTAAGAGTTATAGAGGGATTTGGAAAGACAAAATGACCAGGGGTTGGCCGAGCCACAGGCTTTGGAAGTGTGGGTAAGGTGGTAGAGGTGGGGGACTTTTATAAGAGGAAGGAGGGGCACTCTTGGAAAGGTATAAAAGGATACTTTATTATAAAATTATTTTCGGATTAAAAAGGTCCCACAAAGATATAATTCGAGGATAAGGTGATAAGATTTCGAAATATACCAATCCAATAGGTTTTTGACAAGTGTAGGTCTTAGATTTTACATTATCTTTTCATTTTATTTAAATCGTTAAATAATGTGGTAAGCACTGCATCATCATGGTGTCATAAATAATTTAATTTATTTAGTGTCTTAAAATTATAAAAAAAAATTCATGACGTAGGAAATCGTTTTAGATTTCTAATGAGTATTTATAGTCAAAAATCGGGTATGTATATCCCCATGTAAAAATTGTTTTAGTAAAACAACTCATGTTTGTGACATTTTTACTTTAACATTAAATAAAAAGATATTAATGTCATTTTACTTACAAAGTGGCTCCATGTGGTCCCCAAGTTGACACATGGATTTTTTTGGTCGGCCATGACACATAAAATAAGGTTAGGACATGTGTCAAGTTCATTTCATATTATTAAAACACTATTCTTACCTTAAATTACACTAATTACCTCTAATCGCGATTTAATACATAAAAGTTACTATTCACCAAAAAATTATTTTAATCCCATTGAACCACATTTTAATTCTTAATGACAACAATGAATTTCAGATTTTTGAAATTCAAAACACAGAGGTGGTAAAATTTCATTTAATCGAAAAGTCAGTTTTTTAAGTAACACTTAGTGGTTTCACTATTCATAAAAAATTGAAGTTTTTCAGAAAAATACCAAAACATCACCCTAAGATATATTTGATATTCCGAATTCAAAAATGATGTCTATTTTAAAAAATTAAAAACATATAAGTTATATTAATTAATTTAATAATTAATTCCCGCTGTCAGAGCAAATAGCATGTTTTTAGGAAACAATAAATATCAAAAGATTGACAATAGTTTATGTCCAATTTCAAAGTAAAATTAATTCCAACAACCACTATTGTATTAAATGGTAATAATATATTCATATTAAACTTTAAAACCAATTCAAAAGATAACCTAATAATCTAAAAAAATTAGATTAAAACAAGGTTTAGAATTAAAATACAACATTTTTCACTACTCATTAAAAAAATGAACTTTATCAGAAAAATACCAAAAATTTACACAAAGTAAATTTTGATGCCCTAATTCTAAAGAATAGTTTTATTTGGTCCAATAGAATGTATAAGAGTGACCAAAACTACATTTAATGATGATTCACCATCAAAAGGTGATAAGTGAACCTTTAGTGAAAATCAGGGTATATATGCCTAAAATAGAATTCATTCCGTATTTTAAGCCTCTATATTTTATTGAATAAATGTAAAAACATTTAAAAAACATATATAATCATATTTTATTTATTTCTATCCATTTCCGCCAATACAATGGCTATGTGTTAACTACCATCCAAAATAATATTATTTTATTACTAGTGTGCAACGTAAGATTTCAATGAAACTATTTGTTGCGTATCGGGTACGCTATCGAACATATAAACCCCTTTAAAGTAAAATTAATATTTAATTAATAAATATTAATAAATATGAAAATGCTTTATTCTTTATTTATCTGGGATGTTACATCCTTCCCCCCTTTTGGGAATTGCGTCCTCGCAATTTTATTCACTTATCAATATAAGTGGGGATATTTATCCCACATAGAATTTTCAGATTCCCACGTTGCCTCTTCAACCATATGGTTTTCCAAAAAAACCATTACCTGATGAATTACCTTATTTCACAACACTTTCTCTCTTCGGTTAAGAATCTGGACTGGTTATTCTTCATAAGAGAGATTCTCTTCCAACTGAACTACCTCTGGGCTCAAAACATGACATGGATCTGGCATATACATCCTTAACATTGAAACATGAAAAACATTGTGTACCTGATATAGACTCAGAGTTTAAGGCACTCGGTATGCAACTGATCCAACTTTCACCAGAATTTCACATGGTCCAATGAACCTTGGACTCATATTTCCTTTCTTACCAAATCACATCACACTTTTCCATGGAGAAACTTTGAGAAAGACATGATAATCTTCCTCGAAAGATAGATCCTTCCTCCAGTTATCCACATAACTCTTATGCCTGATCTGAGCTGTTCTCACGTGTTTCTGAATCAACTAAACTTTTTCTGCCATCTCTTCTACCAATTATGGTCCCATCAACTTCCTTTCTCCCACTTCATCCCAGAAAGCTGGAGTACGACACCGCTTCCAATATAATTCCTCAAAAAGTGACATCTGTATACTGGAATGAAAACAATTATTATATGAAAACTCAACCAAAGAAAGATGTTGGTCCTGACTTTGCTGATAATCCATCGAACAAGAACGTAGCATATCTTCCAATGTCTGAATCGTTCATTCTGACTGCCCATCTGATTGAGGATGAAAAGATGTACTAAACTTCAATTCAGTACCCAACGACTTCTGAAGTCCATTCCAAAAGTTATAAGTGAACCTCAGATCACGGTCAGATAAAATAGAGAGAGGAACTCCATGTAACCTGACTATCTCTTTATGATACAAATGGGAATGTTGATCTAGGGAAAATGTATCTCATATGGCATGGAAATGATCAGATTTAGTCAAGCGATCAACAATAACCTAGATTGCATTATTATCTCGAGGTGTCTTCGACAATCCCACAATGAAGTCCATGGATATATTTTCCCATTTCCACTCTGGCACTGGTAAATGATGAAGCGTCCCTTTTGGTAACTTCCACTCTACTTTAACCTGTTGAAAAGTCAAACACATCACAGTAAAATCGGCAATATCTCTTTTCATTTCATCCCACCAGTAATTCTCCCGTAGATCTCTGTACATCTTAGTACTGCCAGGATGAACTGAAAACGGAGAACTATGAGCTTCACATAACAAATCTAGCTTCAATTGTGAATCACAAGGGACACACAATCTCTTCCAAAATCTCAAAACACAATCATTATTAATGTTGAATTCTAGAAACATACCCTTCTGAACCAGCTCTACCTTTTTCGGCAACTCACTATCTTGCTTCTGTGCATGCTTGATTCTGTCTGATAGAGAATATTTCACTGATTCCTGAAACAAAACAGAAAAACATCCTACACCAAAAACTTCTATGACAAAGTTCATCGAATCCTTAACCAAAGGATCACGTTCCAAACACAACATTGTTAATGAAGCATGACTTTTTCGACTCAAAGCATCAGCCACTTTATTTGATTTTCCCGGATGGAAATGAATTGTACAATCATAATCCTTGATTAATTCTAGCCATCTCCTCTGTCTCATGTTCAATTATTTCTGAGTAAATATATAAATTAAACTTTTGTGATTGGTATATATTTCACACTTTACTCCATACAAATGATGCCTCCAAATTTTTAAATCAAAAACAAAAACAACTAATTCCAAATCATTTTTAGGGTAATTGACCTCATAAGTATTCAACTGTCATGAAGCATAAGAAATTACCTAATCATTTCTCATAAGGAAAAAACCATGTCCCTTTAATGCATCATCACTGTATATAAAAAACTCACCATTCCTGTAAGGTAGTTCCAAAACTGGAGCATTCACCAATCTACTTTTCAGTTCCTGAAAACAATCATCACATTCTTTTGTCCAGATAATCATAACACCCTTCCGAGTTAGCTTAGTCATTGGAATAGATAACCATGAAAAAGCTTCAACAAAACATCAGTAGTAACCTGCCAAACCATGAAAACTACGGATCTCGGTTACATTTGTCGGTCATGGCCATTCTTCAACAACTTTTTTTTAACATGATCAATAATTATGCCATCTTTAGAAACAATATGACCAAGGAATGAAATTTATTGCAACCAAATATCACACTTTCTGAATTTCCCATAAAATTTATTTTCATTTAAGGTTTGGAAAATAACACTTAAATGTCTTTCATGCTCCTCTTTACTTTTAGAAAACACCTAATATCATCAATAAAAAAACCAACATTTTTCACCTAATTCAACTGAGCCATCACTCCAACAAACTGTTTAGTTCTGATTCTGAACATCTCAGGATACTAATTTGAAAGGTAATTTCCCTCTGTAGGCCTTCCCAGAAAAGCTATTTTGTTTCCACTATGAAAAACCATTCTTAACATTGAAATATCTTAGGCAAAGCAACACTGTAATCTTGAAATGCTATATCATTTCAATCATACCATAAATTAATTTATAATTTAACAATTTTCCAACTCTTAAAGTTGTCTAAACTGACCTCTGATACCAACTATAAGGCCCCATCCTTAAACCTTACTTAATATTGATTTATTACACGATTAATCATTGAGGATATTTTCAGGTTTAGAGTATTTGAGAATTAGATCATAAAACATGCATTACATACCACATTTAAACAAAGTGGTTACATAAAATATAGTACTCATTTTTCCCATCATCGGAAACATATTTAAAATAAATAATGGATTCTTTCTTGACACTTCCTTGACAATATCATCATATCATGTACCCTTCCCTTGACCTGTGAAAAACATTTCAAAAACTTGGGATGAGCATAAAAAGCTTAGTAATGGATATAAAAATTTGGAAAGGAAACATGAGTACATATATACATAATAATGAAATCATACATTACCCATAAAACATAACACATTAACGTACATCATCAATTCATGAATAAATCATAGAAATCATAAGGCATAAAGGCAACTTGAGGCATTCATAACATTCTTACGTAGGGAGTAACCCTCTTGGTTACGTTTGGAATACCCATCACAGTATATTCCCTAAATCTCTTCGGAGAAACCTCAATATTTAACCCCTTTGCATCACCCAATGCATTGGAGAGCTATATTGGGCTCACCCTCCCTTAGTTTATCACGGAACCACCCTTCATCATAACAATTCCCAAGAACCATAACATAATCGTATCACATAAAATATGCATAATGGAAACATAACATTTCCACTTTCCAATCACAAGATATCAATAAAACAAATTGATATAAAAACATTATGAAAACAGTTATCAATACTGAATTAAAAGAAAAGTGAATATAGTATTTATTTTTTCATTAAAAAAGGTATGGCTTGTATAGGAATCCAAAACTCAAATAATGGTCATGGTGGCGGAGAAGTCGTTGTCGCCGCATACGTACGACAAAAACATTCCCTTTTGTAGTTTAGTAAAATGCTTCATATAAAAAAGATTCCATTTTAATAAATGTAAAATTTAAAGGGGTTTATACACCGTATAAAAGAAGGTTGTGTATTAAACAAAATATTCTTCAATGAATGGAGATTGAGAAAAAGTCCCATACCTCGGGTCTGACTTGACTCGAATGTTCTTTAACCTCCTGAATAATAAACATGAGTTAATTTCTACTTTCTTAAGAACATTTTTCAAGTTCATTATTCCTTTTATATAACTTTTTACCATGTCATTAACACTATGTAATTATTTATGTTAATAACGTTCATTTTAACGATCATTGGTACTTGAGTAAAAAATGATCTTCTTATATTTACAAGTTGTTCACATAGTCAAATATACATTATCTCAAGAATGATATTAATGATGTAGATTCCATATATATCATATATATCCAGTATATACATGAATTTATAATATTAAATAATCATTCAGAGGTAAGAAATGAAATGCACCGTTCTTGGAGACGGTAAGCCGTACGTACGCATGAACGCTACTTTCATTTCTATGTCATATTTATGGAATTAAAACTACATGAGAGACATGTATATTTTAATTCAAGAATTATATTAATAATTTATATGTAACATAAATCATATATATCCATTATATATATGTACTTATAATAGTTAATTACATTTTTGGATAAGAAATGAAATGCACCGTTCATGGAGACGGTAAGTCGTACGTACGCATGAACGCTACATTCATTTCTATCTCATATTGTAATGGAATTAAAACATAATGATACATAATAGTATTATAATTCCAGTATGGTATCATATATAATATCATTAAATCTATCCTTTATACGTACCACATATGGTATTAACGAATCAAATCACTTTGAGGGGGCGGTAGTCCACACTTCCTAAAATGATGATATCGCGTATACCCATAATGGAAGCCATAAAGGTATGACATAAATGAAAAATACAGAAGCTTAAGGAAAACATAAATATATTATATATCATATATAAAGACAGTGACATCTTAATGGCCACATTTGAAGGTTTTAGAAGAATATTGAACAATCATCGTTTTGTGAGGTAGAAATTCACCATCCACAAAAACAGTATGTTATTTAACCATTAGAAGTAGGTGTGTGTAAGAATAGCTCGAATCATTATTATAAAAAAATCCTAGTATATTTATGATACAATTGTTTTTGGATAAGAAAGGAATAAAAAGATATTAGTGGGTTGGAGAAGAAAAAAAAACATAAGAACACAAGAGAAAACACTACCTTTAAAATGTGTAACTCCTTTTGATTTGAGATCAAAGGATTCCTTGGGAAGACTTATTCCCAAACTGAGGCTTCTAAGAGTTATAGAGGGATTTGTAGAGACAAAATGAGCAGGTTTTGGCCGAGACAAAGGCTTTGGATGTGTGGGTAAGGTGGTAGAGGTGGGGGCCTTTTATTAGAGGACAGGAGGGGCACTCTTGGAAAGGTATAAAAGGATACTTTATTATAAAATGATTTTTGGATTTAAAAGGTCTCAAATTGATATAATTCGAGTATAAGGTGATAAGGGTTCTATATATACCCATCCAATAGGTTTTTGTCATGTTTAGGTCTTGTATTTTACATTATCTTTTCATTTTATTTAAATCGTTAAATAATGTGGTAATCGCTGCATCATCATGGTGTCATAAATAATTTAATTTATTTCATTTCTAAAAATTATAAAAAAATATCATGATATAGGAAGTATTTTTAGATTTCTAATGACTAGTTATAGTCAAACATATGGCTTTTATAACCCCATTGAAAAACTGATTTAGTAAAACAACTCATGTGTGTGACATTTTTACTTTAACATTAAATAAAAAGATATTAATGTCATTTTCCTGACAAAGTGGCTCCATGGGGTCCCCAAGTTGACCCATGGATTTTATTGGTCTGCCATGACACATCCAATAATGGTAGTACATGTGTCATGATGATTTCATATTATTAAAATAGTATTCTTACCTTAAATTACACAAATTACCTCTAAGCGCGATTAAAAACATAAAAGTTACTATTCAAAATAAATTATTTTAATCCCATTGAACCACATTTTAATTTTTAATGACAACCATGTATGTTGGATTTTTGAAATTCAAAACACAGAGGTGGAAAAATTTCATTTAAACGAAAAATCAGTTTTTTAAGTACCACTTTGTGGTTTCACAATTCATCAAAAATTGAAGTTGTTCAGAAAAATAGAAAAACATCACCCTAAGATATATTTGATATTCCGAATTCAAAAATGATATCTATTTTACAAAATTCAATAAATATAAGTTAAATTAATTAATTTAATAATTAATTCCCTCTTTCATAGAAAATAGCGTGTTTTTATGAAGCAATAAGTATCAAAAGATTGTCACTAGATTATGTCCAATTTCAAAGTGAAATTATTTCCAAAGACCACTATTGGATTAAATGTTAAAAATATATTCATATTATACTTTAAAACCAATTCAAAAGATAATATAATCATATAAATAAATTATATTAAAACGAGGTTTTGAATTAAAATACAAAATTTTTCACTACTCATTAAAAAATTGGACTTTATCAGAAAAATACCAATAATTTACACAAAGCAAATTTTGATGTCCTGATTCTAAAAAATAGTATTATTTGGTGCTATAGAATGTATAATAGTGACCAAAACTATATTTAATGACAGATCACCATCAAAAGGTGATAAGTGAACCTTTAGTGAAAATTAGGGTATATATGCCTAAAATTGAATTCTTTCCGTATTTTAAGACTTTATCTTTTATTTGTTAAATATAAAAACATTTAAAAAACATATATAATCATATTTTAGTTATTTCTATACATTCCCGCCAATACAATGGTTATGTGTTAACTACCATTTAAAATAATATTATTTTATCACTAGTGTGCAATGTAAGATTTCAATGAACCTCTTTATTGGTATCAGGTATGCTATCAAACATAGCAACCCCTTTAAAGTAAAATTAATATTTAATTCGTAAATATTAATAAATATGAAAATTATTTATTCTTTATTTACCTGGGATGTTACAATTAGTGGTGCATAGAGCACCAATGGTACACATAGCATCAGTGGTGTTTGAAGCGGTGATGGTACATGGGATGTCGATGGCACACAATGCATCAATTTCAAATAGAACATTAGTGGAACACAAAGTTGTGATGGAACACCATGTTTCAATTGAACATGGATTGTCAATGGAACAAATATCATCAATGGTTCATGCATCTCCTATGTCATATGGTTAGAAGGAAGATATAGCCATAGCCAAACATAGTATTCTGCTCGTATGGAACTTATCCAGGGAGAACCTACTCCTGAAACCATCAGGTTTTAATCCAATTTCTGAAAAACACAATTAGATTATCCTAAAAGGACCATCTAGGAATGAGGGTCACAATACCAAAAAAAATCTTGTTAATAGGACACACAATTTGAACGATATGGTCAATTTATTAAAAAGGGTCTTGTCCAGGGCTGACCCAACCCGACTCGCTGGGCCGTTGAAGTACACTGACTTCCTCAGTTTGGCCTACTGTGTACGATTCGGTGTGTCTGCAGCATACACGACCTTCCATGGACTTATCTACCCACTCAACATTGTGTCAGACCACAGTTAATGGGTTTAACACACCATCTCACACACACTTGTGGCTCTGACATTGGTCCCTCGTCCGACGAGGCTTCAAGCCATGTCCTTTCTCTACCGAGACATCTAGCCATGGCCCTTCAGTTTCCACTTGTGTCCTCCACTACAATAGGACCTAAACAGTCTAGAAATTCCACACACATGGTCTGTCCACCACTACTTATGTGATCATCGTCGAGGTAACCTCCATCCTCTGCCACACCCACACGTAGCCACTACCACGTCCCCTCAGGCCCTGTCCTGCATCACCGCCACTACCGGCTACTAGAGGCACTAGTTATATGGGTCACTACTGCTACTCTAATGTTTTCTTGAAATGAGTCAACTACAGTGATCATCTAGTCAAAACATTCACTCCCCTATGCCTTCATAATCCTTTCTATAACTCTGGGGGTCCAATCGCATTCAGAGCTTCCTAGAAAATTACACCTTGAAACTGAGGGTCCAAAATTAAGGAACAACAATAACATGGATAGAAGGATCACATAAAACACCCTAATAATATATCATATCCTTTTTCATGTCAGGTTTTATAAATTATTATTAGCATAATTATAAAGAAAATAACAGTAGAATAATCACCAATATCTATTCCATTTAATCCCATAATAATTATCAAACCACAGATCAACCTATTCTAGGGTTGGCCCTCATTTTTCGATTGATTATAATAAGGATAAAATTATTAATAAAGTGATCAAAACCATACCTCAAGGGTTGGATAAGTCTTTTAATGAAGAATGGAGTTATGTGTCATAGTTGATCCTCGATCCACCGACATTAGTCATTAAGATGGAGGTTCTTTCTCTTTGCCTCAGTGGATGTACATGAATATGGTGATGACCATGAATTCCTCTAACATGGATAATTAAAAAGAGAAATCGTCATTGTATTTACACATAACCCACAATTATGTTTTTATTGTATATTTTAATGATGTCTACGTCCAAAATCTAACATTCACCCTTGACCCACACTAGTCGAGTTTAGGCCCTGCCTAAGGTAATGTTGATATTATGGGCACAAATGTGACCTTAGTTTTTTATTTGTACAAATGTTTTGATGTCATTAAATTTTAATGAATCACCCCTCTCGTTTTATAAAAACCACAACATTTTTCTACGTATCATTTAGCACACACTGGGCATCAGTATTTCATGTCTTCATAGATCCCTTTCTTTGAATTTTAGAAATTATTTTATAAAATTTAAATGAGAGAAAATCCAAGACATTATTGGGGGGATATTTTCCATGGTGGATTGGTATATACATCTTAGAGGATGCAATATTTATAGTTTTATAAAACATGGGGAGAGTCCATTATATTATTCACTGATTTTTATTTTTCAACTATATTGATAAACATATATAAGTAAATAAATAAATAGAGTATGGGATGTGTATTTGGAGAATAAAAAATCCCCACAACAAGACGAATGATATATTTTTCATATATTGTTAGTTGATGGAAATGATATTTCTCTTCAACACAATTTTTGAAAAAAAAATTAAAATGAATGTAGAAAAAAAACAAAATTCAATGTCATGCTGATTCATTTTATATGATTACTTTTAATCTGATCCCACTTTTTTGGGGTAATAGAGTCATGAAATAGATAAAGAGATATTTTTTTGTTTTTCTTTTGATATCATGCATTTGATTTTATGTTAAAACTGATTTTTGAGATTTAGTTGTTTCCCCAACCTACTCTAAAGATAGTGATTCATTTTAACCATAAAATTAATCCATCAGGATCATTTCTTATTTATTAATTTATGCTTTGGAGATGCTAGATACCATTGAAGGTAATGGTATTTCACATTCTCATGATGTATGCTATGAACATTATATAGAATAGTACACTAATTATAACCAATAATATTAAAAGTGATGTTAATTGGAAATGGAATGATTATTAATAATGAATCGAAAAATAAAAATGTATAAATAAAAAATATTGGATATTTCCATGGATAAAGTTAAAATATTTGGTTGATTTTTCTTATTTGGAACATGATAAGTTATGGAATGTTATAATGTCATGTCAAAAGAAATTTTTACCGAATTTAATCAATTTCATTAAATGATATTAAATGTAAGGCATGGTATGTTGAGAATACTTTTTAGTATATTTAGATTATATCCTTGAAGAAAAATATGAATTAATTATTTTATGTTTTGATACATGAATTTATTATATTTATTTTTTATATTCAATTACATTTATTTTGGGAAAATTTTGTTAATTCATTACAATAATATTAATACTTTGTTCATATTTTGAAGAATGAAATATTTTTTATATATTATGGTAATTTGTCCAAATGAGATAAGGAATTATACTAGAAGATGGATTCTCATGATTATTTATGATAATAGGATGCTTCATATATTCTAAACCGATGAATTGGGATGAAAAGGGAGTCAATTACTGGAAACTAGTATGTTTGAGACCAAAACCAATTCAGGGCATATAACTGGTTTATCGATTATATCCAATTCTGGTCCTATACCTAGTTTGTGTTGTGAAACCAATTCAGGATGTCAATGCATTTCATGATGTTAATCATGTTCTTCTTGTTAAACCAGATAAAGAAATAAATCCAGATTAGGGCATAAGTGTTGAAGTACAATAATGAAAATGAGTATTTCTATTAGAGTTGCGATAAAAATAATGACCTATACCACATCTAAAAGAGTTGGATTTTTTCGAGACTCATTATGTGATATATTTATGAAAAGTTAATTCTAATATATTATCTGTGTATTATAATAAAATATGACTTCGTTTTTTATAGAAGGGATATATTTATACGATGAATTCATGGGGTGAGGAGATGTGATGTGTTGCATCATCCACTAAAATAATTCTACACATTTTCATTTATTATATATATTTTTTTTATTTTACATTTATACCAAATCACTAATATGAGGGGTAATGCATTTTTTCCATGTGAATGTGGCCGAAGGAGGATGTTGATTTTGTATTTATTTATTTTTTAATCATGTTTTTAGTTTGTCAGAATTCATAAAAAAAATTCCAATCCTTTTATTGTTCTTTTATCCTGACCATTTATGTTTTAATCTAATAAAAACCCAAAATTTTTGAAAATGATTACCTTAAATTAAGAATAAATATAATGATATTTACTATAATAACTTTTAAAAATGGTCTTGAGAAAAACTGAAAAACGCAATTTGGTAAACTACATGAGTCTGGGAAAATGGGGATTTTGGTGTTTAGGAGGGGACATCATGAACATTGATTATACGTCATCTTGAATATAATGTCACAAATATATTAATTACATTAATATATAAATCTAATTTCACCCTAACCGAAAAAATACAAACCCAATCGCACTTTACAATTATATTTAAATGTAATCATTCTTTCCTGACAATGTTTCATATTGATTTCCATACACTTTTTGCAGTAATTAAAACATATTTTTGGTTACTCCACTCCAATTTATAAAAGAACCTAATAAAAATTAATTATTTCTAAAAAAATAAAAATTATTTTTAACATATCTAAGGGGTCAACCTCAACATTAAAAACCTATATTTAAAATTAATTCATTTCGGTTTTTGGATTTTTTTAATATATTGGTTATTTTGTATCCATGTGAGGAAATAATTATTCCATGAAGGACCTACAATAAAAAATAAACATAAATAATGGAAAATATGTTGACAATGATTTTGATATTCTACAAATTAAGAATAAGGATGAATATGATGAAGAACATGAAATTGATGAACCTCCCCAATAAATAAATTCACATTTACCATTTTTGTAAAGACCAAATGAGGAAAAGTTGGATGAAAAAAGAGATAATTTTTTTAAAAAATCGAAAGAAGGAAAATTAATATTCATTTCAAATATTTACATGATAACACAGAATATACTGAGTGTTCATAGATTTATTGGTGGGAAAAAATATAAATCGATGATATTGGAACATTATAAATATTTAGACAGTGCTCTTATATTGTGGAACAAGAATTACCCAGGAATAAAAAAATATCTATGTGTTTTTTCATTCTTATTTAATTTTTTTATAATAAATTTATAAATTATAATGTGATTTAGGTTAGAGTTTTTAATTTCATGTTGTGCACCATCATCAAAATCATGGATGAAATTACCATGGATATCATTAGAGTTTTACATTTATTACCATATTCAATAATGAAATTCCAAATTGGGATTATCCCAACTAGTTTAAAGAATTTTCACATGCTCATATTACCTATAGAAATATTTATAAATTCTATTTAAGAAGAATTGATACCTCGTATTCTACGAAGCCCTTTTTTGAAACTGGAAGATTATTAATCGATTTATATAGTTTAAAACAATATCTAAGAGTGGGAAGTGGTCAAATCAATTTTCAAATTCTCCTTGTATTAATGAAATATGATATAGAGATTGATGAAATTATACATGATAAAAAATAAAAGGATTCAGATTATTTTATTTTTGATGTTCATCAAGGCGAACAAATTATCATTTTTGTTGATGTATAAATAAAAGATAAAATGAAAGGCTTAAATCATAGAGGTAAGATCACTAAATATAGATATAAAGATAAAACAAAAACTATGAATATGTCAAACAATATTGTATGGTACATGGACTATTTTTTACATTATCCAAAAAATAAATTTTGGACTGTCTAGTTGTAGATCGATAATCACTTTCCACAATTATGAATAAAGACGTTTCTATAATAATGAAAGGGACTAGAAAACATGGAAAACTAACTAATGATACATTTTATTCACCCATACAATATAAAATATCAGTGATAATTCATCATTTATGATAAAATTTGTTGGGGAAATGAAATGATTTTAAAAAAAGTTCTTCTTGGTGGAATCTGATGTTTTTATAAAATTAATTCTTATGTAATATTAATTGAAAATATTCAACAATTTATTTTAAATTTTATTTATATAGGGAATGAAATATCACATGAATGTTTACATTTCTCTTGTTCATCAATGAATAGGTAAGAATAAACTCCAAAGGAAGGGATAACTCATAACTGGACATCCTATATAATTCATTAATAGGTTAGTAAGAGTTTAAGTTGATTTTTTTTATTTTTTTATAAGTATATTTTTTTAAAAAAATCACTAAAATATTTATAACCCTCATATAACCCTTGTTTTGTGAAACTGAACAAGGAGACAAAAAAAGAGAGTATTATTGCCATTATATGTTTTTAAATTTCATCTTTAATAAATTTTAGTGAAAAAAATTGTAGAAATAATTTATAGTTATAAGATGTGGTCTAGGATTTGACAAATCATTATTTATGGTAACATTTTTTACTAATGTAAATGATATTTCTCTATTATATTTGATTACCCTGAATTTATGATATTTTAATTAATGGATTTTTTTACTTTTATATAATTTCCATGAGTTGGATTACAAACCATTCATTCTCATTACCAATACATTTTTAAACAAAACAAATCCCATGATTTTTATAGGGTATTTCTTGGGAGACTCATGTGTGTTCTCTTCTATAACATGGTACGCATCTTGTCAAGGTATTGATGAAAAAAATCATTATTAATTTCATTGATTAATTATATCCTTAACCTATTCTCATGGTACCCACATTGACATTAAGGATTTATTTTCACACAAAATATACAAATGGACTTGATAGGAAGAGAGTTTATTTACATACCCATTATGTTTGTTTTTACCCTAATCTAACACTATATAATAATATTTTATAATATACATGGGATAATGGTTTTCCATATTGAATTCTATATTCATAATTGGAGAGAAATTTTTTTTATGGGGTGGTTATTATTTATCAATAGATTATAATATTTATCATTATATTTTATTATTTACCCATCCTATAAAAAAATAAAAAATAAAATATTGAAGACAGATTAAATAAAAATTAGTTGTTTATATATAGGATAAAAATTAAAATTATGATACTGATGATCTTTTGATCATTTATGATTTAGTGTTAAATGTTTCATTTTTTTAAGAACAACATTAAGTAAATATTAAAAAATAAAAAACGTAATTAGATATTGATCATTTCAATTTTATTACTTATATCATGAGGTAAATTAAAATTTCAATGAATTTTAATAATCGAATCAAGATTGAAAAAATATTAATGAAAATGAATTATTTGTAAAAAAATTAAATACTCAGTTTGCCTATTTATTTTAATAAAGATAAATTGATGAATTTTCTTTTTAGTAGCAAAAATGTTTAATTACACATTTTATAAATTTAATATATTAAAATTAAATTTAAATAATATTAATATTTGTATCATTTTTATAATATTGAGATTCAATCATTAAAGATATGTATTAATATAAGAATGGGGTATTTTATACACACATTTAAGAAATATATTTTATTGAATTTTAATTCACAGATCATTGTAAATTAATTGATATTTATTCAATTATTTGGTATGTTTAACTAGTTTTTTTCTTATTAGTTGAATTATTTATTTTTTTGAAATATTATCAAAACATGAAGAATATATATAGCCGAAGAAAAATAACACTATAATCCAATGTGGACCGATGTGGAAAGGAAGTTTGATACTAAAATAAATACATAGAAGAAATACAAATAGTATAATGTTATGATTTTTTTCATAATATATGTTTCCATTATAATATTCTTAAGGGAATATTTTCCCTTTGAATCATGTCGATATGTATTTCCATGAAATAAAGTTTTATATCTTGTATTAGGTCATAACAACTGATTTATATACCATAATAATGTTATATTATATACCATGAATTTATAAAAGGATTATAATATAGATTATCCCCTTCATTTATGATGTAAAACACATATATACATCTAGAACTCCTTGAAAATAGCTTAATTAAATAAATGATATAAGGTCCATTACATAGCGGAATATATATTCAATTGACGATATACATAAATGATTCATGGGGAGACAATATAATCTAGATTTGATATAAAAAAACTAGAGCAAGTTACATTGTATCCCTTCAACTTCCACCACTATTATATTTTGTGTAACAGGTTTTTCTATCCTACCTCTACATAATGTGAAGAGGTAGTTCCACTTTTTAGTTCATGTAATTTAGGGTGAAGTTTTGTGTATGGATTAATCTTTTTTAGATTCATATTTTAAGTTATTATTTATGAATTTCTATTTCCAAACACAAGTTTATTACATCAGAATGCCAGATTTTTTGATTGAAGGTGTTTTATCTAATTACATCCTTTAATATCCTCAGTTTATACGAAAACATTATAAAAAACATAATATATATGTTTGAATATGGATTTAAGTCACCAGACATACGATCAAACTAATTAGTTGACCAAAATGGTGATATTCTTAGAGTAGTGATTCGGTTCCTAGAAAATAGGTTACCTAATGGGCTAATTTGGAGAAAAACATAAATGAAGACATAATTAATTTAATTACTCACACACAAAAAATTAGTATCCTTGGCATGTACCAATTTCTTGATTCCCAAAAACATAATCAATTTTATTATATATTAATATCACCTTCTATCTCTCAAAAGAATCAATACATTTTTTTAAAATCCTAAAACTAATCTTCATTATTCCAACCATCAATGTGAGTTTGACACTCGAATATACCAATTAATTAATTTTGGTAGATATGTTGATTTTTTTTTAAAATATTTAACTTTGGGTAGAAACATATGAATTAATTAAACCTTATAGGTTTTTGAATTATTTATGTGTAAACAACATAATAAGGTAATGTTGTATATTACCTCAGTCATCACATTGAGTATGATAAATATCTCAAAATCCAAAATTGGTTTGACTCAACTATGGTATATCAAATGTTTAATCATATTCTCATTTCAATCCAATATGATGGATTTATTATTTTATATAGTTAGGTTAATAATTATGGTCCAAACCTAAAAAAACCATTATAGAATAAAGAGTGATTAAATTTAAAACCAATGGTGATGTAATAATATTAAAAAATAAAACATTTCAATGATTAAATTTAATTATAATTATATTACAATAATTCTATTATAGTTTATAGTATATGTTACTCATTATTAATTATGTTATTTTAGAATGGAATCCACATGATGTAAACTATGTTAATAATGCATATAATGAGAAAAATATGATTATACCAATAAGAAACCAAAAAGGGTAACATCTAATGTAATAAATATTATAAATATTCCAAGCTAGATATCAGGAAATATTTTTGACAACATAAATATAGAATAGCTTCGAAACACACCAATGAAGATAATTAATGAGTCTAATTGATGTGTTGGTGATGATGATGATGATAGAAAGAATTATAAAATTACTTCATGTCAAAAATTATGAAACAATAAATAATTATAGTTTCATAATGTAATTATTAAATTTTAATCTATAAAAGGATGGAATACAAAACTAATTTTTTATATATGTGATTGAATTCATATATATTTTTAATGTAAGAATAAGTTTTTTTAATGATCCAATAACATTATACAATCGTAAATGGGGGGAACATGGACATTACCTCATTAGATTACCTACTCCAATTGATAAGCAATATGATCGTAATTAGTGGATTCCATGATAATGTAATTCCAATGAAAAACAATCATTTATTACATATTTTTAGATAATATGTAATGAGGAAAACTGACCATCCACTCCTGAAATGTTGAGTGATGTAATTTTATCTTAATCATCAAGCATTTTACAACCACAATGTTTTATAACTAATAAAAATCACCAAACTTAAGGATTAACAAATTATTATTTTTAAAAAAATCTCATATATATATAAATTGTATCTACTAGATTTTTATAGGACTTCTTTTCTCTGTATTTTTATTATCCATCATTCAATCAAAATTTATGTGATATTAGTGTTGTATTGACCCTCTAGAAAATGATAATGGAATTTATTGGTGGATTACATATAAAATTAAATGCATTATGAATTATTAATAAAATTTAAATTGTAACCTCTATTTGAGGAAAAATTAATTGGTGTTTTTATAAAAAATTATTGATGAAAACATGTTCTTTATTTAAATTCCTTTTATGGGAGAAAATAAGATGCTATTTTGTAAAATGTTGATTGTTAGTCTTAAACCTCTGAGAAAAGTTTATCTTTTGGACTTGTAGTTGTTATCATTTATTACAAAAATAATTATATGTTTTTGGATGAAATTTGGGGGGGGGCAATGTAATACCCCAGATTTTTGGAGCCATTAATTTTTTACATATAATTATGAATAATATTTCTCTATTCAATTAAAAGAATAATACGTGATGAGATATTATGATATAGATGATATAAATAAGAATAAATAAATTTTATTCAATTATAATGGGACTTTAAAACGAATCAACAAGAAACTATGAGTCATATATAAAGGCTTGTTGCACATCATGGATTGTTATATGCATAAAAACAACAAAATATAAATAGGGTTAAAAAATTTTAAAAGACTGATATTTTTAGAAGTGGAAGCTCCCATGAAAACCTATTTCGATTAATAAAAATTATTTTTTAAAAAACAAATAATGATAATAATTAAAATGATAGAAAACAAATATTATTTCATGATATAAAATAAAAACTACGAAAATGAAAATAATAACTCAAAAATTCAGAATAGAATGAATGATTTTTGTATGACTATACCGTAAAACTGAATCTATCTATTTCTAATACGTTCATTTAAAATTTCAAAATATTAAATATGCTCATTATAAATATGGAAAATTCAAAAAATGGATGTTATATGGATATATGTTTAATATGTTTACATGTATTGATAATATTGAGTTTAAATAATATTTTTTAATATGTAATAATATAAAAACTGTTATATATTATCCAATGGAAATAATTTATTTAATGTGCTACACTATTACTATAAAAATTAATAATTTGATAAAATTTAAAAAAATATTATAATAATAGTTTGATAAAATTAAATAATTATCATATAAATAATTAATTATAACTATATTTATGTAAATAATATTTTATATTGAAAAATTTATTGTTCAAAAAATTAGCTCATTATGTGCGAGTTATTTTTAAATGAAACTAGATATATCATTATCAAAAAAATTATAAGGATTAATATTTTATACATTAAAATAAATATAAATATTAATTTATGTGAAATAATGATAATAAAACAATACAGAAAAATACTCATGTTTCTTTTTTAGTAGTTTTATTTAATTTTTTTAAAATTAATTTAAAATCAAAATTTGTGACCTTTTAGATCTTAATTTGAAATAAATTGTGTCACATATTTATTTTCAATGGAAATATTATCTTGTGATTGATTTTCAAAAATATTCAATAATGACTGATTTATAGGAGAATAGTGAAAAATATCATTGTTAAAAAAACTCATATTTTATTTAATTATTAGTCTATAAGTATGATATGAAAATCTAGGAAAAAAATTTCAATGCCAAAATATTTATTTTTTAAGTGAATTTATAATTTTATAAATGGTATTTTTTAAATTTTCCAAAAAAAAAATTTACATTTTATAACATCTAATTTATTTTCCCAAATTTATTTAAATATTATATATTTATTATATTAATATAATTTGTAATCACTTTTAAAAAAAATATGAAAATTTATAATTAATCTTAGGAATAATTATATCAAAACTATGTATTAAATAATATTTTTTTTCGAGTCATAAAGTATAACTTACATTGTTAAAAACTTGTTCCCTCAATAAAGAATAAATAAAAAAAGGTTTTATCCAAGAGGGAATGAACAGAAAAATGTTTAGTTTATCTGTGGTAATGGCTGAATGAGGCCATTATCAACCATATATATTTACCTATCCAATATTTACCAATTAATTAGATTCTTTCCTTGAGTGTTAATTCTAATTTTTATAATCATATGGGTATTTACAGAAACATTTCATCACTTTTCACTTACAAAATAGGTTCTCATATCCTCTCTTCCCCAAACCCATAAAAAAATCAATTTTACTCCAAAATATACTCAAATTTATCATCAGCATTTCAAGAAAAAATAAATATATTTTTTCACACAAAAATATACCATCCTTCAAAGGATTAATCAACATCCAATGAATATAATCCGCAAAATGAGGTAAAAATGTCTAACTTCCCCTTTCACGTTTTTATTTTTTATGTCAAATATTTCCTTCAAAAAATATATTATATTATAAAAGTATAAAATAAGAATCATTATATTACATTAATACTATTATACTAATGAAATTATAATTAATGTAATTTGAATTTTCAATTTTGTATAACAAAACTATCATTCATGTGTTGCATATGATACCGCCTCTATGATACAAAAAATTTGATTTTCCTTAGCCTCCATCAATGTATGGTAAAAAAATAAAATAAAATATATAATCATGATATGTATTACAAATTTATATTTTTCATTTTAAAGTATATTACTCATTTTTCATTGTTGTTTATAAAATGAAATCATCATCCATGAATACGTATGAACTACTACCTCCCTAGAAATTTTGATTTCTATTTATTTTTCACCACCATCACATATTGATGAAAATGTTAAAAGGATTATGGAGAAAATTTTATGGTTAAGAAATTATAATGGGGTTTTATGCTTAATTTTACATCCTTTTAACAATATTTTCAATAATGAACAAATTTAAATTATACCATAAAAATATTATAGAGAATAGAAAATTAATTTCATTATAATATGAAATAACTTTGTATAAGTTATATTATTATTATAATGATTCCAATTTGTGATATATCCTATTAATAAAAAAATATAAGAAAATTTTTATTCATTTATAATGATCTTCCAACATTATCACTTCATAATCATCCATTATATATGGTGTGTTCTTCTTTTAGTTCGCTTAAGAACCTATTTGAACAATACTGTAATATTATTTCATGGAAGTATATAATAATTTAATTTCTTGTGATATATTATATAAATAAGCATTTAATATTCCATGTTATATGATGATAATTGAATAATTTAAATAGTTATTCAATAAAACATCATTAGTTCCCTTTGAATCATGAAAACATGCTCATGATCAAATTCATCTTTAAGGACCATAATAAAAATAGTCATAAGGTTACTATATAAAATTATATGTAATTATGAAACACAAAATATATTACATTGTCAAATATAGGAATGGTTATATTTTGATGAATAATGATTGAAAACACTACTATTACAAATGAATTGAAAACGATTAACATTACTCACACACAATATATCAAATAGATAAAAATAAAAATGTTTTCAAAAATATAATAATTATAAATTTATTTTTATAGAATAATATATATAATGGTTTTTCGAAAATATGTTATCATTATAGTTACTTTTAAAATTTCATAGGATAGACCTCATTTTGACTTAGACTTTATATAATAAAGGGGGATTAATGTCAGAAATTTAATTTCACAATTTTAATATCATATTGTTATCACTGATAACATTAATTTGGTTTCAATAAATCCAAACTGATGTATCTTACCATATTCATTGGGTATTAAGTGAAATATCATACAAGTTTTTAAATTTATTTTATATTAAATGACACAAAAGTTGTAACACTCTATATCTAATAGACCCGATCTATTAGATTTATTAGTACATTAGAATGTGATACAAGATATAGAAATTGAAAGGGTTGATTAATTTAGAAATAATTTATGAATACATATATATATTATTATCACATGATATTTAGAAACCTGACATATGACAAAAAATTATAGTAAGAACATTATTATTGATTCTCGTAAAACCCATGTAAACATTCACATATCTGTTCATGGTATCTTGGGGAAAAAAAATTAAATCCTCATCTCAAATTCATAGTAAGGGAAATCATACAATAAAATCAATAATAAAATAAATATATCGTGATTAATATTATAGACATTAAAAATAATCATATATAAAATATAACATATTTCATAAATGTTCGATATATACATTGCCACGAACCATCCCAGGTCGACCCTGAACCGGTCACCCGAGCCGGTCTGCGGCAAGTCTCGAGGGGCGTTTCTAATCCCCCCGGGATGGCAACTAGTGTCGGGCATCAAGTTTTAAACATTGGGAACGATTTAGCCCAATCAAACCAGGATCTGAAAGAGAAAAACAGACAACAATAAAAACTGAAACAATACTACACAACAACCATACCTCCACGTGACCTCGCAGTCACCACCCAACTAAACACCAGCGTCGCTCCATCACTGAGTGACTCAAACTAGGAAAACCTGATCACAAGGAACCTACAACTGAAATGGTAAAATATAGGCATGAGCACAAAAAGGTACTCAGTAGGTGATCCCAACAAAAAATCCCAAAGCACTACTAATAAATAAAGAATCTACAAATTCCAGGTTTGAACTACAATGTACTAAAGTAAGATTTCATAATGTTTCACTTGAAAATCAAAACACGAGACATTACCCTTATTCTTTTTCAAAAGCTGAATTTCTATTCATTGGTGCCAAATTAATTTTAAAGGAGAAAGAAGTGTTACATTATCAAATTTTACTCAAAGAGAATAACGCATTTTCAATTAAAATCCATTTTCACAAAGTAACCAGTATAAGCTGTAAAGAACAACTGAATGTAAACAAGCATGGAAAATCAAGTAACCATGGGTGGTCCTAAACATCCCTAGAAAACCGTTGGACGTACTCGGGTTTAGACTACCTGCCGGCATGGTACTCCAGAGTCAATAACAAACTGGCCGCCCTAACAGCCAACCAGTGGCACGCCCCACAAGGCCTACCTACCGAGGTGGTACTAACCCGTCTAATTGGGGTTAGCCAGCAACCGTCACTCAATTCTATAAAAGACACCCAGAAAACCATGGTAGTTTTAATAATACTGTGTAAGTGGGAGGACCTCGCACGCGTGACTCATCTCTCCGCACCTGCCGACCCCTTACACGGACACCGCTACATGACAATCCTCAAAGGGATGTCCCTCTGTAGAGATGACCCATAAGTACGCATATTAATATGTAGTCAGTTCACAATCAATAAAGTGCCAACCGGGCCGCCACATCATCTAAATTTAAACCATTTAATATCAAAGCGTTTCCAAAATTTATGACACACGCCATCACATTGAAAACCTGAAAAACATACTTAGAAAATCATTTAAGGGAAACCAAACCGCCACTGAAAAGTTCCAAAATCCAGTTTAAAGGAAAGAAAACTTTTCATCTATCCATGTTTTCAAAAGATCACCATTTTTATAAACGATACACCCATATTTCACACACACCAAAATCATATCAAAACACAGTTCAGTATGACTTTCACATTTCATAAAGTACTCATTCAGCAACAACACAAGAAAACAACACAATTAAATCCAAGAAAAATATTTTTAGTGTGATGCAGGAATAAACAGTTTCCAATTTCAGCAAGTCCCCATTCTAGTAATAATTATCTAATACTACTTTAAATTTACTGAAAAAAATAAAATGACAAGGAATAAATAAATTATAACATTTAAAGGCGAGTGCAGAGGGAGACCTACCATGACTTGCATCTAGTTTGAGGTGACACGGCACGCCTCACACTTGCGCACTAGAAAACGCAAGCAGGAAAATTATATCACGTGAAAAATACCTCGCGACACGCTGCATCAAAAGTAGAATGACTAAAACACGTAAAAACCGATTCAAAAAAGTTCAATAGAATGAGAAAGCAAAAAGACAACGTATATATATATACATATTAATATATATACATATATATATAAACATTGATATAAAATAATTTAAGTAAGAACAAAACAAACCTCACCTCGATTTGCAAACTGAACCCGATGATGCAACACACCTTGCGCAGGCGCGTACGCACGCGGAAGCCAAAGACCGCTGCCTTGCAGAATTATTCCACAAATGCACTGCAACAGATATTTAAAAAAAAATCAAAATAGCCAATCACTGAAATAAAATATACTCAAACTGATTCCCCATCCCAAAAATTTACCTCGGCGCAGAGACGCGCGCAACCTCCGGGGTCGCGCCCCCATTTTTAGGGTGCGCCGCTGGCCGGTTCAGTGTGGAGGTGGCTGGTCGGGCCGCGGAAAATCGTCGGGAGGCCTGAACGGGCGACCGGGGAGGTGCTGGCCGGAAACGGCTCGCCGGAGCTCGGTCGGAGGTCGCCAGAGTGGGCCGGGAACCGCTGGCTGGCGGCGGGGCTCGCCGGAAAAATGGTAGGGGCGGCGCGGCGAGTTCGTGTGAGGGACGGGGGTCGCGCGGTGGTGGCAGGGAGAGCGTAAGCCAGAGGGAGGGGAGGCCGGTGGTCGGGCTGGCGGAAGAGGCAGGGGCCAGTCGGGCCGGCGGCCGGATGAGCAGAGGCCGCAGGGGTAAGGCGATGGGAAGTCGGGGCTGGGACGACGATTGGGCGCAGTGACGAGAAGTCAGGGATGGGATGGAGTGGGGGGGGGAGGAGCATAGGAGAGCTTACACAAAGGCCGAGATGGGTGCGGGCGCTGGATCCGGTGGCCGGGACAGGGGGTCAGACAAGAGGAGGGGGCGGCCAGGGTACTGCGTGAGGGAGCATCGTAAGAGGGGGCCGGGACAGGGGGATAGTTTAGGGTTATAATATAAATATATATAGGATAATAATAATAATAATATGACAAAATAATTAAATAAATAAAATAAATATTAATAATAATAATAAAATATTATAATAATCATAATAATTTTAGTAAAAGGCTAAATAAAAGAATAAAAACAAATCATGATAATAATAAAACGTTATAAAAATAGTAAAACATTATTATAATAATAATACTAATATCATAACTATAATAATAATAATACTTTAATGATCCTAATAATAAAAATAAAAATAATATTTATAACAATCTAATATTAATAATTATATTAATGTCAACATAAAATTTTTAGTATTTTAAACGTCGGGTGAACACACGGTCACCCGGGCCGAATGCACGGTCACCGCCAACGATGCGGTGACTGCGCACTGGCGTGAAACCCGTCAACACAATTAAATATTGAAAAAAATTTAAACCAGGACCCAGAAAGAAGTAAAAAAAAGGATACCTATGGTCCGGGTGTGACAATTCTCCACACCACAGACACTTTCTGCCTCCAGAAAGTCACCAAGACAAAAGTCGGTCAAGATTCAGATCCATGCCCAAACAGAACTAAAGGAACTGAAGAGAACTTAGAATCTCAGGATGAACTTACTCTACACAGGTCACACTCGACCGATTCAAGAGAATATTGAAGTCTGAAGCTAAGGGGAGAACATGAAGGGGTCCTCCCCACCACAAGAACTCAACTAGATTGAAAATTTTAACACCCAAAACACACTACCATAACGAGGCGGGTCCAGTGCGGGAACTCATAACTAATCCAAACCGACTCCTATAACATGATTAAAACAACACCTCCTTCGAAAAGTTGAACCCTCGACTAGAGTCAACAAATTTCAACACCAGGGATAACCCACAGAAAATACTTAACCAGACATCAAATTGGAGACATAATCCATTGATGTTCACAAATCATAACCACATTCGACAAGCATAGCTAAACCGAGGTCAACCTACACACAGTTCTAACACACTTTACAAAAGACACACGACATACAAGATCACATCCACACAACAAGATTGCTTGGATTATAATTGAACAAGTTCATCATTACTTCATAGAAAATCAATGTACTTACAATGATGTTGAAACTTTAATAGCAGATAATAAAATATGATAATATTTCATATTTTTCCACCACAAACACGGAACTAAACCTGGACCAAAGCTTCACAGCCTTGGGAACTCCTGACTGTGCGCGAGCTTTACCCCAAGACCTGTGGCTGGGGCTCTGATTGCTGAAGCATCTCCTTCCTCATAGTCAGATACTGAAATTTTCCAATCAAAGAATCCTCTTCATGTGACGCTTCTTGCAAAACTTCTCTAGATGACCCAGACAGCCGCAACGATGACATGTCTTGGGAGGGTTGCGATAAGACTCCTTTAAGTGCCCGAAACGACGACACTGATAGCATACCATTGAACGATCTGTTGAACTGGAAGCTGGGACCAAAGAGGATAACTCCTTAAGAACATGTATCTCTGTCGTCTTTCCCTCACCAAAGGGGGAACTATTATGAACAACAGGGTATGCTAATGTACTAACCAACTGTTCACCGGAAACCAACTCAGCTAAAAAATATTCCTCCACCAGCTTCTCGAAACGCTGGTCTTTAGAAGGGAGGACTCGCTCCTTGATCTCTGGATGAAGACACCTGGTGAAAAAAGAGGCCTTAATGAGCTCATGAGACGCTACCCCTGGAGAAATGGAAATCAGTTCCTTGAAATGTTCAACATATTCCTTCACCGTCCGTTGGACTTGTTGAATATGCACAATCTATCTCTTTTTCTCCAACTTCACTTCCTCAGGTACAAACCATTGGATGAAAACGATTTTAAAGACATCCCACATCATTCCAACTTGCGTTGATGATGGGGTATCCCTCTTCCACTGGTCCAGAGCTGGACCCTCAAATAACTCCATAATTGCACGAACCTTAACATTATCAGGAGTTCAAAACATTTTAAAGATACACACCACTTCCTCGAGCCATTCCACTACGTCTAACGGACCCTGATCTCCATGGAGAATAGGAAAAGTCTGAGGAGGACCAAAAACTGGGCATGACTTATCAGAATCCTTAGAGACCATTCTGGGCAGCATTTCCTAGGCGACATATAAAACACAAGGCCATGATCAATATCAAACCGAAGCAACATCAATAAAAGCGCCTTTATCAAAAACAGTCAGCACAAAGACCAAACAATTACAAACACATCCCAAAATAAAATCCCCTTTTTATTTTAGATTTCAAAACCATACTATTTCCAGACCACTTTCCAAAAACCATTTCTTCTTTAAAAAAACCAATTTAGAAAACAAGGTCAAGACTTTAATTTCAAATACACGCCCAGGTAATCCGATGAACCATTGAACATGTCTTCATCCACTTTTCATACATACTCGCACTAACACACATTTCCCATGCATTCCCACACATGTGCAAACGTTCATAAAGAGGACCTGAGGTTTCATCCCGAACCATTCTCTACAAATTCCAAGTAATAATGAATTTTGAATTCAAGAGATTTCTGTTTTAAAACCCATTTCATAAATTTAATTTCTTTTAATAGAAGCCAGTCCAATTTTTCAAAATCCCTTTTTCATTTCCAACAACGCACTTATACCGACCAAGACGAAAGCATCACCCAAAGATGCATCGACTACTCGAGTGAGGGACTAGTAGTCATGCTCAACCTGGTGATATGGTAGTGGGCCATGTCCCAAGTCAGCGTCGACCACTAGGAGGGATTAAAACCATGTACTCAGACTCCACATGGGTCACTACTCCATGTCAAATCACGATGTAACATCGTCTTGCCTCCGTTTTCATCTCTCAATTCAAGACAAACCAGAAAGAGACAAGGAAACAATTACCGAACTACCCCTGGCAGCTTGAGGTGCAGAACAGGTGAGGGTTCATGAAGTCCTTCCCGTACCTAACTCTCAAGTCTCGACAGTCCTAATCTCCACCTACCAGACAACCCAAACAACAAGAACCTGCTCTGATACCATTTTGTCACGAACCATCCCGGGTCGACCATGAACCGGTCACCCGAGCTGGTCCGCGGCAAGTCCCGAGGGTCGTTCTCGATCCCCCCGGGATGGAAACTAATGCCGGGAATCATGTTTTATACATTGGGAACGATTTAGCCCAAAAAAAACAGGATCTTCAAGAGAAAAACAGAAAAAAAATAAAAACTGAAAGAAAGCTACACAACAACTATACCTCCACGTTACCTCGCGATCACCACCCAACTAAACACCAGCATCTCTACATCACTGAGCGACTCAACATAGGAAAATCTGATCACAAGTAACTAACAACTGAAATGGTAAAAGATAGGTGTGATCACAAAAAGGTACTCAGTTGGTGATCCCAACAACAAATCCCAAAGCACATCCAGTAAATAAAGAATCTACAAATTTCAGGTTTGAACTACAATGTACTAAAGTAATATTTCATAATGTTTCACTTGAAAATCAAAACACGAGACATTACCCTTATTTTTTTTCAAAAGTTGAATTTCTTTTCATTGGTGCCAAATTCATTCTAAAAGAGAATGAAGTGTTCCATTTTCAAATTATACACAAAGAGAATAATGCATTTTCATTTGAAATCCATTTTCACAAAGTAACCAGTATAAGCTGTAAATAACAACTAAAAGTAAACAGGAAGGGAAAATCAAGTAACCATGGGTGGTCCTAAACATCCCTAGAAAACACCTGGACGTACTCAGGTTCAGACTACCTACCGGCATAGTACTCCATAGTCAATAACTGACTGGACGCCCTAACAGCCAACCAATGGCATGCCCTACAAGGCCTACCTACCAAGGGGGGGACTAACCCGTCTAATCGGGATTAGCCAGCAACTGTCACTCGATTATCTAAAAGACACCCAAGAACCCACGATAGTTTTAATAATACAATGTAAGTGGGAGGCCCTCATACGCGTGACTCATCTAACCGCACTTGACACCCCCTTACACGGACACCGCTACACGACAACCCTCGATGGGAAGTCCCTCTGTAGAGATGCCCCATAAGTACATATATTTATATGTAGTCAGTTTACAATCAATAATGTTCCAACCGAGCCACCACATCATTTAAATTTAAACCATTTAATATCAAAGCATTTCCAAAAGATATGACACACACCATCACACTGAAAACCAGAAAAACATACTTAGAAACTCGTTTAAGGAAAACCAAACCACCACTGAAGAGTTCCAAAATCCAGTTTAAAAGACAAATGGCTTTTCCTCTATCCATGTTTTCAAAAGATCCCCACTTTTATAAATGATACACCCGCTATTTCACACACACCAAAATCATTTCAAAACAAAGATCAGTATGACTTGCACATTTCATAAAGTACTCATTCAGCAACAACACAACAAAACCTCACAATTAAATCCAAGAAATATATTTTCAGTGCGATGCAGGAATAAACTGTTTTCAATTTTAGCAAGTCGCCATTCTAGTAATTATTATCTAATACTACTTTAAATTTACTGGAAAAAATGAAATGACAAGGAATAAATAAATTCCTAAATTTAAAAGGCGAGTGCAGTGGGAGACCTACCTTGACTTGCAGGCAGTTTTCGATGACACGACACGCCTTACACTTGCGCACTAGAAAACAAAAGCGGGAAAATTCGATAACGCGAAAAATACCTCGCAATACACTGCAACAAAAGTAGAATGATTAAGACACGTAAACACAGATTCAAAAAAGTTCAAAAGAATGAGAATGCAAAAAGACAACGTATATATATATATATATACATATATATATATACATATAAATATAAACGTTGAAATAAAATAATTTATGTAAGAACAAAACAAACCTCACCTCGATTCGCAAACTGAACTCGATTATGCAACACACCTCGCACAGGCGCGTACGCACGTGGAAGCCAAAGACCACTACGTTGCAGAATTATTCCACCAATGCATTGCAACAGATATTAAAATAATCAAAACAGCCAATCACTGAAATATAATATACTCAAACCGATTCACCTCCAAAAAATTTACCTCGATGCAGAGACGCGCGCGACCTCCGGGGTCGCGCCCCGATTTTTGGGTGCGCCACTGGCCGGCGCAGGGTGGAGGTGGATGGTCGGGCCACGGAAAATCATCGGGAGGCCCGAACGGGTGACCGGGGAGGTGATGGCCGGAGGTGGCTTACCGGAGCTCGGTGGGAGGTCACCGGAGTGGGCCGGGAACCGCTGGCTAGCGGCGGGGCTTACCGGAAAAAGGGCAAGGGCAGTGCGGAGAGTTCATGTGAGGACCGGGGGCCGCGTGGTGGTGGCCGGGTGAGAGGAAGCCAGAGGGAGGGAAGGCCGGCGGTCGGGCTGGCGGAGGAGGCAGGGGAAAGGGGGGCCGGCGGCCGAACTGGCGGAGGCGGCAGGGGCCAGGTGACGGGAAGCCATGGCCTGGACGGCGGTTGGGCGCGGCGACGGGAAGCCAGGGCCGGGACGAAGCATGGGGGTGGAGCGCCAGAGAGCTCGCACGAAGGCCGAGATGGGCGTGGGCGCCAGAGGCGGTGGCCGGGACAGGGGGTCGGACAAGAGGAGGGGGCTGCCGGGGTGCTGCGCGAGGGAGCGACGCCGAAGGGGGCCGGGATAGGGGAGTTAATTTAGGGTTATAATATAAATATAGATATGATAATAATAATAATAATAATAATATGATAAAATAATTAAATAAATAAAATCAATCTTAATAATAATAATAAAACGTTATGATAATAATATTATTATTAGTAAAAGACTAAATAAAAGAATAAAAACAAATCATGATAATAATAAAACATTATAAAAATAGTAAAACTTTATAATAATAATAATAATAATAATATCATAACTATAATAATAATAATACTTTAATGATCCAAATAATAAAAATAAAAATAATATTTTCAACAATCTAATACTAATAATTATATTAATGTCAATATAAAAATTTTAATATTTTAAACGTCGGGTGAACACACGGTCACCTGTGCCGAATGCACGGTCGCTGCTAACGATGCGGTGACTGGGCACCGGTGTGAAACCCGTCAACACAATTAAACATTGAAAAAAAATTAAATCGGGACCAAGAAAGAAGTAAAAAAAAGGATACATGTGGTCGGGGTGTGACATACATGGATAGTATTAAAAAATAACTAGTCATAATTATATCAATAAATGATTTTATGAATGTTGAATTCATAATTTTGGACATCGTAATCATGTTGTCATGTCCTTGTGGAAAGACATCATAAACATACTTTCATGGCCTCATGATAATACGCCCTAAATAATTAAAAAAGAATAAACCAAATACCAAAGATATATTTTCAAAATTCAATTATGGTTTCTTTGATGGGTAAAAATGGGATCATCACATAACATACTATATCAATTTCATTCATCATATTAAAAGTTGAATATAACTTTAATAAAAAATCTACATAAACACTCACATTATAATTCATGCTTATGAAATTTAAATATTTATTTAATTAATAATTATAACATGATCATTAAAAATAGATAATTATGTTTGATTATATTATTATATTATTTCCATATAGAATAATAATATACATCAACTTATATTTAAATTGATCAAAAACAAATAAAAATGATAACTGAAACAATTAATAAATAATATATCATTTTCATTTTAAAATACATTATTTAAAAAAAATACCGGAATATTTGATCACACATTTTTTATTTGAATCATTGAAATATGTAAGGTAATCATCCATAAAATGTGCATATTTGATGTAAGGAAAACCATTTCATGTGATATATTAGAAAACATGTCTCTATTTAAAAAATTTGTATAATTATTTTCATTTAAAAAAATAACAATATTTTGTTGAATAATGTTCCTTGAAATTCAGAATGGGAAATAATAAAATTAATAAATGTTTAAAGAATTTTAAAAATATTAATGAAAACATTTTAAAGAAAATATGGTCATGATAAAAACAATTTTCACTAAATAAAAAATCAATGTCAGTTTTTAAAAAAAACATATATTCCTTTTTCAATTATAATTAAGATCAAATTGGAAAAAATACAAGAAAACTAATGAAATAAATATATGAGAATAAATAAGATAGGTCATATATATAAATTCTATATAATATTTTCAATGTATTGTTAATTATATAAAATCCCAAACAAATAATAGATTGGGAAATAGTATATTTCCATTTTAGATTGTTTTGAATCACAACCACTTTGAAAGAGATAACTAAACATGGGATTTTAAATACAGTTATAAAAAATAGATTTATTATACAATATATCAATGGGTTACTATAAAGACCATAATACATAAGCGGTGCATTTCTCATATTCCTCACCCAATGGAAAGTGAGATGTGAAACCCTTACTAAGATTATATGGTTGCTGTGAGAATTGATCAATTGAGTGATTATCTGTAACAAATTTAAATAGACATAAAACATGTGGAAATAAACCATAAAATTAATATATTTTCATAATTACAAAATCATGGGGTATCATATATAATTAATAAGTAATATAACCCAATTAATAGAAATATAACTAAGAAATTCCTTACCTTAAGTCCCACTCACAAAATATGTACGCTATTTTGAGTATAATAAACATATATTAATTTTTTTAATTCAATATTAAACATTTTAATGTGTATTTTCCTTATTATAATCCCTTAATATATTTTGTACCAATTAATTATATATTTATATAAACAGTTATGTTCTTGTTAGATATTTTAGTATGTTCATTTAATAATCACATAACAAATTAATTAGGATGACCATGGTTAAAGGTTTCCTGACTATATAATCAAAATTAATGTTAATAGTGACATGATTATATTTTTATATATTATATACAATTATATAATCATCCTTGAATGGTGAGCATGAAAAGTTATTAACATCTACTCATATAATATGTAGTCCACAAATAGAGACAAGTGATGACTTTTTTTAATGGGGAAAATGATATCTTGGAAATTAATATATTATAGATATCAAATCGTAATTATTTCAAAATTATCATATTTATTATTAAATACATCCTAATATCAATCCATAAAATATGGTGATGTAAAAAGAATAATATCTTTTTGTAGAGGAAATAGTCCCCACATACACAAAAATTTTGACATTCATTTCTTATTTTATGGAAGAAATGATGAAAATGGTTTTACAATAATTAGAAGAAAATACTAGCATCATAATGATACCATATTTATTATAATAAGGTATATATTAAATATTTATATCAGTAGAAGAAGAAATAAATATTGATAGATCTTGGAAGAACCATTTCCTCTTCTTTGAGTGGAGCTTATATCCTTACACCTAAATCTTTAATAGTTATGTAATAAGAGAATCCAAAAAAATTCTGAAGTGTATAAGGAATCTAGTAATATATTATGGTAGGTAAAAATTATTATTAGGTGGAGAAACATTGTGAATAATGGATAAAAGTGTGATCTATTTAATAAGTGATGTAAAAACAAATATTAGATTAGTTAAAAAATTAAAATACAATAAAAAAATCATATAATTTTGAATGAAATGGAAATATTTTAGAAGGTATAATTTTAAATGGTTTGATTCCATTAAAAAATTAAATTTTAAGTGTGTATTGGTTACATTTTAAACCTTATCATTGGGTTTACACCTCTCATTATCAATTTTTAACCACAAATGTAGTAACACATTTTTTAGTAATCTAGGATTATATCATTACTTATATAGTGAAAATGTATATGAAATGTTACATGGGTGAAATTTATTACAATTTACCATCCCACTTGTTCTTATTTTAATAATTTAATTAAATATTTGTTGTCTTAATATATCCATAAATTCTATTTCGTAAATATTACTTTTGTTTGATATCAATTATTTTAGGACAATAATTGAATTATTATATAATGTAATTTTATATTAATTAGAATTTATAGTATTTCATCAAATTATTTTAATCCAATAATTCATCAAATAACTATTAGTTTACTATATTAAAATTCATTTACCTTGATTTTTAAAATCCTTAGACATGAATTATAGTGACGTTAGGAAATAATTTTTTCCAAATATAACTGTACTAAAGGCTAAAATTGAATTATTATACTTAACATAATATATTAATATTTAATTTAAATATTTATAAATAATCATACATTATATTTATCCAAATGGAAATATATTATAGATATTAAACTAAGGATTTAGAGTGCATGACTGCTTCTATTATTAATGCCAAGGGAAACCCTGAAGTAGTGAAGCCCAATTTTGGTGAGACTAGTGCAGACAAAACTAGTGTGGAGGATGTTAGTAATGACAAATCTCTGGGACAACTTATACACTCGAAGGAAGAAATGTTATAGGAGATTCTTACTATCAATGCTACACAAGAAGAGGATGACCAGATGATGGGAAGGGTGCTTTGCGTGGTTACTAATGGTGAGCTGGCTGCTTGGATCGATAAATAAAACATTATATTGATTAGGGGTTTCAATGAAGGGAAGATAAGTAAGGAATAGTACATTCGAATATGGGAGAAGATGGCCGATCTCTTTAAGGTCATTATCAACGACGATCCAGATACACAAGTTCACACTCTCTCCTGGAAATTATTTAGGGAGGATCTCTCTAATAGGATTAAGTTCTGTTTCAATGATATTGTGATTTATTATGGGGTCTATCGTCCTGGTTGAATTTATGCAGTTTCATAATTTTCTATAAAAGGGTTTTCTAATAAAATGTAAATTTTGAGTGAGTTAAAATAATATAAATATTATCTTTATATATAAAGGGAACAAAAATGACATATATTAAACATTAATATGGATATGGTAGAAAAATTATAATAAGCTGAAATTATTATAATTTTATAATATATGTTCAAATCCTTTTTAAATTTTTATTAACCATAGCTAAATAAATTAACCATTACCCCTGTGAAAATATTTACCTTGGTCACTAATCATAACGACAAAAAGGAGACATATTTACAAAAAATAAAACTTATGATTTTAAATATAGAATTAATTTTTCTTCAATGAATTTATAGATGTTTCAGAAATAATAATTAATAAGAATTTATAAAACTCAAGGGAAAATATCTTTAAAAATTAATTTTAATCACAAACATAATCATACATGAAACTAAAATAGAATATAAATTATAATCGAATTATTTATATAAATATTAAATAAATATAATTATATTAATATAAATACTAATCCAAAAATTATTATTATTTAATTACTTTATTTAATTAAAATAAATGAATTTTTTATAAATAATAATTACATTTCAATATTCACTAAAAAAATATTTTCAAAAAAAATCAGTCATTCACCATAATATATTTTTTACATTAATATAAAAACATTTATACAAATTCACTCCTCTAAATTATATATATATATATATATATATTAATTATAGCATTCAGGAATAAAATACAATAAAAAACAACTTTAACGAAATCATATTTTTTAATCATAAAATGACATTAAAGAAAATTGGTTACATTTTGGTTATTAATTAATAAACTAATTCACATTATATAGATCCTTTATGGATAATATAAATATTAAATTTATTTTTATTTATATAACCAATTTATTGACTATGTAATACTATTTACATTTTAATTCTTATATATTTATATTATATAATAGTTTGACTAATATTTAGTGTTGTGTGTTAATATAACTATCCAGAATAGTGTTTTTTCAACTGTTTTCTTAGGGATCAAAATTTTTATTATTTTTTTTGAAACTCTACTTCTTTTGTTGAAATTAAATTTATCTTCATGAACATCTTAATAATTGATCATTTGCATCCATCCTAAGATTTTGTTTAATGAGAATTTATCTTAATATATTGGGTAAATAATATTATTAATTAGATCTTTATCCTTGAAATATTTTTACTCATTAATTTACGTCTATAGGGACCCATAATATATAGACATTTGTATAACATATTATAAGACTAATATTCATTATATAACATAATGATCATTTTCAAATTCAAATCGGTCTAGAATATTTTCAAATATGGATACATAAACAAAAGATTAAAAAGTGAAAAAACTACAAATGTCACTAATTTTATTAAAACTATCACCCTTCATAGACATATGAAACATAATACCAATATTCGTAACCTTGGTAAATGATGCATACTAATGAGTGTGACTATATTCTCTGTAAGGTTAAAAAATGATGTTATCAATCATTACTAAAAAAAATGTGAAAACGGTAATTGAACATGAGGAATAAATTTTAAAAACATACCCTCCATATCATATATCATACTATAGAGACATGGAATAAATAATGATATTTTATAAGACATGAATAAAAGAAGAATTAAATAACATGATCCATAAGAGGATAATAATGGTATAATAAAAAACTTTTTCTCATTCACCTAATAATGAAAAAGAATTTTCTTCGTATGGGAAGATGATTTATAATATTATTATATTGGTTTGGGTTTACTCTTAAATAAATCATATTACTCAAGCTTCACTCCATACATTATCATAGTTGATTGAGTCCATTACTTAACTGTTTCACTCTGCATTCATGTGTTCTTTATCTCATGAGATACAAATCATTAGCCAATGTGTTTGATGGAAATATAATTCCATTCCCACCCATCACATAATTAAAATAATAAAGATTTTTACCATAATATCATATACCATTTATCATATTATAACTTGTAGGATGGAATTATATATCATAAACATTTCATCATTTAATCATAATATAAACCCGGGAATGAAATCTTGTTTCATAGAGTTTTACCCACAATATAATTAACCAACTAAGAATAAAGCATGTTTAATCGAATCATCCATAAATTATCATCATAATAATCTATCCAAATAATGAATGTGTATGATATCATCACATCATATCCTAATTAAATTGAAAAAAACATCAAATAATGTAATTTTATATGTAAATTAATTTAAAATATATATGGGATACTTCATGAGGGAAACAAAAATTACATTTTGAAATATATTATTTTAAATTTAAACATATCCCAAATAATAATGAAATAAATTCATGTAAAATAATATTTTTAACATGTATAATAATATTAAATTTATTGGGTGGTCAGGACGTATATAATAATTTTTCCTTAGTATGATAAAATAATGATTAATTTCACATTTCTAAGAAATTGGTAGTAGTGCATCAAACAAAAAATAAAAATAATATTCCACTGAATTAAATTTTAAAAAATAAAATAAAATAAAATAAATTATTTTATTAAATCATTTTAGAAAAGTGAAACAGTCATGAATTGTTTTGTTAAAAATAAGGAAATTGAAGAAAAATTAATTTTGATCGAATAGAGAAATAATGATTCATTTCCATAGAAACTTATTTCATTCTATTTAGTTATTAAAGAGTGTTAAATGAAATTAAAAACATTTAATTTAAAAAATTAAAAATAGGATAAAAAAATAAATTTATTTCTTGAGAGATAGATCATGAGTTTCCAAATTCAATCTGTAATCATAAAAGAACCCTGATAATTAATTTGATTGTAATAAAAACCCCTTACAAAGAGTTCCTCATCTATCCAAAGCACAATTAACTCATGTATAAAAATTATAAATTTTGAATAATTCTATTTCAAACTAATAAGGCTTATTTAAATAACAAATATGAAAAACTTTAACATTTAAACACCCATTTATCAATTATTCCAATGTAAAACCATCATTTTATGATTTTAATTACTTTATTCTTCACAAATATTTCTGTTCATATTTTCATGTACGTATATATTGTTCATTGTTATATCATATTTATAATTATAATCATCATATAATTTTCATATATGATAATAATTTTTATATACATAGTTATCAATAAATGTTAGTGGCAGAACAATTAATTACACTAATCTTTGAGATAGTGGGTCATACATACGTATAAATATTTTTTATAGTTTTCATCATATTGAATGAATTATATAAGACATAACAATAATTTTACATATATTATCACATTACATTGACAACAATTAAAAATCAAATGTAACTAAGGATCGTAAATTATAACCTCTTGGGAAGATAAGTGAAATAATTAAACACTGTGAAACAAAAATAAAAAAATATTTTATTTAATAACCATAATGAAAATATAACATTATTTTTAACCTTAATATCTTTATTGGATAACGTGGGGAATTCATGAAGAAGTGGGATGATATAAAAATCCATTTATGGAAATAAGCATAGTAATAAACATTGCACAAGGGTTAGACAACATAACATGATTACATAATATAAATGAAACATGAATGAACTTAAGGAAAAATAAAATGTATAACATGGGAATATATAAAAATAAAATTATAATAATGTCTCAAAAAAATTATAACATGACTTAAAAATGAGTCAAGGATATCTTCCATGTTATGGTAGACAATTTCCTTTAATGGAATCAGCTTCATTCTCTATCCCAACATGATGTCTCATAAGAAAAAAAATTACCAAATTCATTAGAGTGATATCTTGGTGCACCCATCATTTTATTTTCGTGAATATTTTTTCCATATTAATAATCATAAATTAAGAATAAAGCATACTTATAAATATATCCAATATAATTAATTGGGTATCATCATAATGTAAAAATGAATAACATAAGGGAATATCATAATGTTGTCCATGAATAAAATATTTTGAATCATAAATGAAAATTAATATATTTAAATAGTGATATATCATGATAAGTGATTTCAAATTTATGTTAAAACATGCTAAATTAGTTTTTATGAATCTTTAGTAATAAATTTTCTTTCTGTGATTTAAGAAACAATATTAATGATTCTTTAAAAAAATAAGTTATAATATTTTTTGTATAAAATCAAAAAATGAACCAAGTTATATTTTTATGAAGAAATGATATATTTTAGAAATATAATGGTGGAATTAAATGGATTATTCAGTGCACTTGAAAATTGGTAAAAAATCATGTAGTTCCCTTTATTTGGATTTTATTAACATTGAGAATTGACAAGTAAAGCTTATAAAATATGTATTTAATCATTAATAAAAGGAGGTTAGGTATATAAAAAAATGTCTGTAACATAGAAAAAGGATTTTTTATGGTAACATATGATGAATAAAAAATTACAATATGATAGAGAGAGATAATGTTTAACCCGAAAAAAATTGAGTTTTGAAATGAATCTCATACCTTATGTCTGAAACACTTATTTGCATGATACTAATGTCATGGTTAATAATATAAAAGCAAAAAATTATTTAATTTATTTCCTTTTATGCATGTATATGATTTGTTATAATTTTATTAACTTCATTTTTGGTCCTTTTTATGGGTTACTTGATAAAATTTTATCCTTCTTGTTCATTCATTTTCCTTCATTATCAAGATCATTCACTTCTAAACAAGTATAGAGAATCGTATAAAATGTGCGTATTTTTTAGGAATTTATTTTTTTATATTAATTAACATCAATAATACTGAATTTTATTCTAAATTATATGGTTATATGTATTGAGTATCAATTATTATGTAATTAGTTAATGATAATTGTTTAGGTTAATGTTGGTGGGTTTCGATCAAAATGTATCTTTTTGTGATATTATTTACTATTACTTATATATGTTTGTTCCAGATCATAAAAAAATATATAAAATATTTTTTAAAATATTTTTCAACAAATATAATGTTTTTAATACCATCCATGAAGGTAGTAAAAAATTATATAGAACTCATTATCCTTGAAAGTGTAAAATTCAAACATCATATACAAGGTTTTAATTTTTATATAAAAAGGGCAGTGGATATAATTGATGATGGATTATTCCAACAGAATAATAAAATTATATTATATTTAATATAATTATATTTTCATACCATTTGGTTTGTGGGAGTTGAGGAGTGAATAATAAAATAAATGTATATGGAAAGAAATTAAAAGAAAAGAAATTTGATTTTACCTCTTGAATAATTCTTCTTGAGAACCTTTTTAGTTTGATTGGATTTGGTATTTTTTTGAAGCAAAAAGCTCCCAGAAGTGGGTGAGAGTATTGGGAAGATGACTGGGGAGATTTTTACATTTCTGAATACTTGATAGGTATGATGAGAAGAGGTGGTGGGGGGTTATTTCTATAAATGAGTAAAGGGGTGTTTTTGATTATTTTATTCATTAGTTTATTAAACTTTTAATGAAAAAGAGTGTGGATTGTAGTGACTAGTTATTGTAATTAGTTATATTTATATAGATCTAATGGTCAATTACATCATGAAAGACACAAGATTGACTAAAAAATGTATTTACTTACTTATACGGTAAATTATATGATTCCATTATTCACCAACTGTTAAACTATTTTAGAAAAATCTCAAATATTTACCCTGACCATTTTTAAATGTTTATAATTCTAAAATGGAATGTATTTTATGACAATTATATTCAATTTATTCAAAAATTTAATGTGTATAAATAAACATCATTTAGATGGAGAATACTAATTTTTAAATTATAACTAATTTTATAACACATTAAAAAATTAACCGAGGTCCCATAAAATTCAATTATTACCATGAGTAAGAAAAATATTAATTTATTAACACATATTTTGTAAATTAATTTTCATTTAAAATATTATATTAATTACATAATTGATAAAAAATCCTTATATTATATAAAAATATCATCATTTCATTAATAAATTTTATAAATTTTATTTACTAATACGACAAAATAATTATATCATATTTTTATTTTTATGATGGTAAAATTTTATTTATTCTTTCTTAGGTTATGTCACTATTCTATTATCTTGTTTACTATTTGTAATGGTCACATTACAATTCCAACGGTCATATTAATATTTCAGTGGTATAGTTTCCTGGTCATATATAAATAAAAAATATTTTACTGAATATTTATTATTTTAATTTTTATTATTTTATCTTATGGATTTTATGTGGGTTATACTATATGAAATAATTATAATAATGGAATTTCCATTGATAAAATTCTATGTTATTATATTCCTCCCACCTTATTAAATTTCCCTTGTAAATTTCATTTCTAATTCTATGTTGAAAATAATTGAGGGTACTTATCCTTCATCGCTTCATCCGGATCCCATGTTTCACTTTCATACTTATGGTTCCACCATTATACATGACCTAGTGATTTGTACTATACCATAAAATTCTTTCTCGGTGATCTAATATCTTCACATGATGATTCTTATAAGAGAGATCATTTTCAACCTATATGTCCTTCTAATTAAGTAGCTAATAGGTATCTAGTTCTTACTTTCTCAAGAGGGGTGCATGGAATGCATCGTTAGCATGAGACATGGTAGGTGGTAGTGCTATTTGATATGCCATATCTCTAAAATGATCGACGATATCGAAGGGGCTGGTGTACCTAGGAATAAAATTTCCCTTCTTCCCAAATGTCATGATCTTATCCATGGTGATTTGCAAAGGAATAACTTGTCTGAAGACGTTAAACTTCTAGTCTTCTCCATGATTTTCTATATCAATCTTCTATCGACATTATGTATCATGTATATGATACTAAATTGTTTTCACCTATTATATAATTTCATCCACCATTTTAGGTAATAACATCTTACGTTCACTACTTTGATCTTGGAATTCATGTGTTACATATTATTTCATATAATAGGATTCATATGCAGAGATTATTAAGATTGAGTGGAAATTCTCACTGTTGAAGAACCCAATTGAAGGTAGATGTTGGTCCTATCCTATATTAAAATCCATATAATATTATCATGAAAAATATTAATGTTTTTTAATAGTCTACATATATTGACCATAATATCGAGGATTATAGGTTGTATTAAAAATCAGCTCAGTGTTTATAGCATATTGAAGACTTTTACAAAACATTGAGGTGAATCTTTGATCTCAGTCAGATACAAATGATAGTGCTACTCTAGGAAGCCTCACCATTTATCTCATTTATATTCATTAAATTTGATCTAGTGATAATTATACATGAATTTCAATTGTTGGAGTTGTATTTGAGAGATGATTCACAACAACCCATATATCATTGTTTCCTATAGATGTATTTGGAACTCTAGTGATAAATTATATGGTGATGTTTTCCCATTTCAATTTTTTATGTGTAAGGGACCTATAATCCACTTATAAATTTTCCTTTTGGCCTTTACTTATAGACAAACTATGAACATTTATGTATATTTAGCGACCGACTTCTTCATATTGTCCAACGAATAGTGGTTTTAGGGATCTCAATACATCTGTGTGCTCCCTTGGTGAATAGTGAAGGTTAATATTTTATCATCAAAATGAAGAATATTATCTATATATGTATTGTACAGTACACATAGTCATGACCCAAAAATCGTGACTCTTTATTTATCAATTTTGAACTCTGACAATTTCCCATTTATGATAGTTTAATATTTTTTCATAAATACATCTTTAATTATTTGAGCATGATTTATTTTATTCATATTGGATGGTTAATAAATAATATGATATAGAATTATGATGTTACATTATGAACAATTATCATCTCTATTCAATGAAGATATAAGATGATAGTATCCATTCTAATTATGATTATTGATAAATATACAGAATCCTTTCAACATAGAGCAGTTTCCACCATATTTTCCATACCAAGATAATAGTAGAATGAGTACTTGTAATTATTTATGATTTCCAACCATATTCACTACCGCATATGAGGATAATTATTTTTAAATATATTTTATAGGCTATTATGATGAGTATATATCACACTCTTATATCCGTAAAGATAGTACACCCATATTTTTAGTGGAAAGTTCACTACTGTCAACTCCAGATCATCTATGGGATAGTTTTCCTCAATAATTGTGTAATAACCATAGGCGTGAGCTATAAATTTATAATTTTTCATCATTATATAGACTAATCCATTCTTAACGCATCATTTTACACCATAAATAGTTCCCCAAATGAATTTAGGATAAGAACTGATGTAGTGATAAAAATCCTTTTTAAATCATTGTATAAATATTCACATTTATTGGTCTAGAAAAAATATTCCCTTCTGATTCATCTTGGTTTTTTGTTTTGATAATTACAATAATTTCATCATAAATTGTTGTTAATACCTATATCATCCAAGGTATCTAAAAATCCCTATTACATATGTTGTTATGGGCCACTCTTTGATAGAATTTTTTAAGGATAATCATATATCGCATTACAAGTGATTACATGCCCTAATAGTAATACGTCATGCATCTAGAAAACACATTTCATTTAGTGTCTACCTTCACAAACTCTTCATTATTTTAGTAAAATTATCCTAATGTTCCTTCTTAATCTTGAAGTATATCATAATGTCATTGATGAAGACCACAAAATTTTATTTGAGGTAATATCAATATATTCTATTCATTATGTCCAGGAATATTGTTGAATAATTTCTAAGTCTTAAAGGAATCACATTGAACTCATCACTCCCATACCTCTTTCAAATGTGATTCCAAGGAATATCATAATTATTCACTATTTTTAGGTGAGATCCTGACCAATGGTCCACATTATAGAAAATACTAGCCCACGTAGCTAATGGAATAAATTATTTATCTAATGTAGGAGATACCTTTTCTTAGTGATGATTTTATTGAGTTCTCCATAATTTATGTAGAGGTACATTAATTAATCATTCCTATTAATAAAGAGGACTTGATAACCCCATGTTGAACCACAAAGTTGTATAAAACCATTGTCTAGATTCTTTTATAAATTCATTATTACTTCTTCCACATCAATGGTTCCAATATAAATGGTTCCATTGACATAGGTAGTGATCCATGAATATGTCCAATTCATTCAACCACTTAAATATGATTAAGAGAAAAAAATTTAACTTTGAATACATTTATGTAATCCATCATGTTGAGATTCTCTTCGAACATGATTCCCTCCTTTGTCTCGGTCGCTTTTTTAGGATATTATTTCTTATAAGGCTGCTATATCCACATTTTAAATGATTATTATGAAGGAGATTCATCTTCCTCCAGTAACTTATACAAAATTAGAGGATTATTTGGGATGTGAAGTGTGATATCCATTTTCAAATTATAGATGATTGATTTATATAATGATATCCAATTTATTACCAATATAGAATCAAACTCTATTGAATGGATTATGAAAATGTTTACTATTAGTTTCAACCCACAAACATTAATCAGTTGGGAATTATAAACACATGAGGCAATAATTTCTATATTTTTTATTCTCATAGAAATCCTAACCTCCAAATTTAGAGGTTCTGATTTAATAGTTCTAAAAAAATGCATGATTTGATAGAATGCATTAAACCAGAATCAAATAGTATGTCCGCATTTCCAGAATAAATATCCAATTCACCAATCATCACATTATTTTATAGATCCGCCATAATCATTGTGATTTCATATTACTTCCTAGGTTCCTTGGAGGTTGTTGTTGTTTGGTTACCCCAATAACCCATTGTATTAGGGAAATTGATCACATAATTCCCAAGTATTTTATAGTTGAAACACTGAACTGCATGATGATTTTTGATATTAACTTTCCCTTATTCATCAAAATTAGTGCAATTCTTCATTTACTTTCATCAGTTGTTATCCATATTCCCATATCATCTATATTTGTATCATATCATGGTCTCCCTAATATGGTTTCCAGATTACTTTTTCCCACCCAAATTACATGTGGTATTCTGGGTCTTCTTTCCATCTTGGGATTTACCATTTGATCCACCAATATTAAAAAACATTTTCCAAAAATACTCACTTAGCCCACAAGACCACTAAGAGTGTCCAGTCTCTATTTCATCCTCATTGGAACAACTGACATTCTCATCATAAATTTCATTGTTTCGAATGACTAATTTATTTCTTAGAATCGATTTAGTATACTAAGTAAGTGATCAACCTTTATTTTGTTTTTTATACAAATTATAGTGGCATATCATGAAATCCATGTAATTGTTACCTCATATGACTCGATTATATTGTATTCCATTTTCTTTTTTCCATGTAACTCCATTTTCACTTTATGATAGAGGGTTCATTCAAAATAAATATTGAAAAATATATATTTTTTAAAATCATTCCATACCACGAAATCAATTTCCTTAGCCTTTCTGTTCTTCTTCAGTTTCCACCACTGATAAACTTTTCCACCAAAATGATACACTACTAGTATGAAATTAACGTCTTCTAAGTATTGTGAATAGAGAATATCGTCTCAATGGATTTAATCCATTGTTCCTTAATATTTCAATCGAATGATCCACTAAATTTGAGAGTCCATTGTCACATGAAGTATTTGACTGTAAATTTATCATTCTTAGGAGAAGTGTGTTCCACATTATTGATGTTATTTTTCTTAAATTTAGAAAGTTTGAAAATTACGGTCATGATGATTTGAGAACTTATTTCATTCATATTTGTCTTATCATCATGTAAATTTTCACATTCCCTATCGCATTGATTTGTGGAACATATTATTATATTTCTAGCCATTAACTTTTAATGATAATGTAATTTTAAAGGGATTTCATACTTATATAATTTGAAAATAAATATAATACATTGAACAAAAATGGTTAAACATGTAAATGAAATGTATATCATAAATTTGGATTCCATATGTTACAATCTAGGTTATCTATGGTGATAAAATTATCCCTATGGTTATTTATATTGTTCTCTAGTTCTATTCTTGAAAAATAACATGACCATTCTATTATACCAACTATAACTTGCCTATAAAGTTTCACTAATTAATACATGTTTTAAAGAATAATTTACCTTAAAATACTACCAAGGATCTTAAAGTATATTATCTTTGTAAGAGTAGGTACATAATTAAACATTATGAACCCAAAATAGTATTTTTATTTAATCATCATAATGAGATCCTTTATTCTGTTGATAAATTATATCTGCATAGGATATCATGGGAAATACATGAATAAAATAGATATACTAAAAAGATATGTATTTTAGTAATAATTGTAATACACATATCACATTGGTAAGAATACGTGACATAATAACGTAAAAATACTAGAAAATGAATAAACATAATGAATTATAAAATTTTTAACATGATAACATATAATATTAACATCATATGAATGTGGAAAAAACATATAACATGACATAAACAGATTCAATGATTGCTTCTATGAGTTTATTGAAAAACACCTATAAAGGAATCAGGTTCACTCTATATCTCTACAAGAAGTCTCATGAGACTAAAAATTACCCAACACAATTGAGTTTTATATAGGAACAACCATCATAACATGTTATTGAATATGTGATCAATATGAATTATCATAAATAAGGAATAAAAAATAATTATAAGGGTTACCCATGGAATGAATTTGGTAACATAATAATATCAAAAGGCATAACATAAGGGAATATAATAATATTCTCCATGAAATAAAGGATTTGAATTATGTAAGGGAAATAATAAATGAAAATAGGAATATTTCAAGATAAGAGGTTTTAAACAGAATTTAAAATATGAAAAATTATGGTTTAGGAATCATTAGATGGAAAACATTTTAGTGCGATTTAAGGAAATTAATAATGATTCTTTAAAAAAACTGCATATAATTTCTTGTATAAATCATGAAATGAACCAAAAATATTTTTTAATAAGAAATTAATTGTTATAGAAAAATAAGAGTGGATTAAAATATGTCATCTTTTTCATATGAAAATGTGTATGAAATTGAGAAATTCCCTTTATTGGAACATGCTTACCCAAGAGAATTGAGGAGGGAACCTTATAAAACTGGTATTTCCCTATCAAATAAATATGGATAGAGATAAGAAAAATTTTTTTGAGAATAAACCCGAAATTTTTTAGGATTAAATATGATTAATTAAGTATAAAATTTGGATAATGATAGAGAATGTCCATCCTGAAGGAATAATGGAGGTTCAGAAACGATCCCTTACCTTTTGTCTGAAACAATTCTGTACCTAATCATAATGTGTTGGATAATCAGAATAAATATATTAATTAATTATTTAAAAACCATTTATACATGTATTAGATATATTTTAATTTTATTATTTTAATTTATTTATATTTATATGGTTTAGGATATATACTTTTATACTTCTGCACCGTTAATTTTCCATGGTTTTCATAATCAGTTACATGTATATGTGTATGGAAAATAATTTAAAATTAGAATATTTATATATAATTGAAATTAAATTTTAATAATGAACATATAGTATATTAAATTATCATATAAATAAATTTTCATATGGTAAGATGGTGAATAATTATATAATTAGATAATGATAATTGTTTTGGTCAATTTTGGCAGTTTTCTATCACAATGAAGTCATTTTGTTTTACTATTTAGTATTATCTATATATGTTATTTACATAACATAAATAGGGTTATAAAAAATTTAAAATATATTTCAAAAATAATAATAGATTTACGACTGTAATGGAAGGTGGTAAAGTTAATAGAAAACTCACGGTCTATGAATGCGATTAATTAACAAATCCATGATGATGTTTTCAATTTTAGAACTAAAAGGGTAGTGGAAAGAATTTATGATCGATAAATTACACATTTATAGTAACATTCTAGTATTTTTAATTTATTAGAGTTATAAGTACATTATTATGATGGGTGGTGAGAAGAGAATATAAAAATAAAATAACATGAAATTAAATTCAATGAAAAGAATGTGGAATTTACCTCTGGAATCCTTATTCATTGGAACATTCTAAAAGGGATTGTTTTTTAAATTTTTTTACAAATATCTTATAGACATGGAAGAGATAATTCGGAAGAGGATTGGGAATAATTTTTACAAGGCAAAAATAATGAGATATTTGAGGACAAGAGGTGAGGGGTGATATTTATTAGGGATGAGTGGGGTGTTTTATAATTATTTATTAATTTGTTTGAAATTATTATCAAGATAATAAATATTGATTAATATTGTGACTAATAAATATGATTAGTTTATTATTCATTGAAATAGTGAACCCTTACATAATCCATTAATCTATGAATGAATTAAAAATTCATTTATTTACATATTCTGTAAATTACAATATTTTATTATTCACTAAAAATTCAACTACTTAGAAAAATATAAAAATTTAACTCTGACCATTTTCAACATATTGAACGAAAAAATTGTCTACATATTATGTAAATAGTTTTATAAATATTATAAATTTTATTTTCTATTGAAATCATAATTTTATAAGAAAATTCCATTTGTAAAATTATAACTAATATTATAACACTTCAAAAAAATTATTAATGTCGCATAAATTTTTCATATAATAATGATAAAAATCAAAATTTAGGAATACAATCTACTGAAATGAATTTTCATTTAAAAATATTTATTAATTATAAAATTTAAAATATAAAATTATGATATATAAAAAATTTAACACATAATTAATAATTTATAAATCATCTATTTACATTTATTATGATATAATAATGTCATATTTCCCTATTAAATGTGTCTAAATATTATTTACACTTTCATATGTGAGGTTAATGATATTTATTCTTATTTACTATTCATGAGTGTTATATTAATATCCAATGTTCTTGTTATTATTCCATTTAATTGGTTCTTAACATATAGAAATATCTATTTTTCCAATCATTATTTATTTATAATGTTTGTATTGTGTCCTTGAAGAGATTTTAAGAGGGTTATACTATATGAAATTATTTTAAGAGTGAATCTTTTATTGATAAAATTTTGGGTAATTACATTAAATTTTAATAATGATTCATGTTTAAAGTACAAAAATTTGGAAATTTTCATACTATATATTCATGAAAACTATCCTTAAATATATAAACGTAAAATATAAAAGAAAAAAGGGTCACACCGCATCACAGAGGTGGTGTTTTACACATATGCACGAGTGAAATTATTAATTTCTAATAAAATGAAATGAAATATTTTGTATGTGATATTGTATTTACAGAAGAATAACAATTTCATAAATTTCATATATATAAAATATACCCATCTTAACATCCATCTATAGAATAAGCTGGTGAAAAGAATGTATCTCTATATGTGGAGACGGTAAGCAATACATGTGCATGATTGATAGACACACTTTGAATTTTTTTGGCAAAGAAAGTGAATGAACGTAATTTCATAACAATAAAAAAAATTACTATATTTAGGATACAATATTTATTATTTTATAATAAGTACCATATTTTTATAGGAGTAATTATAATTAATAAAAAATAAAGAAATTGGTTAAGTTCATTTTCTTTTATTTGAAATAATTCTTTTTAACTTCAATTAATAACCCAAGGGTTGGTACTTTTAGGTGATATAATCCTCTAAAACATTTCATGGGATTCCTAGAAGAGAAAATTAATGTTTTTTTATCTATAATGCTCAATTATTCATATATATGAGATTTTCGGATAGTCATTTTATAATTTAGATAGATTACACACATAAAATTTTGTAAAATAGTGAAATATAATAAATTCATTATAAATAATTATTCTTCAAAATGGGAATGATTTAAATAAATAAGAGGTAATTCATTAAATAAAGAAATCAAATAAAATTTAAAATGTATTTTTTATCATTTCAATCCATATCATTTTTATTAACCCCATCATAATTAATTTTTGACCTTAACTATAGTAACATCGATTTCAATCATTAAGGGTTTGAATGTTTCAAAAATTAGATAAATGTCTCATAAATTAACCATGTATGATATTTTAGACCATATTAAATTTTTATTGATTAATATAAGCTTTTATGAAATAAAAATCATTTTAAAAATGATTATTCATCATAATATGTCATTAGTGTCAATGTTTGAACTATTGGATTAATTTAACTTTAAAGGAAACATGAAAAAATTTTAATTAAATATATAATACTTTCATAAAATAATAATTGTTTGTCATTATTAATATAATTCATAATATGTACTAATTCGTGGATATTGAACTAATTTTTTTATTTTTATAATCATTTATATGATTTTTCCGCTACTTTACTAACTATTCTGTACACATTTCTTAACCATTTTTGGTATTTATTAGATCACTAAAAAATATGAATAAATTAATATTATAAAAATAAATAATTTAAAATTAAAAAAAACCATAATATTAACTCAAAATATCATTCTTCATTTTCTTATGTAATTATTTTTAAAATATTATTGTCAATTGAGTATCAATTTGTATTTACTCATTCATTAATTTCATAAATATGGCATATTCAATGAAATATTCCACCATATGGCTAAAGATTTGAGTAATGTGTGTATGTGGTTTAAATATACTCAAAAAATAGGAAATATGAATTTTTTTTATAAATTTTAAATTCTTATCCCAATGTTTTAACCCTATTTTATCCATCTAATCCTGGACGAGGTAAATAATGTTTAATATGGTTAGTATTCATATTAGAGAATAATAAAAGGTATATATTTAAAAAATATTATCATAATGATTCGAAACATGGATTCAATTTTTCTAAAATAAATTTCTTAATGTTGAGTTTACTAATATTCATATAACTGTGCAAGATGTGATGAAAACTACATTTTATAAAAACACATTTTTAAACATAACACTAAATATTAACTTTTATATTTCCTAAAAAACTCTATATGAATGTCTAAAAATTATAATTAATAAATAATATATATTTTATTAAAATCCTTTACTAAAAGTTTTGAATTTAATCTGTTAATATAAAAATACATTATGTGCATAAAAATAAATTTTCACAACAAATACATTGTTTCCAAATTAGTTTTTTCATTTATATGTTCCTAATAACAAGTGATTATAAGTAAAAAATAAAATTTTCATAATTTATTTTAGACAATTCCTACCAACCAATGAAATATCTACTTTATAATGATATATTAAATTATGGTTCACTTATACTCTAGGATACGTGTATAGAATGTTTTTCAGAAAAATCATTTGAATTTAAACTTGTCATTAAATATCAAGGTGATACATTCGAGAAACCCAAAAATGAATTTCTTTATTTAAATTAAGTAACTTCAATATTAAAATAAGATGACATATGTGTTTCAATACATCATTTGTTTCCCATGTAGCTTATTTTAAATTTTAATTCCTCCAAGGAACATTAACCTGGTGAGTACTCATTCCCCTTAGCACTTTTTCACTAGGATCAATGATTTAAAAAAAACTATTATTTATTGAAATTATCAAAATATATTGGTATAACCTTTTATTTTATAAAATGTTAGAGATCTGGAATGTACTTCCTTGGGAGATATACATGTAACGCATCACTAAATTATGAGAGGTTTGGTGAAGGATCTAAGAGGTAATCAATAATACATTCATGAAAAACAATCTATGAGGTTATAGGATACATAAGGACCATGTTTACTTTATTCCAAAATATCATAAACATTTTCCATGTATAAATTCTCTAAAAGAAATTTTTACCAACATTGCTCTTCGGATCTCAAAAATGATTATTAGTGTAACTTTTCAATCAATTAATAGATGAATTTTTATTCAATTGAATGAATTTTCCATTCTCTAAAATTTTCTTCACATTCAAAACTCCGTATAAAATTCATTCTCAAACATAATACCAAAACATTGGTGTTCTAAACTTATTTCTATATAGTTATTAATAAATAGTAATGTGAATTCCTTAGTAAAAACTATTGTTGTAAGAAAAATTTACTATAGGAAATAATTGGACCCAAATACCATTAAAATCCATGGAAAATGATCTAAATATATTATATATTTCTTACTAAGTTCTGTCATACTAACCATTTATCTTGGGATTATAATTATTAATAAAACAATTGTATCCAAAGCCTGCTAAAGACTATTCTTGAACATTGAGGAAAACCGAAGATACAGATCAGGTATAATCCAATGTGGTACACTATGAAACCATTCTGATTCCTCAACATATAGTGGAATATGTTGATTAGTACATAAATAAGATATTATTGAAATGAAGGGTAACATGTTTTTAAGGTTACAGACTATAATCTAAATAGTATTATTCACTTTATATTTTTTAGGGTGTCAGATAATGAAATCCATTTTTTGTTTTCCATTATTTTTTATGGAATGGAAAATGTTGTAATATCCTCTTAAACATATTCTATCACAATCAACTTACTAAAATTCTATGAAACATGATATATACTCATAAATACAACTGTTCATGATATTCCACTAGAAATAATCATTTATATCTATATAAAATTGTTTAATTCTAGGATGAAAGGATAATGTTGAACTGTGATCATAATCCAATTTATAATTACTAAAATATTGTATGAATAGAAAAATTTCATGTTCTTAAAATATTATCATTCTAACAAAATCAATGTTTAACTCATTAATCTTTTCAAAATTCTTTAACTATTCTAAACATTCATTCTATTCCACAATAATCCTCACGTGGATAGATTTTTGAAAAATCATTTAAGAGAGATAAAATTTATTCCATTCTACCACGATTTACAAATAAAACCTTTTCAAATATAGAAATATTTGTTTTATTTTATCCCCATTAAATATAAGAATGACTATTCCTTCCAACATATATAATCTTCTTCATTGTTTTCCATCCTTGGGTAGTATTTTATAGGGTTGTTATAATAATTAATTAACTCCATCAATCTTCTTTGGTAAATATCCATAACTTTTGGAATGAATATATAATTTAATAATTAATCATTAGTATATATATCATAATTTCTATATAAATTTAATACTTTCATATATTTAATAACAATATTACCTCATCAAATTATATATCATGAGTTGGGTAATTTTTATTATTAACCATCAATTAACTTGATGATTAATATATAATCATATCATTATCCATGATAAAATACCAAATTACATTAATATATTTATAACTATACATTAAAAAACCTTATCTTCAATAGGGTAATGAAATCATAGGTGTACTAAGTAAACATCAATTAAATTATGATATATTTTCATTAAAATAATACATATGAAGGAAATTCCATCTATCCCATGTTAACATGCCTACATGATTATGAATTTTATATAAATTATGAAAAATGGGTTGATAATATCTACAAAAACCAAGAAAACATCAGATCTTGTTCATAGTGGTTAGTCTAGGATAATTTTCAATAACACCAATGATTTATGGATCCATTTATATACCATCTGTTGGTATCATATCTACTAATATTGACATATTTTTTAGACCAAATTCAAAACATTTAAATTTTTCATATAACACATCCATCATTATGGTCTTTCGTGATACTATAATTTGATCTTAATACACTTCCATAATAATTTAATATATATTTATGTAATATATAAATACTACTACAAACTGGTAAATATAATTTATAAGGAAACTATTCTTTAAATATTTGATGGTTGTGGGGGAATTAGTAATACCAAACAACATCACGGTGTATTCCCAGTGTGCATTCCATTTATAGAAGGGTTTTTTGGTTATATTGACATACTTAAACCTCAATTTTTGATAATCATAATTAAAACAAATGATAGAAAATTATTGATCATTTTCAAATTTTTCAAAAATTTCATAAACATATGGTAGAGGATACTTATTCTTGATTTTGATATTGATAAAATCATGATAATCAAATCATAGACTTGTAGATATATATGTTTTATTTGATAAAATAATTGATACAGTCCAAGGTGATATACTTGTCAGATTGAATCCCTTGTCATGATTCTCTTTTAGTTTATTATTCAATTATTGAATGTCAATCGGTTCCAGTATAAATTTATTTTCAAAAATACATGTATAACTATGTAGGAATTATATTTAGAATAAATCTTCATAATGTATTGAAAGATATGAAAATCCTACCATAAATACATAAAAAACTCCCACACAAAAGGAATATAATCAAAGTTGATTTTATCCAAAACCATATAAGACTAACACCCCTTATTAATAAAAAACAATACCATTAAAATATTTGTGATTTTGATAGGATGTTAACATTTATCATCTCCCTGATAGTTGATCATTGGATTTTTGGTAATATCAAACTTAACTTGGGGTTCTCAACAATTGATGTGGACTTTATATTAAGAATTATAATTCCTCCCAAAGAAAAATAAAACCAACTAGAGTAATAATAACAAGATTTAATGGAAGAACATTGCCACAAAAAACAAATATGATTCATATAAAATGACATGTAATCCTCATACCATTAGGGGTATTCAAATGTAATTCAACATCAAATTGTTGGGATTGAATTTTGGATACCCTATAAAGTTTTTTCATATTCAAATTAGTTTGTATACCTAAAGATAAATAAGTCATTGAAAGATCTATAGTAAATGGTATATGTAACATTAACCACATATTTATAATGACACTCATCAAAAATATTGACCACATGAGGTTTTTTTATAATTTTAATATGTTACTGATGTCGATCATCATCAGTAAAATTAAAATTTAATCATTTATTTTTATATTTACCATACACCTTGGATTTAAAATATTGGTGTGATTTTGGTTTATTATATGGATATTTATCTCAATTTAAACAAATATATAACTTCTTTCCTTCACCTCATTATTATATTTTTCAATTTTCTTCCTTTTCACACTGATAACATTTAATAGTCAATATAAGACAATTACCTCCATGTTTTCATCCCCACATTGAGAATAAAAGATGGAACATCTTCTTATCTCAATGGTTATTAATGTTTCCATTTAATTTTATATTTTTTATCAAATACATGACACTGATATTTTTATCCAATATCCATTTCCACCTTGATATAATATATCATGAATAATTCATAACTACAGTAGTATATTATGGAAAAACCCTTCAGAAACATGATTTTAATCCACTAAAGAATATATTAGGATTACATTTAAGTTGGATGACAATACATGAAATGTACCTCTCAATTAATTTAAAATTGACCTCATATCTTCCTACATATTCCTCATTCCACTGCATTATCTCAAGTAATTACATCTCCATTTTTCTAAGAATATTCTTATAAAATTACTTATTAAATATAATATCTCAATAACATCTCACTCAATTGAGTCAACTTCATCCAATATCATCATATTCTAGGTAATATCCAGTTCAATTCTATTTCTAAATTCAAAAAATATATATTCAAAATTATTATTTATGTCTTAGAAAATGATGAATAAAAATATTTTAATGGTATTGATTCATTTCATAGAAACTAATAAGTAAATAGTACCACTAAACGAAGGTGGATTTTTCCTCATGATGGTCTCAAAGGAACTTTCTTCTGCCATTTTATCATTTTGATGTTTAACATGATTCATATCTTGATAAAAGTGCAAAAATAATGAAATATTACTATTTATTCATATCCAATAACATTCGGATTCAAAAGGGAATGATCATTTCATATTTTACCACATTCCGAATTTAGATGGTACCTTCTGTTTCTATATATTGATAAGAACTAAAATGATTTTTTTGTGAAATAATAATCATAGTCAAAAACCTAATAATCATGAAAAATAATTTATAAGGTGTAAAAATTACAAAAAAAAAATGGTTTCAATTTTTTACAACATAAGATTCATCGAGGCCATTCATGTTCATTATATCTTTTAATCCATTATAAGGGATTGTAAATAATTTGTGAATTAACCAAATAATACCCCAAGGGAGTGTCAAAATAGGTGTTTGTTTAGGGAATAGTCATCGAGAACCAAAATGGTGTCCAATATATACTAAAAAAAATACATTTTCTTATTATTTTTCCTAGATTATTCTAGTCCATAACCATATCCACTTGTAGTATCCGTAAAGAGATGATTTTCTTCGAAAAGACCACCCTTTATTTAGGATAACATATGATACTCTCTTATACGAAGGATTAGAAAAAGGGTATTCAATAATGATTTCTTATCCTAGTTTCAATTAACCAATAACAAACTATATTTGAAAACATATAAATCCTTACTATTCAAAAATATTTCATACATCATTTTATATGAATATTCATTACAAAAAAAATAATGTTCCATTACTGAAGCATATAGGTCTAGTGTCTATATAAATATGGATAAATAAATAAAACTTTCCCCTCAGTGATCCACATCATCCTCCCAGTAAATTGTTCATATTCTAAACCCTTATTACAAATATCATACTTAATAAGTTTCATCATAACATAGTGAATTTAATCACAATAAAGGGTGAGATCAGATTCACCTTAAGGGTAAAAAGGATTTATATGAATGACCAAGTAAAGTAACATGATAATAAGAGTACCAAAACATGTGGAAAACATATAAATAACTTATCCAAAATATCATAGATCATTATAATCATCAATGGAATAAATATTATTAGTTTAAAAAAAATAAGTCAAAAAAAGTAATCAAAGATAATGATCTGTGAGAGTATACAATGAGAATATGACATAAGTCTATGTCATACACAAAAGTATAGAAAATCATTTCTTTAATAGTATAAGATCATTGAAGAGAAAATAATATGTTATTGGGTTCACATCTAAAACCATCATAGTAGTCAATTTTCAATCCCAAGACTATTATAGTGGATAAATTCCCTTTATTAACTAGGTTATTTTCATGTTCAAGAATTTTTTACCTCATTACATATCTATCATTACCCAATACACACGATTGATATATATATATATAGTCTCACCTGTCAAATTATGAAAATCATATGTATGTCTCCCATAAGATCAGAATTCCTTCATTATATAAATACCCATAGAATGAATATTGGTTTCATAATCATTTCATGATATCGTTATAAAAATACCTCTTTAAAAGAATCTGTTTTCATAAATTTTTCATTCTAAAATAAATAAATTTTGACAAAACAATTGATGCTTGGAACCATTCTAAAATAGTAATCATTATAATAAATATTAAGAATAAAATTGGATGTCATTGTTTTATTGTATCCATTTAAAATAATATATTACATCAAATTCCGTCATCTTAGAATAAGATACCTTTAAATGATATCAGTAAAATTCATGAGGAATGTTTTTTTCATTTTGAAATAAATTATTTACATTTGGAAAATATCATAAATATTAAATAATATATTTTCATTGGGAATAAACATATAAAATGATAAAGAGAATTGAATCTATGAATTTTTCATGATGGTGAAATTTTTTATTATCGTGTATATTTAAATGATAATTTCATTCACAATTTCTGTAAAAAATAAAAACATCCTCATTCATAAAATTAAAAGATGTTTACTTTTAAATATTTTTATAAAACATTAAACATGGGATAGAATTATTTTACCAAATACTGGAAAAATATTGAGACTTTATTTAATTTATCTACTGAAAATGAGAAATTTAATAAATGTTATTTCTGACTAAAGAAAGAAATAATTTCTATATTTCATAAAAATATCATTTTGGACTATTTATCTCTTAAAAAGATGACAATTAAATAATTTTTTTTAATTTAAATAAATATACAGAGGTGATTAAAATTATTGTGTTTCCCCATGGGTGGATCATAAAATTTTATTATCATAGGCTAATAAAAAAATCCAACTAAATAATTAGTTTCTATCATAAACCTACTTCCAGAAGTTCCTCTTACATTTAAATCACTATAAAATTCTTTATAATAAATTTAAATTTATTATAATTATATAACATATTAATTAAATTACATATAATATCATATAATATGCACTTTTAATATTTTAAAACCCATTTATTAATTATTCCATTTTTAAATAATTTTATTGTGTTATAAATATTTCGTTCTTCAAGAGAATTTTTGTTCAAAATTTGAAGTCCATTTATTTTGATCATGGTTCCATAATAACCAGAATTATAACCATGATATAAATAAATAATATATTCATTATATATTTATTTTTAATTATTAATAAAATATATATTTAGGAAAATTAAATATAAAGAAAATAGAGATGATAGGTAGTATGTACTCAGAAATGTATTTTTAACATTTTGATAGACTAAATAAAAGAATGAAAATTAAATATTCCCAGACAAATAATAATTATGATATAATTCACATCATATATATACATATAATTTTTCCATCTTACAAACCAAGTAAAAAAAAGATAAACCTATATCATGACTTTATGGTGGTGGTTGTGAACACATACTCATGAGTGACGTTATTATATTCCATCAACTTTTAAAATAAGAAAATAGATTCCATATTATAATTGTATTAGTATAAAGTTTCAATAAATATCATATATAATCATTACACATATCATAATACACATCAATAAAATATTGTTATGAAAAATTACTTTGTATCATTATGGGGATCCAGTAAGTGGTATGTAGATATGAGAAATACATTATGTTCCAATTTAATGGGAAAGAGGTTGACTAAATATGGTTTCATTATCATTTTAATATATATATATTTATTATTTTTCTTTTATTATTTCATTTTATATAACAATATTTAGGTCTGTGTATATAAATTAGTAAAAAGGGAAGTGACCATTTACGGTGATTACCTCTTATCTTAAAGAACTTTGTTGTGTCTCCTCTTAAAGACCATTCGATTTATATTTGGGGAATTTTATAAAATAAAAATATTATGATAGAGTTTATTGGAGAACTCGATTTGTATATTTGATCTAGAAGTATCAATGTGGTTTATATAAGCGAACTGGGGAATGTCTTTTTATAAGGGATGGATTGGATACTCATATAATTTCATGAAACAAGATAATATTATAAATTCATTCTCAAAAAAAAAATCTTAAAAAAATTAATTAAATAGAATAAGAAGTGTATAATGTAAAAATAATATAAAAATGATATTTAGATAGGTTTTGGTTTTATTTTAATCATTATCAATTTTATTGATCCCTACATTATTCAATTTTTACATTAATCACGAGAACAACTATTTCAATATTAATGTGTTAATAATGCTATATTTAATGTAAAAATTATTCATAAATTTATCTTGGTTAATTTATTCAGCCATATAATATTATATTTTATGAAGATAATAATTTTTAAGAAATTATAAAAAAATTATAAATTATTATATATTATAGAATATTATTAATTTTATTTTAAGAAATAATCTTTTTTTCATTATTAATAGGAAGATAAAGATATAAAATGAATCAAATACATTTATACATCAGTAATATGTTATTTATATATATAAATATTATGTACCCCAGTAATTCACTTAAATTTTATTATGTTTTTTATTATTAAAAACATATATTAAATTTTATATTAATTAAATATATTTTTTGTAAGTGTTTTTCAGTAATTAATTATAATTATTCTATCACTGGATATTCAAAATAATATGCTATCAAGAAAATAATTTATTTTTCAAAACAAAATTATAAACTAAAATTTTCTCCTTTTATATATAGCTAATAAATTTAAAAATATTAAATTAAAGAGACTAAAATTTTATATTTACTATCTTTATAACATAATATAAAGGTAATTTTAAAATAAATATCACATTATGTGGATATATATTATAAAATTAGATGAATATGTCCAATATGAACTCAAATATAAAGATAATGGCTTTTTATAGATAAATTTAAATTAATTATCCTAAATTTTTGCCACATTGTTGCCACATTACCCTTATAAAGGTGAAAATAATTACAATTTAACAAAAGGGATCTAATTATAAAATATGATCCTATTAAATCCAACCATTTAATATGGGTCAGAAAATAAATTTAAAATATGTGCACAGAGTATGATAAAAACTATTTTTTATAATGAAATTTTTAATCACAACACATGATTAATTATTATCTCATGTCCATAAAGAAAATTTCATGATTTCTAAAACATTTCATAGAATATATAAAATATAAATGCCATTAAAATCATTAAAAAACTGTGACTAATTTAATTTTTACAAATTGAAAGACATTACATACAAAACAAATATTTTTCATAAAAACAAATCCTTTATTTTTAAATTTTTTTTATTTTTTATTCCAAATATTTGATAAACACGAAATATATTGAATTACTAAATTATTTATAATTTAGTCACTAATTTCATACCAACCTATATAATGGATATGTTATAATGATATAATATATTATGGTTCAATTATACTTAGTGATGCATGTGTCATATGTTTTTTAATAAATAAATTCATTTGAAAATAAATATCTTATAATATCAGAAGATGTTACAATATCATTATTGAGGAAAATAAACTTCCATTTTAGTGATGGTTTCCATAATTTTCCATAACATCATTTCCTATAATTTTTACCCTTTAGAATTGGAAACCAAATTATATTTTGGATTTTGTGTCCTAGATATTTTATATTTCCTCTCTTATAAATAAATCTCTTGTAAATATTTTTATACAGTGAGTTTTTATTAAATATATTCCAAAATAATTACAACTATTTTCAATTCTTTTTTAAAAAAAGTTATCCTACACTACAAATTTCATTTGATAATATTTCAATCATTCCATGGACCTAGTATTAATGATTATTTTTATAAAATAATTGTTTTGATTCATTCACTTTTACTTTTTTATAATATATTTATCAAATAAACAATAACATCTTCTTTTTATGATAATGTTTAAAAACACTGAATAACTTCTTTATTTTCATTCCATGTGAAAATATGTTTTACATTACTTTTTAATTATATATGAAACATACCTTCTAGTTTTATTGGTTTCCAAAAAAATTATACACACTTAGATTAATAAAATATCTTATTTGAATTCATTTCAACTGATTATGAATTTTACAAATATATAAACTGATTTTTTCTGAAAATATAAAAAAGTTGTATTCATCATTTTCATTGATCATTCAAATATCTTATACATTATCAAGGATATTATTTAAATATTGATGTCCTTTTTCAGTGGATGGATTATTTAATATCCCTATATGGTAGATGAACGGTACATCACTGCCTTTTCCTTCCTCAATAATCCACTTTGTTTAAATACAAGCAATCATCAATTAATTACCCCTATTAAAATACTATTTATTTCATTTTATTAATGAGCGTTATCCTAGGTTCAACTTTTTTATTTATTGAGGAAATTATTATTTTTGACTAAATAACATTTATCAATATTGTTTAAATAACATATTATTTGTTATCATGAATGAATTTTTATTATAATAATGTTACTAAATTTCATATAATAAAAATTTTATTTCAATGAGTATATCGTTTTATGATTATTTACGTAAGTATTAACGATTTCATTATTATCATGATTGAATTGTTGTCTCATTCATATTTTATGTTATTCCATGCATTGTTCCATTTGGGATGATATATTATTTATTGGGTATAAAATTCATATGTTTCATGATTATACTTATATTATCATCAGATTATCAATATTGAAATTTTCATTATATTTATTATTTTAAGAATTATATATCATATAAACTCACCCCATTATTATAATTCCATTTTTTGAGGTTTTGAAGATATGAAAAGAATGATTTATATAGAATAGTTCATAATGACGATATTTTTTGGAATATTTTGAAGTCACTTTATTGATAAAGTAGTTCCTAATGTAATAAAAAAATTATGATTGGGAAAAGGATCTCTAGTATTATCTAGTTAATTTGTCTCACTAATTCTATTATAATATAAACATAATTATTTTGGGAAGATATTGTAATGAAAAAATTTATTTATGTTATGTTGATTATATTTTTACTTTTATAGGATCCTATAATCCTCCACTTGATTATTTTAAAAATATAAATCAAGATATTATGCTAATGATGAAATTATGTCATTATTCTATGAGTCTAGATCAGATTTTCATGAATTTACTTTGGATTACATCAATAAAATTCCATAAAATCTTTAACAATTTAAGTTCTCATTAACACATTCTAAGGTAATAGATTTCTATATTTGATGGATATAAAACATTTATTCTTCCATTGAGATCCAATATAGATATGTAAATATTGGGGGGTCAAGAATAATATGATACATTTTTTCAACTGAGCACTTCAACATTCAAAAAATCATATTTTAAATAATTGGTGATGAATTAGGGTCCTAAAAATAGATCACATGACTTTAGAGATAAGTGATTTGATAACTTCAAGTACTATATCACATAAAACACCCTAAATTCCTCAATAAATCAACGTAAAATTGGTGGTGTATGAGTTTGTAGTAATTATGTTCTTACTCTCTAGTTTTGACCAAGATAATGACATCCCATTTGATTCAAAAATTCATTATAAATAATAGAGGCCCAAATAAACCACTTACATTCCTTCTGAACAATTTAGAGTCAATACATTATGGAAAGAGGATGAGTGAATCTTTGAGTATTGAAAATTAAATCAGGGGAACATTAAATTTTATGAAATTTTTTATTGTTTGAAGATATATATGGTAATGATCATAAAATTACATAAGAAAATATGCTTATCATTCTTCATATAATGGAAATGGAAAAAGAGTCCTTATGACCACATCTGACTGTGATTATTATCCAATCATCCATTAATATACTACATTTTTAATGTATATTAATTGAAACACCATACATTTTTTATCATAAAACACTCTTCTTCTGTTATGAAACCCTAGATCTAACTTCTTTAACATTACATATATCGTTATTGGAAAAGAGGTATGTTTTTTATATATCATTATTTCTAGGTGATTTGAATGAGAAAAATGTTATTAGTGACTTATTTTTGTCATACATCCATGTTACATGAATAAGAATTGGTAGAGGATCTAAACATTTAGCATTATAAAAGAATTCATCTAACATGTGATCAATAAAATCTATACCCCACTCATTGTGGTCCCATCAGTGAATTTTAAAATCTAATTTCTTCCTCATTTGAATATGTTTACTACCCTCAGATATAAATGTAATGATTTTTTCAAATTCCAATCTAGGTAGAAATTTTTTTATACAATCCATCAGATGAAGAGGGATCTCAAACTGGATATGGTATTGACATATTTCACGATCTCTACTATAATATTTCACAATAACTTTCTTAATAAATACTCCCAACTTGTAGTAGTAGAATAAAAACATCCTTCTGTAGTTTCTTACGGTTTTGCAGATATATATATACTATAATAAGAAATTTACATACTTTATTACATACTAACCATGGATTAAATGATAATGGATGATGACTAATAACCCTTTGAGGAACTGATAAGGAATGAAAGGATTATGTTTTGAGGTTTTTATCCCTATAATCCATTTTAGAGGAAAAACCTGAAATATAAATCAATTCATCCAAGTAACAACCAACATGGTGATGAAGAAGACATTTCAAATGGAATCATTAGATCTTATATTTCCATATAATTGTTTCATCGGGATTCTTATATTTTATTTTGTGATATAAGACATACTTTAAAATGTACAGGTTATCAATCCTTTAATATATTAATGATTAAAATTATGTGTGTTGTACATGTCATTTGTAATCTTTTGTTAGTAATACAAAAATAATTTACCATTTCATTTTATTTAAATGATGGAATTTAATTTTATCATACATATGAAAACCAAAATAAAATTCCCAATAATTTGACCATAATGAATCCACCATGGGAATACCTCATATATTGTCATATGTAAAAGTATTGTCACTGTTTCACTAGAGTTTTACCATTCTAATATTATTAAAAATTCATCATGAGCATTGTTTATAGACAAATATAGGTATAAAAAATCATATATTAACTATAGTCATTCCATTATGATATGGATTACGAATTCATCATGTTATTTCCATATACAATAGTATCAGTATAAACACCATCAAATATGATATAAATCTTATACATTTGTAAATTGATGATTAATTCCAGCTTCTCAAAACTCATAGAAATATATTTGTACAAAACTCCAAACTGATGCACTAAAGTTATTCCATTAAAAAATTGACCATGAATTCCATTTGGGCCTGGCTAATGGATGAATGGAAGTATAGATTCCATTATTGATGTCCAAAAAAATTTCTATTAAGAAACCAATGAAAAAATCATACTAGGAGTGTCCCATTAATTTATATATAGAAAATCATTATTAGTGTTGTGCTAGAGTAATCCTAATTATATTTGGTGAATAATTTATCATAGGCATGGCTTGAGGATGGATATTATTACAAACGCCATCATGAGTGGACTAGAGTTTTTCAATTCATATATAATTAATAATTCCCCTAATTCATAGATCCTTGTTGGATTATGATATAAAAACCATCAATAATGGAGTATATTTTTTCCATTTATAAATTGATAATTAATTATTAAATAACATATATCATTGATTGATTTGAACATAAAATCCATAACTAATGGACTAGAGCTTGTATATTCAGAAACTAATGTAAAATTCCTCTTGGTCTTGGATCATATATTTTTATATGATTAAACAGCATCTCTGATACCCAATATTTTTTCTATTTAGAAATAGATGATTAATTCTTATAATAAATGGATCATGAATTGATATAGTTATAATTTATATCACAAATACACCAAATTTTTTCCCTTTAATAAATTCATGTTAAATTCATCAAGGATTTGATCATGGAAAAATATATTCCCAAACACCATCATCAATGCACTCTAGATATTCTATTAAAAAATTAATGTTTAATTTTCCTGGTCCTATATCATGGTTTGATATAGTTATAAAAATTATAATTGAAGCGCTATATTTTTTTTATTTTGAAACTGATGATAAATTCTTACTGGTCATTGATCATGGATATATATAGGTATAAAAAATCACTGATACATTATGTATGGTCCATTTGGAAATGTCCAATGAATGATGAAGATTTTATTTGGGATACTAAGTTATGTAAGGTAAAAATGTAACTTTTTGATAATACATGGTCAAACAGAGAAAAGATTCACTATTCTTGGGATAGTATCATGGGTATCAAAATAATTTTTTATATTTAATTTTATTAGCCTATCATTTCACTAATCATATAATGTGGAAGATAGAGTGGGAGAGGACATATATTTAGATCAACATTCCATTTATTTGTTTTCTTCAGGCCATGTTTTATTTCTTTTTCATTTGGAGTACTACATTTTTTCGTATATGACGAAATGTTCATGTATTTCGAGTGTACGATTTATTTTTATGAACCAAAAATTATGATTTTTAATCATGGGTATAATTATTTCTCATCGTATGGAATGTTTAATATCATGTAGGATAAATGAATAAAATGTATAGTTTAGTTTCACAGAACTATAACCATGTAAATTTTCAAGAATGAGGTACCACATTCCTTATTTTAATAATAGGCATAATATTTTTGGGAGTAACGTTAGGGAAATAAAATAAAGATAAGTAACTAAATTATGGGATGTGTAAATAATATATCATGGATATTAAAAAATGTGTGATGAGATGGGAGAGGTACAAAAAAATGATTAATTATAACTAAAACTCAAATATGGGTTACGTAGTGATATTTTTAATGAATAATGATATTACACATCCATTTTATTTTGAAAAAACAAATAAGTATGGAATTATAGAAATAGGGTGAATATACAAGATCCTAATTATATAATATATTCATAACCAAATATTTGAATCCCTTTTGGTTGGATACACACATTAATGATAGATTTTAGTGGTTTGTAAAGAATAAATAATTTTAGGAATTATATATGTTATGGAGAAATGGATTTTCATTGAGGGTTAGGGAGTCCTAATTTTTTTTTGTTAATTTAACTCGTTTTTAATGGTTTGGGAAATAATAAATCATTTATATAAATTTTTCCATGTCTATAAGATTTAATGAGTTGAAAAAGAATTCTATTAGTATCTAAAAGAGAAACTGATGATCTTTAAATGTATTTTATTTTCACTCTACCATTTTCATAATATTTTGAAAAATGAATCTCGGAGAGTGAATACATGACTTTTACAACAAATTACCTTGGGGAGTTCTTATCCACTGATGTTTTATATGTCATTCACTGGTTGTTTCAGGTCTTGTGACTTGGAACATCTTAGGGTAGAGGTATTTATCCTACAAAATTTACCAAGATACACATACTTTAATTCCATGATACATAGACCATATCACACAACGTTAATAGTCATGATGTAAAGATCACATAAAATTGGATGTTCTGGACAATAAACTAATTAGTATTCCTTGGGTCGAAAATACAATAACATCATTTTTATAAAAGGATGATGTTGTTGTAAATTATGTGTAATTTTTCTCGATTCATGAGTAATGATGTGGGATAAATGTTAAAAATATTACAATTCCCCATATTTGAATAACAGAATCCACTAATATTTAATAGGGTTTATATATATTTGATGACACCATTCCATTTGATTAGAAGTACCCTTATTTTTATGAAACTCTAAGGGAACACATGTAGAATTCAAATTGGTTCATGTATGAAATGAAAAATATACTTTCCCCATTATGTTATATCCCCAAATTAATGAAATAAATGGATGGAATGTGGAACCCTATGACACCCAAGACATTAAGAGTGATTTATAGAAATATATTTTTTGGAATTTTGATAGAGGTATCTGAATCTTCTTTTCAACATGGTTTAGATATTTAATTTTGTTGATAAGGAATTATAATTGATTGTGTTTTTGTCATTTGATATTATTAAAATCATAATATATATTATATTGTTTACCTTTATATAGAAAGGTATTAGATTTTATGCATTTTAATATCATTTGGTAAGGAATTTTGATTCCATGTCTTCCAATCATGGTTCATCTGAATAATTATTTCTTAAGAAATCCACTCTAACATATATGATCATCTAGGTCACTCTTGTGGTGAGAAACTAGATTTTTCATTGAGATATTTGATGTTTCCTATGGGTTCATGAAAAATTAGTGACACATAATATTGGGGACATTTTATAATAACATTGGTCAAGGAGTTTGAATCCAATAATTGCGTAAAAGAATATTCATATTTTCTACTTAATTTATTAATTTTATAATTGAATATCCACTAGAAGCTCATGTGCATGGGAGAAGAGTGATTTTTGGTAGATAAAACATTCGTTTGAACCTTTAATATAGGATTTTTGTGTCCTAAAATGGACTCTAATAATAAGAATCAAGCCAAAAATATTTATTGTCAAGAATTCCCCTCTCACAAATAAGAAAAAAAATACAGTGGAATGGAAGATTTTCTATAAAAAAGGATTCAAAATTGGGGTCCCTAACTGATGAATCGAATACATATCCATATCATATTCATGAGGGATAGTTTTCATGTTAATGGTTTTGTGAGTATTTTATTAACATTTGAGGTAAAATCAACTAGTCTTAGTGTTGAAAAAGGATGCATCCCATCAAGAATAAAGAGTGGTCTTACAAAAATACCAGATGTAGTGGTGGAATCTCAACCTCTATGGCTAGAACAATCTATGAATCACTATGTATTATGTGGGGATATAAATTCTTCCACACATATTTTATATCAAGAAATTTCATATATAAATCTGTCTCTGACATAGGGGTGAGGGACTATACAAACTATGTTCTTGGATAAAGAACTCAATAGTAAAGAATTCTTCATATATCAGAATCATACATATGATATGGGGAATTTTATTTAGCTTTCTCTACAAATGTTGAGTTCCTTTTTACTGTAATAATGTCTTGTTTTACATAGTATTTTATTTTCTAAAAAATTGATAATTCACAATTATAGATATAAAGTAAGGTGAAAGGGTGAAACTTTTTTAAATAATTATGGATGTGGCCAAGCTAGAGCATCTTGATGTCACTATCTATCCTTTATATAGATATATCAAGACACATGACTTTATAAAAAATAAATTGTAAGGAACTAAGCATAAAAAATATAAAATCCTATTTTTTAGTCTTGGCCTCAATTTCATAATTTATTGAAGGATATTTATTGTTTATATCTTCGGGTAAATAATTTTTTAGAATATATAAAGACCATATCATTCCAAGTTGAATATTATGATAGGAATCCATTTTTCTGAAATATAAACCCTTCCAAAAGAAAGATGATTTCCTCTGATGAAAAATCTTAACGACTTGTAATTTGAATTTTATTTTGTTCTCACCATAATTACACCCTTTGAAAAACAGATTAGAAATTTGATGAACTCACCATGGGAAATCAAAAGAAGAAATATTTTAGTATATTAAAAATCATGAACCTAATAAAATTTATAACTTTGATAAAATATTTTTTAAATATACAGAGTAAATCATTTCATCCGAAAAAACACACACCTTTATCAAAATGGAAATATTGAAATCACACATAAATAAAATAAAAACTAATTTCTAGAAATATAGTGACTTATATTCATAAATTATGTTATAAATAATATGATCTCAATTACATCCATTTAATAAACTACTATGGTTGACATTGAAATTTATTTATAGAAATACATGGTTAATTACACATTCACTAAAGCGCTATCTGGGTGCCCCCATCATATAAGATATATCAGGCTCACAGGTCTTAGAAGTTATTTTACGATCACCAGTCATATACGATAAATTGGGATAACATGTTATTATATATAATTCGCATGTATGATGACATTAATAAAATATTTTAGGTGTTTATCTACTATCATACAACCCTTTTAAAAACTCTCTTCCTCTGATATTAAATCCACATTCAGATATTGCAATACCCTATCAATGCATACCACATTTTACTAAATAAAATCCAAAGAAGGTGGTGAAAGAGATTTTGTATATAAATATACCATAAAATATTATTATAGAATACAATAATCAAATAACAATTAAAGTGGATGAAACAATTTTTGTCTCCACATTCATTGAAATATAACTTTTTTTCTTCAGACAAATTCACAACATTCCGTAAAATATTCTATTTGATTAAAATTTTAAAAAAGTAAATAGATCTATAAAATTTAATTTAAAAATATTTTATATGTATGAAAATTAATTTTAATATATGACTAAAATAAGGACATGGATGAAGAAGAGTTTAAATGGAAACATTTATAAAATAATTTTAAATGAATTTACCTTCATATGAGTCTGACTCGTCACGTACATTATTTATCATACCGACTAATAAATGTATATTAAATATTTAATGGGGTAATAACAATTTTAATTTTTATTATTATTTTATTTTATTTTATTAATTAATAATTTATATTAAATTACATATTCATTTGTCTTTATGTCATACATTTTGATGAATTCAGACCATATGCTTAAAATGACATTGGGAGGGGGACTATGGTCAGATATTCCATTATACCATTATCTATAGAATAATAATTATGATATTATTATCATTTGAATATTTCAATTATATTAAAAAAAAGGAATCATGATTTATGTTTATGAAAATTGAACAATGTTACAACCGTAAAAATGTTCAGTCATGCGTACACATGAGTAACATTTCCATTTCTCAACAATCAGTATGAAAAGAATGTAAGTATTATTTTTTAAATCTAGAATTAATATTAAATCATAACTACTATATTGAATCATTTAAAATACATATATATGTCATCTATGTTATGTGATGATGAAAAATTAATCACATCTCTTTATGGGGATGGTAGTCCACACGCACATGTACCACATTTTAATATTTCTATGTATAGAATCGAAATTAATTATATAATGTATTTTATTATAAGAATTATAATAATTTTGTAAATATAATTTGATATAATATATCTATAATTATAAATTTTAGAAAAAAATATTTAGGAAAAAATAATTATATTCAATTGTGATGAGGTAGTTCATAGTATAGAAAAACAATGGTTTCATTTCCCATTTTGTGGAAGAGAATATAAATATAAGATATAAAATTAAAACAAAGACATATAGGTATATGGAATATTATTTTTTGATTTTTTTTGGTGATTTAAGAATAATTGAATGAGGTGTATGGGGAAATAAATCTAAAATTATTGGTTAAGAATGATTTATATTCTTGTCATTACCTAATAATGATTAAAAGAAAAATATTTTTGTGGAAGATTTTCTAATAAAAATGTATCAAGGTTATGATGGTTGATATAAATAAGGGAAGTGGTTACGTATTTTTGGATCCAATGGGTTTTATGATGATTGATCAAAATAGAAGGGGGGATTCCCATTTAAAAGATTGGGGATAGAACATAGGGAATTTCTTAATGAATTCAAATAATACATATTAACATTCATTTTAAAAATGAAAAATAATAATAATAGAATATAGCAAGGCTATGAGTCTTAAAAATCATATACAATACAGTGTAAACAGGTTTATTATATGTTTCAAAATATATCATTTCTTTAATATCTTCATGTTAACCCTTTTTAGTGTTAACATATTAATAAGGGTTTTTAAACTATGATTCTAATAATATTTATTATAAACTGGAAATATTCTCATAGGTGGACCATATATTTTTTTAATTAACCATATCCCTTTCTATTTGATAATTATATGATTTTTTGGAGTTTTAAATAGTTTAATTAAATATTTTTTATTATTAAATATCATTAATGTCATTTTTAGATCTAATCATTTTCTTCAAACATAATATAAACAATTAAACAATAAAATGTTAATATAATCATTTAAAACTACGTAATAAGAAATATTTATTTAATAAATTTATTGATCAAAATAATTCATTAAAATTATATTACTGTTATTATATTATAAAGAATTTATTTTATTTTTTTATTAACTGAAAAAATATTTTTCCAAAGTTGGGTAAGCATCTATGGTAACAATTCACCATTAAAAATATTAAAAATAAATGAGACAAAAAATTTATAATTATAATTTTCTCATTTTTACCAAACAGATCCCCTATTTAATCAAAGGTAAAAATTTAGTGATAATAAAACAAATAGAATTAAATTTTTGACTATTCTATATATAAAATTTTATAGAATTAAAAATAGTAGCCTAATTGAATAAAATAGAAACATATTTTAAATTTTGAGGATTATATATGAAATATACTCCTCGAATAAAAGTAAATCAAGTTTTATGGTTGATACTTATGATTTATCAAATTATTTTTACCTGTAATTTACAAATTTTTCATTTACACGGGTCACATAATTTATTATAATAAAAAATTATAATCAATAAAAATGACAGTAAACTATTTAAAAAATTTATAACCTCTATATTAAAATTGAGGAATACATTTTTCAATATTCAATTCATATCAATGGAAAATTTTAATTTAAACTTAACCAAAAAAATCTAATAAAAGGATATATTTTTTAAAAAAATATGCTTTTATGTTAAAAAATATTATTAAATTAAATTCAATTATAAAATTCATTTAATAGAACATATTTGGATTATTTTTAATAAACAAAATAATGTGATATTTGAAAAATAATATAGAATATTATTTTAAATTATATATACATGTTATGAAAATATATTTTTCAATAAAAATCATTTTACTCCACTATTCATTGTGAAATTAAATACCATAGAAAAGTTTCAATATATATAATGCATGATTATTCTAAAATTATAATTTAAAAAATGAAATAAATTTTTTCAATTTTTAATTCAATTATTTGGATGTAATTTAATTAAATTAGTAAATAAAATTAATGAAAACACTATCTTTTTAGAAATAAATCACATTTGATTTTAAATTTAAAATTAATTAGAATTTTTATATTTAATATATGTCAACAAAATAGCAAAAATGAAAATATTAAAATTATTTATCATAGTAATATATGGGATGTTAAATTAATCACTCATTTGAACATTGCATCATAATAACTTTGTTCACTTTTTAAACAATTATAGATATATTTCCATTATTGAATATTCAAATTTCAAAATTTATTCTAAAAAATTATTGTATTTCTCTAAATACTTAAAAAGAAGAATTAAATTTTTCTAAAAATCTGAAAATTTATGATAAATAAATTGATCAGGGTTTTCACCAAAATAATGGTTCTCTTCTAAGTAAAATAACTCACGGATCAAAACCTGAGATATATCTGAAAAATATTTATATAACATTTTAATATGATAAGAATTTTGTTCTGGAGATAAAATTAGATGAAAATCCACCCTATATGGATCTAATATGAATTTCTCATATATTTCATATGTTCTGATGAAATATGGACTTATCTTCTAATTTTACCAATAATAATAGAACATTTCCATAGAGATACCATAATAACTATAAGATCACAAACCTAAAAAATTATAATAATTTCTCTATTTAACTCCATATCATTTATTCCACCTCTGTGACTTCATCATAGGTTTCTAAATTTTTTGAGCCTTATAAAACATTACCCTACCAACTTTAGTCCCATCCATTTAATTTATATAACATCATTATAATACACTTGAGTTAAATAATGATTTTCATATAACTAGTCAAATGTTTCCATTTTCATACATGAATGAAAAATATAATTTTTAGAAAACTAAACCAATGGATGATAATAATCCCAACATCCATAACAGTCCTATGAAAAAGAATAAATCATTTCATCCAAGTCTTGAATAAGTATCGTTGATTTTATATTAGATTCAGGATAAAAATAAATATTGAAATTTAATTCAGTATGAAATGAATTTTTAGTCTTTTCCCAAAATGAGAAGTGAACCTCATATCATGGTCTGATATAATAGACAGAGTATCTCCATGCATTCTTCTTTTTTATTAGAAAATGATGATATATGTACATAGTATCTCTGATAAGAATGAAATTTCTAGATTTAGTTAGTTGATCAATAATAACCACAATTGAATTATTACGTCGATTTTCATTTGGTATTCCAACCATGAAATATATGGATATATTTTTGTATTTCCACTCTGGTACAGGGAAAGGATGAACCTCAGCTTTGGTAGTGTTCTCTACAATAAACTATTGAAAAAAAATAATTTCTTGTTAAAGTAATCTATATTTCAAATTATTCTAGCCTACCAGTAATATTTAATATGTTGAATGTATATCATTGTGCTTCAATGATAAATAGGATATGGGGAAATATAAACATCAATCAACAATTATTTCATAAAATGAGAATAAAAAGGCAAACATAATATTTGTCCAAATCAGATCACATCATTGTTGTCAACATTATTCTCTAGTGACATACAATTAATAAAATATTCCACATTTTCAGAAAAATACGATCCTTCTTCTGACACTTCATAACCCTTTTTTATTGACCTTAATTTGTTGACACCTAAACCAATGCAGAAGTCTTTCGTAAAATTAAAATTTGTAAAAAACACCTAAAATCAATAACCACGGTGTACTGTTTAATATATTTCATTATTAATGTACAATTATTTCACTATCTCAATGAATCATATATTTTTTCATTAAAAATATTTTAGTGAATCATATAGTCATAATTCGTAATTAGTTTTTTCAGTATTCTCTATATCACTTTTAACTTTATAAGAGTAAATATGTTCTAATAAATTATATAATCATTATATATTAAACAATTTACCCAATATAAATTATGTGACCTTATTTTTAAATATAAAATAGAGTAATAAAATTTAAGATCATTTGTAGGATAATACAACTCATCAGGTTTTAGTTGCTATAAAGATTAATAAATTAAATATTTTATATGTCCATATCCTTAAAAATTACATAATCTTTAGTTTTAGTCAATACAATTACATTAATTCACATTTAGGATATTTTTATGGATAGTGTTCTAGATAATTATTCCATAAATATTACATAATAACTCAAATATTAAAATATAAACACTTTTACCCAATATCCATTTTTTCACAAAACCAAGACATTTAAAAATAAGACATTCTTTCTTTTGATGATAAATCATAATTATTTTTCACTTAATCTCATCCTTATCTGTATTATCCTACAAGTACGTTAAAAACATTTTAAAACATAGACTAAGCATAAAAATATCAATAATGGAATCACAAAAATGTAAAAATCATAGTCTTAAGGAATCATGAAACCCAAGAAAATTTAATCAAAATGTATTAATGTTAACTAATAAGAAATTGTAATAACATTATTTTAAATAAATATTTATTTCTATTTTATATAATAATAAGATTTAGATAAAAACATAATAATCATATATCTCACATGAAGGTATCTTTTGACATAATTCTTCATGTTATATATATAATTGTAATAACCAAGTGTTCGACTTCCAAACATGTCACTCATATGAATGAAATAATCATATGGTCGACTTTTATCCCAAATTCATTAAAGGGATGTCAGGGACCAATCCATTATTTGTTTATCGTAGAACTAACCATCATTGGTGTATCAAATAACACCAAGTCAAAATCCCAAATGCCATTATATAATAAAAAACCTTAAATGTTTCTAATCTTCATGATGTCAATATAAAAATTTCATTTCCACCCATAAAAAACATTTACTATTATTGAAATAAAATATCCATTTAAAACCCCTAATTTGAAAAAAAACCCAATAATTAAAATGGGTTTCAATTTCTTTAAAAAATATTATGCCTTTTATATAAATTCATATAGAAAATAATTTTCTCGGTGGTACAGATTTTTCTATAGCTGAATATGTTAAAAAAAGTATTCATTTTTTGAGTTTTTAAAGAAACCCTAATGATTCAAATAAGAAACAGAAAGATATTAATTTAGTTACCCATTTAATTAAATTCAATTTCAGTGTACCTAATTATACACAACGTGAAATTTTGTGAGTTCATAACATCAAAATATTACTCAATGAAAGGAGATTGAGACAATATCCATTTAAATTATTCTAATTCATCTTGTATGTTCTATATTATCCATAATAATAAACAAATACTAATCATTTAATTGATTTAGAAACTTTTCCATTTATATTATTCCGATTAGATGATTTATTACCCTATTATAAAAATTTAATATTTTTTTAATTTCACGTCATATGTTTCAATTATATTCAATACTTGAGTCTAAAATGAAATTTGTTTTATTTCAAAAGTAAATATGGTCATTAGTCCATAATATTCAGAATAATATTCATGATATTATTACCCCTTTTATACTATAATGTTAAATGAAAATCAAACCACTGTGTATGGTTATGAAAAATGAACTACGTTATAGTCATGGAGATGGTATGCCATACATAAAACTGTGTAACATTTCTGATTTTCCAGGATCATTATCTAAAGAATTTAAGTATTATTTTTTTATTTAATGAGTTCTAATAGTAAAATTAACAATATATAAATCATTTAAATATACACATATATATAATCCATGTGATATAGTGATGAAAATTTTAATCACAACGCTACAAAGAGGTGATAGTTCACACATACGCACGAATGAAGTTTTAATTTTTATGTGCACGTAAGGTAATAAAATAAAGTATATATTATTATTTTATTATGATATTACTTTATTAATATCATATATAAAAATGAATTATATCATTATGACCCGTTTTGAGAGACTGGTGATGGAAAACATTCACTCAGATCACTAGGCAGTAGTTAGATTTACCCACGTACGATGATTTATTTTAAAATTTTATGGAAAATGAGCTAGATATAGTTGATTATATAAAAATAATATCATAATATTATATTTAAAAGACTATTATTATTATCATTTCATTTAGCATGATACTAATTTTTAGGACGTGGAAGAATAAATAAAATAGGAACACTTAACTAAAAATGATACATCTTTGTAGAACAATCATCATTGTTAAGAACAATAATACCTCAAGGAAGGTCATTATGCCTAATATAAGGCATTATAATGAAGATATGGATTATATAATGGTATTTGGAAGATTTTGGACAAATAAATATATTTTGAATTGTGAAGGAATAATAATATTGGTTTCCCTTTTATAAGAATGGGGATGGTCACTCTTTGAATTCCATAAAAAATTAAATTAATATAATTTATTATTCTATTCCAATTGGATAAAAAAATATCTATATATATTATATAATTATTATGGGTCTAAATAAATTGATAAAATAAAAATAATACAAGTTATGATTACTATTTTTTTAACCCTTATCGTTTTATTTTTTCTCTTATTTAACCATTTTAAATCGTATTGTGATATCTTGTTATTTACAATATTTCTGTTAATAAATTTACTATTACATTATAAAATAACTATAAATTATTCATTAATAAACAATTTCAAAATTATAGTGGAATTTATGTTTTTTAGAAATCTTATATCATTTAATTAAATATTAAATATTTTGAAATATCATTGATGTCAATTTTGACACTATTTGATTATTCGCATCTTAAAAATATATTAAAAACATAAATATTATAAAAAAATATTTTAAAACATAAATAACATGAAATATAAATATATTAAATTACTAAATGACATAAAGTATCTCAAATTATATTTATTTTAATATTTGTAATATCATTTATTTGATATTTCATTTAATTAAATAATTAATACATAATCATTGTGCAATCATTTAAGGTATTTTTTTCTTTCCTAAAATTAAAAATTAAATACCATTAAGAATATAAGCATTTTATATTGAATAATACTATATATAATTTAATATATTCCAAATTAATCTTCATATTAAAAATATTTCACTTGTTAAAAATAAAATACACCAAAAATGACTTTTCATTGAATAAAATTCTATAAATTGAATAAAGACATCCTAATGGATCCAAGAGATGAAATTTTTTTAAAAGGGATTTTTAGACTAAATTAACTCTTAAAATGAAACTATGACTTGTTTTATGCTAAATTTATAACAATTATTATATTATTTTTACCATTAACTAGCCAATTTACCCTTCACTATGTTAACAAAAATTACAAAAGTTACTATTCATATTCTCCAAAAAGAAAAGGGACCAATTTAATAAATTTGGACCTCATGGATCCAATGATGAAAAATATTTTCCAAAATTAAAAACATATAATTAGTTATAATTAATTTAAAATAAATATCATTGATTGGGTGAGAAAATGAATTAGTAAAGTGAAAACCATCAAAATATTACAATGTTTCTATATAGAAATTAATTATAAAATTCATTCCAATGAAATAAATTGAATAAACTGATTTAATTTTTCTGTACTCTCAAAAATATAATATTACATTATAAATCATTTAGAATAAAATATAGCTTTTCAATTAAAATGAAATATTTTACACTATTAATCCAAATATGAAAGTTATTAGAAAAATACCAAAAATTAAACCAAAGTAAATTTCAATAATCATCATTCATAGAAGAAGTCTATTTTGTCAAATAAATTTCTCAAAAGCCTCAAAATCTATATTCAAATCATGTTTTCCATCAAAATGTGGAAAAGATATATTTTTTAAAAAATACAATTTTTAATCATCAAAATAGATTTATTCTAATATTATGTTTAAAAATCTATTGGATTAAGGTAAAAACATTTCATAAATGTGTCTAAACGAATTACATATTTAATTTGGATTTTATATTCTTACCCATTTGGAAAATTTTATCCTCTCCTTTTTATTCACTTATTAAATAATTGGGGATAAAATTCTTTCCAAGCATTTTAATATTCTCATGTTGCATCATCACCCATTGAATTTTTATGTAAAATATTAACCTAATGATTCATTTATTCCAATAATTTATTCTTTTCATTCAATATATTCAAATGGCTATTCCTCATAAAAAATATTCTTTTCTAACTAAACATATTTAGGGAATAAAACATGAGATGATTGTGGTATGAATTTCATTAACATTGAATCATTAAAAAATTTGTGGATCTATGATAAAAGCATAAGAAAAGTCACTTTTTATGAAACTGGTCCAATTGTTTCCATGATTTCACAGTGCCCAATGTACTGTGGACTCATCTTCTACTTCTTAGAAAAACACACCAATAATTTATATGGAAAACTTTGAAAAATAAAAGATCACCTAACTTGAAATAATGATACTACCTCATTTTGTCTGAATAAATTTTCTACATACTATGTCATGTCCAAATGTGTTACAAAGTCAAAAAAAATAATATATTTCGATACCTCTACAAACACTACCCCCATAAACTTCATTTCACTAACATTGTCTTAATAATCTCTATACTGACACCACTATAAATATAATGCTTCAAATGGTGAAATCATTATATTGTAATGAATACAGTTATTATAAAAAACTCAACTAAAGAATGATGTTTTTCCAAAATTCCCTAGTAATCCTTTTAACATTAACATATCATTTCCTATAAGGTGTGATTTTTTTTTCATAATTCCCCTTCTTATTTTGTATAAAATTAATATTTAAAAATAAATTCATCACCCAGTGAGTTATGAAGGCCTTTCCAAATGAATGATGATATAATGGGATAACAATATGGTATATTGAATAGTATAACTCAATGTAACCTGAACCTATCATTATCATTCAACTGAGAATGATGATCTAGAGACATATTCGATCGAATAGGAAGGTAATGTGCTAATATACTCAGTCAATAAACAATAACTCGAGTCACATTATTACCTAAGGAATTCATTGGTAATCCCATATCTAAGACCATAGATATATTTTCCCATTTCCACTCTAGAACTAGAAAAGGATAATGAATTTCAACTTTGGGACTGGAAAAGTTTCATGGATCACCTTTCATAAATATAGATCTACATTAACCTACGAATAAGTCAAACATTTCAGATTGTTGTCATAAATATCACTTCTCATTCAATCCCAGTAATAATACATTTGAAGGTCACCATAAATCATAGTTTTTCTAGTATTAATTGAAATTGAAAACATTGATCTTTAGTAAAAATACATTCTTAAACTAGGCATCACAGGACACATATAGTCTCTTCCCAAATATTATAAATGAATATTTATGAATGATAAAATCTTGATACATACCATTTTTTACAAATTATAACTTCTTCTACATCTCATGGCCTTCCATATGCACTAGATTTGTTATGTATGATTGGGAAAAAATTAAAAAATTTATGATATATTTAAGAATTTACTCAAATTCAAATTCGACCCTAAGGTCCCGAACATAGTTGAGGAGAGGGGATATGTTTTCCTTTTTAATAAAATAGTCTCTATTAATAATATTAGTCCCTAGATTTGAATCACCCATAACATTTATATGGGATATCTATAGTTTCAGGACCAGTTCCATGCAAGGGATAAGTTATTGATATTCTACCGCATTTTATGATATAACCTTTTGGAAAGTAGGAATGAATAAGGTATAATGTCTCTTGCTGTGTAGACAATGGTTATCTCTAAACCAACACATTTGATCATTGATATTTACAATACATTTTTGGCGAACACACAAAAGGATATATCAAATTAAATCCCCCAAATTTAGCATGCATCTTGTTTATATTAATACACTTAAACCAACAACACTATATTTACATGAAATATCTCTATTGAAAAATGTGATATGGGGAAATCATCCCAAGAATACCCTTTTACTGACTTATATGCTCTAAATTTTATGTCATATTATTACAAGATGAATACCCATTAAGCTAAAATCCTATTCCAAAATGGTAATTAAAGGATAAAATAGGTATGTACCATGAAAGAGATATAGAATACCTCATTGTTCTGTTAAAAATTCCTGAGTTATTTCACCTCAAACATGAGTGCATGGAATTATTTATCTATAACAAACTAATGATTCTAGATTTCTAGAATTTTTATTCTAAGATTATGGAGATTATTATCTTTTCAAATAACATTTGTCTATATTATAAGTCCATCAAGAGATCACTCCATAGGATCTACATATAATATGAGAGGCTTCCCGTACAATAATGGAAGTAAAATTTTTCGTCTATCAAATATGAGTTAATATTTTTAAAAACCTATTTAAAATTCTCATCCGATTATAACTCACTCCTTTATTCATCTATAATGTTTAACTGAGTAATATATATTGATGATTGTATATAAAATCATATTTTAGTCATGTTATCAATGAATCCATCTCAAATAATTTTATTTTTATGAAAGTTACATTGACATGATGGGAATTTTCTTCCTTGGATCAAAATTGATGTTGTGGTTTCATACTACAAAAACAAATTTCATCCCCATCGATTCCCAAAATGTAAAATTTTGTGGGATCATCTTTAAACTATAATTCTAAAATATTTCAAATATTTTTTAATTTATATATAATTTATCATATCACTGTCATGATTTAACCATGAGATCATTGAAATAGAGTTACAATATTCATCCCAAAGAATTGTCCTAATAATGTGATTCTTATTACATTTTTAGGTAGTTCATAAATTCTATAAATCCAATGTTGTGGTCTGATTGTAAAATATCCATTTAGGTGATCAGATTCCAGTGTCATCCCCATCCGTAGGGAACTTTTGTTTTGATTATAATCTACATTCCAATCTCTAGTGGAAGGGGATCAGAATCTTGCAGTAACATAAAAATAGAGTTATATAATCAAAACTAGTGAATTATCATTTAGAAAGTGTCAGTTAAGATCCATGATGTCGATTCATTTCAATATATATCTGTATAGTTTCTTACTGTGTATTATTTTTGGGAGAAATTTTAGGTATTTCATTTCCCAAATGAAATTGTATTTAATTATATTTTAAATTTTACTATAATTTTGTATATTGTAGGGGAATTGATTCTCTTATACAGATACATGAATCCTCAAGGACTATATGAATGAAGTAAACTATATGATGATACAGTGGGCAATATCCCCTAAATAACTATGTACATATTGGTGAATACACAATTATTCAATTTCTAGAAGGATATATATATATCTCTCACTTCTAGAGGCATTATAATATAGATAGTTTTGCTCCATACATCCAATTATGTGTGAGAATTGTCTTTTTGAAGCACATCAGTGGTAGTACATATTTTTTCCAACAATTATAAATTGGAATCATTATGTTCTAAAAAAATTCTTCAAAAAAATGTCGATAGAATTGGTTTCAAAAATGGAATACAATACAGGTAAATCTGTATCCTTTGTGATGGATGATGAGAATCTCCTGGCCCTTGAGAGTTCTATTACATGGTAATTATAATCAATATCACCCAAGAAATTATAACTATCTATCTCATTGTTATCTAGGGTGAAAGTTTAATTAAAATCTAGATACAAAATATGGGAGTATTTAATTTCACATGATGGTAATATGGAGTTTTCTTATTCAAATGGTGGATGGGGAGACTCCATACTTTTAAATAATAGAAAGGGATCTCTCTTGGGAAATTAATTTCTACCTTTAAAATTAACATTCATAAGTGTAACTTATTTATAACAAGATGTTCCATCCTTAGCTAAAATTACATATCTTATATAGATATAATCTAGTGATTCAAATTAATTATTATAACATACTATAGATATTCGTTCTACATCTATCAGGATGATAGGTAATATGAAATAATTTCTTAGAAAACATCATGGGTTTGTACAAGATGTTCAGAAACTATTAGAATAATAAACACATATACAATCCTATATTTTCAGTTTCATTTTTTATCTAGTTTATAATAACAACTCACCATGTTGGGTGTCAATATATTTAAAGGGTGGCGTATTAACCCATCTCATTCAAAAATTTACATTAATTGAGTACATTAGACATTGATGGTATAATTTTGAAACCACAAAATTGTTATGAATCTTAGGTCATCAGATTCGAACTTTATATGTTATAACCATCAATATGAACAATAACATGGAATTATATAGTCGATCATAAAAACCATCTTTGATTATGATCATTACAATAGTCATTTTCTCTATCATGTTATACCCATAAATTGATAACTTTTGGATGGAAAATAATCCCCACAATATCCAAAATAACAAAGTGTTTGGAGTTATATAATATTAGTCCAAGATCCATTATCAATAAAATACCTTAAAATTACAACATTGTTTTGAATTGATGAAACATACATAGGTATGATTTTCTATTTTAATGTTTTCCTCTTAATAATTATCAATGAATGAGGTAGAGGAATGGAATTATACAAAACATGTTTCAACTTAATATACATCAGTTTCATAATATTTTCTCCCAAATAAAGGGGGAATCTAGAGGGACTCAAAAGATTATTTCATGTACCACAATAAATGATAAAAAACATCCTAAATTGATATATTAACAAAGAATCCTACCAAATATTTTAATATAACATATATTCAATCTTGAATAATGAGCATCATAATGTGATAATACTTCATATAATATTTTATTGACGATAAATTAATTATGTGAGATGAATCTAGTTCATCTAAAATAGAATAATTCATACTTATATTGGATGGATTGATCTATGATAGTCTACCAACTCATTTGGGATGATTATATAATTTAACAATAATAAAATTACATTCTAGTAAAATTAGGTTAGGAGGATTCTTGAAGGACTTAATAGCCCCCCTCTATAGCTATTATGCACACTAATGTTATTAATATTAGGGTTTTCTCACATATATGGATTCAAATGGATATGGATAGAATAGTAAGATCAACCATGATTTCATCTTCCCCAATTCCCATAGATTATATGGCTTGTACCTATTCCAACCTAGTAAAATATAAGGAACTCAGGTTCATATGTATATTCCTCAATATAGAAGGGGTATTCTATGTTAATGATATTAACAAAATTATATAGTTTATTTTATTATAATGTGGGTTTCCTTTTTAGTTATTTTGATTATGTAATGAATAATTGGGTAATGAAATCTATAACAGTCAAGTCTAGTTTAGTTGTTATAAGAAACACTTCATCTTCTTGTAACTAATTATGCTAGCACCGATTAAGTCTTCCAACATATTATTGATTTCATTATATGCGTATGGGTAGAGAAAGATGAGATGGGATTTTAATTGGTTTATGGTATTGTTCCCTAATAGTTGAATGATCCTAATCAATCATTCATTAGGTTATACAGTCATCAAATTTTCAATAAATTATAGATGATACATATTTCATGTCATGATATTCTTCCGATTGGATGATGAAAATGTGTTTCTGTTTCAATAACACATTCCCCAATTCCAAAATAACAAAATTGACCTTGTTACAGAAGATTTCAATTAATGAAAATATTTTGGGAATAGTTTTTTCCATGCAATAATAGAAATGAAAATAATTAGGATGGTCACTGAGGTGGACTTCATTAGGTGTCCCAGGATCGTGATCCAACAACTATATATTAAATTGTGTATTTTTCATAATAAATATTATTTTAATATTGTGTATCACATGAAATACCAAAACCTAAAATACCAAAAATATATTTATTAATATATATATTGACCAATATATGGTATCCACTGAATAGGTTGGTACAAATAGTTATAACTAACATACAAAATAAAGCCACCTATAATAATGATTCAATAACTGCCTCTAGAAAAAAGATATTTTTTTACCCTCAAAATTAATTTTATATGTTTTTTATTTTTAGGTTCTATATATTAATGGTTTCCCTAATTTTGTAATAATATGAAATATACAAAACAAAAATCCATAAAAAGGTTATCTCTCACAATATTTTATGATATTATTTTAAAGTATTTTTTAAAATTTATGCATTTAAATTTTTATCTATTATATTATTTTCATAAAGTATAATATAAATATGAAATTATGATTTATATTTGAATTTGTTTAGAAAATATTGACTTTTTAAAACAAATTATTAATATTTTTTTTTAAGAAGTTACATAACATTTATAATATTATTAGTTAAAAAAATATGAATTTGAAATTCATGAAAAAATAATTAAAGGACTGAATATTTATATTTTATGTGAATCTATATTTTTTAAAATTTTAGTTTTACTATAAATAAGCATAATTGATATTTTAGAACAAAAATTATATTTTTCAAAAAACTGTGTCTAAAACATAATACAACAATTATTTTAAAGAAATTTTTTTCAATTTTATAAATTTAATAAAAACATAAATTATAAATATTGAATTATTATTAAAAAAATATTTAATAAGATTAATTTTATATTTTTACATAAATAAAAATATTCCTTATGTATACACTAGTTTCCATTGTAAAATAAAAAATGGATAAAATAAAAAAAATCTAATGAAAAACATTTAAAAACTTATTTAAATCATGTGTGAGAATTAGGGATTGAGGATTTGATCGAAATTATTATTACTGCCTCACTATTTTTCAATTTTGTATCTACTTTCACAAAAACTAGGTTCTCATTATTTATAAGTTTTGGTTATTTAAAAAATATTTTTCCCATTTCCAATAAAAAAGGGGAATATCTCACCATTATTTCCCCAAAACAAAAGGCATTTATTTTAGACCAAAACATATCCTTTTATCTCTTCAATATTCCAAGTCAACTTCATGAGCCTCATGTATTCTATACAGAAAATCCCTCTAAGGCATAACCCAGTTTTCCAATATATAATACATGATATTATATATATATTTATAACCACTTAATCCTCATTTAAATTTTATTTATATGCACTTATTATACCTAAAATTATGTTAAAACATGACAAAATGTTAAAATACTATCATTATTATAATATTATTTTTATAAAAATAATGGTTTTATCATTAACCAACATTCCCATTTCTAATAATGAAAACAAAACCAATATTCCTGAATAGTGTTGAATACTACCTCCACCATACTACGTGATGCGTATTCCTTAACCACTCTATAATAATGTTTCTAATAAATAATATAATACATATGAATAAAATTCATTAAATAATTTATATTTATAAATTATATAACATGAAACTCAATTAAAATTTTCTATAGAAATATAAATCAACGTTTATGTGTATTTGTTGAATACCACTTCTTTACAATGATTGATGTTTATTTTTCATTTCAAAACAACCGTACACATTTTGAAATGAGAATAGTTTTAGTGGATAAATGTGAATTTTATGAAATTATTATGGTTCTATAATTAAAATTTGGAAAACCTATTAATAATATAGAGAATCAACTATCATAGTAAATTCAACTATTTAAAAGGGAATAGTAAGGGAAAAATGATTTTTTCATACTATATATTAACAATGTATAATTTTTGTTGTTTTTATAATTTCTTTGATTTTTGATATATCACATTAATGTATTCTAAAAATTTTCATTATTATTGTATTATATTGTTATTAAAATTATATCACAACATAAACATTCCCAAATTATGATATATTTCTGATTAGTTTGGTTTGAACGCCTACTTGAATAATAAAATTAATCTATATCAATGATGTCTATGGGAATTTAAATTATTTTAATATATGATTTAATATTTAAATATAGGTTTCAATTGGGTTTTATAATGGAAATGTTATTAATTATCTCATCATTTGAGAAGCAACATTAGTTAATTAAAAAAAACTGAAACCTGTTCACTGATGACATCATCATTAATGATAATAACCAAAACACATATAATAAAATTATGACATAGAAAAATAAAACATTATAAATTAAACTACCTTTGGTATCTTTGAATGATTTATTCTATGATAATAATGATTAACAACACCAATTTTACTAATATAATTGAAACTATTAAGACCACACACACATGATATTGAAATTATATAATAACTAATTAATAAATAGGTCGATAATAATTATAATTCTTTTATGACGTTTTGAGTATAATGATATGGTTATAAAATGTTATTTTAATATATTTATGTTTGTTATAGGATATTATAGTGAATTTGACTATGATTGAATACAAGGTAAGGTGTTCTCTGTATAATATTTACTTTTTTGTAACAAATTTCATTTTTGTAAGTATGAAATATTTGATATGGTGTGTTTTCTACATAATAAATGTTATCTATCATATTAATTTAATTAATTATTTTATATGATTATTATCATATGATTTCCTAAATATTAATTTATTTCAATAGATTAAAATTTTGAATGGTGTTTGTAAAAATGATAAACTAATCATAAGGGCTGTGATGTCAACATTATTTTCAAACAAAGATTGATAATGAAAAATTATTCATTTTATATTTATTTTACTTATAAAACCATCATCATTATAATTAAATATCTATGGGGTTCTAATTATACCTTAAAATTTCATTTACCCAAGTGTCATATTATACCAGAAGTATTTATTGTAAATGAAATAAAATCCATTTCTCATTATCATCTGATAACATCCCTTTTTCCATATTTTTATTCATTGAGTGTTTTTTTGTGTTTAATTATTTATAAATAAATAAATTATTATGTTTATTTTCAAATAATTGAACATATTTTTAATGTGTTAAATAAATATTTTAAAATTTTTCATATGGTTCATTTTCATAAAAACGTGAAAACTTACTATTTTTAACGTTTTCATGTGAATAGATTATTCCAACACCATTTTCAGGTTTTAAAATATTTATGTATATGATTTCGTGGTTTTCGTATGAAATTATATAATCCGATATTTATAAAATATCATTTTAATATTAATTCAAAATAAAAAGGATATTTATTTTTCAAAAGTGTTTTTATAGGGCTCCAAATATGTATTATTCTTTTATTCCATTTTCATTAAAATATCTAATTCTTGATTATGAATATTCATTAAATGTAACCATTATAATTTTTATTGACGAATCATGAAATTTATATCTCTTTGGTAGGAAGGATCCATCATCTATTATTTCTATCATTATCATCCATTGTGTGTAAATATATGCAATATTGAAAAATATTTCATATATGAACACTCTACATTTAATTAATTTTATTAAAGACCACTTATATTGGTACCAAAAATGATTTACTGGTGAAATTATTTTCATAACCTTGTTCCATTTTTCAATACGATGTTAATACCATATGAATTATTTTTTGATTGAGTTTTACTTTCATAAAATGAAACTTGATGTCATCAAATACTTGTTTATTTTCCATGTATTTAAAATGTAATAATTATTTATTGAATTATAAATGATTGGAATATGTGAAAAAATTAAAAAGTATATGAATCTCATTTTAATTTTTTGATTTCTATATGATGTGTTGAATAAAAGAAAATTGTATCCATTGAACTCAATATTTTATAATAAGTAATGGTTATTATTTAAAGGTTTTATGAAACCCATTGTTTCTATTGGCTCATTAAAATGTGATGAGTTAATGATTTTCATGTGGCATGTGTATGTATGATGAATGATGGCCTGGGACTAACATCTCCCTAAAATTATTTTTATAAATTTTTATTTCATAAAAGATAAGTATTCATGGGTATGTTATAGTTTATCATATACAAGGGAACTGATGGTGTGGCTCAAGAATGTAATGATTCATAAAATTCATGTTTTTTTCTAATATGTAGGATTCAATATATTTATTATAATCATTCAGTTTTATAGTATCATGTATATTTTTTATTGACCCATTCAAGTATTATTTTCTTCCAATCCTTAATCCATGATATATTAACTATGTTGTTTTGGTATATACTCATTATATATCATTAATATAATAATATTATCTTCCCATGAAAACTAATGATATTTGATTGTTACTACATCTTTTTACTGTTACCGACATTTAAATCTCACCCCATTCATATTATAATACTTCCATATCTTATAAAGATTGAAAAATTACAAAAATTATAGATGATTTCCTTATGTGTAGAATTTTTTGAAGATTTTTATACTTTTTGTGGACAATGTAGTTTCATATATATTGGTCAAATACAAAATTGATATAAAACATGATTTTTTAGTTACTGGTTATTCCTAATTCTACAAAACTCTAAACCTAAAATAAATTAGTAATGTGTTTTCATGAATTATTTTCATTATTCTATGTGGATGGGATGTCTACATTTGGAATCTACTATTATGGGTATCTGATTAGGGTTTTGATAAATTTTTATATTATGTTGATATGCGTTAATGATAAATTAGGAGAAGGAATGTTCATCAATTTTCGATATGTTATAGTTGACAATATGTTAAATAGTGTAGATAAAAATTTAGGCCATTTGAGGTAACATTAAAGGGATTCAGATAAGAGAACATCAGTAAATACCCAGAAAATTAATATACAAATATGACTATGTATGGGATAAAATACATAATTTTTTTGGAGTTTTTAGTTTTTGGTTTCAAGTGAAATAAAATACCTATCTAGATAACACATTTTGTATCCGGATCTAGATCATATATAACTAGGGTTAATTACCTAGAAATGTCTTGATATGTATAAACTAAATCATCGCATGCTTCCTGAAATAAATTTCTAGAATCCCCAATGATTGAGACACATGGTTGATATGAATTTTTTAATAAAAATATATTTATAATCCTTTCAGAATGAATCATTATGATAAAAATTCAATGAATAATTGTGAACACAACCTATTGAAAAGTGTGATTTAAATGGAAATGAAATATAATGTAATAAATTTTAAAATTTACACAATTAAATGAAAAAAATTCATGTAATTATCCAAATATAATTCTCTTTTTTTTATTTATTCATAACTCGTGAAAAACTTTATTTTATTTTCAAGATAGAAAATTATAAAAGGAAAAATGATGAAATCAGAATCATTATAACTTCCGAAGCCTATCCCAACATGAAACCTAATAGTATAAGAGATTTGATTTATAAATATTATAATTATCAAGAATAATAATTAAAAATTTATATGCAATAGATATTCCAAACAAATTAGAGAATAAAGAAAAAGGTTCTGATGAATGTTTTAGAGAAGAATATGATTAAGGGAAGAATGCTGAAATTCCATTCTCTTAAAAATGATATAAGAATAAAAAATTAAATTGTATTAAATTAATTAAGATAAATTTATGTTTTTAGAAGGATTAAATCTAAATGTACATATAAATTCTCACATTATTAAAGGTGGTTATCATCATAATTATTAAGGTAAATTCAATAATTCAGTAGCGTACAAGGATTTTATTCAGTAAAAAATTCAAAACTAAACGGAAATTTTATATGCCACCACATCCATGGAACTCAGTTTGGATGATTTTTGGAGTGAGAAGAAATTATCATACACTCCATAATTTTTTTTTGAAATAAATTAATGTGATTAAAATAAATTAATTATACGTATAAGCATTTTTTAGGAAATAAATCTTCTACCCTTATTTATATATAATGAAATATTAACAAAATATTTGTTCCCAAGTATATATTTCCACCCTAATTGGAGTTTTAATGAGTTTTTTATATATAAATTCTTATTATCTGTTTTCATATAATATTTTATTAAATATACGTCAAGGATTGGGCTTCATGAAAATGAAAAATTCAATGATCTGAAACATACATAAAAAAATTCCACTGAGGATCATTTATTAAAAAAAGCATGACTATAAAGTCCATTTGAGAGTAAATTTTATCCCATTATATTGTGGTATTTATAAAAATATGGCTATTGAAAAACACATCATTTGTTATATTCTAATTATGAGGGAAAAAGTGAGTTCAATAGTCAAGCATAGGATAATAAAGTTAAAATCCCACTGGAAATTAAATGTTGAGTTATGGATTCCCATTAATTTCTATGTGATTAATAATTAAAAGTATGCAGTAGTAATTAATTTTAGTGGTATAATTCAACAGTATTATATTTCAAAATATATTTATCTTAAATAAATATTATATTAATTGAATGATTCTAACATTATAAAAAAATTAATGAACCTTTATAATTTTTATTAATATAGAAATTGATAAATTTATAGTTTCAGTTTATTATACATGTACAAATAGATATAACCAACTAATGAAATATTGGTACCTTTTAATAATTTTTTATCAACTGTAGATAAAAAACTAAAAAATATATTTTTATGTATTAATTTATTTATTAAATTTACATATATTAGGTTTGATATATTATTGATTGACATTGATTATATTATAACATTTAATATATTAAACATTATTTCCTATAAAAATGTGTTTTGAAAATAATTTATGATTCATTTTAATGATAATATTTTTTAAATTATTGAAAATAATTTTATTAAAAATAATTCATTTCTGAACTTATTAAACTAAAAAATCTGATGACTATTATTTATTGATTTATTTAAGAAGAATGATTTTGGTGTTAAGTTAGTAAAATATGACTTTCATAATTAACATAAATTTTATGAAAATATTTTTATATAAGTAAAAAGTATAAATTGAAGAAACATTATTGTAAAATAAAAAAAATTAACTATTTAATTAAAATTTTGAAATTTTATTTTAAATTTATTGTCCAATATTTTGAATTTTATATTCTAATATATATTTCTCAATAAATTGTTTTAATTACATTACAACTTTAGTATTTTAATTGTTTTTCAAAATTAGAAATTGAAAAATTTAAAAATGATTTAAAATTTAAATAATATTGTCTAAATTAATTAACTTGAAAATTTTATTTTTGGCCAAAATTGTTTTGTTAAATTATTTTAAAAAATTTTATCATGATAAAAGTTATAAAATCCAATGGTAATGTATTAAAAATGTTTAAAATTGTTTTGGAAGGTGTGTTTGATGCTTAGATGGACCATATATATTCCCTTATAAATTATTCATCAATATATGAGATCAATTATTTGAGAATGACTACCCTATATTAGAAATTATTTTATTTTTACCAAAACAATCCATCGATTCGGTCTTAAAAAGAGGGTACCTCTCTCCTCACATCCCCTCACACGAAAAAATCCACTTATTTCTTCCAAAAGAATACATAAAACCATCCTATAAATTAATATTCCACTTTTATATTTTCTAGTGTTGTAACAAGTGAATTCCTCAAATGATTATCTCTTTTGTCGTGGAGATATCTCCTGATGCGATTTATAAATTATAAAGTGTCCCATTAACATTTTCACATATTTATGTGCACGTATTTTTCATAAAATTATATTAAACCATATTAATTTTATAAGATAAGTACTGTTGTTATAATTTTAGGTTATTACAATTATGGTTCAATAAATTAACACCTTTTCAATTTCCATTAAGAAAAACTAAACCATGATTCATGTATTGAGAGGGATGCCACCTCCATGACACAAAGTGTATTGTTTACCATCCCCATCATATTGTGATAGTTATAATTGGTAATCTAATATATAAATATAATATGTATGATATATTTTATATTCTAAAAAATTTATCCATATTGTAACTTTTTTGTTCAATGGAAAACCAAATCAATATCTATGATTACCTATGGGCATTCGTTGATCGAAAACAATATATTTATATATATATATTCATCACCACTATACATGGAAAATATAAGTGTAATAAACTGAACATTATGAAATTAAACTATCTATTAATTAGTAATTTAATTATTAGTAAACTTTGATATATAAAGAACTTTCCCTAAATTGGTTATTTTGGACAGTTATATGGTCTACCCTTTATCAATTCCCATTAAGAATCATAACCATTGATAATATAGCCATTATACAATTTCTAGCCTGAAAAATATATTAAGGGATATTAAAAAATCTGCTTGAGAAAAATAATGGAAGTGATGGCCTCAATTAGTCAGAGGACTCACTACGAATCAAGTTTATCAAAGATTCTATGTGAGATAACATCATTTGGATTTTTCATTGTTCAAGAAAAGTCATATATTCAAAAACTAAATCACAAACAAAGCCATTTAAGGGAGTAGTTCATGCTCATCAATATCACAAACCATACCATGATTTCTAAACAACCAAAAGGAAGCACCATAATTGATCTCATTACTCTTAGGGAATATAATGGTGTAATAATGGGTTATCTACATAGACTCTACGGGAATAAGTTTGAATATTTTTTTATAATGTAATGATTATATTTATCATTTTGTATTACTAATTTATAATGATTAATTAATGTATTTAAAAAAAATATATTTGTATATGATGAAAGACAAATATAATTTTTTGAAAATCTATAGTTTTAATGTAGACACTCATTTTGTGGAATTCAATAATTTTTTATATTAATTTTATTTTATTAAAATATTATAATTAAATATTTTTAATATATATAAAAAATAATAGAAATTTTTATGTACAAATGTAATTTTTATATGGTTTATAAAAATGTTACAATAAATGAATACTATTTTTATATAAATGTATTTTTAATTAAATATTTAAATTATAATACACATATAATTCTTTTGATAAAAATAATTTTTTTTTGAAATAAGAATTTGAAAATTATCCATCTGTGGTTTTTTCATAATATTGAAGGACTCATATTTAATAGTTAAAATTAAGTACTATAAAAAAATTTGTTGTGTATTAAGATATCATAAAATAAAAAAAATGGTGTAATGAATTATATAATGAGTATCCATGGGGAATGTTCTGTTTTAAAATTAAAATAATATAATTTTTCATTATTTGATTAATTTTATAAACACATAATTAATCATCAAAAAAATATATTTTATTTTAGGGGTTATATATATATTCTTTATAGACATGTGTCACTTTCACTTCACTAAGGGTATTATTTTAATTATTTCAATTCATGGACGGATAAAATATTTAAATCCACTAATATTTGGTAGAATCCATTTTCAAATAAATTGGGATAGATTGTGGTTAATATTAATTTATGATATAGGGTCCAAACCCTATGCTTATAAATTAAAGAATAATTCCCATCTCTTTTTCTATAAAAAGCCCACTCACGAAACCTATACCATGAAGTTTATCATTATTTCAATCTCTAGATAATATCCAAATATTCTCCATGATATTCAAAAGATACACCAGAACATTTAGAAGTGTATAATAATGGTAATAGATCCTCCCTTTATCCACATTAATCAATATCATTGTTTATGTCATGCCTTTAAATATCCTATTGAAAATTTTGAAATTGGTTTTTACACATCAATAATACTATACATCAGAATACAAAGTAATTTTGGTCCCCATCAACTCATACTAACTCTTTTTATAAAATATTATGTATTCCATCTATGAAAAAATAATATTCTTATGATTTTCAAGGTAAAACATTTTTTTAGTAAATATATGTCATCATTATAACTCAAGGGTATTCATATTTTTGTACATATAAATTATACATTATATTATTAAATGTATGAAAATCTCATGGCTTAATCAAGGGTTAAATGTTTTTGAAATAATTTCTAATGTTCTATGAAATATGTTGTAAACAAACACATATATATCTCTAAAAAAGTGTCTGGTGGGACATAAATGATATGTCTCTCTAATTTATTAGGTAATTATGTTATCACATGATATTCCTTGTATAGTTTATCAGAGGTTATCTTAAGAAAACCATTATATTATTTCTATGTAGTTAGATATAACTAATGTTTATTATGTCATGGTTTATGTTGCTTTTATATTCCAACATTTCCTTAACAATATCATGGTTTATAATGACTAATTGTTAATTATTTTTATTCTAAATTATATTATGATACCTTGATATATCATTTGGTTCAAATTTATTGATTTATAATATTATATTATTTCTTTATTACTTTACTCAACTTTATAAATTTACCATTCTCATGTATATCACTAGGTTATCCCATATAGTTTAAAACATTTCAAGGAATGTGAAGATTAAATTTTATGTTTTTAATGATGATATTGTGCCCATGATTCATATTAATGTTCTGTATAACTGGTTTCCCAAATACACTAGGCCTCATAATCATTAGGGATTCTATTATATGCACATTTATGCATTAAATCTTAAATTAATGTGTCGTAAATTATTATTTTTCACAATGAGAATATTTTTAAACAATAATATGATTTTAATTAAATTATTATGGTCTATTAATGGAATATTGGAAAAGACATAAATAATTTGATAAATAAACCATCTTGGTAAATTCAACCAACCAAATTAGGGTGCTAATTGAAGACATGAGCTATTGGTATTTTTCAATAAGTTTTAATTGTTATTATATTTTTAATTAAATAGAATTATAATATATCAATCTGAAAATTATTTAATAATACCATTATTGTTATGTCATAAAGATAATACAACTAAATCACTTCATAATGTTCTAATAATTTTGATATGTTGTTGTATGGGATGGATTAACCACCAACATAAAAAAATTCATGAATTCAAACCATCGATGACTTTGAGAATTTAATTTCTATTATTTTTCCTAAATAATAGATTTAATTTGGTTCAATAATGTTAAAATTATAATCGATGTCATCAATTATGATACAACATTCATTCATTTTAAATCCGATAAACATTCTCATTGCTCATTTAAATGTTAACTATCATAACCAAAAATACTATAGAATGAAATTATAATGTTATATTTATCTAAAAAATTCAATTATAGTACCATTAAGATCCTTGACTGATTTATTTGGGGTTAATAATGATTCAGAACAACACATTTATTGAACTAGTTCTAAATTATCAATATTACCACAACAAATACTATATGTAGACAATAACTTAAAAATAAAAATATATGGAATAATTATAAATTTTGAATATAAATTTTATATATAGATAAATATGGTTCCTAAATAGGTCATTAAAATTTTTATGTTTGTTATAAAGGATCATAGAGTGGATTGGACTAAAAGGAAAAACAAGGTTCAATGAATTTTGCCTCAAAGTTACTATTTTGAATCATATTTTATTATATGCTTAATTATATATTTTATATATTTTTCATCCAACATAATGAAAATATTTTTATCATATTCTTGTAATATTTGGTTATTTAAGGGTCATATCATTTATATTATTTAAATTTATTTCAATTAGATATCTACTAATGTTTATTTTTTTATTATAATGTAACTGAAACCATAAATGTTTAATTTATATAATTTTTTTCATATATGGAGTGATTTCTAAATAAAATCAATATGTTGAATTTTTATTAGTTATAAACCCAACCACCATTTTATTTTATATTCATGGTTTTTTAAATTCCCCATCAAAATTTCAATTCCCCTTAACTCATATATTTTCTTAAATGATTATTTATTGTAAAAATAACCCCATATCTTATTTTAGGAAATGATCATCCCTTATACCATATATATATATATATAATTTATTCTTTTAAATGATTCCTTATATATGATTCAGTAATTGATCATGTAAATTTTAATATACATGGCCTCATTTTTAGGTTTTTAAGTTATTTTTATCGTTCTCTATATGGGTCATATTCATGAAAAGGATAATGAATTTTATTCAACACATTTACCTATGAACACATCATTATCCTAAAATTATCATATTATATGAACCTCTATCTCTATGATTTCATTTTTCAAAAAATAAATTTTTCTCTCATAAATTTATAAATTATATAAATTAAAGTTATTTTAAAATATCACTCATGTTTATAAATTCCAATGTAAGTTTTATAACTAAAAAAATATTAATTTTCATATAACTCATTTAAAATTTACATATCTTGCACTTGATAAGGGATATTGAATAGATATAATTATTCAACATTATTCATTGTATGATTTATTTAATTCTCCTTTTTTTGAGGAATTACCTATCCTTATAATTTTCCTTCTTAATCATCTATTTTTTATGAAAATGACATATCTTACAATGATTTTACTTCATAAACCCTATATATTTCAATTATATAATTGAAGAGTGTTTCGTTAGGTTCCATAAATTGATTGATTGAGAACATTGTATTCCTAATCATACACCATTTATCTATATTATGTAATTATCATATGATTTATTTTCTTGATTTATTGGTATTTTCTATGAATGTTGTATGATGTAATTGGACACCCATTTATATTTAATGGTTTCAAATTTTTATGATTATTAATAAATTAATTTTTTATTTCCATGGGTGAATTTTTTTGAAAGGATACACGGAAAATATTTATTACAGGTGTCATTATGATTTGTTAATTGAAACATGTGTTTTATATGTTTTATTTCGGAAATATAATTACAATTATATTTAGTTTAGTGTTTTATAAAACCAAATTTATTTCAATGTGCCCTTTTTGATTTGATATGTATATGATAATCATGTAACATTGGTATGTTTGTTTGAATGATTTTTGGGAACTTATATTTACCTCAAATTAATTTTATAAATGTGAATATGAAATTTTATAAGTATTCATGTGTACATTTTAGTATCTCATAACTATGGGAAATGATTTATTTTCCATGAATGTAATGCTTCCATATTGAAATGTGTGTTCAATGGTCGTAATAATTCATAGATTTTTCCTTATTCTAATTTTTATGATATTCTCTTATGGATCATTTTCATTGAATCATTCATTTATTTTTTTTATTCTAATAATTATTTCATGACATAATATCTCTGATTTTTTCGGTATTGGATTATTATGAAAGTTTATTATACTGATATGATCATCTTATTCTCAGTAACTAAATTTTACAATTATCGATTAAGTTTACACTTATTTAGAATCTTCGCTCACCCCTTATTATTAAATTTTAAAAATTTATAAAGATATAAAAACTATAAACTATATAGAATAGTTCATTAAGTGGAGACATCAACTAAATTTTAACCAAATTTCATTAAACAGAGTCCTAAAAATGTTTTTTCATGTATATAAATACCCAAAATTTACCCAGTAATTTCAATAGGATCAACATTTTTTTAATCTACTATAGATTCTTTGTTCCCAATGTTCTAACTATTTCACATATGGTATTAGAATTCAGATTGAGTATGTTATCCCATTCTAATTAAGGATAGAGTAATAGAGCCACTCATTTTCCCATGTTTATGGTTCATTATATCAATCACTATTTTTTCATTATATGAGAGGTAATTTGGTAATGTAATTAATTTAAAAGGTTGTTAGCCAAATTATGTTATGTTCCTTATGAGGGAGTAGATAAGAGTATGGATCATTTTAAAAAATGACCGTTCATATATTATTTCATCATTAAATAAAACTATATTCTATCTTAATACCATAATAATAATTGAACAAATATGAAATCATGCATGAGACACTGTGATTTTTACTAGGTTCACCCTCACTAGGATACGTCCAATGTGTATATAATAGCGTTGAAGAGAAGTACCAAATCCCCTAAATCTCACTAATAATTACAATTTTCATGCAAGATGAATTTTATGCCTAGGCACACCACCTCTATAAGATTTAGGGTCTGCTCAATACATTCCCAAGTCTAACTCTCAATATATATTTCTCTAGCTCACTATAGGTAGAAATAGTCATTTTCTTTCTCTGCCTTTTCTCATAGCTCTAGGAAGGGATCCACACACTATTTATGGACATTTAGGTCCTTTAATTTTCTTGGAAGCATGCATACTCAATTGTAGGTAGATTCTCTACTGAATTATATATTTCACACATAGATGAAATCCACTTTTCTGTATAATATTAGTTAGTGGAATCCTCTTTCACTAAATGATTATGTCCATTTATAAACCACCTATTTTATCCATGAACTTCATTGCCCCATATAGCGCATATTATTTTCCAATCACTTCATTCATGAACTTCCTCTACTTATATTGTAGTGTACTGCCTCCACATACCACCTTCACATACCTCCTTCACTTCTAACTTCACTTTTTTGAACCATCTCTCCTATGTTGGCTACCTTCACATTTGTGAGCCTCTTTAACTCCTCAAACATCATTCCTTTGAGAGATATAGAGACTTGTAAAAAAAATTGGATTGTTCCTGCAAACTACTAAACCGTTCGTGGAATCCTCCCTTGCGAACATACTTCCTAATTTTCTGAATTTCTTCCCAGAGAAATATTTTATCTAATGAAATTTTCACTATGTACTGATGGTATTGGTGGTCCTTATATAAAGAAAATAGATCCAGAAATAACTCTAATATTATTTAACCAAACCATTGATGTATTACAACCTTCACTATATACTATTTCTCCCACAAACAATTTTCTCTTATGCAGCCAGTATAATTCCACTCATCCTTTTTGGTGACCAATATCTTCTACGAACGAGTACCTTCATGTATCAACAAATTAATTCTTCATTGACACCAACAAAACCCTTTGCAGCTCCAAAAAACACTTCCTCGTTCTCCCAACAACACTCAATCCCATGTTCCATTGGCCACTCATGACCTGTAATACATCCCATGAACCATCATCATCCAACAAACCATTTTCTATTCACTATACATGTACCATGCTTCATGATTCGTATAATACAACTATGAAAAAAATAAAAAGTTTAAATATTTCCCTAATTCATTCTACATACCATCTTTTGGGGTCTATGAACTGATCCTCACGGTCAACATACTGTTCACCCATATGTAGATAAAAATCCATTTCCAAAAACATACACCTTATTTTGTGTCCCAAATAATTGGAAAACAATAGGAAATTGTTCCATAATAAATTCCTTCTTCTAGAAACATCATCCATACTATTTCAATGTCAACTATATTTTTTCACAAGCACAATCATGCCCAAAAACACTAAGAGGATTCCATGAGGTATTTCTCCTCCATAAAGGTAATTTTAAACTCTATAGACCCCACAAGTATGCTACTATACCAAAAAACATGCCCCTAAGATATTATGCACAATGGATCATAGCTTTTCTACCACTTTATGGCCTTATTGTCCTATCATTGGTAAGCCTTAGGACAAAAAATGTTAGTGATGTGATATTGTATTTCTTGTCCCATCGATCTATGGGAAAATGGAATTCAAAAAATTAGATAAAGAAGGATTATAGTGGATTCATTAGGAATGTGATATCATTTCAGCATATACCTATGTATTTATCCCTTCCATGACCTACATTTCAAATGATGATATATGATGGTGATGATGAGTTCTGGTAGAATACTATTCTTTGTCTATCCTTGATTTTTATTAATGAGGGAAGTATGATAGTATCCTAATTTTATCTATTTATGTTTTGTTGGTTGGTGCTGATAATTTGTAAGATTTCCGATATAATGGAAGTACATGATGTAGTAGAAGTAAAACCTGATATTTCTCAATTCATGAATTTAGGTTCCTTAAATTTTCATATCCAAAGCTACCCCAATTGACATATTCTACTACCGATTGAAATTAACACCATTATAATTAGTGGTATGAGAATTATAGTTTTCTAGGTAATGGGGATTCCTAGTTGGAATATTGATCCTCGGTAATCACATATTGAATAAGTGGAAATTTTCTATCCACACTTCATACTATTCTTTGTTCTCCACTATATAATTGAATATAGGTTCTTTTGGTAGTGAGTGGGAAGACACAATAACCATTCCCTTATTTATATTTATATAAAATAATGTGGATTGAATCATATCATTTAAGTAGGGGATCCATGTTATTTGTTTTACTCTAATTCTAGGTATGATTGGTCTCATCCCATGCTATATTAAAATAAAATAAACAAATATTAATTCTTAATTACTTGTCTCAGTGTCCAATAATCAGTATTTATTATACACTAGGTGAATAATGATGGAGTTAACTTTGCAATGTCAGCCAATAATAACCACATCATAATTATCAATTGAGTAATTTAGTGAATCATTGTTTATGTCATACCTTAAAATAATTATATATTGATCTTATCCCTATATAAATTCATTATTTCTATATTTCAAATATTGAAATTTCTGAGATTTGATATTGTTTTTAAGATGTTACCCTAGTTTTGATATGTGAATAGTGATATTGAGGGATGCTCCAAGAGTCCCCAATAAATATCCCAAAATTAATGAGTAATATGGCATGGTGGTAGGAATTACTATATAACTAGATGCGCATAATCACTATCTATCCAGGAAACGATCAGTTTTCCAGGAGGAAATGAAAATAATACCCATAGTTATTTAGGAAATGATTAATCTGAATCAAAAATTTATGCTTCCATAACCTATTATGGATTTGATGGTTTTGTAGGTAGTGGATGCGGTATAGTTTCTCCCAACTCTAATGGATAGGGTTGAATTAGAACAGTTGTTGATATAACCTAGATCCACAGAGGATTTAGTAAACCTCAGTATTTTTTTCATTGTTAAAAATTACCCTATCCCAATTGGTAGATTTTTGTCCTATGAAAATTCTACGGTATGATCTAATTCAATCTTTTTGATTTGGGTTATTTTCACATGATCGTTATCATGGGGTAGTGTCTTGTCATATTTTTTTGTATTTTTTATAGTGTGTTGTTCCAAGAACATGTGATTTTTTTATCAATTAAAAAATATATCTTCAGTGGTAAGAAAGTTTATCTGAGGCTTATAAGAATAATATAGTCACTTTGATTATGCCACTTTTGAGCCATTCGAGACTGCTGTGTTTGTTGGATCAACCAACTAGGATGCATTTTGTTCAGACCCATTACCCCTCATACATCAAATATATTATTATATTTTACCTTTGAAAGAATCTAATATATTAGGGATGGAGTAATTTTAAGTTATTCATATTCACCCATCCCAATATGCATATTTTTTCACAAGTCATTTACAATTATTCTCTAGAGTTTCTCTAGATTGTGGATACATGCACAAATAAAACTCTGATGGTGATTTTATTACCTCAGGTCCCATGCTCTTGAAAAAAAAATTCTTTATATCATACATAATTCTAGTTCAATAGATATTGATGATCATTATAACCCATCTATGAGAGGGTTTTTTCAATTTAACTTTAAAGACACACCCATATATTCTGGAATGCACATGGAATGCATTTGTTCTTTAACAAATATGCGGTGTCATAAAATAAAGTATAAATGAACAATAACATTTTTGGGAGATAATTAATGATCATTTTAATCCAAATATACAAATCATACTCTTCCTCGTATGATTAATATTCATATACATGGTAGGATTATATTGTTATCTTTTCCCAAGATTATGGCTCATGACCTCTATAATGCAAGGATCTTCATATCATCTCAAATTAATTTGTATAATGAGGTGTGGGGTTTTTAGAAATTTATGGGAAGAAATATGTAGGGTAAAAATAATTTTTAAAAAATATCTTAATGAAGGTATAAAAAATATTGGATTATACCCTTTCTTGGAAGAGATATTAATGAGGGGTGTTTTCCACAGTGGTGGTCGAGGAAGGATCTGTGTAATCACTGTTTATAATACTATGAGGAAGATTTATATTGTATTTATGTACATATTATTCTAATTATGAGGCAATATATATTTTTTCTATTATATATTTGTTTCATATGTTCTCAAGGATACTCTATTTTAGTAGAACATGATTATCTATGACAAACTATACCATCATCAAAATATGAAAAAAATATTATTTGTAGTTCATCATGACATGAGCCTACCTCATGGCGCCCAATAAAATATGAAGAAGGATATTATAATCTAATATATGTATATACACCCTAAACTAAGAATATTATTTTATATAAAATAAATCCATTTATTTGATTTCAATAATATGAGTTCGTTATTTCATGGTTGATAAAATATTCTAGAAACCCTTGGTTGAAACTAGCATTTCTTCCTAATTATGATGTTCATTCCTTGATAGGCTATGTTGATGGACCATTGGATTATAATAATGAATTTGTTAATTATCCAATATAACCCTGTATTTTTGTTTATATAGTCTTTTATTGGATAGAGGTGGAATATACACCTCATTTCTTTCAGATACCGTGATATTTTAGAAATCTTTTTAATTAATGTTAGGGATGCATTCCTAAAAAATGGTTATTGATAGAATATGCTAGAAATTCACGATGGGAATGTTAATATATACCTGATCTTGATCATCCATTGGAATATGTTTTCTGATTTCTATGATATGTATATTTAACTAAATAGAGTTTTTTGTCAAATTATATTGATGAACCCAAATCAAAATAGGGATAAGAACGTAATTATAAGGCACATCCTTTATAAAAAAATTCTTATAATCCTCTTAAAAATGATAAGGAATGTTATATTTGACATGGGAATCTATCAAATAATTTTTTTATGCTACTATAATAATATTTGGTATGAAATTGGAATATTTGATAGTTCATGTGTAATTTAAGGAATACTCCAGTGAATCTGCTACATTTCTACAAGAAAGTAGTCTTTGTTTAAATGGGGTTCTTGTCTTCAAATTATATTATATGATTAAAAGAAACAAATATTGATGTAAGAATCTGTGACTACTATTTTTCTATATATGACATCAATATATGTTTATATTAGTCTTGTGGAGGTCAAGAATACTCATTTGCCCCTTCTTTCTATAAGAATGTACTAACAAACATACTGTGTGAGAATATAGATATTATGATATTCATTGATTTCTATCGTATTATATTGGAATGATTTATCTTCAGATGTGGGGATGTTAGACCACTATATGTGTAACATAGGATCCAACAACTTATGAGATCTCCTAGATGAACTGTTCTGGGTGACTGGAGATGAAATATTGATTTCCAATACCTGAGTATGCAACCAATAGTTACTGTTTTCACGAACCTAGAACTGATGGTTAATAAAATCTCTCTAGGATACTTGTCAATTTGATTAAATTCATAGTTTAATCACTGATACACATTCATAATATAAATTATTTACTAGTTTAATGATATGTTGATAGGATGATAATGTGGTTGGTGGTCAGAAAAAATATCACATTCATCATCATGGATCTCCTCAGAAGTAATAATCCTTTATGATTCTACACTTGGAGAACATTTTTTTTCTAGTCTCTAGATTTAAAAAGTCAGCAAGATGATGATACTTTAATACAATAACATTTTCCACATTGTTCTGGAGATGTTGAATATGTGATTTTCCACTTCTTCTTGCATGTTTTGTGACTCCCATGATGGATGATGAAAAAGATGAAATTCTTGATGATAATGCCAAATATTTTTAAGGAATATACATCTTTAGTTGTGTACATAGTAATGAAAATACTATAGGAATATTTATCAATGAAATATAACAACTAATGAAATATACATAATTAATAGTCCATTTGAAACTAACATATTTATTGTTAATGACATATTTATGACGGATCCACCATTTTTGTGGGGGGGGGATTCTTTTGTGAGAAACTCAATTTATTTGTTTTTTAAATGACTCACATGAGGTTATTAATTTTTTTCAACATGGGAAGGGTTGTCCAATGATATTTGGTTTTGAACATTTTTTTATGGGAACATGATATTTCCATAGATCCTCTAATTCATTCTAAAACATTTTATTATTAGATTCATTAGTGAAACAATAAACACCCAACAACTCATCCATTCATCACAATATTTAAACAATCATTCTAAAGGAATATAGTTATGGGAATTTCATAAAAATGGAACTTAAGTACTCTTATTAATGGCATGGAAATCCAACATCTCTTAGATTTCATGAGTCATGATATTTAATATAAACAAGATACAATAGAGGATTATGAACAAAATTTGAGGTTACAACACTATGTATGAATGGGGCGTACATACTGTGCTTTCCAAAGGCATGGATAATGAGACTCATAGGGAATTTAACACAATGTTTTAAAGAAGTTAGGTACTTATAGCGAGGTACATTCTTATTAGAGTTATATTTCTCATGAATTGGTGTGTTGAGGTTATTATTGATGTATTGAAAAATAAATTTGTCTTGATGAGAGTCGTGCTACTATAAAAATGTCTCATGATTAGGTGATCACATGAATGGAATGTGGTTAGGTAAACTCACAAGGTGGTCTAGTGAGAGGCCCATAGTTAAGGGATCAGATAAAAAGGACACATGAATGATTATGGTTCCTAGAATAACATAGTCTTAATGTGGTCATAAGAAAAATATATTGAATAGTGAATTTATTATCACATTATAACGACATGATGAATTGATCCTGTGGCCCAATTGGGGTCATAAAATCAACATTATTTCCATCAGACATCTGATATACTAATGTTCCCCTCATCATGAGACTGATGTGTATTTCATCCTTTCAGTTATTAATAGTTCATATTATATCTACCTACAGATTAAGCATGTTAGAATAATCATATACCCAAATATCCAAAATCATTCTCCCTTCATAATATATCCTAAGTTCATTATATTCTAATTTTATTTATTCATATGGAATGGTGTTTGTCAGCAATGTGATTCAATATCTATAGTGATTTTTATGAAAATAATAGAATATATGAGGTGAAAAGATGCTGGGGAGAGTCTTCATTATCTGGTGCCATCAGATAACATTGTTCAAATTCAAAAATATGTGGATTCATGATCTTATCATGGTCACAAGATCATTTATCACAACCATTTCTAACCATACATCATTGGTGCTATTTATGACCAATAATGTATGAATTATTGAATGAATTTGAATATTTTTTGATAACATGCAAGTCACATGGTCCAATTGAGGATCAATGATAATCTTGGGTGTATAACTTGTAGCATTGTGCAGCAAAACATTGAGAACATACCTACCATTCATTGATAACATTTTATTATATTCCACATTATCTGAAGCCTTGCTTTTTTAGGTTCTTCATCAATCCTGTATCCTTAGTATTTGTAGATATGAAATGATGGTACAATTTTATTTTATCGACAACCTGTTTGGACTTCATCCAATGAATGAAGACGCATCATGTGACTTATCTGGGGTCACATGATTACACTACATGGTCACACGATCATGATAGTGTAAGGAAATTCTCCTAAATACCATATCTAGTAATATAAACTCATCATTTTTATCATCTGTTATTAATTATCATTAAATGGGAACAATCATTTTATTGGATAAAAATTACATAATATTAAATAAAAAAATTCATAGAATATAATATTTATACCATTACTATGTTTATTAACATTAATCCTTATAATTATACTTTTATTACTAAAAATTAAATTGAACATATTAAATAATTTGAAAATTACGATCTACAGTTTTCAAATCAATTTCTAAAATTAGAGTTCAATATTTGCTAATTTTTGTTAATATAGGTAAATAGAAATAGTTTGTACTCTGAAAAATTAATTATTTTCTCAAAATATTAAACATATTTTTCATAAATTAAATATATAATTTGTATTTGATGAATTTTACAATATTAATATATAATTTTTTAAAGAAAATGTATTTGAAAACAATTAAATCAATTTTTTTTGGAATTTTTAAAATGATTTGACGTTATTCTATTCATTGAACAATACCTTATTTTATAAAAATAAAAAAACACAACATGTATCAATATATACATTAATAAACTAAAAATTAATTTATTTTTATCATGTTAAAATTATAGAATTTAGAATTGTAAAGACAAAAAATTTCCATAATTTTATTTTTAAATTATTCTGAATTATTTAGATTATAAAAAAATTGACAGCATGTGATTCCGAAGCCCAGATTTCATAGATAAAAATTTAGAAGATTTTTTAAGGTATCATTATTAAACATAAGGGTGACAATTACTATCTTTTGAACTCGTCCTCAGATTCTAAATTTGAGGGCACCATTGAATACATATCACCAGTATTTGCATAGGTGAAGCTTAACTTTGACCGGTAAGGGTTAGAGTAAAAATTTAATTATTGGAATTTAGAAAAAAAAATTATAAATTAACTCAACGAGTTATTTTATTTATTTCTTTGTAAATGATGAGTTATGGTCGTGGGATCACTGGGTTGTTAGACCATTTAATGGCCAGTTACAATTGATTGTGTAACAGCACTGTTGGGAGATTAATGGGTTTTTAATTGAATTCATTAATGAATAGCATTAATTGTGTGGTGAGTTAAAATACTCCAATAATATATTTAAACAAATCTTGGGTATTTTTCTTCTGTACTCATGAAAGGTACCTCTGACGAAGTGCTAGAAATGACTTCCTCCAACGTAGAACAGATCTTCGATGTCTTGGAGGATTCAATCCAGTGTTCGACGAACACCAACGAACATGCGACGAACGTGGAAAATTATTCCTCATATTCACCATCTACCAATGTGTTTGAGGATGGGGTTATATTCAATGAGTTTTATAATTCTTTTACTTTTGTTTATGATCTAATCTCTTCATAGGTTATATTGCTATCACGGAGGGTGTGTGCCGAACGAACAAGTCATGATCCCTCCTTCAATCCCTGTTTTTGTTGCGTTATTCATGGGAGATTGGAAAATATGGACACAATGTGAAACTGAGGGCCATGGAGTATAGGTGTCATCTTGGGAGTCCCGTATGCACAGAAGGGAAGGAAATCAGACCACCGAAGCTTCACTAGTGGCCCGTTGAAGCATCCATGATATGGTAGTTCCAACGAATGAAGGAGGTGGTGCCCAGCAACCGCTGGTCATGAGAATGTGGGGGCTCCCAATGGAATAATGGTGGAAGAAGGGGCTATTGGAAATCAATGACTATGTTGTAGTTGGGCGGCGTGATGTAGAGGAGGGTTGCATCTTTGAGCCGCGACAGAGGGCGGACCCGTGGGCCATGGATTTTGCAGGTGAATGGTCCAGAAAACCAGCTAGGTGGAGCGGCATCAAGTGACTCCTCTTCTTTGATTACCCAAATAATTGAGAAATTCGGTAGAGGAGCGGACCCCTACTGTAACACCCCGAGATTTTATGAAAAATATTCATTTTAATTTCATTAATGTCTTGTGTTGTACGCTACACCAAAAGGAGCTTGCACAACCCGCATCCTTGACTTTCCTTGCATTACACACAATCGCAACCTTCCTCGATAGCGTGTGTAGTACGCAATACTGAGTTTCACAAAACAACGATATGCTATTAAAATATTATTTAAACTATCCGTTAGGAATAGTAATAACCACTTTTTAAATTTTAGAAATTTTAGCTCTCAAAATGGACTTCATTTTTGGATTCGGAGTATCGAACTTAGCCTAAGGTGAAATTTTGGTACTTTTCGGATAACTTCCATATTCTGATAAATAGTGAAAATTACAAAATTATAATTAAAAACAACTTTTTTAATCAAAATAATTAATAGTCATAAATTATTAATTTGAGTTTTTTTAATGTATATTTAGAATATATTTTTACAATTTAATACAATGTTGGTCATTGGATGTAATTTCACATTTAAGCCAGACATAATCAAGTGTCAATCTTTGGATAGATATTGTTTCTTAAAAACACGCTATTTGTTTTAACAGCGGGATTTAATTATAAAATTAATTAATGCAACTTATATGTTAAGAATTTGGTAAAATAGGCTTCATTTTTGAATTCGGAATATGAAATATAGCTTAGAATGAAATTTTGGCATTGTTCTGAAAAACATCAATTTTTGATGAATAGTGAAACTACTAAGTGGTAGTTAAAAAAACTGAATTTTTCATAAAACATAATTTTACTACTTCTGTGAATGGAATTTCAAAAATCCGAGAGACATGGTTGATGTCAGTAAGTAAAATGTGGTTCAATGAGATGAAAATAATTTTTGGTGAATAGTAACTTTTTACTTTTATTTACCACGGTTAAAAGTAAATAGGGTAATTAAGGGTAAGAATGATATTAATATTACCCTAACACATGTCCTAATTCTATTTTACAAGTGTATCTCGACCAAAAACAACCTTAAGTGTAAAATATTATCATTTAGGCCCACTTGGATTAGATTAGGACATTTATTATTATTTAATTCAAAGAAGAGTGAAAAGAGTTAAAATCAATGTTTATTTACTAAACCATTTTTAATATAGGGTTATACATAAGATAATCTAGATTGTAAATATTAATTAGAAAGATAAAACGATTTCCTACATAATGGTATTTTATTTGTAATTTTTAGACATCAAATAATTTAACTTATTTATGACAAAAAGATGATGCAGTAATTATCTTATTAATGAAATATTGACATAATTGATATTATAAATATCAAAATAAATGTAATTTAAGACTTTTTATGAATTAAACTAATTTTATAGGTTAATATGATATATTAGTGTTGATTTAATCAACTTGTTTCGAACATATAGTTCTGTTATGACTTTCACAAAAATCATATATCAAATAGTGTCAAAATTGACACAAAATAGTTTTTAAATCAAATATTATATTACTAATTGTTATTTTATTCCTAAAAATCTAAGGTTCGCCCAAATGACTTAGATAAGGATATATATATTAATAATAAACAATTTGGGGTTCTTTTTTCATGTTATAGTAAGTGTATTAACCATATAGTGTAAGAAAACAAAAAGACACGGTAAAAGTTAAATTATTTAACTTAGAGTTAAATCTAATTGATAAGGTTAAAATAATAACCTAAACTTGTCTAAATCCTATTGGTTGATATTATTTCGACCCATCCCCACTTTAGCTTCGAAATAAGACCCTTGGGAACCATTATAAACCGATTTTGACTTTAATATAAAATAATATTTTGAGATATTCCTAAGGTGCCCCTCTCCTCCCTTATAAAAGGGCACCTCCTCCCCCTCCTCCTCACACCAATTTGAGCACTCAATCTCGGCCAACCCCTGCCAAAATCCCTTCTCCACTTCCCTAGAATAATCCTAGAGGTCCTGGTCTTCTTCAAAGTCCAATCTTAGTTCCCTAAGTGGAGGATTCAAAGAGGCGTTTCAAAGAAGAGGTAATATCCATTACCGATCTTTTCAATTTCTTTCTTCTTCAACTTCTTCTTCTTTAGTTGTTTCATGGAAAATTAATAACATCAGTATTACTTACATACTGATATGTTATTATAAATAGGAAACAACCCTAATTCACCTTCTATCCATCCTACGGAAAAATGAAATCACCGCGCGTGCGTACGTACGGAATACCGTCTCCACGCCATGGTGTAATCTATTTTCCACCACCACATTAATAGGATGGGTATAATGGTGTAATGAGTAACTATATATGATTATTATAAAGTGATATTGATACTTAAATAGTATACATACACTTAAACACAATTCCACGACCATGGGAACGATATCATCGCTCGTGCGTACGTACGGACTACCGTCTACACGACGCGATGACATTCATTCTCAATGATTAACCATTCATGAATGATTATAAATTATATATAATAAGTACTAATGAAATATATGACATAATAATGATACTGTATTTATGTAAATTTATATGTATGTCATATACTGAATTCCATTCACTTCAATAAGGAAACGAAAACAGCGTTCATGCGTACGTACGGACTACCGTATCCATGAACGGTGTATTTCATTCCATTTATCGATATTATATATATATATATATATATTCTGAATATATATTATATATAAATCATGTTTTACATTCTGGATATATGTAATCCTAATCCAAGTAATCATATTTATAATTACAAGTTAAAAACACGAACGACAAATGTGACGATTTTACCCAAAACGCTACTTTAACATGAATTTACAAAAGAACAGGTAATATAAAGTCATAAGTGAACCATATATGATATCATAACAATGAATATGATTCTTTAATAAGTTAATGACATTATTTAAATCATAATACAGGAGGTTCGGACACTTACGAGGAAAATTAGACCGAAGGTAAGGGAAATATCACAATCTCACTTTTATCCGAGATTGTTTTTACTTTGGTAATTACTGGGGTGTATTTTATCATCCACATCCATGTTCCCTCAATATGTAATATTATTTCCATCCTTCTACAATAGTTTATATCCAATTTTACCCTTCGGTGAGTTTTTTGTAAAAGATATGAAAGGAATCTTTTGTCGTTTTCGTACGAGGTACTTTTTGACTTTTCCGACAAAAGTACGAGACGAATGTTTTTTTTAACTTATACCGCACGAACGGATTTTTACGATTTTATAAAGCCTTATTTTCATGAATCTTCCTCCAAAATATTTCATGACTATTTTCAATAAAATCTCTTTCTTTTAAAATTGCATGACGTTTTGTGAAAAGAAATTGATTTTGAAGAAGAAAGGATATTTTCCTCAAGAATTCATTTCAAGTGTTTTATCAAAATTATTTTCCATCTAAGATAATAAATAGTTCTGTTTTTATCCCTATTATTAAATTGATTTGATTATGTTGTGATGGAATTATTTTTATGAATTCCTTTATCTTATATGAATTGTTTTATGATGTCATGATGTTTAAGATTCCCATTTTTATTACATGGGTTATGCAATGATGTATGGTTTATGATTTTGTGGCACACATAAGAATGGTATCATTATGAGATGGGTGGGACCTATATCTCCCTCCAATGCATTGGGTAAAGATTTTATATCTCATGAGATAGACATGGCTGGAATGGTAGGTTATACCGGTTCAGTAAAACAGGAATGAAACGAGGGTTACTCGATTCAGAAAGGGACTTTGTCCACTAAGATAGTCTTGGCAATGAGTCTTGACTAACAAGAAATGATTCTCTATTATTATGTGTGAATGCCACAAAGATTCATGTTTTATGTTATGATTGTTGTGATTACATTTCACTGCCATGATTTATCCCATGTTATGAAATTATGCTCTCTTTTTCAGGTTAAGATTTCCAAAATGTTATGTTCTTATGAATATGATGTGATTGATATTTCTTTTGTTTACCCTTACTGAGCATTTGAGCTCACCCTTTTATGTTTTTTTCCCCAGGATATAAAGAAAGTTTTAGGTAAAAAAATGAAGATCTTTATGGGAGATGTTGAAGATCATTCACCACGATTAGAAGATTATATTCCGAGTTTCCAAATACACTAAACTATTACAGTCCTTGTGTGTGTGTTTTTGTTATGTACTAAGTATTCTGAAAATGTAATGTAATGTTTACGTCAGGCTTCAGGTCTCTACAGTTGGTATCAGAGGAAAGGTTTAGTCAACCTTTGGAAACTAGGATGCGAAAACATTAGTGAGATCCCTAGAGATATTTCTACGGTATGTCTAGGGATGTACCTAAGGTTAAGTATACGTATAGGTTATAGTACTAGAATTACGCTAACGATCATAGAATAAAACCTAAGATGTTATATATTGAAGGTAATCCCCCTTTATTATGTTGTTTTCCCTAGCATGATTTTTTCCTCTCACACTATTCTTTTTGGGTTTTAGATGATGGCTGGAACCCGAAGGAACCGTGTTGATCAATGCAATGGACAATGCAATGATTGTCCTCCTGAACAAACAAATTTTATGGGAGATGGAGTGCAAAATCTTATTTCTATACTTACACAAGCTATGAATCATTCTGGACTTCCAAATGAGCAGAGAAGGGAACAATATTCTATTGAGTCCTTCATGAGGCAACGTCCACCTTCTTTTAGTGGGTCTTCCGATCCACTTGTTGCTGAACAATGGATCAGTACTACTGAAAAGATATTTTCAGTTCTTCAATGTTCTGAACATGATAAAGTCATCTTAGCAGTATATCGTTTGGAAGGTGAAGCTGATCAATGGTGGAATCTTATCAAGAATACGAGGCCAAGAGATGAAATTGAGTCCATGGAATGGGACGAGTTCAAGAACTTATTTTTCAATAAGTACTTCCCTCGTATTCTTTGAACAAAGATGGAGAAGGAGTTTCTTGAACTAAAGAAAAAGGATGATGAATCTGTTGGTAAATACGAAGCAAATTTTACAAGACTTGCAAGGTATTCATCTGGCATTATCATCCAACCTGAAAGTAAAGTTGATCGATTTTTCAGTGGCTTAAAACCAAGTCTTCAAAGGGCATTAGCTATAAGAGACTTCAGTAGCTATGAATAAATTGTGTGTTGTGCTATCAAGGTAGAAATGGAAGTTGGTGTTACATATCCATCTCATGGTTTTGACAAGAAACGAAAGATGGATTTCAAGGAGAAATCTCAGAATAATGGTGAAAAGAAGATGAATGTTTCCTTATGCACAAAGTGTGGAAAGAAGCATGGTGTAGATTGTCTTAAAGGGACTAGAAAATGTTTCAAGTGTGGAAAAGAAGGTCATCGAGCAGCTGAGTGTCGAAGTAATGGAGAAAGGGATTCTAATGATGTGAATAAAGCAAACACTGTAGAGAACGCACCACCAACACTTAAATGCTTCAAGTGCAAGGAAATGGGGAATTATGCTAATAAATTCCCTAATCCAAGGGTTAGTGATGATCGAAATGAGCAACCTCTTAAGGCAAAGGACAAAGGGAAGTCACATGCGATCACTATTGGCAATTTTGAATATGACAACGATGTGGTGGAATGATTAAGTGTATATGTAATGGGATTCCAAAATAATGTTGTATCATGGAATATTGGAATATTTATGTATTGGTCTAATATGGTATTCAAAGTGATTGAGATATTATGCGCATAATGAAGGGAAAACGAGAAAATGAAATGTTTAACAGTATTCATGAGCTCATGATTGATATAAGGACTAAGTGATATCATGGTTTGAGTATATAGAATTTTGAGGATTTTGGTATGTGAAAAGTGTTAACTTTTAACTGCATTCATGTTTTCACTATGGTTTAATGGGTATTCAAGAGAATACACTATTAAGGCCTTTGAATGTTTGGAATGTGACCAACAAAACATATCTTATGATATATGGGGATCAACGATGGTGTTAAATCTCTGGTAATCATTTTCACTATGTTATGAGAGTGGACTACAGTATTATGGATAAGCCTAAAGATTGGAATGGATTATGTTGGACATAAGTTAGTATTGTTTAAGGATAGAAGTTTTCTCGATATGGGATGTTATAGTAATATAGTTTTAGAAAAAGGACAACCTGCAGGACGGGCGACAGCCCATCGCGTCGGACAAGGATGTGGGAATCGAACCCACAACCGAAGTGCGACTGGCCTTTATCGCCTACCACTGACCTACAGGAAGTCCATGTTTAGTAGAAACTAGTTTTATTATATTAATCAGTATGATATGTAAAGTATAAGTTCATTTTAGGAACCATATATGATTAATCTCACTATAGATCAACTTATGTATATAAATTTTTCTAACCTTTTGAGACAGATGGAATGACCCGTCATTCTATCACATGATCTGATAACACTTCACGAATAACAATTTAAACTTCATTTATTTAAAAGATTAAGTATAAATTGTTCAAGGCACGAACAACAGTGAGATTGTACCAAAATAAAGTAAGTATCTATTCTAATTCAAATTCATTAACTTTAGGGAAATGATCTTGAAAACCAAAAATATTGTCCTAGTGATCTTATATCTGATTAATCAGATGGTACCTTAGATCGTCACAAATTTATGGCTTTGTGATTGCTGGATTTTTCATAGCCATGTTCTCTACCACACTCCATCAGAACATGATGGTTAGATTTCTCTTCCATATCCATATTTTCACCTATGTGGAAACCCAGTGATTAGTTTATTTGGGTAACCATTACGTTTTATACTTTTGTTTTTAAAAAATTGGTTTTGGTATTCCTTTATACGATGTGGGTTTCGATTAAAGAAACTTTCGAATAGTAAACCATTTATAACCCCGACGAATTTCGAGGGCGAAATTCATTTTAAGGGGGTAGAATGTAACACCCCGAGATTTTATGAAAAATATTCATTTTAATTTCATTAATGTCTTGTGTTGTACGCTACACCAAAAGGAGCTTGCACAACATGCATCCTTGACTTTCCTTGCATTACACACAATCGCAACCTTCCTCGATAGCGTGTGTAGTACGCAATACTGAGTTTCACAAAACAACGATATGCTATTAAAATATTATTTAAACTATCTGTTATGAATAGTAATAACCACTTTTGAAATTATAGAAATTTTAGCTCTCAAAATGGACTTCATTTTTGGATTCGGAGTATCGAACATAGCCTAAGGTGAAATTTTGGTACTTTTCGGATAACTTCCATATTCTGATAAATAGTGAAAATTGCTAAATTATAATTAAAAACAACTTTTTTAATCAAAATAATTAATAGTGATAAATTATTAATTTGAGTTTTTTTAAAGTATATTTAGAATATATTTTTACAATTTAATACAATGTGGGTAATTGGATTTTATTTCACATTTAAACCAGACATAATCAAGTGTCAATCTTTTGATAGATATTGTTTCTTAAAAACACGCTATTTGTTTTAACAGCGGGATTTAATTATAAAATTAATTAATGAAACTTCTATGTTATGAATTTGGTAAAATAGACTTCATTTTTGAATTCGGAATATGAAATATAGCTTAGAATGAAATTTTGGCATTGTTCTAAAAAACATCAATTTTTGATGAATAGTGAAACTACTAAGTGGTAGTTAAAAAAACTGAATTTTTCATAAAACTTAATTTTACCGCTTCTGTGAATGGAATTTCAAAAATCCTAGAGACACGGTTGATGTTAGTAAGTAAAATGTGGTTCAATGAGATGAAAATAATTTTTGGTGAATATTAACTTTTTACTTTTATTTACCACGGTTAAAAGTAAATAGGGTAATTAAGGGTAATAATGATATTAATATTACCCTAACACATGTCCTAATTCTATTGGTCAAGTGTATCTCGACCAAAAACAACCTTAAGTGTAAAATATTATCATTTAGGCCCACTTGGATTAGATTAGGACATTTATTATTATTTAATTCAAAGAAGAGTGAAAAGAGTTAAAATCAATGTTTATTTACTAAACCATTTTTAATATAGGGTTATACATAAGATAAATTAGATTGTAAATATTAAGTAGAATTATAAAAAAATTTCCTACATAATGGTATTTTATTTTTAATTTTTAAACATCAAATAATTTAATTTATTTATGACAAATAGATGATGCAGTAGTTATCTTATTAATGAAATATTGACATAATTGATATTATAAATATCAAAATAAATGTAATTTAAGCCTTTTTATTAATTAAACTAATTTTCTATGTTACTATGAAATATTAGTGTTGATTTAATCAACTTGGTTCGAACATATAATTCTGTTATGACTTTCACAAAAATCATATATCAAATAGTGTCAAAATTGACACAAAATAGTTTTTAAATCAAATATTATATTATTAATTGTTATTTTATTCCTAAAAATCTAAGGTTCGGCCAAATGACTTAGATAAGGATATATATATTAATAATAAACAATTTGGGGTTCGTTTGGCATGTTATAGTATGTGTATTAACCATATAGTGTAAGAAAAAAAAAGACACGGTAAAAGTTAAATTATTTAACTTAGAGTTAAATCTAATTGATAAGGTTAAAATAATAACCTAAACTTGTCTAAATCCTATTGGTTGATATTATTTAGACCCATACCCACTTTAGCTTCGAAATAAGACCCTTTGGAACCATTATAAACCTATTTTTACTTTAATATAAAATAATATTTTGAGATATTCCTAAGGTGCCCCTCTCCTCCCTTATAAAAGGGCACCTCCTCCCCCTCCTCCTCACACCAATTTGAGAACTCAAGCTCGGCCAACCCCTGCCAAAATCCCTTCTCCACTTCCCTAGAATAATCCTAGAGGTCCTGGTCTTCTTCAAAGACCCATCTTAGTTCCCTAAGTGGAGGATTCAAAGAGGCGTTTCAAAGAAGAGGTAATATCCATTACCGATCTTTTCAATTTCTTTCTTCTTCAACTTCTTCTTCTTTAGTTGTTTCATGGAAAAGTAATAACATAAGTATTACTTACATACTGATATGTTATTATAAATATGAAACAACCCTAATTCACCTTCTATCCATCATACGGAAAAATAAAATCACCGCGCGTGCGTACGTACGGAATACTTTCTCCACGCCGTGGTGTAATCTATTTTCCACCACCACCTTAATAGGATGGGTATAATGGTGTAATGAGTAACTATATAAGATTATTATAAAGTGATATTGATACTGAAATAGTATACATACACTTCAACACAATTCCACGACCATGGGAACGATATCATCGCTCGTGCGTACGTACGGACTACCGTCTCCACGACGCGATGAGATTCATTCTCAATGATTAACCATTCATGAATGATTATAAATTATATATAATAAGTACTAATTAAATATATTACATAATAATGATACTGGATTTATGTAAATTTATATGTATGTCATCTACTTAATTCCATTCACTTCAATAAGGAAACGAAAACAACGTTCATGCGTACGTACGGACTACCGTCTCCATGAACGGTGTATTTCATTCCATTTATCGATATTATATATATATATATATTCTGAATATATATTATATATAAATCATGTTTTAAATTCTTGATATAAGTAATCATTATCCAAGTAATCATATTAATAATTACAAGATAAAAACACGAACGACAAATGAGACGATTTTACCCAAAACGCTACTTTAACATGAATTTACAAAAGAACATGTAATATAATGTCATAAGTGAACCATATATGATATCATAACAATTAATATGATTCTGTAAAAAGTTAATGACATTATTTAAATAATTATACAGGAGGTTCGGACACTTATGAGGAAAATCAGACCTAAGGTAAGGGAAATATCACAATCTCACTTTTATCCGAGATTGTTTTTACTTTGGTAATTACTGGGGTGTATTTTATCATCCACATCCATGTTCCCTCAATATGTAATATTATTTCCATCCTTCTACAATATTTTATATCCAATTTTACCCTTCGGTGAGTTTTTTGTAAAAGATATGAAAGGAATCTTTTTTCGTTTTCGTACGAGGTACTTTATGACTTTTCCGACAAAAGTACGAGAAGAATGTTTTTTTTAACTTATACGGCACGAATGGATTTTTACGGTTTTATAAAGCCTTATTTTCATGAAGCTTCCTCCAAAATATTTCATGACTATTTCAATAAAATCTCTTTCTTTTAAAATTGCATGACGTTTTGTGAAAATAAATTGATTTTGAAGAAGAAAGGATATTTTCCTCAAAAATTCATTTCAAGTGTTTTTTCAAAATTATTTTCCATATAAGATAATAAATAGTTCTGTTTTTATCCCTATTATTACATTGATTTGATTATGTTGTGATGGAATTATTTTTATGAATTCCTTTATCTTATATGAATTTTTTTATGATGTCATGATGTTTAAGATTCCCATTTGTATTACATGGGTTATGCAATGATGTATGGTTTATGATTTTGTGGCACACATAAGAATGGTATCATTATGAGATGGGTGGGACCTATATCTCCCTCCAATGCATTGGTAAAAGATTTTATATCTCATGAGATAGACATGGCTGGAATGGTAGGTTATACCGGTTCAGTGAAACAGGACTGAAACGAGGGTTACTTGATTCAGAAAGGGACTTTGTCCACTAAGATAGTCTTGGAAATGAGTCTTGACTAACAAGAAATGATTCTCTATTATTATGTGTGAATGCCACAAAGTTTCATGTTTTATGTTATGATTGTTGTGATTACATTTCACTTCCATGATTTATCTCATGTTATGAAATTATGCTCTTTTTTCCAGGTTAAGATTTCCAAAATGTTATGTTCTTATGAATATGATGTGATTGATTTTTCTTTTGTTTACCCTTACTGAGCATTTGAGCTCACCCTTTTATGTTTTCTTTTCCCCAGGATATAAAGAAAGGTTTTAGGTAAAAAAAGGAAGATCTTTATGGGAGATGTTGAAGAACTTTCACCACGATTAGAAGATTATATTCCGAGTTTCCAAATACACTAAACTATTACAGTCCTTGTGTGTGTGTTTTTGTAATGTACTAAGTATTCCACAAAATTAATGTAATGTACATGTACGTCATGATCCGGGTCTCTACACCTACACCCAGCCAATGAGTTGGGCAGTTTTGCGGCCTGGCGGGCTGTGCCCAACTGCATGGGTTGGGTCGAACCTGCAGCTAGCAGGCCGAGCCCCCGGCAAGTGTGCCGAACCACCGTCCAGTGGCCCATTGGGTTGGTCCCATGAACCAGTGGGCTAGACCAAACCCAACTAAACCAGGCCATTCCCAATGGTCCAGGTTGTGTCGGTATGATCAGGTCAGATTAGAGTCGAGCCCTTTTTGGCCCGGTTACGCTTAAATGAGAATGTCTCCTAAACAAGACATCAATTTGACATACTATATGCTACACTAGAACCTTTAGGATGAGGTTATCCTTTTATTATAGTAAACATTAGTTTTTGAGGAATTTGGAGTATGGATGGGTTGTATCGAACCTGAATCCAGCTAGACCGTCGGCACTAAAATGACTATAACATACAGACCAGGCATCCAATTGGCGCACATTTTATTGCATTTGGATCCTTATTACATGGTGGTTCATCAGGTTCATTCTTCTTGGTACATCATTCATATTTAAATACATCCTATGGATTTATGAGTGGATCCTCTTGGAATCATGCATGCTACGTGTGGGAATCCAGTGGCTGGCTATGACAAAAAAATGAATTGTGATCCTGTGTGGGTCAGATCTTGTGTGGGCTAGCACTCAGCGATCCTATGTGGGTCAAAACTTACTAATCCTGTGTGGGCCAGATCCTATGTGGGAGAGCATTAAATGATCCTATGTAAGTCAATTCCTATCGATCCTATATTGGTCAGATCCTATGTGAATCAACAGTCAATGATCTTATGGGGGTCAGTGCATACCGATCTTGTGTGGGTCGGTATCAGATACTCTTGATAGAATTTGATGATATTGTTTTATGATTAATCATATGTACTTCTATAATTAACTTATACCTGCTGTGATATGCCTTCTTCTTTGTTCTTTGAGATTGAGATCATGATTTTAGATATTCTTTTGTGGAATTCTAATAGACCATCAGGGGTTTCAGGGTCCCAACTGAGTATTGTTATAGTCACCGCAACATGTGCTTCGACCGCACCTTGTTGTGTCTTTTGAAGATGACGAGAAACATTGATTGAGACTTGGGGAGCTAGGACATGATGGTGTACAGTGGTGACCAGTTGATGTGGAGAGGCATAGATATGAGTTGTACCTACTCTTCAGGTATGATCCTTGACGGATGACCTCAGGAGCTATTTTCCATTTACCCATACTTCCTTTTCATTTAGAGTTTGATTTTGGCCCATTTTAATTTTAGTAATTACTTTAACAATCAATTGAGTTTTTTAGTTTTGGTTCTACCTTTCTGCTTCCCTTGTGTTATACTTGTGCGCAGTATGCTCCATCTGTGATTGTATAGTTTTTGAGTCAATGCCATCACTTTATAGGTATATGCCTTTTTTGTGCTAGTGTCCAACCCCTGGCCTATAGAAGGCGGGATTGGGGAAGTCATGGCTTGGTTCCCAAGGGATGGGTTTGGACGAAGTTGTATCAAATGGGTCAGCTCTACATGAAGATCTAAGAGTCTATTTTTTCAATGGATAAATAGTGATAAGTGTCTAGATTTTAGGTTTTAGTTTGGGTAGTCTAGTGTTGGTGAAACGGCTAATGTATCCATAGGTCAGGACCACAAATTCTTATGTCCGACTTGGTACACGAAAATACATGTGGCATGTGTTTTGAAAATGAAATTCTATTTTTTATCTCTTTGAGCCAGCTCAACGGGTATAACATATTGACTTTGGCACACCTATTTCTTTCTAGATGTCGTCGAATAGATATCCACCCACTATTCTAGAGATAGATCATGATAACATCCCACCGAGCAATGAGACATCAATGTAGGGCCATCTTATAGGGATATCACCTTTGGGTGGTGTACGATCAGGACCCCCACCAGTAGGGCAGCAGTTTCCACCAGCCCCACTAGCAGACCATGCACGCCGACTAAGCATGTTTCATGAGTTCTAGATACATAGGCCTCTGAGTTTTTGAGGAAATATAGTCTTGATGGTGGTTGAGGTATGGTTGGAGGCTATGGCACAGGTTTTTCTCTTGGTTTAGACACCATTAGTCCATATAGTGATCCCAGATGCTTTCCACTTTCTGGTCACAATAAAGAGATGGTGAATCCTGATGCTCCACACACATGAAAAGGTGCAACATTTATTTTTAGAATATGAGGGCCTCTTCAGGGTAGAGTTATTACCAGCGACACTACGCATTGTCCATATTCAAGAGCTACTGCACTTATAGGAGGGAAGCCTGACAGTAGCCTAGTACATGGCGAGATTCATGGACGTCTCTCACTATTCCACTAACATGGTAAAAAGCATTTTCTTTAGGACACAGAACATTGAGTGGGGTCTTTGATGGGATATCGAAGCATCGATGATATCTCTCAATATCCAGATGTAGGTTGGAGTTCCTGAGAGAGCGCTTTGGGTGGGGAGCTTCCAAGGTGAGTAGCCACCGATGGTGAGAGCCACCATATAATGACAGGTAGTTATTTCATTTTCAATAGGCAGTAGGCTGATGACATAGAGGTTCATGAAAGCCATACCTTCCAAAGGGTCGCCCTAGGAAGTAGGGTCAGTGGTACAAAGCTCATGAGAGAGTGGGGGTCAGCAGAGGAGCATATTGTGCTTCACATGTGGTGGGTTGGGTCACATGACTCGGAACTACCCGACCTGCCATACTGATGATCAACAGATAGTCGAGGGACCATCGAGGAAATTTTCAAGGTTCGAGTGATGAAATCCATAGGGTGGGAGATTTTTTTGTGTAGTAGGTCATGCAGTGGGTGGTGGATGACAGTTTGAGTTTATACAGCCACCACCCCAAGTGTTCCACCTCGACCATAGGGAGAAGGTGGATAGGGGTGATCTTAGCTTGAAGAGGTAGAGGCCTACAACCATGGCACTCCAGAGTTGATTTGAGGTAGGCTCTATTTCTATTACACTCTAGTTTAAATTGTAATAAACATAGATTTGAGTACCTCATTCATTTCCATGGTTCGATTCTTATGTTTAGAGAGTCCTACGGGGGAGTATTTGATGATTACACAAAGGTGTAAGAAGTGTGAGCTTACTCTAGGAGGCGAGAGATTTGGCTAGTATATCCTAATAGTCACATCAAGTCCCTTTGACATCGTCTTGGGTGTGGACTGGCTATCCACAGTCCATGCTCAGATCGACTATTTTAGGCTCAAAGTGAAGTGTGTCCATGAGGATGGGATCAGGTTTTCCTCAACAGTGATAAGGAAACCTTTGCAGTATAGTTTGAACATTCTCAGAGGAGGGTGTAGCCGATCACTAATCAGTTAGATAGTGTCACCCTCAGAGTAGTGGATGAGGGGAGTCTGAGCTATCCTATTGTGGTGGACCAGTATGTTGATGTCTTCCCTAATGATGTTCTGGAACTACATCATCATAGAGAGGAAGAAATTTACATAGACCTATACCCAAATATGGCCCCATTTTCTACACCAGTATATCATATTGATCCCCATGGTGGTTTTTGAGTTTAGGGTACAATTGGAAGAATTTCATAGGAAGGGGTTCATAAGGCCTAATGTTTCTCATGGGACAACCCCGATTTTATTCTCCAAGAAGTAAGATTGGTCTCAAAGACTTTGTGTGAACAATCGGCACCTGAACCAGGTGATCGTGAAGAAAAATAATCTGAAACCAAGTATTGATGACCTCTTCAACCATATAAAGGGTGCAAAATGTTTTCCAAATATATACTTCAAATCTGGTTATCAGCAGCTCATGGTATGGGATGAGGACGTACCGAAGACAACCTTCAGATTTCGGTATGGCCATTATGAGTTCTTCGTGATGCCTTTCAGCGTGACCAATGCTCTAGAAGTGTTCATGGGACTCAATAACAGGTTCATTCAGCCTTACCATGATAACATTATAGTATTATTCATTAATGATATCCTGGTATACATCGTGACAGAGGAGGATCACGAAACGCATCTGCATAGAGTTCTTGATACACTCTTAGAGCACCAGCATTATAGAAATCTCTTGATGTTCCAGTTTTGGAAATGGGAAGTCGACTTCCTAGGGGAAGTTATCATAGAGGATGGAGTTGCAGTGGGTTCGACAAAGAGAGAGGTAGTGATTTCTTGGGAGCTATCCCGGAGTGTGAATGTGGTGCAGTGTTTTTTTAGGTTGGCTGGGAAATACTGGAGATTTTTACCTAACTTTTCTAGTGTAGCATCACCCTTTCCTATTTTTACAATGAATGGACATCCTTTCTTGTGGACAGAGAGGTGCCAACGGAGTTTCTAGTAGCTGAGGCAGATACTGACGAGTGCCATCAATCATGAGACTTTCAGAAGAGGGCATTGGGTATGTAGTTCACCTAAATGCATCATTGACTAAACTGGGGTGTCTCCAAATTCAAGAGTGAGGGTTGATCACCAAAATCTCATGGTAGTTTAGGAAACATGAATAGAACTATGCAACCCATGACCTAGAGTTAGTAGTGGTGCTCTTTGTGCTGCAGATGTGGAGCCAGTACATGATGGGTGAATGATTTACTATCTAATACAATCACAAGAGTCTAAGGTATATCATCTAACAAAAGGACCTGAACCTGAGACATCAACGATGGATGGATTTCCTCTAGGAATATGGAGTTAAGAATGTATACACTCCTAGGAAGGGGAACATAATGGCAGATGCACTCAGCAGGAGTTCTGGACTACAATTTCGAAGTGAGACAACACAGTATCTAGACACGTTGTAGATATCATTCATGGATAGTGATGTAGAAGATTTCATCAAGTCTATAAAGTGACTCCCCCACTCCTTTAGGGAGTCTAGGAGGCACAAGGTGGGGACATTGACTGCGAGGCCTGGCATTCTCAGATATCCTTAGAGCGGTCTCCTCAATGATTTTCTAAAGGTGGGGATCACATCATCCTTTTAAAAGGGAATATTATGGTGCCAATAATACTTCAAGAGGATCTATTGAGGTAGTTCCACACATCCCATTTGGTGGTACATCTTGGTGTGTAAAAGACGTACTAGGACCTTCGACATTAGTAGTAGTGTCCAAGGATGAAGAAATCAGTTACAGAGTTCATTTCATGATGCCTAACTTGATAGCAAATGAAGTATGACCACCATGATCTAGTAGTATTGACTCATCCACTAGAGGTTATAGAGTGGAATTGGGATGCCATCTCCCGGGACTTTCTGACAACGCTACCATGTATGTCCAAGGGCCATGATTCAATCTCGGTGATCGTTAGCTGACTCACCATGTCAGTCCACTTCCTACCCATCCGAGATTAGGGATCATCAGAGGGCATGAGATGCCTCTACATACAGATCATTTTACGACATTGTGGGGTTCCATCGATGATCTTTTCATATCATTATTCTCAATTTATATCTATGTTTTGGATGGGATTACATGAGGAATTCAGGACTCAACTACACATGAGCACCACCGTGCATCCTTAGATAGATGGTGAGATGGATCAGATGTTATAGACACTTGAGGACATGCTTCGTGCTTGTTTCCTTGATTTTTTCCATCTTAGGGAGGACCACCATACAATATTGGAGTTTTCATACAAAAATATTTATGAATCCACCATCAGCATGGCACTATTTTATGCTTTGTATAGGAGACCATGTAGATCACCACTATGCGAGATAGTCCCATGGAAGTCATCACTTATGGGTCCAGAGTTGGTTCGCCCTACCACTGAGAAGGTATAGATAATCCAGGAGAAGATGAAGACCACACATTGTATGAAGAAGTTTTATGTCGATAGGAGACAGAGGCCCTGGGATTTCAAGGAGGGAGAACATGTCTTCCAATGGGTCTCACCTCGATGATGATTGTGGAGATTTTTCAAGGGTTAAAAGCTATCTCCTGGTTCCTAAAAAATTTCTAGATCCTTAGCAGGGTAGGTGAAGTGGTGTACCGACTAGATCTTCCCCCACTAATGTTATGGGTGCATAATTCTTTCCATGTGTCACATCTACAGAGGTATGTTCAAGATCCATCACACATGATCGACAATATTGAGCTGGGAATTGACAATGGTGTGACATTTGTAGAGTTCCTAGTGGGGATAGAGGATTGACATGAGCGGGTCCTTCGTAGAAACTTGATCCCTCTATTGCGAGTTCTATGGCAACATGGGAACCTCTAGGAGAGTTCATGGGAGCGGGAGGCTTAGATACATGCCCAGTACCCCCATTTTTTCCTCATGTTTTGTTGTGGATTTCTTGGACATAAATAACTATGGTATGGAAAATGTAAACAACCATAATTTTAATATATTTTTTAAAATATTTTGGATTATTACGAGTCTTTGAAAATTGAATACATGTGATTATAAATCCCTGAGATCTGAAAATGGAATGTTGAACTTTTTTTAGGTATGTTCATCCAAACGTGTGGGGAGGCTATTTCAATAATTTCAACTTGTTCTCGGATTAAACATATGAGGGAACCATTGATTTAAGAGTGCTACTATTCTATTCGGTGAAGATTAACATCGACCAAAAAGGGTAAGAAAAAAAATATTTGGAATTTACAAAAAAAAAATAACTTAATGAGTTATTTTATTTCATTCTTTGTAACTGATGAGCCACAATGGTGGGATAAATGGGTTTTCATAACAATTAATTTCCGGTTACATGTGCTTGTGTAACCACACCATCGGGAGATTAATGGGTTCATTAATTGAACTCATTAATGAACCTCATTAAATGGTTGTGTGTTAAACTCCTCTCTTCATCTATTTAAACAAATCTTGGGAAAGGGTCTAGTGAACTCGCGAGATGAACCATTAATGAAGTTCCAGCGACAACAACATCCAATGTAGAATAGAGCTTCGATGACTTAGAAGATTCAATACAAATTTTGATGAATGCTAATAAACACACTATGAACACTGTCCCACCCTCCTCCTTCGCACCAACTACCAATGTGTTTGAGGTATGGATTTTATTCAAATATTTTATAACTATTATACTCTTGTTGATGATTTAATTTATCCCATGTTATTATTCTAAGATGGTGGGTGGATCCAAAAGAACAAGGCCGAGACCCTCTGCTGATCTCGGTATTGGTTGTGTTATTTTTGTGAGACTAGAATATATGGCGGTAATGTGAAAGCAAGGTCCATGTAGTATCGGGAGGCCCATAGGGGCATATGGGAATGAAATCGACCACTAGAGCTTCACCGGTGACCCATGGAAGCAATGTTAGTGTCGCGTCGTCGGTGACCGGAGGAGGCAACAGCCAGCAACTGCCAGCTGCGATAAGGCTGTGGCAGCTAAAGTCACCATGGTGAATGAAGGGGGTGGCTGGCTAGCACTGACTGCATTGGAGTTAGATGGTTCATTGTGGTGGTGATCTATAGAGGAGGGTTATAGATTCGAGCCATGGTTGAGTGAGGACCTGCGATCCATGGGATCTGCAGGCGATTGATCCAGCTGGTCAGCCAGATGGAGTGCCCCCCACTATCTCTGCTTCTTTTTAAGACCCATACATCTGAGCCATTTGGGATAGGATCCAACCCGCACTTACGGCCAATAGACCAGGAAGTTCTATGGCCCAGCTAGACGAAACCACATCCCAGTGGGCTGGACCAGGCCCCACTGAAATGGGTCGAGCCATACCCTTCGGGTTGGGCCATGTGGACAAGGTAGGGTTGGTATGACTAGGTCCTAATAGACTCGGATTCTTTTTTTCCTAGCTAAGATTAAATAAAAATGTCTCCTAAGCCGGGAATCCAATTAAAAAATGGTTTTCAGCATAGGATAACTTAGGACGAGGTGGTCCTTTTGAGATACTACACATGTGTTTTTGAGAAGGATGTAGTGTGACCAGGTTGGATCGAACCTAAATCCAACTGAGTCATCAGCACCAAAATACCAGTAACATATGGACCAGGCATCCGATTGACACGCTGTCTATTGCGTCGGGACCCTTATCACATGGTGGTTTATTGAGTTCCTTCTTTGTGAGATTTCATTCTGTTTGAAATATGACCGATTGCATGAGGAGAGGATCCTCCCCAAATAAAGTGTTATTTGTGAGGAAATATAGTGGGAGGCTATGACATGGATAATGAAGGGTGATCGTGTGTGGGATAGATCCTATATTGGTCAACACTCACTGATCCTATCTGGGTTAGTATATACAGATCATGTGTGGGTCTGATCCTATTTGAGTCAGTGCTTAGCAATCCTATATGGGTCAGACCCTATCGATCATGTGTGTGTCAGATCCTGTGTGGGTCAGCGCTTAGTGATCTTCTGTGGGTCAGTGCATACCGAACATATGTGGGTCAGTAGCAGATCCGCTTTATAGAATAAGATGATCTATCTTTACGAAAAATCATCTATACATCTGTAATTAAGTTATACCAGTTGTGATCTATCATTTTCTATTTCCTTCGATATTGAGTTCATGATTTGTGGTTATTACGTGTGGAATTCTTAGAGACCTTTGCGGGTCTCAGGGTCTCTAATGAGTATTTTTATATTAACCCCTGCACAGAATTTGTCCGCACAAAGATGTTTATTGTGAAGACGACGAGAAGCTTTGACTGAGACTCGGGGACCCATGATTTGATGTTGTGCGGAGGTGACCAGTTGATGGTGAGATTCATTGTGACGTGTTGTACCTACCTTTAAAGTAGGATCCATGGCGGACGACCTCAGGAGTTTTATTCCTTTTACCTGTACATCCTTTTCTATTGGGCATGTATTGTGGCTCCTACTACTTTCAGTTTTGGTTTTTAGTTGTGGTTGTACATTTATTTTTTCATTGTGTTATACATGTGAACAGTGTGCCCTATCTGTGTGTGTATAGGTTTTGAGAAAATGCCTTCTCTTTTTAGGGATGTTCCCTTCTGCTGCTAGTCTCCAACCCATGGCCTTTGAATGGTGGGCTTGGGGTAGTCACGACATAGTCCCCGGGGGATGGGTCATGACTATAATTTTAAATATAAATAAAAATATGAAAAATCATTATTTCATTAAAATTTAATATTTTAATAATTCTACTCTTCTTATTCGAAATCAATATCAATTAAAAATTATATTGTTGATAACGAATTATTTATATAAAAAATATATATTATCTATAATATATATACTATCATAAAATAAACCAGTTACATAACCAATTTTAGAAAAAAATAGTATAATGTTTTCTTATTAGGTATTTAGATATATTAATGGAATTTTATCAACTAATTGATATGAATATTCTAAATTAATTATATTTTTACACATATGTCATAATTCTTCTTCCTCGATTTTTACTCTTTATTTTTTATCTATATTTTATTGATTATATTATTATTTATATCCTTTTATTTCAGATATTCATTAATTACATGAAATAAAAGTCATTAAGTATAAAAGTAAAATATAACATAAAATAATTTGTTACATGACTCTTGATATATAATCATTTAACTAATGCACTAGAGTGAAATATAGGACCCTACCTATCATCATCCATACATATATGTACTATAAGAAATCAATCATTCATTATACCACAATGATTGCATGGAAAGAAAAAATATTTCATTCAAATCATCTTAAAGAGACCATGGACTGATACTAGGTTTCATATCCAATAAAAAAACATAGTTATGGATATTTTTTTGCAGTTCTATCAATTATCAAAACATTGTAACCAATTAAATATTAATGGTTATCCAAATCTATTCACAAAAATTCAAGTTAAATAAAAAAATTATGATTTTTAGGTCAATGGTATCTACAAAATATAATAAAATGTACACCCTTATGTCAGTAATTCCACTAATATATTGAGTTATAAAAACTAGGTAAAAAAAATAAATACATAAATAAAAAATATGATATTTACAAGGGATTGGAATTGGAGGAAATGTGATTAATATTAAATTAGATGGTTCAGAATGACAAAGAATGTGATGGATCATTCCATTAATAGAGAATGAAAAACCCTAATCCATCAAGAGAAATAATATTTACTGTATAATTTATAAAATTTCCTTGATGAACCATATGGTGTATCAAAATATGTTGATTTATACGAATTTTTCTTTTGGAGATTTAGAAAATAATTTAATTATAAATATTAATCATCCATGACATTCTAAAAAATATTTATTTCAATTTAAATATTTTATAAATCTAGTATAATATGTTTTTACAATATAAAAAAATTAAACATTACAAACAATGTTTCATAGAATATGTAAATGTTTCATATAAGATTTGTGCACGGACAAAACATTCAAAGGAAATTGTCTTTTTTACATTGAATTAATCGAATCATTCAGAAAACACTATAAAAATATTTAAAACATTTTTTGGAGTACAAATTACTTTAAAATGACGTGAATAAATTGATGACCCATAAATAAATATATTCTTAGAATCGTAAAATGAATACAGATATGGGAAATGGGTTTTCTAAACTATGAATAAGAGTTGTGGTTTATGTCACTTTTAAGAAATTATTTGGGGAATATATGAATCAAGTGGAAATCAAAAATTTATAGAACTTATAAAACCTAATGAATGTTTAAAAAATGGATGTGCGATTTTATAAATAATTTAAATTCCCAAAATGAGTTAACATTTAGGAACAATATTGATTTAAAAATAATATTTTTAAGGAAAAACATCTGAAATCAATATCATTTTAATCATAACCATTTAAGTATAAATTAATCATTTTTAAAAATCACTTATTTATAATATATTCATTATTTGTGACTGTTACATGGGTTATTTTTTTCAATTTTTCCATATCCATTTCTATATATTGAAAATTTTAAAACGAGTTGTGATATTAATTCATTATATTTTTATTTATATATTTTTATTTCATTTATTATTCAATTATTATTATATTGATAATTTTTTATAGTTTTTAAAATTCGGCTCCGTGTTTGAGATGTGAAATGAACTATTTCAATTCGGACAGTTAAATTTACTAACCTAGATTATTGTTTATAACACATAGAAAATGTAAATTTCTATATTTACAGAAATAATAAATTCTCCTATTTTTTATTATTATTATCCATTATAGAAATAAATTATGTTTCTACAGTCATCCAATATATAAATTTATAGCATCATTCATGTTGGTGGTTTAATGGAAAAAGAAATTAAAAATTTCTAATTAATGGATAACTATGAATATGAGGTTATTTAGTTATAATATCATTATATAATGTTATTTATATTTATCTATGGTGGATATTATTATTTTAGAAGACTTTAAATTATTATAACAGGCTACATGAAAACATAAATACATTTCATTTTTTAAGTAGTAGTCCAAACATACCATGGTAACACATTTTAGTTTCATTCCAAGGAATGTTTGGAAGGTATAGAATTTTTTTTTATTTAATAACATTAATAAAGTTATAAGTGCCATATTATTTTACTAATTATAATTTTATAAATATCCATATGAGGTATTTATGAAATATAATTCATGTTGCTCATGTTGTATGTAGTCAGTACATATGCTGAAAGTCATTGTTAATTTAAAATAAATTTGATGGATTGATGGTAGATATACATCTTTCACCTAATAAATATAATTTTATATTATAAAAATTTTTTATTCATAAATGAAATCAATATATCCTTCCACCAGCGGTAGTTCTAAAATACTAATGATGTCTCATTATGGATGTGATAGTCGTAATATCCACATGGTCAACATTATATTTATTTTCATTAGTGGATGTATATGAATAAATAAGAGTATATATTATAATATAAAAATATATTTTTATATTAATTATAATAATTTTATTATATTAATTTGTGTATAAATGGTCTTAAATAGGTTACTTAAGAAGAAAATATTATGGCTGAGGTAATATTTACATCGAGGGCTTTAGTTTTCTCTTATAAATATTCTTTGAAATAGACAACTCTAGTTAAATAATGGTGACCAGATAAAAAATAACATGGGATGTAGTTCTAGTTGGAATAATATGAAACATTTATTGATTTAAATTTTAAGGTAATAATGTTACATGATGTGGTTATAGTGATATCCTTTTATTAGTGAAAAGGAAAACATTTTTAGAATTACACTTTGCATATTTTATATTGTAAGGTCACTATTAATATGTAAAAAATTAATATTAACAAATAGTTGGATGGTGAAGTTTCTTCAATAAAAAAATTTTCAATCCATTTTTTTTAAACAAAATCATGTCTTCAGTCACATCCCCTTAATAAATATCTTTTTACAATTTTATTTATAAAAGGATATTTATTTCTCAAAATTAGTATTTAATTTTAATGACCAACATTCACATTTACAATTTTAATTAATTTATAAATTTTATTCTAAGTTAAAAAACAATTTTATATAATAAAATTCCTAATTTTTTTTTATTATTTTTTAAAAACTACACAAAAAGAACGAAAAAATTTAATTTTTTTTTAATTTTTTATACATCAAATTTATTTATATTATATAAAATAGAAACATCTTTATTTGTATATACATAAAGTAGTTTTTAATAAAACAATTAATTTTTATGTGGCTTAAAAATAAATCTAAAACTGAATTTCAAGAAAATAATGTTTCACTAAATAAATTGATAAGAAATAGTTTCTGTTAAGGATCAAATTAAATATAGCTCTTAAATACTATTCATATGGTTTCTATGTATCTATGACTATTTTATAATGATAAAATTGTCTAATATTTAATTAAATATATGGTTCATACTTTTTATAAATATCTATTTAACGTGTATCTTGTGATAATTTCATCAAAAATATTGTTATGGTGAAAAAATTTGTTTCACTATTGTCCTAAAAATAAAATATACCATAAAAATTAAAAACATTCACCCGAAGATAATATTTAAAATGTAATTTAATGAATTATTTTCATTTTACATTAGTAAAAATATGGAATTCATAAATTCTCCTTTTAAATGAATTTTTAAAATATGAAGAACAATATTTTTTGTTGAAAATGATGTTTTTAAACATTCAGACTTCATTTCCTATTGTAGTGGTTCTTGAGTGTTGAACTATGTAACCCTAAATCCAAATGATTAGGGTTGAAATCATAGAAATCCCATCAGTGTATTTATGAATGTGGTGGAGATGCAGGTGTGACGAGTATAGGTGGTGACATAGGCATGCCTATAATAGATTGTGATATAGGCGGTTATACAGGAATGACGTTGAACAAGGCCTTAGGGATAAATTTTGTTGTAACGTTCCCTTGGGTTTATGGGATTTGTAATGGGTCTCACATTTCCCAATTTTTTATCGGATTGTGATTTCATAATAAAAATAGGCTTCTACACCAATTATTAAAAATGAATATTTTCTCTAAAAATTATTTCATATAAATTTCAAATTTAATTGATTGTAAAATATTATTGCATATAAAATTTTAATTCTTGTCAATTTAATTCGTTTAAATGACATTTACTACACTTATGAAATTATTTATCTCATAAATATTAGTTTTATATTAAATAAACAAACATAATTTCTAATCTGGAAATTAATTTTTATTAATCTGTTAATAGTAATATAATTTTATTTACTAGAAGTTTTATTATTCTTAAAATTTTATTTTAAAATATTTTTTAAATCATTTTAGTTTTTTCATGTGTGTAAAATAAGTTATCAATTATTGTTTTAACTTAATGGAAATAATATATTTTTAAATAATACATCCTTATATTTCTATATGAAAAACATTGAATAAGGTAAAGTTATATACACTTTTTGATATGTTATTTATCATTTAAGATCATGTAATTTGTACCATTATATAAATATATACTATATATATGAAATATTTATTTTAATGATCTTACTTTATATATATTTTTTTAAATTTCACATTTAAAAAAACATTTATTAATATTTAACCAAACCATCTCAAGTACATGTCAATCGAATCATGTATAATAATCACCTTGATCCTTGTTATGTATTATTCACATAATGGAGTTTTATAATCTCATTAATTAATATGTGGTTCCCATAATATCTCAATTTAATAATCAAATAAATCCCTCCCACTAATCAGTTTATTATGAAAAATCTACCAAGTAGCCAGTTTTAAATAATGGTGGTATTTGGGAATCATATTCTTTCCATTTAACATCATGAAAATATTTAATTATTGTCCATCATAACATCATGGGTTATTATTCAACATTTTATATATATATATAACTATTTCTACATGCATCATTATCAATAGTGGAATTATTTCAACCAATCAAAATACATAAAATTTATTTAGTAATTTTAAACTCTATATTATTATTTTTCCATCATGTCCAAAACCCTATATAAATAAATTTTCATTTTACTATTTTTGGTAACTAATGATAATCTTTACATTTATCTTTAACATATTGAAAAAAATAGAATATCAATAGTAATTTACATTTTAATTTTATTAGTATAATCCTATAGTGATATCCACAGATCGATTGTTATAAAATAAACCTCATTATTTTTCATTACCATCACATGTCCTAAACATAGTAGGATTTTATGTGAATAGAATATCAACCATATAGTAATATATTTATTTAATAAATAGTTATAATAACTTTATAAACTGAAATTCAATTTAATTAAATGGTACAACCCCGAATTAATTAACCATTAACATATAAAATTAAATCCCTCCACCACTGACCTCTTAATAATAATATTATTTTTAGAATATCATACAGATATAAAAAACTATATTTTTGTTTTAGAAATAATGTTTGTTTACTTATAGTGAGATAATTTTACAAATTAACTATTGTTTCTATTCATTTATGACATTTTATGAGTTTGAAATGTTTTTATTGAATTGATAATTATTCTTTAATATATAATACTAATGGGTGGTTGAATAACCATCATTAATATTTTAACAAATAGTTGGGTAAAAAATCACCCTTATATTTCTTTCAAGTATGATATTAAAATTGATGAATTAGATAACATAAGTATAGAACCATTAATTTCATTTTTTCAAAAATAAACACATTGTTATTGAATAACATATTTTATAATATTGTTTAAATTATGTGATGATACAAGTATTTTTATTATATTCAATTGATTATGATACAGTCCCATAATTTAAAATTTGATATTGAAATACATCGTTTTGAAATGTGAATATAATCATCAATGTGAATCAATTAATAAATGATTTCTAACTCTAATATATTTAAATAACATGATTGAATACAATAAATATCACATACTGATGAAAATTAAATAATTTATTTCAATAATACATATATCAAACATTTAAATTCCATAGGATTTCCTAAAACAAGCTCATGTATCTTAATAATCTAGCATATGGAATTAGTACTTCTTCCATATGAAAAACTTGTTTTCAATGAGTTTAACTAACATCAGGATGAAATATTTTAAAACATTTTTAAAAATTTATTATTCTATTTGGAACATTCACCCAGCAATATAGAATCTATAACTCTTATAACCTAGACTTCATATTTCCATGAAATCTATTGTATTTATTTTGAGAATATCTGGTAAACTTTTTTTGAAAATTAATTCACAATTTTAGAACATTTCCATAATTTAATATAAGATGAGTTTTTCATATATAAAAGACATTTTAGTCTCCTTAAAATGAATGTTATATAAATAAGAATATCATTAACAAGGTATATGAAAACCCCATCTCATTTTAATCATCTCATACCCCAAAATCCTAGGACTAGTGATAAAAACATTCTTTAAATGATAATTTTGTATGAGGTGAAGTGATTTAATCTAAACACATAATTTTTTAACATCATTTACAAATATTTCATATTTTATATAAAAAATCATATAAAAATACAATGAATAAATGATTTAGTTTCTTTGAGGATCAAATACTTAAGAAAAAAAATTTATTTTAATTGTGAACATTTTATCAACAATTAAAAAACACTAAACCCTATTTCAGTCTTCTAATAAGTTATAATCATATTTATAACATGGGAAAAATGGAAAATAAAAAATTATTGAGAATAACACTCGGTAAAGGGAAAAATATCATGATATCAACAATGGTTAGATCGCGATTATATGAGAAACCAAGTTCATTAAGAAAATATGTTTTCATAATATTATCAAATAAAAAGATATGTCTATAATAAATGGATGAAATATATATATACTGAAATGATCAAACGTATACCAAAATATATGTCTATGTAAATATGATACAATAGTAATTATATATGTAGATTAAAATACTCATATAACATTGGAATATAACATAAAAATAGATATAAGGAATAAAAAAATTGTGAACATGAAAAAGAAAAATTATGTCCACAAATAATCTTTTGAGTATAGAATAACTTCAATTAATCATGTGAGTAATCATGTGAGCATATCATAACCAAAATTATTATCACCCATAATTGTTTTTTTATAATATAACCATAATTATACCAAAACACCATTATATGAGAATAGTTTAATTGATATTACACAAACACAAAATATTATGATAATATATTAACAAAAACAATAACAACACACAATTGTCAGAAATATACTACCAATAGTTACGCCCATGAATAATAATGTTGTATTAAATAAAAATAAATACACAAAAAAATTATTCTAGGTTGTATCATAATAACATAATCACACTGAAACTTAATATCATTAAAGGATCATGAAATATTCCATGGAAACTATTACATTTAGAATACTTAAATCTATAGCACATAAAAAGGGATTTGGATTTTGATTTTGTCATAATATTATTATAAATCCTCAATATAAATATTGTATAAGTTTATTATAAGAGATATACAGGGAAACTATTTTCCATAGAATCAAATCCTTTTGAGATAAATGGGAAAACATAAACAAATCTATAAAAGAGTTTACAAAACAATGTTTTGAATTATTCATAAATATGAAGATATGTTTCACTTTCAATTTCAATTTTTGAAATCATAAATAGATATATTCTAAAAAGATTAAATTTAAAAATATATTCAATAATGGGAGACTTCAAATTACAATTTTATCGTAAGAAAATTTTATTTCAATCATTAAATATAAGATGGTGAATGTAAAACTATTTTAATAGTTTTAAAATGTATTTTTTGAAAGACACATTGTAAAAAAGGGTAATCAAACATCATTTTTAAAATAATTATAGGTGAAATATAATTTCACATAATTTACAACAAAAAATTGATTCTAAATACAAATATAACACCAGCATAAAAGGTAAATATTTACAAGGAATAAAAAATTCCATTAATGATAATGATAATTATTCTTAAAAATATAATACTTTTTAGGGAGGAAATTAATAGAAAATAAATATCTATATAAAATGTTTAATTTTCTATATATATATAATGTTCAATATAGAAATATTAGGGTTGGAGAAACCAATCATGGAATTTTGTATTGAATGATGAAATATTATTACAAAAATAAATGTGTTTTGTATTAACAAACTACTTTATTACAATTTTAACTTTTGAATATTAAATCAATGAATGGTAAAAAAAGATATTAATCAATAATTAGATTTACTTACATATAAATGAGAATATAGAGTCATTAGATAATTTAATCACACTTTAAAATTAAACAATTTGTGATTTTGGAATATATTTTAGAGAATTATATTTTAGAAATGAATGATTCCCATTAATTAATAAATCCAATGAATTTTATCCATTATTGGGAACATGAAATTTAACTTGGATGAATTCAGAAAAATAAAGGAACTAGTTAAATTTTATGCGACAAGAGATTTATAGTAGTTGATTTAAATTTTCGGTGAAGTAAAATGTGATGTTTTTAATAGAAATTAAAAAATTTAGAGTCTCCTTGAAGGTGTAGTGGAAGTCCATTATTACTGGTATTGGTAATGACATTTTGGATAATATAAAATCTCAATTTAAAAATACCACAAGTTTATCATTGAAAGTGAACTCCAAAATGAACAATAATGTATTTAAGAAAGGTTTTGGACATTCCATACCAACAATATTTATTTGAGAACATGTTTTTATCATTTCCAATGCGTTTTACAGTTTAATTTTACCATATATCAATTATTTGATTTCTGGGATAACACATAATGTATAATACCCATTCCTAGAAAAAGTGTATTTTGATGTATAAAAATTTGTTTTAGGGGAATATTATCATTTTTATTTAATTTCAAAAAATCAATTCATTTATTATTTTCAAAATAAATATTCCAAGTATTTAAAACAACGTCCTTGCTCAATTATATTATTTGGATAAATAATTTAATGGAAAATATAGAAAAAAGATTTTATTAAAATAATTGTTATATTTGTTTTAAGATTCTATAAATGGATTTTATAAATTCAACATAGTGTATCCTCCATTAATGATTTGGGGTATGAAATAAAAAAATTTCCATTAAAATATTTTAATATGTTTTATAGTCATACATTGCTTTTAAATTCTTCAATATATGTAAATATTTAAACTCCATTTTTCACTATACATTGAAAAATATAACATTTTAGAAAAATCTCATAATATCACACTCTTACAGGTGTGACATAATGAGATAAAAATCATTTTTCATTTCATAAAATTAAAATTATAAAATTTAGACATTTATGATTTAAATGAAAATACAATTTCAAAAGAAAAAACATATTATATAGAAAAAATCCTTTAAATATAAAATATTTTTAATATTACTCAAAATAAATTAGAAATTTATTGATTATTATTAAAATTGTTTGAAATATATTATATTACTAAAACAATATTTTAAATGAAACTAATTTAATTGATTGGGTAAAATAAAAATGATATTAAAAAACAGTTCTTCAAAAAATATCCCTTTTAATGTTAAATTATTTTAATCAAATTTCAATATATATCAATCATCAAACCATTTAATTTATTCCATTAATTGGAAATAAAATACTTAAATCATTCAATAATAATAATAATAAGGATGATTAAAAAAAATTATTAAATTAATATATTATATTTTAATATTAATTGAGACATAATTATTATTTTTCTTTTCATATTAAATCTTCACAACGTATTAAATTATTTAAAAAAACATTAATATATTATTAATTGTGTTTTCTTGAGTATTAATAAATTAAAAAGGAAATTTCATTAGTTATATGTTTTATTTAAAATATTTATCTATAAAATTATTACCCTCTTAAACAAATTTATTCTTTACAATTTTAACTACTACTCACTATTGAGAAATATATATGAGTATCCATAATATATGAATGAATAAATATATTGATTCTAATATGATATATGAATCACTATCTTAGAAAACAATAGAAGCATAATTTTTTTAATTCGTAATAGGAATATGCAAAAAAATTATTTTTTAAATCATTTAATATAAATATACTTATTCTTGTAATTAATATGGAGAATATAAATAGATAGCAAGTCTATTTCAAGAATATCATTCAATTTAATTAATATTAAAATGAAGCATATTCCAATAAACAACTTATTTGGGAAAAATTATCTATCATTTAAAATTATTCCAAGATAATCAAATCATCAAGTTGGTAATTTAATATTACTAGAAAACATCCTAAATATACTAGGTTTCCTATAATCAAAATCCAATGAGACTTCCTCAAAATATCAATTAAAATATTATTTTACCAAAATTATATAGATTAACATTGTTACCATAAACTACTCTGTCAATAGGTATTTAATATCATTTTTTTGTTACCACGGTTTTGTTGGTTGGACGTTCATATTATCATTATTAGCCATTTTAATAGTGCATCAATTTATATATTTTTCAAATTTCATCCTTTTAAAAATTGAGGTGAGGATAGGGAATTAGTTGGGAACCTTATAAAATCCATTATATTTTCATACCTCATTATCTATCATTGGAAATCCTGAGTTTTATGGATAATATATCCAAACAAGAAGTATTTCCTTATTGATTCATGATATTCTATGTATAGATTCTATTAAAACCTGAAGATTTTATAAGAATAAAAATATGTTTCATAGAATAAATGATAAAAACAATGATCATATAAAATAATTTAACTCCTCTATAAATTATGTAATATGTTTTCATAATAAATTTAATACCGTCAATAGCATGTTGTACACACAACGCTAAAGTTATTTATGTTTGATATCGTATTCAACCCGTACCAACAAGCTTAAATGACCTGTGATTTTTATTACAATTATAACCTAGGCATTAAATATTTGGTTATGAATATTATCATATAATTTAAGATATATATATATAAATTTCATGAAAATATAAATTATTCTTAATATTTTAGTAAATAGTTAATAATGTTTTATTAAAGTGTCTATATCATCAAAAATTATTTTTCTTAAAAAATGTTATTTTATTGGAATTCCATGAAATAATATTATAATAAATTTTTTCACTTATAAAAATTGAATTTGATAAAACAAAATTTATTTCATAATCAGAAAATAAAAATTCACTTCGGTTTGAGTTTTTGAATTTTAATAAAAATATTTATTTTTCAATGAATATTCAAAAAATTGATTTTATCGTAAATATGTCATTTTAGTACAATAAATTAATCAATGTAAAAGTACAATTAAATTTTCAATATGATTTCCAAATTTATAAATATTATTTTTTTATATTTACCCATCTTAATGCTTTCTTATTGAACTTAATATTTTATATTATTAGAAGATTATTTTTGGGTTTCAAAACTACTTTTCTTCTAGAATATTATTTTAAGAAGATAATTTTTCTAAACATTAATTATTTTAACTAGTTAATAATTGTGAATAATTTAAATGAAATTTTTAGATTACATATTAATAATTGAAAATTTAAAATCATTTTATTATTATTATATGTCATAGAGCTAATATAAAATCATGTTCTTCTTGAAAAATAAACTTCTTAAAAACCTTCCTTTTCATTGAGATTGTGGGTTTGGTGTCCTATTTAGTTTTTAAAAGTTTTGGAAAATTTATATGAATAAATAATTTTTTTTAATTTATAATGTAAAAATAATATTATGGTGACTTTTTTATAATTCTGTGAAAGGATTAATTTTTCTAAAAAATTGTGAAAAATACAAAATTTTAATTTCTAACCTTTTATTTTTTTATTTAAAAGATAAATAATAGTTACATGTAATTTTAAAGTAAAATGAGTTCAATATTATATATAGTAATTAAATATGATAAATTTTAATCATTTCCATATTTAATTTATATAACAAAAAATTTTAAAATTTTAATCATTTTCTCTTTAAAACCCCACTTTCTCATCTTGTTTTCATGATTCATTTTGAAATAAATATTTACACTTATCTGATTATATTTTTTAAAAACGTATCAAATCTCACGATTCATAATTATTTATATTATCTGATATGTTTAAATAAAGTTTTTACCAAAATTAATTATGAAAGCATAAAATATTAATTTCTATGGTTAATGTAAAAAATGCCTCTTCATGGGTGTAAAACACAAAATATAAGTGTATAAAATAACACAAAAATATATGCAAAACACATTTATTGTAAATATTAAGATAATTAAACATATATTGTTATATAATTTTTCATTTTAACATTTTTTCATATGAAAAATGTTAGATCTCTCATTTCATTTCAAAAATACCAAGTGTATCATATACACCAATTATAAAAGGCTACTAACTCTTCTCCATTTTTCACAACATGAAACCTATTTGGTACAGATATTATCTTACAATATCTCTTCCCAATAACCCACTCCTCACCCCATAATCCATATTTTCTCATATATCCTTCCTATCACGGATTTTTTTTAAAACATGAGTAGTATACTGAAAGAAGAGGAAACATTATATAACATGCCTTTTATATTATTTATTTCTCCAATCTTTAAATTTTTATGAAATGATGACGATAAGATAATTTTATTATTATTCATATCATGGGTTTTTTGTTTTATAATTACCTGTACATTAACTATATCCACTTCCATCCATTGGGTTATGAAATCATCTTTCATGTGTAAAGTGTAATACCGCCTCACGAACCGTTTTTATTCATTCTTCTATTAAAACCATTCACATTTGGGTATGATAATGTATATAATGTATATATATGTATATATATATTATTTATGTAATATATTCCAATAGAGTCATTATATCATATAAACATTTGTTACTTTCTATTTTTTAGGGGATACGATAATGGCGCTCGTGTTCATGGAGGACAACCCTCTTTTGAAATGATGTGATTTGTCATTTAGTAACAATTAACATGAGATGTAATAATGATAAATTTAATTTATATGTGTTATTTTTAGAAAATAAATATTTTATTCCCGAAATATTAATCATTGTGAAACGAAAATATATCATTTTTTCACTAAAAATATCATAAATATCTTTCATGAATGTGTGGAGTACTGTATTCACAAAGTGATTTATCTCTTGTTTCGTCACCAACCTACATGAATGGTATATATATATATATATATTAAAATAAATATTTTTTATATAAGATATTATAATTATTATGTAAAGATAAAATATTATTTCCCTCCTCAATATTGATCATTTAAATGTTGAAATACAAATCATGAATACATACAATATATTGTCCCCATGATCATACCATAATTAATTTCATAAAAAATAATTCTTTATTGGTTTTAAAAGATCAATTTATGATTGAATATGATAATTATTTCATGATTAGTATTTTTACATTAAATAACTATATAATATGCACATTAACCAGAACATTCACAATAATGAAAAAATGCAAATTTTTAATTGAACACCAAATATCATTAAAATAATGAATTATTATTAACAAATAGGTGCTAATATGTTATAAAAGTTTAATATTTGATAATATTAATTGTATTATGTTTCTTAAATATGTTAATACCATGTTTAAAGACACATATAAGATTTAAAAGCGTAATCAACCAAAAAGAAGCATGAGGTAAGGGATTTATGTCTCACTGTTACCTTTTTTAGACACATTCCATATTCAAAATGTGTTTCTATTATATGTTAAATATAAATACATAGAATTTATTTTAACATCATTATCTTAAAATTTTCTAGAATTACATACAAATTTTAGGATTACTCTTTGATGGGCTTAATAGTTTAAAATCTAAAAAATTAATAAGCAATTTTAGTCTCTTTTTATTTTCTGGGATACATATGAAAATTCACCACTCGTTTCTTTTGGGTGGTGTATATAATTTACATTTAACATCTAACATAATTAATTTCATTCCATTCATGACTTTTTTAAGGAAAATTTATGTAATTATTTATTGGTTATTATGATCCAAAAGGATACAATATTTGTAATGGATTTTTGTCACAGTTTTCCTTCTTTGAGACATATTTTATGTTTAAAACATATATTAACTAGGTGGAGAATATAAAGTCCCATTAAAATATTATATTATGAAAGTATATATCATCATGAAATTTTTGGATTCATTTAATGTTATTGTTTAATGGGTCATGTGATTTAATATTACCAATGTGTTTAGGTTATTATGTTATATTCTCATTGATAATCAGGATTTCTCAACATTATACTTCAAGTAGTGATATATTTTAAAATTCCTCTCAAGAAACTCAATTTTTCTAATAAAATATAGTTATTTATATATAATACACATTCTATATTCATTTTCCTCTCATTATGTCCTCAACAGTTCAATAAAATTATGACAAGAATCTTTTTAGATCCAAACACCTTTTTTTCCAACATCGTCATTTCAATAACAATTAAAAATAAAATTATATTTTTAATAAGTATTTTTTTTAAAAAAATAATTATTTTTATTATTTTTCAATATTTTTTCAATGGAATCATTATATATTTTTATTAATGTGGGTTTTTGTCTCTTACCATAAATTTAAATAAACCATTAACAAATGTATATGAAATGAATTTAATTTTACACCATAATAACAACTCAAATGTTTTAAAATGTCATTTTTATGTTTCAATGATTGTATTCAATAAACATAATTTTCTGATTTATTAGTCAAATTTATGTTTTAAAATTTTATTTTCAAAATTAGAGTGATATTTTTCAGAAAAAAAATTAAATTCCCTTTACTATGTTACAATTCATTATGTATAAAAACCATTTTTTATTAATCAACCAGTTATACATTATTTTGATTCTTTCGTTATTCTATGTCTTTATGGATTAATATTATTTCAATGTTATTTTTGTAGAACCCATTTTCATTTTCATAGGTAAATCTTGTTTCAATGAGATTGTTTTAAAATTGAATTCTTTACCATGAGTTATCCATGTTTTAATGTGATTGTAATTTAAACCATTACTTTTCCATGATTCAATCATGTTTCAATGGGAGTAAAATGAATCCCATTTCTCTTCCTCAGTTATGATCATGTTATAAAATTTATAATGATCTATAATATAATTTTTATGATGAAAATAAAGATTCATGCACATTAATTATAGATGATGGATATTATATACAATGTGTAAGATGGGATAACACATGTAAAGTATGTTATATCTTGTATGATGGGGACTCCTAGATCGCATCGGGTGAGACCACTGCCGCATATATGATTGGGTTTCCAAATATCATCTATTGAGCCCGCTACATCTTATATTATGGGGCTTCCCAAACAGCACTATGTGTGTCCATTAGATTATACCTAATAGGTCTTCCTCTATAGTTTTGTTTGATCCCATTATAGATTAAATAACAGGTGCTCCATGATAGTTTTCAAATTAATTGGGTAATTATTTATATCTCTATAAAATTATATTGTAAGTTATCAATATGGTAATTCCAATTGTAAGTGTTTTTTAATAGTACTAACATGATGATGTAGCATGATACCATAAAATTATATCTATAATTTATTTTGGTGTTTAATTCCTTTATTGGTCAATATTGTTATCACATGGATCAATAATTTTTATTATAATGAATCCTTGATGTTCAAATCCTTATTCCATGATGTATGACTAATTATTCAGTTATTTGATGCTAATAGTTTTAAATTATTCTTTTTTGTTGTCTTATTTAGTCCTCGTGCCCTTTTTCACTTTTTATGATAACTAATTATTTACAAAGGTTAATGATTGTATTTACAAATATTGAGTAATTGAGCTCACCCTTATTATGTTTCCACAATCCTAGGTTAAAAATAACAAGGTTATATGAATTTGGTCTATAATGGGTTTTATATCGATGAAGATGATGGATTAATGTGAAATGATAAAATATTGGTTAAGATAAAAAATATAATTTAATGGTATGGGTACTATTTATAAATGAGGTTTTTATTTAATCTATAAAACTGCAATCCTAAAAGGTCCATGAGAATATACATGATCCAATTTTTTATTTGGATGTTTCACATCTTGGATGAAAAAAATGGGTCACAATTATATGTATCAAATCATGAAATGTAATATTTTATATTTCACCACTAGATCTGAGAATACGGGTATGTGGTTATTATAGTAATTATCAGACGTTGGATTAGATAACATTATGCATTACAATGTTCTCATGTGATGTAATATTAAGAGATATGGACACTATCATAGGGCTATGTGATTAAGTATTATCATAACCTCAATGTCTTGGATACCCAATAATGTTGTATAAGATAACATATTAAAGTGATTAATGATATTTTAGGTGATTTTATAGTAGGGCGAATAATATTTAAACCCTTGGTTTAACAAGAAATATGCAGTTCAATTTTTTTGAAATAATATTTAAGGTATTGGTAACCTATAGGGTCTAGATGATCATGGATTTTGAGAATATGTGTTTTGGAATATATAAAACCACGTGATTTTAAAGTGATTTGGTGACATATTGACCAACATTACCTCACATTAATATCACTTTTTTTGGTGTAAAATTTGAATGCCAGGAGATACCCGTTATGGTTTAAATTGTGTTAATTGTTTGGGTGTTTAGGGTATTTGAGATATTATGTTATTTTTATAATTTTGTTTCAATATTGAGTATTTACGTTAAATATTGATGAATAATGTATAATATAACCATTTATAATTTTTTTAATTATCTTACCATGGGAGAACCATTTTGGTTTTGGTTTAGGTCTATGATAGTAGAAATATCTTGTTATTCCTTTTCTGTTTATATAATCATTAAAACATGATTTTAGTGCTTCATGCATGATAAATTCAACATAAACAATCACAATTTGGAGAAAAAGATAAAATTGTGCCCCAAATTGAAAAAATTATGAAATTAAACTAATTAAGTTATAAAATTTCCATATTATCTTAGTTTTTAATGATAAACAATTCCTCAACTCAAGGAAACGTATTTTTAAAGAAAAGTCATAGAATATTGCATTCAAATCTGAAGAATGAAATAGTATTTTAGATCATCATGGATATATGGTTCTAATTCCCTTAACATTCCATTGATGTTCAATTTATTATGTCAATGACCATAATCACTATATATATATATTTATTATTTTATTCCATTCTACCAATGATCTCATATTTGGAAACCTGGTTATGTGTCATTCAATGTGAGTGTTTCACTTACCATCTTCTCTTATTAAGATGATTTTATATTAACCATTTTTATGATTTCGGGTTATAACAATTTAATTTACAAATAAACATCCCTTGATTACTTTGGCAATTTTCAAATTAAGATGATGAATTTTATTAATGTGGGAAGGATGTATCCCCATGATATATTAAAAGAATAATGTTACATTCTATTTTTTAAATTACATGCAACCAAACACATATAAAATAATGTAACATCCAAATAAATTATGATATATTTCATTTTTAAAGAATTTAATCTCTTCAATAACTTTTGGTAGACACAACCCCTATATTTTTATGTTTAAAAACAAATTCATCATGAAACATCGTGCTTAAACAACCAATGATTTATATAGCCATTAAAACCTGGAGATTAAATTATCAAGTATAAATAGTATTAAATAATTTCTTATAAATATATATATCATAATAAAAAAATTATTTATCTATTTTTATTAAAAAATCAAACAATTTTTGATAAAGTGATTTAATTCTATAAAAAAATGTTTTCTTAAAAAATAATTTTATATTTAGTTTCATTGAAACATGATATAATAATTTTTTGTGGAATTTGTAAAATATATTGGAAAAAATTAACTTCATTTTATTAAATCATAATATTGAAAAATTAAATTTATTAAAATTTTGTAATTATACTCAAAATAATGATTTTTCAATGAATAGTGAAAAAATTGATTTATATTAAAATTTCTATTTATAAATATATTAATAAATTTAACTATAGTATTATGTTTTTAATATGGTTAAAACAAATATAAGTATTACTTACTTATATTTAACAAAATTATTTTCTTTTTAATAAAATTTATATTGAAATTCAGTATAAGTTTATTTTTTTGTTCTAAAAGGGGTTATTCCAAAAACTATTCAAAAGTGAAAATTGTTTCAACATTTTAATTAAATAATCTATTCGATAAATAGATATTATTTAAATTAAATTTATATATTAAATATCAATAAATTTTAATTTATATTCATACAATTATTATTATAATTCATAGAATTAATATAATATAATATCTTTCTTAAAAAAATACACTTTTTGATAAACCACTTTTTCATCATGACTATGGGTGTCTTTACAATTTTTTCTTAGATTTAGTAAATTGATTTTGATAAATAATTTAATATTTTAAAACTAGCCTATGAAAATTATAGTAGACTGATTATTTTATGTTTTTACGAAATGATCATTTTTTTAATAAATAATGAAAAAATACTGAATTTTTGTTGAATATCAAATTTTTGTTTATATTATCTACAAATTAACGAAAAATTTTTAATTTGTTTTAATGAACCCTTATTTAAATTAAAAATCATTTAATCCAATTTATTCCATATTAATCAATTTTATATTGAATTTTGATATAAAAACTATTCATCCATTTGAATATTTTCTTTTCAAAAACGTTTTTACTCATCGCGTGTACAGGAATTATTTTAAATTAAATTATTCCACTAATATAAAATTAATTTTTTAAAATGGGTTCTATTTTTTCAATCAAAATAATTAATATTTTCAAATTATTTAAAAATATTTTTTTGACCATGTATAATAGATAATGTTTAAAAATTAATTACTATGGGTGAGGTAAAAATCATTTAACCGATGTGTGTTAATCATAAAATATTAGAGAATATTATAATACAAAACATTTAAAACACAAATTTTATAGAACATTTTCCACCATTATTCCTTTAATATTCATTATTTATCCATTTTGGACACATGTTGTATTTTAAAAACATTGGATAACTTATTTCTTTATGAAAAAAACCAAAAGTTCCCTCACCCCCACATTATAAAACCACCCCCTCTCCTCTATTCTTAACACCCTAAAACATCCCTGTTTCGGCCAATAATATCCCATATAACATCCCAATTTCCATAACTTAATCCTTTAATCTTTATTTTTTGAATCTATATTCCCAAGGAATGATTTTGGATAAATCATATAGAGGATACCTAAAAGAGACACATTGTTTTCCAAAAAAATAATTTTATTTATTTTTCCATATACTTCAATTATTATTAAAACAGAATATGGTAAAATAAAAATAGTATCATCCATATATTATTAATTTTTATAATAGGTAAATGAATGAAAAAATATATGCTTCCATCAAATGGGTTACAAAATCATCAATCATGTGTACGGCAGACTACCGCCTCACAAGCAGATGTCATTCTTTTTTCCATTACAAACAATGTTTATTTGATATGATAATGGATATAATGTATATATAGAATATTTATACCATAACTATACATATTATATAATTATATCATTTAAGCATTATTTACCTTCCATTACACAAGGGATAGGATATAGTCCCTTATTTGTATGGCAGATTACCGCCTCACAAAGAGATTGATTCATTATTCACTATCACATAACATGGAATGTTATAAAGATAAATTTAATAATTATATTTCATATAAAGGACATAATTATTATATTCATGATATATTATTCTTTTTGAAATGATAATATATAATTTTATTTTTTTCACTACAAAGATGATAACAACTTTATAGTATGTGTGGACTACAACATTTAGGATAAGATGTTATTAAATTTTCATCAACACAGCACAAGGATCATATATATTATTATATTAAATAATATTATATTTTATAAAATATATTTTTATCATTCTATAAATTTAAAATATCACTTATGTTATTTATGTAATGATCAATGAAAATTGAGAAGTTACTTTAGTGTACGTACTACATACATTTTTAATGATCATAATGTATTTAATTTCTCAAAAACATATTTCTTGATTAGTAATAAAAGAATAAATTAATTATATATATGAAAATTATTTTATGATTATTATTTTGAGATTATGTTATTTCATAATATTCATTAGAATAAGATCATTCATAATAAAAATTTAATGGGAAAACAATGAAATTAATACCTGAAAATATGAAATAATGAAATATTATTATTAAACCAGTGATAAGAAATTATAACAGGGTTATTTGTGTTATTATAAATATTTATCTTATTTTTAATAAGTTAATAAATTTTTTAAAACCACTATATAGAGGGTAAAATCATAATATATGAAAAGGAATCATGTGGTATGAGATTTTCCTCTAAATTTTATTTTTATTTGAGTCACATTAAATTTTCACCACATTTTTATATTACATATCCCTTTAATATCCGGGTTTATGGTTTAAAAGATAAATATTAGTAAGGTATTTCTTATCTCTCATTTATTTCTAGGAGTCATAAAAATTCACAACTCATTTCTTTTTTATGTTGTATATACCTACCATTTCAAAAGTATATCATGAATATCATTAATTTGAGGATTTTTAAATCATCAATTGATATCATGTTTTATTGGGAATTATGAACCAAAAGGATACCAATGTTGCATTGTATTTTGGTCAAAACATTACTTCCTTGAGACATATGTTTTTTTTCACCATTCTTTTTTATTGTATTTATATACAGACCCATTCAAATTTAATATCATGAGTTTCATTAAAATAATTATATTGTATACTTCAATTAATTTTATACATTAATGGAGATTATGATTCAATATAAACAGTGTGGTAATGTTTTTATGTTACAATATCATTGTTCATCAAGATTACTCGTGGTTATGTTTCAGATGATGATATCATATGATATAACTATAATGAATTTCATTTATTATCTTCTACTATATTAATAGGTGGAGAATACACAGTTTCTATACAGTTTCCTATATTTATGTACTCTAGTTTTTAAAATGAATGTTTTTCATAAAAATCCCCAGTTAAATCAAAAACCCTTTTACTTTGGAAAGCATGTTTTCTGAAAATGTTATGAAAAATAGTTTTAAAAATTTACATAGGATTTATTAAATATATTTTTACCAAAATTTTTCTTTTTAGAATAATTTTCAATGGAATATTTATTTTATTTTCAAATCATATCATTTTTTTCAAAAAAAAATAAAAGAAATATTTCTTTGACAAATACAACATGAATAAAATTTCTAACAATCTTGAAAACTAAAATATTTAAACCCATACTATTAAATTTTCCAAAGATTATTTTCAATGAAATATTTTTCCATTTTTTTGAATATTTTATATTAAAATTTTATTTCAAGTTTGAATAGTATATATTCCTAATGTATATTTTAAATGTTTTTTGGTATTTCAAATAAGTAGTAAAAACCATTATTTTTACTCCAATGGGTATATATTGTGTTCATACCATCCTTATTCTTTTATTATATAGATTACATTTTTTCAATATTATTAATATGATACCCATTTCATTTCTATGGGTTAAACATATTTCATAGAAATTGTTATGGAATCTATTTTGATTTCATGAGATAATAATGTATCAAATAGATTTATTATAAATCCATTTCCTTTCACATGATAAATTCTTGTTATAAAATAAATAATGTCAGTTTAATTGAGTTTTATATTGAAATTAAATCATTATAAAATTTAATTATTTGACTTGGAAATTATATACATAAGGGCATCCCTGATAGCACAGTGTGATCCCTTTATAAATTATATTATTGGGTAGCCCAGATAATGTTGTGTTAACATGTTACTTCATTTATGATGTGGTAGCCTATATAGAACATGGTTAGCCTGTTAAAACATATCTGATGAGGTAGAATAGATAGAACTGTGTGATCCCATTAATGATTTCATAATTTATTGGGCCAGGTAACACTAGCAGATCAGGTTATAACATAAATTATGGGTGTTCCCAGAAAGTTTTCTAATGCATTTTTTAATTATTACATTCTTCAGAATATTATACTTATAGTTATCCATATATTCATTCAAATTTTATTTGTCTGTTAAGGGTACCGTGATGATTATCTTCCATGATACTGTTAAATCATATCATTTTTTATGATCTTATATTTTTTCAATTGATCATGATTGTAATCACATGGCACGTGATTATCCATTTTTATAAATCATTCCTTTTTAAGTACTATTATAATGCTATATGATCTTTGATTCATATATTGATTGGTTATAGGTTATTTACTCAATAATTCCAAATAATTATGTTTTTATACCCTTATTCTCTTCTGGATCTCATTGATTAATTATAAATGTTAATGATTATGTTTACATATATAGAAAATTTGAACTCCCCATTCATCTGTATCCCCTTAAAAGATTTATAAATAATGAGATTCAATGAATTATGTATAAAATGGATTTCATATTCATGATGATTATGACATAATGTGAAATTATAAAATATGGGTTAAGAGAGAATAATCCTCACTTATTTTCATGGGTATTGTTTATACATCTGTTTTTTATAAATATATAAAAATATAACCCTAAAATTTCGTTGACAATATAATTGATCTTTTTTTCTATTTGATGTTGTATTGCTCGAAGGAAAAAATGGGTCATAATTATAATTATCAAATATGGAAATGTAATGTATTTGATTTCATCACCAGATATCTGTGTATATATTCATGGTTGTTATAATTCTTTCCATGTTATTGATACCTAATCAGTTGAATATTTGTTCCACTATGGACTTTATCTCTAGAAATTCCCTGAAACATCATCATTATGTTTATTGGTGATTCATTATTATTTTTATGGTTATATTTTTTAATCATTAATCATGATATATAGGTAAATATTAACAAAATATTGTTAACAAAAACCTATTTTCTATTTGGTTAATGATAATGATAATCACCCCATTTTCCATTTCTCTCATATTTAATTCGTTCCTCTACATATTATCTATTTCATTACATATTAGAAGTTTTAGGGTTTAGAATATATAAATTAATAAATTTGAATATGAAGAATATATTCATTCAATTAATAACTCATTAATGGAATATAAAACATAATATAGGAATATCCAGGTTCCAATCTAGATTTTACAAAATAATTTTCATAATACGTTATCTATACTAATTTTAATCAAATACAATATAATATTTTCATAAATATCATATTAATTACCATGTAATATCCCCAATGTGTTTATAGTATTTGTTCAATTAAACAACATTTATCCTAAACAATTTCAATAATGAGTTACAACCCAAAAATAATCATTGGGGTTATTATCCATAGTTACATTTTTTCCATAGACAATGTCATGTTTTAATAACCATATGTATTTTGTTACCTAGATATCAAAAATGATATAACTTAAAAAAAATTCATAATTTTATCCTATAACTAGACTTATCCTTATGAATTTCAGAAACATTACCTCCACAAAATCCCCATGAAGAACTAAGAAAATCCAAAAAAAATAACTAAATCTTCTTTTGATACCAATTAATGAGTGTTAAACCAGCCCCCCCAAAAGAGATTCTAAAACAAATTTCTTAAAAAAAATTTCTTGATAAACGGATAAACATATCATGATAAATATATCATTATGTTATATATTTATTTGTTATATTAAAATATACATATCACAAATCTTATAGTGATCATATTAATTAAAGGGTTAGTGTGTTTGATGATCAGTTTTATAAGAATATTATTTTATGATACTTTTGAACATTTTTCCTTAATAAAACCTCACTAGACCCCATTAAAGACTCTTCATAAGATATTATGGTCATTAAAATCTTTGTAAATGAAAAAACATGAATATAGTTATATAAAATACCCAAATTATTATAAATATTCAGTATATCATTATTTTTTGTATGCCAGGAATATAAGAAAACATTACCACTGTGGAATATTTTCCATAATACATGGTTGAAACACATAATATCTCAAGTGGGAAAAAATATACTATGGGATCAGAGTACATAAATATGACAAAATAATCATGGTTAATGGTCATTACATGGTCATATAACCATGTAATGTGACATAAGAATTAGTATATAAAATAATATCATTATAAATATATCAAAAAACAAATTTCTCTTGATAAATTGGATGAAAATTTATTAACTAATGTCAAAACCATTAACAATACTTTTTGAATAATATAATCAAAATTACCCCAAAAAACAATATTATTAGAATAACTAAATAATAATTAAACCCATAAATAATATTTTGATCATATATTAATCAAAATTACACCCATATAAATCATGTGTCAACAACTTAATTTTAATTACACCCATGAAGAATCTTGTGAGAATAAAATAATCATATTAGACTCATGCAGAATATTTTTCACACATATTAACATAAATTAATATTAAGCAGAATTGTTTATGTATTATTTAATTTTAATTCCACCAACACACAGAATAATTATCCCATGATATATAAAACATTTATAAATGAATTAGAGGGTGATATATGAAAATATTCATCACCTGATATAAATAAATTCATTTTTTTCTTTCTTCAAAAAATTCATATTACAAACACCACAAAATTATCTAGTCGATTTTTTTGGTTTCATTGTAGAAACCATAAAACATTACATCATCCAACCTAAAAATAATGTTTTTAAATAATAATATATAAAAATACCAATACTTAAATATTAAATAATCTCGAGTTTAAATGAATTTATTCATTCACATACATATAATGATATTTTCATGTTTCTATTTTTAGATTTTTAGTTCATGAACCATATAGAAAAAACATATAATACACTATGGACTCCTCCAATTAGTATCCATTATTAACAACATATATGTTTTTTAAAAAAACCATGATTTATTTTCAAAAAAAATTCATTAATTTAAACATGACCTTATCCTTTCTATTACCCATCCTCAAAAACAATAAAAACAATTATGTGGTATAAAATGTGTAAAATCATTTGTCCTGTGAAATTCTTAAAAACCAATGAAAAAAAAATTCATAAAAACAAAATATTTTACCTAGTAATGGAAATATAATTCATTTTAAATGACAATTTATATTACCTTTGTGAAAAAATTATTTCCATGAAAAATCATTATAAATATTATAAATGATATCTAGATTCCATAGGACATCATCTCATACAACCCTTATTGGAACCATATAAATTAGAAAAACTATATGGATAAAATACAATATAATTCTATAGAAAACATAATCGTTACAGAATTAATTTGAGCACTATCTAGGATCTCCTTTTATATAAGCCTCATTGGGATCACCAATATGATATTATGGGGATAAAAACATCATACAAAAATTTCAATCAATGCATGAAAATGGACTTATAGAAATAGTACAAAAATTATGGTATATAATGAATAATAATTGGTATAGATTATAAAAATTATTTTCCAAAACATAAGTTATAATAAAATCAGTATATTTCTCTACCAATGTTTAATATCATAACCATTTAAGGAGATATATCATGGATGTTTTTATTAATATTTCCCCATATTTATACAACCATTTAGGTGGGGTTTTTTTGGGGTTTGTTTGGGTTAAATTTGAAAATTTTCATAGCCAATGAGGTTGTTCATGGTTTGTGCATTGTTAGTGAAAACTATAGATCTTAAATCAAGAAAAATTGTGCCCTATTTTTTGGGTGGCAGGAGGTGGAATATGGTTGGTGCACAGTTTAGTGAAACTATGTTGCCACGCTCACAAAACAATGAAAACTAAGTATGTTGGGACTTTCAGGGTTGGTTCATGTTTTGATAAAATATGGGCCCATTTAGTAGAAAGTGTGCACTGTTATTGAGATGGTCGTGGTTACGGTTCATCTTGTGTTAAACCTTTCTCCTCATCCCAAAAAACAATTCACATGGTATTTAAACCCCATTAAATGTTTTTAAAATTCTTAAACAACTCGGTTTTAACCCCTATTTTATGCCACTAAATCTCACCTTATTTCCTCTGAGTTTAGAAGCTTTGTGATGGATTACAATGCTCGTCGAACCCTTTTATTGAAAAATAAATTATATGATTGGTGTTTCATCTCCTCATTGTTAATTTCTTTCTTTCCCATTGGGTATCCCATCTCTCTGTCCCCTTTCTATATTCATTTAGAAGGTTGATTTCCTCCCACAGAAAGGGGTTCTGATCATGGTTTTTAGGGTTTCATTCTGTTAGATCTTAATATTAAGTCATGATCGTAGTTCATTCGCATCATTGTGATTTCAATCATTTTTCTTTAATTTTGGAGCTTTTGAATTTAAAACTATCAATCTGAAAATTTTAAGTTGGTGGTCTAAATATAAAGCCACATATTCATGAATATAATTTCGTATATTTTATTGTTAAATTATAATTTTTATGTACGTAAATTGAATTATAAAACTAATTAATTATTTATACTATTTTACAATGTGAAAATAAAATTAGAGGAGTAGGTGATAATGAAATTTTGTGAATAGTAAGATTATGAAATTGATTTATTACTAATATATAAAATTTATAGTGGAAAATGGGGTGTGATTAGATGATATACATTGATATAAACCCTTGGGGTGTGCCGATATAATTAATATTTTATTTTTATATTCTTCTTTTTTTATAAATGAAATTGTGAAATGGGTAAATAATCTATTGTGAAAATTGATGATAAATGGTTAAAAATATGGAACCAGGTGATGTGATGTCTATGAATGTGGTTTGGTAAATGGAATTATGTTCCAAATAACCGCCGGGTTTAGAATATTTCTCTAGAACCCCAAATGTATTTATATATTATATTCTATCACTGGGTTGTGAGACATGGGGTTTTTTTATAAATTCACATGGGGTTTTAGACTGCATCTCTAAGACCACATTTAAGGAATTATATAATTTAAATTTATTGATAAAGGGATAATAGTAGTGGATTGAAATATGATATCCCTTTAGTGATAGTCCAGATATCAGTAAAAGATGGTGTGGGTATTTATGGTTTGGGTTTCATCATGAAAATAAGATTATGTGATTAAATATATGATAATTTTAATATGAAAATAGTTTAAGTTGTCCTTTAAATTTATTCATTAAAAAACTATATACACTTTTATGGACTAGAAATTAGGTTAGATGCGATTTTTTGTTTCCTACAGAGTTTTTCTCACACGCTAATCCAGAATCCTAATCCGTACCATAATATACATAATTTTTTAATAAATAATAATGGAAAGTTCCCTCTATTAGATGGATGTGATTGGGTTGGAGCATGGATGAGGTACTCAGACATGATTTTGAGACCCAATAAAAAATTAAAATATCTTTTTTTTATTTTTCATTTCAAAAATTTCACATATATGGAATGACGTATCTAATCTTTTGTTGAGTATATTGTTTTCCTATTTTTGTTTATCCTTTGACAGTAGTTTTACTATTTTTTTCATTATTCTAGTTACTTTTGGTAATAAATTTCTTAAGTGTTCATTATCTCAATGTATATACTACCTTGATAAATATAGTTTACAATATTGATGATAAATTTCAGTCCAGCACTGCTAATTGGTATCCATTGTCATATGTTGATATGTACCTAAGGTCATGTAACAAACCTCCTTTTAGAAACACTATTAGGCACCCAGGTCGGGATGTTACAAAGTTGAATCCTAATAAGTAATCTATTAATATATTTTCTTTTCTATTATTGTTTGGCGATGTTAGAAATAATATTATAATAATTCAGGACATGGTCATGAGCTCATGCATGGGAGTAGCTGACCCATGTATGGGTGAAAACCCCATTTTCCAATGGTGGGATTGTCATTTGTTATGTTTTTATTGCATTTGGATGTTATTTCACATTGGATGATTATGATTCGGTGTAATGTTATTATTATTTTTAGATTTTATTCATGTACATGTATGTATGAATGAAAAGTGATAATACATGAATAATTCTAGGAACTCTTAGATTATTTTTCATGTTCATAATTTTAGGAATGCATGTAAAAGTAGGAATTGGTTATATTATTAAAATAAAATGATTTTCATTATATGATTAATTTTAATAAAAATGGTTCCTAATATGAAAATTTTAATTTATAATTGATGAAATATACTGTAAAATGAAACGTATAAAACAGTTATCTAATGAAAAATGTGAATTATTTAAATATTTTACCCTATTATATACATGAATATGATGAGGGATGATTGAGGACAGTGATACTACCTCGGTTTTGATGACATAGAGGGGATTAGGGAGAAATTTTTATTGATTTTTTGAATCCCTATTATGTAAATATGATGATGATATGTTATGATTCCTGAAATGTTTGTTTTGTAATTGTAGAGATTTTACACTATTACCATTCTTGTTTATTGGAACACAAGGATGGAATTGTGCAGGTAGTAGTTAAACCAATGGTTCTGATTGTTCTAAGTGAGGAAGCTAAAGATTAGTTCTATAACAAATTTTCTAAGTTTATAGAGTTTATGGATTGTGAACCAAGGTGGGATATGTGAAACATGTCTTACTTGACATGAGAGTTCTAGTTATAGATTGATCAAAAATTCACTAGAGGTGGTGGAACATAAGTAGTTGATTTATGGATTGAGTGTATCCAGAAGATCTTAAAACAATTCGAAACTCTTTCGGATAAGAGATACAAACATGTTTCATATATGTTATGTAGTCAAGAAAAACATTAGTGGGACATCTGTACAAGGGATGAAAGATATGAGAACATTTTTTAGAAGGAATTTCCAGAGATTATTCTAGAAATCATTTACACTGAGACACTTATGCAAAAGAGGGGGTCTATGTTTATTTTTTACAACCACGGGATAATTTCCATGATGGACTATGATGAATACTTCACTAATTATCAATTATTTTTTCTAGTATTGGAAGGAGATCAGGCTATTGCAGTGAAGCCTTTTTAATATGGGAATAAATGTGTGATTCAGTCTCATGTTAACATATTTTAGCTAAAATGGATTATATGGTGGTGAATGAGGCTCCTATTTCTGTGGTGAACCTAAAAGAGGATTTCAGTGGAATGAAGGTGGTTTAGGTTGGATAAAGAGTAGGTATACATTTTAATATAAGGAATATCAGGGAGATGTAAAACATAGTGGATAAGATGAATGAGTGGTTACTCAGATTATTAACATAATATATATATATATGTGTGTAGTATATTGGGACACATTCATTCCAAGTGTCCACAAACTCTAGTGGAATATGGATGTTGAAGTTGGATAGGTATGTTAAAGAGATATTGTAGAAACAATAGACTAATGGGTTGTGATGGAGGATTAATTTAAAATCATAACAACAAGAGGGGGTCTTCTAAACCATGTATTTTTGGCTGTTTGACTACTATAAGTTGTTGAGTTTGAGGTTGTTCATGTGATAATTTTTTGGAAATAGATCTCATTTTAGAGTAGTGGTGCAACTTAGGGGACTTATAATACATCACAAATAATATGGGAATGATAGTTTCATGCATTTCAACATGAACTAGTGAATAGTGAGGTTAGGCAATCGATAATAAGAGGTACTATTATTATAGTTTATTTTATATATACTTCTTTATTTGATACATGATCTACATAAAATTCTATTTATTCTCAACATGTGAATATTTTTAGTCTAATGGTCTAGTTTGGGAGTGGGGTTATGACTATGGACATACTACTGGGAGTACGGTCGAGAGACATATCATTACAAAATGGGTGTTCTATTCAGTATGGGGAGTATCATTTTCTATAGGATATTTATAGCCACGATATATATGTTTTCAATTGATTTTGGGGTAGGATTGGTTATTAGATTATGGATCCCAAATTCATTTTTTCTAACCTGAGTGTTACCTTTACTTATCCTAAGGGTGAAAGATATATTCATTACGAACAATCAAATATCCAAGAAGGTCGTGTACGGAATGGTTATAGAAACTAGAGGATCTCACTGATAATTTTGTCATTTTCTCGATGATGTGGGTGTAAAATATCAATTATGACCACCCATATTAGAAATATTCAATTTCATGTATCCTATAAACTCCCCATGGAAGCCACCAAAGAGGGATGTTGAGTTTACTATTGAGATCGTGCCCAGTGCTGAATTAGTATCAATTCCACCTTATAGGATGGAATATAAATATCATTAAGATATATTTTATAAATTGGAATAGTTGGAGGATAAGTTATTTATCCATCCGAGTACATCACATTGGGGTTTCTTAGTCATGTTTTCAAAGATTTATGACATGAAATTATTCTTATGTGTTGATTAACATAAGTTTAACTAGATGATAGTGAAGAATTGGTATCCTATTATACATATCAATGATCTCTTTAACTCTTTGACATGATCATGTTTGTTCTATAATATTGAATTAAAATTAGGATATAATCAATCAAGAGATTGAATTTATTATATAAATGGATAGCATGAAAAAGCATATATGGCGTATATTAGTTCATTATGATGTTATTCGTGATGTAATATGTTTTTATTGTGTTTATGGCCCTGATGAACCTACTAAAACTCCCATATATGGATCTGGTTTTGGTTGTTTTTTGTTGAATAAATATCAGTTTTATCCCAGACCCAAGAAAATCTGGTATATAATATTGATATCATCATAATTACAATGAGAGAGTGTCAACTATGAACAATGATTTCGACACCTAAATACTGATTTGACTGGGTAAATTTATGTATTAACATCATCATTGATGATGTAGTTTTAGTGGACTAATATAATTTATAAGAATTTTTTTATTGAGAGAATCCCATGAGTTTATTTATCTTAATCCTTCAAGGTTTATTGGGTTATTTTCAGAATATCATCATGGAATTCTCCCTATTTTAACAACCAATTATAATATTGACCAAGAATTCCATTAATTTAAAAAGGTATAGAGAATATCAAAATTAATCCTAGGTGTGGAAGAAGAATCTAAATACAAAAAAACATTTTCCCCTACATATGATGAGTGAATAATATACCATGCATTTTGGTGTGTACTTTATAGGAAATGGATTAGTATTGATGCATAGATATTGAGTTATGGTGTTTGGGTCCTGGAAGTTGACGAAACATGGAAAAAATTACTATACACTTGACTTGGAGTTAGTTATTGTAGTTTATGATTTTAAGTGCGAGTGACGTGATCTATTGGGTGAAAATTTTATTGTGGATACTAATCATAAGGACTTAGCATATATCATTTAGAAATTATAATTGAATCTCTAAAAGTAGATATGGGATGAGTATATGTATTTATTTTCTTATATTGTATATATTCTCTGGAAAGAAAACAATGTTGTTGACTTGTTGAGGAGAAATACTCAGATTGAAGAAATTGAGGAGTCCATTTCTATGTGGTGGATGATGAATATTCTTGACAAGATGCATATTTTGGTTCAGGAGATCTAGGAGTAGATGAAATTCATATCAGTATTATTGAATCTCAAACATCTAATCTAGATCCGAGAAATGTACTATAAGGATCTGCAGTGTTTGAATTTGAGGTAAAGCATTGATGAGGGGGATTCAGGTGCAGATTATACCATAGATTAAGATGATAACATCTATGTTTTGGATCATGGTTTAATGGTAGAATTCATGTGATAGGAGATGAACAGTTTTATGCATCGATGTGGGTGGTGAATCTTGTTTTGACCCAAAGATACCATGGCCATCATCGAGATTATCAATGATCAGGCATGAAAAAAGGAATTTCATGATTCGTAACATGATACTACAATATTCAATATGTGATGTATGCACATAAAATACTCAGTGGATTTTAATATTAGTCACCCATTTTGAAATAGAAGTGGGAGGATGTTACCATTGACTTCTTGGAAGGTCTTCTAATGTCTCCTTGGAAGAATTACACTATATGGTTAATAATAGATTTACTAATGAAAAAATCAAATTTTTCCCTATCATGGAGACCATGTTTATTGATCAGTTGGGAGGCATATATGTTTAGTAGATATTCAATCTACATGGGGTACCACATAGGATAATTTCAGACCATGGTTCATATTTTACCTCAGGCTTCAAGAAAGTCTAATGGAAGGATCTTGGTATATAATTTTTTCTAATTAAGGTTTCCCACCCACAAATTGATGTGAAATTAGAAAGTACTAATCAGGTGTAAGAAGATATGATACATGCATGGTTTCATGAAATAGTTGGGCCATAAGAGTAGCAGTTATCACTCGTTGAGTTATCCATTAAAAATGTAATCAAGAGAATATTCATATGAACCTGATATGAGGCTCTTTAATAAATTACATGAAGATAACCACAATGATGGACGAATAAAGGTGGGTCTAAATTGTTGGGACAGATTCATGTGTTAGAGAAAAAAATTCATGATGAATATATTTGGAATCATATTGATAGTTCTCCGAGTATGAAAAATTTGTTTATTAATGAACATAGATTACATGATGAGATTGTAGTGATGAATAAATTTTCCTTTTATTTTTACATAAATTTGTTCATAATAAAACATGGAGGTATAAAATTTTTTCACCTAGTATTGTCAAACCATTTTTGATTGTGGAGAAAATCAGGGTAGAGGCATACCAATTTTCCCTTTCATAGAGGTATAGTTCTATGCATGATGTTTTTCATGTGTCCTAACGTCATGGGTATCGTCTGACCAAAATCATGTGATAATATTTTGATGATATAGATCTTTATGTTGATGTTTCCTTAGAAAGGAATAAGATTTTTTTGTATCATAGAGAAAAATTTCTTTAGGGAAAGTCTTTATAGATAGTTCAGATATTATGGAAACATAGTTATAATTAGGATGAAACATGGACATGTTGAGGATGAAATATTGGAGAGAGAAGCTTATTAATGTGTTTAGTGGAATAATGTTTTTACCATGGTCTCATAGATATTCATGGGAGTTAAAATATAGGATAAGATGATATATAGTTGGGAGATTTCAAGATCCCAATCTTTTTTGGGATGCCTCTTATCTATTTTCAAGTAGTCATTTTCTTCCTTATTTTATACGTTAGTTCTATTTTTTAGGTCTCATTGATTGAAATTTTGTAATTTTTCAATCCACATGGGAATTTAATTATTGGGGAATGGTTTTGGAAAACCATGTTATTTTTATTAGGAAAAACTGTGCCCTACCAATAGATAGGTAGGAGTTGGCACATGGTTAGTGGACGGTTCAGTGAAAGTTTACAATCACCCTCCCCAAACTATGAAAAAAATGGTAGAAACAATTTTCAAGATTAGTGTACAGTATGACATACTATGTTCCAACATAGTAAAAATGATGCACCCTTAATAATAGGTACATGGTTTAGGGTCACACCAACATACAATAACCCAATTTCAATTGATTCTGGAATCTCTTAGGTGGATTCAAAGGCTCGACCAACCCCTTTTATTACAAATCAATGATCTGGTTAAAGGATTCTATCTTCATTGGTTAGTGTTTCCTTCTCCATTTTTTTCCATTATATCTCCCACATATCTCTGATATTTTAGAGTGATTATTCCCACAATTGGTGATGGGTATATATTTTTTTTTGATTTTCAGTTCTACTTTGTTTTGATCATAGTTTTTTATCCTTGATCACCCCCTCTATTGTTATTTATAGTATTACACCTCAATTTGGGGGATTTTTGTTTTGAAAACATCCATCAACAACATTGAGGATAGTGGTATAAAAGTAAAATCACATAGTATTGATTATAATTTCTTGTATTCTGTAGTGAAATTTAAATTACCATTTGAGAAATTCTATTATAAATTGTATTAATTGATTTATTGATTTCCCCTTGTGATATTGAAATTGGTTGATTATTTGACAATGAAATTATTAAATAATGAGATTATTAAATTGATTTAATAGTGGTATATGATATTTATATTATCCCATGTGGTGTTTTTATATTATTATCATTTATAGTAACCCATGGGGTATTCCAAAAAGATTTAATTTTTGATTTAGAAATAATTAATTTTTGATAAAAGAAATTGTGAAACGTGTTGAATAATGAATTTGGAAAATTAATGATAAATGTTAAGAAATATGGAACCTTGTGATGTGATATATGTGACTAGGTTTTTAAAAAGTTACTGATTCTTAGATTACCCATGAGGTTCCAGTCTATAGCTACATGGAACCAATATATTTATATATTAAATGTGATAATTTTGTTTTGGAACATGGACTGTTGATGAAAATAGTCATTGGGTTCCTGATAGCTACTCAAGGCCCCCATTGTATGAATGATATAACTGAAATGATTTTATTAAAGAAAACCCACTTATTGAATAATGTGTGATATCCCGTTAGGAATGATTTAGTATCTAGAGTGGGTAGAATCATGTATTTTTGGTTGGAGTGTAATCATAAACCCATGATTATATATTTAAATAATGACTAATTTTATTTTTATCACTCTTTATATTACCATTTCACATTATTCATTATAATATAGAATACAATGCTAGAGATTGTATATTGTTTTATATGATGTTGGTGGTGGCCAAAGGAGTTGTAATCACACCCTACTCGGGAAGCTGATTGGTACCAGAATATACTTATTCTTTAATGGACATGAAAATAGCGAGAGACATATGCTAGATAGATGATATTGGGATAGTGAAGGAATGACTAATATATAGATTATTTTGATACTGACATGGAATTTCTCAATGTCTTTATTTTGGGTTTGTTATATCACACTTATCATATATATTGAATGACATATATACTACTTTATTTTGGTTATTATTTTCCTATATTGTTTTATCATGTGATACTAAAATATATTGGTTATTTAATTATTCCAGTTATTTTTTTTATCTTTTGGCTATTGTTTTCTAATTGACATAGTTTTATTATGTTAATGTAGATGTTATGGTGTCCAAATGATGAATATTGGACACATTGTGATTTTCTGAATCCTCTAGCACATGAAGAGGAATGCCTGATTTCATGTAACCAACCATCTTAGAGCATTGGTATGTGGAACCAGGGTTGGGATGTTAAACAATGGTTTTGATTAACCCATTATTACAATCCTCCTATAGTTTATTTTTAATAATGTTTCTCGTGATACCATTTGGGTTATTCAATACCAGTGGTTTAAAAATGGTTTCCAAATACCTATACGAATGATTTATAAACTATTGGAATGGCCTTTCCGAGCATCATGATATATGAATAGTTTTATAAAACACTGTTAACAGTCTATAACAATGGTTTTATAACAATTTTTATTGGAAAAATATACCTTACTATGAACCATCACCCCAAACATGGCCAATTACATGCAAAAATCATCAAAATCCTCAATTAAAACTCCGCAACCCATTTACAAACTATGAAAACTCAATAAAATAATTGATTATAAAAACTAATGATAAAATGATTTTATAAAATCACATATATTTATTTATAATAAATAATTAAATACACGAGTCAAAAATATCAACAAAAATGTAATGGATCAATATCTCCCTCATTCTCTCCATATTTCTCAGAATCATCCTCACTATCATTCTCAGCATCACTATGACCACATCCATTGTGATTTCATGGAAATATATCATCCTAACCACAAAAAAATCTATAGTCTGATGAACCATATAACGTACGTATCATCGACATATATCTATCGCTAAATGTAGTTTTATCTAGTGTAAGAGATGGATATGAGGTGAACATAAATTTTTTGAATTCGTCTTTAGACTTTGAATTCTATTTACACTCCTCTATTGTAATTATTTTGCATCGTCTAACATTGAATGAGCTGGTGCTGTCTTTTTATGAGAAATTTCCCACTCAGTTTTCAAGAACTTCAATACGAATTTAGAAGATATCTTGTGTAGAAAATACCCTTCTCTTGTAGATAACATACTCTCCAATGGGGATCACCTCAAAATATTTGATGTAAATGATTTTTTTGGACCAAATTTGTCATCTTCAAGCTCATCAATGGCCTCCAAACAACAGTCATCCTAATATAAATGTACTATTTAGTTAGAAAATAGATATTATAATTTTAAATAATAAAATTAAACTTAAATCTGTAATTGTACCTATTCATTGACCTCTCTTCCATCTTTCTTCTTTCTTATAAATAAAATCAACTTTTTAAAAGGCATATTTCTTTAAATATTAAAAAACACAATATTCATTGAAATTAAAAGTAAAAAATCATTATGAAAAATATGATTTTAATAATTTCTTTCAAAACAAAAATCTTATGGATATACTTGTTGATGTAATATACTTTTTATAATTATGGATTACTTTGTACTAGTATGACATGATTTGGTTAACAATATAAATTTTATATATTAAATTTGGATGATAAGAATATGAATAAAAAACGATTTGATAAATTACCATATATCGGTATTTAAGGATTATTTTTTTTATTCATTACATGAATAAAAGGAAAATAAAAATATATAATAATTGAAATTGAATGTCCTTATTTAAAAAACTATACAAGATTAAATACATGTGTAATATGAAAAATGGAAAGGTAAAACATATGCTATTTGTGATCCCATTTGGTTGCTTCTATGATTTAATTTGAATGTGGTTAAAAATGGGAAAATCAAGGTAAATGTTTCAGTGATGCGTATTGATAAAACGTATATAAAATATAGATTATATGTGTGTATTTTGTATATTTTGAAATTTGATTCCATTTATTTATTATTAGTCAAAAAAAAAATATGTTTCGGATTATTTTTAAAATTGATTACATTAAGAGATGTTTGATGTATGATTAAAAGGGAATTTTAATAAATGAAATGATATTAATTTTTATAGAATATGTTTATTGTGTTTAAAAAATGTATAATGGGAACTATGGATTGTGTTAACTGTGTTTTATACATAATCACAAAGTTTATTTTTAAAATGGATATAAGAGGTATTAATGTTTTTTTGTTAAAAAGACACATAAATGAATTAGATAAATTTTTTATTTGGTTAATCAATGTTAATATTGTTATAATTAGGGTTTGTAAAATCAATATTTTATGATCAATGATGATTATCAAATTTTTTGTTGTGTGGAAACAACGATGGTGTGCATATTATTTTTATTATGTATTCGGTAAAAGAAATATGGGTTTAGTTTCTTAAATTATTAATTTCGTTTTTCCTTTTAGTTCATAGTGTATTATTGATATTTGGTAGTTAGAGTGCTAATTGGTCTTATAATCTAAGTGGTGAATTGTAATATACCATTATGTTAGTGGTTGTGTACTTCATTGAGAATATAATTAACTACATTATTGTATTATGGATAATATGATTGTTTAATTTATGTTTTTTATAACTTGTGGATATGAAATTTTCTAATAATTTAAATATATATATTATAAGATGGTTTTTTATATATTAATATTGAGGAACCATGTGAAATTATTTTAGGTTTATCTTATAATATTTTAGGGAATTCAATATCCTCTAAAACCAAAAGATTTGTGTGACATAATAAAGATCTTTTATTGAATAAAACATTAGATGATGTTTTATATTATTGATTAATTCTTTTAAATTATGATTATTTTCTATTTAATAATTATTACATGTATTTTAAGGGCATAAATTGACAGAATAATCATTAATGTTGATAATGGTTCGAGTTGGTGAATTAATAACACACAATCCTATTTTTATGTTGGAATATTTTTTCCATGGTTTTTTTCTTTTTTGAGTGATCAATAATAATCAATTATTATTATTTTAGACGTCATGTGACATGTTGACATGTAAATTGTATTTGACATTATTTACTTCATTTTTTTGGGTAGATTTACTTCTACATGCTTCTTGAATTTAATTAAAACGTGATATTATGTGTGGAATAAGGGAAAAACCATGTGTGTGTTTTAAGTGATATAGTGAGTTATTAAATTTCAATAATAATTATTTTAAATAAGTGATTAATATGAAAATTTATGAAATGTTAAATGATGTGAGGTATGGAATTGCATCCTATAATATTGTACAATTTACATTGGTACATATTTCTATTACAATGATGTATTGTTAACCCTTGTTGGTATTTATATGTATAAATTTAATGGGATTAGTTGAAATTATTATTTGTAAAGAAATAGTAATATTGTTTTAAAGATTAAATTAAATTAATAATTAGTAAACTCAATAAATGAGTTCTAGAGTGGGGTGTTTTGATAGTTGGTTATTACATATGATTATGTAAGAACCCGGTTTTTCACTCTAGTAAAGATCCATTAATTTTAGGTCTAAATCGTTACATTTGATGTGATATAAATTCCCAATGAGTCAGCAAAGGTTCATATGGTGTCCGGAGTTTGTTTGGAGCTCAGAACACCTCTTTTTGGGAAAATCTTGTCATGTTCTGTGGTTTTCACATATTTTTTACATGTTTTTTCAAACCGTTTGGTTTCTGTTTTTTCGGACAGTTTCACTTCGCATGGTTGGTGCATAGTCATGTAGCCAAACCGTATGAACACACCTTTTTTCCCAGGATTGGGCATAACCATCTCGCACGGTTTTTACCCAGTTTGAAAAATTGTGCAAATAAAGCCTGCGCAGGATAAAAACATTTTTAGAATGACCAAAGAACCCTTAATGATATATTAATCTGTCCCCTTCCACCAAAATACATGTTTATTCTAAAATGACCTAATGCTCTCCAAATTTTTTGGGTTTTTGAATATCAACGCTTTGAATCAAGAGATCTTCTTTCTCTGAATTTTGATCGAGCTTTCATTCATCACGTTGGATGTGTAAAGGTAAGTACTCGAGTCCTCTTTATCCATTGTTCTACTATTTCACTCTCGACCTAGATATCTCCATGAGAGTGTTTTTCACCATTACATAGATCTACTCCAATCCGAGGTAAATAAAGGGACCATACCAATGGAGAAGGATCGTACAACTATACGATGGGTGGTCTATATCTCATTCCTAAAGTTCATTGTTTTTTGAATGTTCATGTGGGTCCAACCGGTTTTGTTGGAAACTATTTCTTAAATTAACATTATGTTATTATACTCATTAGAATCATATAGTTATTCTCTTTCCAAATATGTGATTTGTTTTTAGTGGTTTCACACACAACTCAATCTGCCTCTTGTCGAAGGTTATGCCATAATTTGATTTTTAGTGTTTCGACTTATTTGATGCATCATTAGGGTGTGCCTTTACATGACCATTCTAAAGGTGATTATCCTTAAAAAATGGCTTTATATTACTAAAAATTTCTCAGTGTAATGCATCATGTATTCTTAACACCTAACCCACCTAAGGTAAGTGCTTCCAAAAATTTATAAAATGTAAAATAAGAAATGAAAAATGGAAAGTATACTATGTACATAACATGGCCTTATCAAAAGTGATTTAATAATGGTTAAATTTCTTTATCACACTTTTCCATGTTGATGGAAGGTAGTTAAGTGAACCTCAACAATTTAATAAGCCCTAACATCCAAATAAGACTAGATTAAATGGTTGCAACGCTACTGGATCTATCCACGCTAATGGAAGGCAAGGATTGGACCAATTGTTTCAAATTAATATTACCTATCCACACTAATGGATGTCAATACTTGAACCAAATGAATTTCCACATGATTATAATATAAAATAAGAATGGACTAACTTCAGATCACCTTGGATTCTGAGAGGATAATACCTTGAGTCTTGGGAACCCCATTTTGTTTCAAGGATATGGTTTTCTTCGGTTTATAACCACCAAGTCTATAGTTCTTGTCTATTACATTGATGCCCGATATACTACTATTGGGTCTTATTCATAATTATAGGATACCTCAAATACACTCCTTGGATCCAGCATCGACAAGTAGGTTCCATGGGGAAATCCCATCAGGGCCATGTCTTTGCATAACCCATTTTTACCATGGTTGATAAGCATTGACTCGGTAGGTGCCTTATTGTGTAATTAAATGGATTAGGCTCCTTAGATTAATCTTTTACCCCTTATCCAGACTTAGATACTATAGTGTTATCTTTCTATGAGTCTATGTTACAATGGTTTTTAACCCTGTACTTCCTCACATGATATCATTGGCAGGTTTCCTAGTTACATCATGGGACATTCACTACCTATATTATCATGAGATGAAGTCAGTGTTGCCTATGCATCACATGAACTATTAAAATTAAATGGTAATGGATTTATTAACGAACTAGTTTCATGTTCATACACTAGCCAAGGGATGACTAAGGTACTTGTTTATTTAGTTATACATTACTGCTTGCTTTACATTATATATGCACACATTCAAACTATTATATTCCATTACACTGGCTGAATGTTAAAGACATCGTTGGTGGTGGCCCACTTAGATATATATCAAACCCTCCCCAGGTGTTGTTTGGTACATGTAGTAGATTTCATGGTTTCAAGTATCGATAATGTGAATTATACAACTTCCAATACTTCATTTGTGCAGATAGGGTGGAGGTTTATAGCAGATGAATGAGTAGGATCTAAAGATGCTTGGAGTAGACGTTGTTTTTATTTACCCTATGGAATAAGTTGTTCTTATTGTATTGTATCCATGATATCTTGTTCTCTAATTACATAACATTACATCATCGTTATTCCTGTTGATACAGTTATTATTATTCTTGTTTATCTATCGCATCAGTTTGCTTCTTATATTTATCTATATTTCTTACGTTGTATACTATTCGTTTATATCTGTTCTGTTGTTCTACACTTAGCTTATGAGGTCATAGTATTCCCAAAGACACACCCTAGAACATTTCTGCAAGTCGGCAGCCTATTGCATTAGGGATGATGCACTTGAGGCTATGTGGGCTACCAGGATTGGGACGTGTTAAGTGGCATCCAGGTATGGGGTGTCTCAGAGTGGTATCAGAGGTGGTTTATTTTCTTTCTTGACTTTATGGAGACAATATATTAGAGAATAGGAATTCTTGGGACTTTGTTATAATTCATGCTTGGGTGTCGCGAACCCATGTTCAGTGTAAAATCCATGTTACCCATAATGCAATTGTTGTTATATTTTTCCAATTACAGTATATATTATTTCACCATTGTGTGATGCACATGTTGTGTGGTTTTTTTGATTATTAACCATTAGGAATTTATTTCATCCTTGGCCTAAGGATATGAGGTAAAAGAGTATTGCTACATTCATTATTATAGGAACTCGAAATTCATATGTCATGAATATTTCTTTTCCATATAAGTGCATTTCAATACCTTGAATCTATTGATATACCTTTGATTCTTGAGTGATTTTGTGATATTTTCTTGTACATTTATTACTTTTGAAATGATTGAGTGATTTATTATTTTAATTCATGAGTTTTATGGGCCCTCCTTGATTATAATGTGAAATTTACCAAGTCAAGCCATTATGCTATAAGTAAATGGGAATCGTTCTTGGTGATAGGTGTATGGGAACTAATTCATCATAAATGACTATCCAATATAAAGTGAATATTGAAATAAAAAAAGAATTTTTTTCACATCCTCATCCATCCTTGTAATGTTTATAAATAATAATGGAGGGGACCTAAAAATTAATTACAAAATGAAATGAAACTTATACTTGAGCACTTATTGATACCTGGTCGTCTAACATAGTAGTCTGGGCAGTATTCCTAGGGTAGTGAGATTTCATATGATATTTTTCTACTGGTGATGTTATCACATATTTTTCTATGCTATTATAATTTGTGTGATTGTTATTGGTAGACCAATACCACCGCATTGTCCCTGTGTCGTTCACCGGGAGGTTGGTGACGACCATGCTCTAGACATGTTGGGCCCAGAGCCACTAGTATTACTTACCACTTGAGGCACCAAATACTATACATAATATGGGAATTTATTCCCATTTATATGATAGTTTCTCATTTATGATGTGGTCCATTATTGGTTCACTATAGGTTGCACCTATAATGGATGACTTGACCCGTGAGATTCAGTAGAAACATCCTTCTACATTTTCATGGGAGGGTAGATCTCAGGATGTTGAGTATTAGATAGAGGCCACACTGAAAATATTTTATCTTCTTGAAACACCTCCAAATGCGAGACTCAAGATTTATAAGTACATGGTATGGGATTAATGCAAGGGTTTGTAGGATGTTCTTACCCAGGCGGGACGTCATCGGGGCATGTTATGGGTTGACTTCCAGACATCCTTCTATGAATAGTTAATTCCACAGTCACTAAGAGATGATATAGCTAGAATGTTCTTGAATCTGATTTAGGGATATTTTTCAGTTATTGAATATTCCTCATGTTTCACTTATTTACATCACTTTTAACTGCTTCTAGCCGGTGATGGGCTTTCATGTGCCATAATTATTAAGGATTGGCTACAGTATGCCATCAAAACTCAGGTGAATGTATTTATCATTCCTACCATATCTTCAATAGTTGATCAGTACCTTATCATTGAGAATAACATGAGGTATGTAGCGTATACTGGGTTTAATGGATCAGTGTCATGGCATGCGTATAGTTTATTCGGTGGCGGGAAACATTCCCTTGAGGCCTTTCATCATGGTAGTGGAAGAAATATTATCCATTTTGACAGCTTTTTAGTTTGTCATAAGTGTGGAAAACTAGTTATTAAGAATCCCCAGTGTGATATAGACCCAATTAAGTGTTGGTATTATGGTCGTATGAGTCAACTTCACCGCTTTTGAAAGACTATTCCACCGATATTGAGTGGAAAAAGATCGGCTTCGGCTCCACCTTCATGGGGAGTTCTTTTTCACCACAATAGGCTAGGAGTTGGATTAGCTCTGGCTGGTCTGGATGAGGAAGAGTTTGTGGTCGTGGTAGTCTGATCCCTGATCACTAGAAGTTCTAGCAGAACAATCATGATCGTGGTAGTCCATTTGTTACATAGGGAGGTGGATCAAGTATGTTTCATGTCTTACAGTCGATACTTCAGGATCAGGATGTGGGACCACCTACAGTGAGAGGTACTACTAAAGTAACCTCTAATATTTTCTCTTATTTATTTGATATCGGTGCCTCAAACTCTTTTATTTCAATATTTGTTTTGGAATGTCATGGACTTGAGATACAGTATCTCCTTGGTGTACTAACCCTCGATACACCGTTGGGAATATGGATGGAGGGAATAATCTAGTGAAGGGACTGTCCCATTGAGGGTTGTAGTTACCCTTTAATGAGAAATCTATTTTTCCTCGACATGACAGGATTCGATGTAATTCTTGGGATGGAATGGTTGGTCAACTATCATGCCTTTTTCTACAGTTATTGTCGAAGTGTTTCTTTTAAATCACCAGATAGAAACATTTTTCTTTTCAAAGTTATATTGGATGTCAAGGCCGAGAGACTGGGAATGAAGCATCATGGTAGAGGTGGAGTGACCAATCAGATTTCAAATCATTTCAAGGAGGATCATGGTTTTCTTCAATTTTATTTCCGTCTAGTGGATGATCATTTTAGGCAATTCTTTCTTGTTGATTTTTTTTGGATTACCGCCTAAGAGAGATCTAGAGTTTACAATTTATCTTCTTCCGGGAACATATCCAACATCCATTACTCCACACAGGATGGCACCTATTGAGATTTAGGAGCTCAAGAAGGAGGTAGATGACATAGATACCAAAGGTTTTATATGGACTAGTACATCTTCTCGGGGATTGACCGTGCTTTTACCCAAGAAGGCGGATGGAAACATACGCCTATGTGAGGATAAAAAATCGTTGAACCAGCTTATGATCATGAACCGGTATCCACATCATTAAATAGATGATCTCTTTTACCAATTCTAAGGATCAAAGGTGTTCTCTATGATTGAACTGAGATCAGGTTATCATTAGGTGTGAGCTATACTATCATACATACCTCATACAGCTTTTTGTAACACGTATGGTCTGTATGTGTATCTTGTATTATTGTTCGGTCTTAAAAACACACCTGATTTTTTCATGGGATTGATGAAAAGGGTTTCCCAACCCTATTTGAATTCTTCTTATGTGGTCTTTTTGGATGACATCTTGGTGTATTCGCGGACTCGTAAAGGCCATGCCACACATCTTGAGATCGTTTTTAGTACGCTGAGAGAGCATCATCTTTATGTGATGCTTGCTAAATGCGACTTCTAGATCGATATGTTCCACATATTGGGAAACATTATTTTAGAATCCATAGTATCTATTGACCCTAAAGACATTAGTGTTGTAGTCATCTGGGAGCGACCAAAGAACGTGTTTGATATCATGTGTTTCTTACAGCTAGTTGAATATGATAGAAGTTTCATACAAGACTTATCAAATTTTTCTTCACCTTTTACTGGGCTTACAAAGAAGGGTGTTATGTTCTTGTGTTTAGAATAATGTTATAGATCCTTTCAAAAGCCTAACAGGATGCTTATCTCGACACCAATTCTGATTCATCCAAAACATGGTAATGGTTATATCGCCTTTTGTAATGCATTTGGAATAGTCCTCGGAGCAGTGTTGATGCAGGAATACATAGTCGTTGAATACTAATTATTTTCTACTAATTATAATATAAACACTTTTAAATTATAATCTATATGACATTTTATTTTAGATATATGATATTTTTTAAATTTTAAAAAATCATATAATCTAAATAATATTATGTAAATATTTGACAAAATATATTTCATATAAATAAATTTTATTCAATATAAAAGAAACTCTTCAAGTTGATTCATATAATACACTAGTAAGGTTTATTTAATTTTAACAATTATATATAAATAATTATTAACAATTCAAATTCTTTAAAATCTAATAATTAATTGAATATTCCTTGTTTTCAAATTCATAAACACCATAAAACTTATCTTCTTTATAAATAAACACAATTATTTCTAGTTTATAATAACATCCAAATAAATTTTTAAAAAGTTATTTCAAATGTTAGTATTTAATATATAAAGATAATTTATTAATAAATGTTCTCTATTAATTATTATATATCCCTAAATTAAATTTTATAATAATTTAGAAATAAATATAGAATATATGGAAATTTTGAAAAATTTAGAATTTTAATGTTTATATGACAACATACAAAGGATGTGTCACCTCTGTAAATGAAAAATCATTTCACATTACATTAAGGACCTGTGTGAAGGTGACATATACATAACATTATATAGAACAATATATCTAAGTGTATTTGGAGATGAAATTTTCATATACTGATAAATTTATTATTAATAACAAATTGTAATTTTGGGGACTTCTATAAGTAACGGTAAGCTTTGGTACCACATACGAAGACTACTATACATTTTGGTAAGTCTCGGTTAATATTAAATAGACCACTATACTTAATAGTGAGTGGGTATTCTACTAATGTATAATTATCTATATAAGGGAAAATATGAATGAACCATAAAAAAACTTCTCTAGATATTTTTTATCTATTTTTACCGTTATGCCATCCATTTTTATACAAGGGTTATCCTCTTAATGATAAATTGTCTCAAAATGCATAATGATGCTTTAGTTTTTTAGTTTCATCATTCTCTATGCATGATATCTAAAAACTAAACATGAAAGTATCAATTATACAACATTTTTGGATTGAATGAGTCTAATATCATCTAATAAATATAATAGAATAAAATTAAAACCATTTTATATTATCTTATATTGTTTAAATATGGAATTTTTTTATAAATTAAAATTAATAACAATGTAAAATCATTTACCTTGCGCCAAATAGTATACATTAACATCATAAAAATTCCTTCAAATTTTATTTACTAAGACTAAAAACTATAAGATTAAATATTCCCACAATCAGATGTATCCATAGTCCAAATGAATTAGATCTAAGACATATCAGAAAACCCATCATCTATGACGTGATAGTATATAATTATTTAACCAATGTAAATGAAAGATATGTTCAGTTTTGTATATGTTTATGTGAGTGTGTAGAAATAAAAATATACACTAACTATTGTATAGAAATGGCCTTTATAAATACCCAAAGATACTTCTCAGGAAATCATATTTACTCAGATATTTATAGTGCAAAATTAAATTCTAATTCAGTTTAATCATTATTAAATAAATAAATTATGAGCTCTTCATCCATTACATATTACCTAACTACTCCATAAATTATAATGTTTTTTATCAACCTTCTTACCCACAATTTTAATTATATGATGTATAAAATGATATACCATTTTTATTAATGAAAATAATACATTTCTTACAGATTTTAAAATATAGCACATATATATAAAGAATATGTGTATGTGTACTTCATATTAAACTAATAAAAAATAATATTTATATAGGATGTTACAAAAATACACCAGGACAATAATCTATTTTGGATATAAATAAATTAATTCACCATATGAAAACATCCAAAACGAATTAGAAAATTATGCAATGAAATAAAATAATGTCGTGAAATCCCAAAAAACCCAAACATCATACAACATGTAACAATTGGGATTAAAATACTAACACCTCGACTCAAATAATATTAAAGACATTGTGTTACATCTTATCCCATCCATGTTCTATAATGATCATGCTATGCTAATATCATTTCCATCAAAGTTAATCCTAACATATCATTAATCTACATTAGGAATGAAATTTTTTGGAAGAACATCAATACATGTGTGATTATATATATACCATGTATTGGGATCAAAAAACACAGAGGAATAACTAAAAAAAGGGTCATTCGGCTCCTAACCACAACGGTAAGTGATAACCAACAAAAGAAGAAATAACACAAAATGAACACAAATAATATTTTAAAGTTGAGAACCTAATACATTGAGTCCAAATCCTTAATGAAACATATTATAAAAAAATATTTCACCTCAATAATCCCAATTGTCTATTATACTATATTGAACCAAATCGAGATCATCTCAAAAACATTAGTGGGAGACCCTTATCTCACCTAGATTACTTGCAATTAAAGGTGTATCAAACCCTTCCGGATGTACTTGATTTTCATTATAGATGTTCAATGAATAATATATTTAATAAAAAAATATTAGACCCATTTTTTATGATTCATGGAACCTCAATTATGGGAGTGTCAATATTTATTTACAGGGCTAGAGACCCATGCCATATTGGGTGGAGAAGAGTATCAACTCCTTGTCCAATCTACGGAGAAATACAACCATGGGAACTTGGGGAAGTAAATATCTACCAAAATATATAAGTGTATAAATATATAAAATTAACATTAATATTTGGGAGTAGTAAACCATGGATTATTCTCTTCTCATATTTCACAACCCTAATCATTTTTCATGACAATATAATTGTTAAAACTACCTTAAATGATATAAATAGTGTTAGATGGTATATGTGGTTTTTTGAAACTAATTATCTACTAAAAAACATAATGATTTGTTATCATATCTCTATAATCCATATCATAGTTGGAAATATTTGTTAAAGTACATAAAAGAAAAAAATGGGTATTTTTATCTATGATCGACATCATCCGGGCATTAACCATACTTTCACACCACAATGTATGACCAACTAGTTTCTTTCTAAAATAATAGTTATTATTCCACTTTCAATTCCCATAGTAGTGTTCAACATTCCAAAATAGTACATTGACACTATATTTACCACCTTCATATAATATCTAGAAAAATACCTAACTACACAACATAAAAGGATTAACTAAAAGAGCATTGAATTAATGCTTAATTAACTTCAAGACCATTATAATGAACCTTCGACTCAATCATACCCCCAAAAAAGGGGGTTTCAAGGAAAACCATGGTGTTTTTTGGAATTATCATCTCAATTATCCTTCGAAAATTTTGAAATACTTTACATGGTAAAGGGACATGACTTATCATGACACAACTCAGCCTTATCCATCATAAAAATTATGTTATTATCATTTCAATCAGGTACTATCATCTTCATATTATTCCTCTGATATCATACACTATAATTTGAATATACCATTTTAAGGTGACATGGATTTTACTCAATCAAATGTCGATAAGGGATAATGGATTTTAGAGAAAAATTTATAATTCAATATAAAACATAGGAAGCTAGTCACTAAAGTAATGACTATAAAAAAGATAAATTCTATAAGAATTAAATAAGGGAACATTATATTAAAATAATAAGTAAATATTTATAAATTATCAGATACATTCAAAATTATATTATTTGATAATTGATAATAATATTATAAAAGATTTGTACATTGGTTATAGAAAAATATTGCAACAAAATTCCCTATTTTGGAACTACTAGTTAACCACTACATCATTATCCATGTTTGAAGGATCATCCAAAAAGAAAAGGTTTCAATATAAAAGACATCATAAAAAGAGAGGTCATGGATTGAAAATATAATTCAACTTAGAGAGGGTTAAACCACTATTTATAATGATAATTATAGGTCAGATCTATCTCAATGAAACACAAAAAAATATTGCAATTTTCTAAATTTAAAAAAAAATTGATACACTATTAAATCATGAAATAGAGTCACTCAAAAAATTATATATTTTAAAACTAAAAATTGATAAAATATCTATATAACACATTGAAAAATATATCCAACCCTCATAACTTCACATGTATCCACCACTATTAAAAAACAACACAATTTATAATTGTGTAACCCTAAAACATCAGAAAACATTGTATAACACTCACACTTCCTCAATCAATCATTGAAAAATGGAAAATGAAACATATAAAATCTTTGTTTGATTAATATTGTATATGATAAATATAGTCTCTTCCACTATTTTTGGTCTAACTTTTATCATTATGACCCGTGATTAAAAAACAAAGTAGAAAATAAATAAATTTATCAGAAATAGAAATAGGGACTCAAAAATATAATAGGATTGGTTTTAAAATCATTGTTTTAATATCCCTCTAATCATCAGGGATTTTCATCTCATTAATAAAATCATACTAAAAACTACGATGTCACTGAGCTAACATTTGAGCCTCAGGTTCCCAATAGTTCCCTTTATTATTCAATTTTTACCACCCTATATGGAACTGACATACCTAGTATACTTGAAGGGTACTCTCCCATCAATCATAAATGAATATTAAATAGCAAAATAATATAAAATCATCCTCAACATGCAATTCTAACTATTTAATTAACAATGATGAATCATAGACGTACCTCTTTTGTAACCACACATGGATTATTTTTTCCATCCCCTCCAACTATGGATGTTGTTCATGGTGGTTTCAAACCACTCTTACCTTGATCATAAACTAGAATAGTCCAATGAACATTGAGGATAGATTTATTCAGTATAAAAACCATTAAAATCCTCTTAACTATGATACAATAAAAAATACATTATCTCCCTCAGAGAATTAAATGACACATATCACCATTACATGTAATACTTTTAATAAGTTTGAGTTATTCCCATCCACTCCTAAAATACATGAACCTCATTCATCATAAACAATACTAACTATATCCACATCATTGATGATACTCTAATATTATTCTATGAAGGTGGTTATATGTAAGGGGTCCCTTATTGGGACTTAAATGGTAACATGTCTAAAATTAAGTGTAAAATACAATTTCATATAAAATGAATTAATGGTAGGTGATCTTACTAATACTAGACAAATTCTAGCATTAGATACCTTAACATATCTTGAGGTAAAAAAATGGTTTGTTCAATTTGACTATCTATCTATGGGTGGAACATCATTCTCGGCCAGAAAATAATATTAAATGAAATATATATTCTCCACCACCTAGATGGGAATCAATTTTCATATCTAGAAACAAAAATAAATGGTACCCCATGAATCCATAGTAACTCATCCATGTATAGAAATTGTAGTCATTTAAATAAAATATACATTTAAATATGAATAATGATTCATAACATTGTTTGTTAGTTTATGATCAATCAAATAACAGATAGACCTTTATTGAACATAAATTTACCATAACAAGTCTACTAATATTCCATTCAGCTTCCACAATAGAATCTAATGGGGTTGATCCATGACAGTTAGAACCTATTACTCATCCTTCACTGCTAATATTTATGGTACTATTAAGAAAACTAAAGAACAACTATCTTCTTAAAATTACAAAAATATTCACATTTTTGTACTTGTTTAATAAATTTTACAATTATATATATCACTAAGAAGGAAGTATGTAACTCCCTCTTCTATACTCAAAATGAATTACTAGAACCATCTTCCATGAAAAAATTGGTTTACATGCTCCCCTCCTTCAAAAAAATATAATACATCACCAAAGGATATATGATCATGATGAAAGTAAAAAAAATCCTAAACAATGCCTTAATAAATAAATGTATATTTATTAAGCAACCACTGATAATGAATTATAGGACATTTTTTATTTTCTATCAATGAAAAAAGCATCACTAATATTTTTTTAAATGTTTCCTCTTTCAAATGAGATCATAGTTTTATATTAATAGAAATAGCCATTATATTTCACCTTTCAGGTTCATATAAAATAATTATGACAAAGTTCATTAAAAACTCGAACTCAAATGACTATATTAAATTATAAACTTTTTGAGTGATGATATATATGAGACTCTTGGGGTCTATGAGTGAGAATCGACTATGAAGGAATTGTCTCCAATCTATCATGAATAACAATACCACACCTTACATAAAATTTTTGTCACATATTTATACATATGAGGCCTCAAAATAAAAAAAAACAATTACAATAATATCCTACCTATATGGTATCATATAAACAAATATACTACTAAATGAATCATAGAACTCAATGTTCTTGAATTCATTATTTTCAAAAAAATATAGATAGGTGTACCGATCAACCTTCTTTTCAAATCCTAAAATGATTTTTATAATTACATATACTATAAATATTTTTACCCCTTTTAGTTAATGGTATTCATATTAGTCACATGAATGAGAATCTAACAAACAATATCTTATATTATCCAACTATTACAAGAAATGTTCACATCCCCAACATGTTATTGGGTGTTTTCCAAGAAAAAAAATCCATGATATTTATGGGTCAAAAAATAATTTTAAAATTTATAGGACATAACCTAGAAATTGTACTCTTTAATCCAAAAAAACTATTATATAGTTTCCACCAAGATGGTTCACAAAAATTTGGTTTTAGAGATACATCATACACTTTGCATGTTGGCCTCTAGAATAAAATTAATGGGGATTCCATTGATGATGAAAAAAATGATGTTCCATTATGTACTAGAAGATCATATTCATTAGTCCCATTAACACATATACAGTGTTGTCACATTTAAGAGAATTATTATAAACTCATATTTTCCAATGAGGAATATAAATTCCATATTTGTTAAATAAAATTCACAAAATTAATGTTTTATATATTATGTATTATCAGTTTTCTTTTAGAAAAAGTTCACTTCCTTCAGCTCAGTGTAGAGGTCACTAATCCTTGATAGGGTTATGTTATTTTACAATTTTACTTGATTATGAGGTTTATAGTCAATAAATAGTTCAACGTTAGATACACTATCTCATAAAATAATATTAACTCTGCCTTGGGGGACCCACTATGTTTGATAATACCATTATCATTAAATTCCTCAAATTTTACCTTCATCTAATTAATATTTATTATCTAGAATTGATAAGAAGAAAAATATAATAGCGAAATCAACAAGTGTAGATAGATGTATAAATTTGTATCTTTATTATTGGGCAATTCATGTGAATTATTTAATTATATTCCCATCTAATCAAGAATTATTTAACTAAACTAATCATTAATTGAATTATTTTGAATTTTGTTTAAATTAAAAACTGGTAATATGTTAAAGATTATAGTGAATTAACATTTCTATTCTCGACTAAATGTCTCACTTAACCATAGAGAAAAATATTGAACCATACCCATAATGGGAATCCTCTATCTAATAGTAATATTTTATCATTGAATAGATAAAGGATTGTCTTTTTATAGCAATGATGAAATCATATGGGATACATCTATAAGAAAATGAGGTCATATAAAATCTTCTCTCTGCTATGTATAAAATTACATCATCATTAGATACGGTTGATTATACGATCGCGGCCAATAGTGGTCTAAATATGCATAGATCAATATATATTCACCATTAAGATCATAATATGAAAAATATTGAATTTTTTAACAGAATAATCGGTCACACCAAATTTTTTTAATATGGTTGAAATGGTAGAGTAGGCCTAAATCATTCTTGGAGTCAAAATTTTAATTCTCTAATAATATCCATCCATTTAAAATATAAGGTTTATTAAAATTATTTCAACCCCCAATATTGTTGTAGAACACATGGGGGGAAATACTATTGAAGTGGATCATTGTGATTTCTCCACCAATCTCCACCTCCTAGTGCACCACGAGCCCCTCTATAGTAGCCACATCTCTAAGAACCACTATGTCAACATCTGGGTGATCCTTTATGTCATTACTGCATCTAATGTGGTGATTTATATACATCTTGTACATCCACTATTTTATTTCCCGTTCTGAATTCATGAGCCACCAGACCTCATCCTATATTAGTTTTGAAAATATTATATCATGTCTTCCTAGATTATTTAAAGGAATCATGATTTGTTGACCATTTGGTCTATCAATACACATGAAAACTTATTTTCTATCAAAACCCTAAATACCACCGGTGACAAACAACAACTGTTGTCTTCTCATCTCAATAATAACTACTATATTTAGATACTTACTACTCCCAAGACAATACATGCTTCATAAATATGTCACTCTTTATATAATTCATTAATTTCCATGATTAGATGTATCTATATATAATCATATCAAGAGAGTACCCTATGTGATTGATGAACCATGAAACATTATCCATGAAAGATATAATACCCTACTACCACTTAAATATATTATAGACACGTATATAAATAAATATTTTTGGGTTGTGGTCCTCATAAAATAGTATCTCAAACACTATCGATGGGATAGACTCCCCATCATGGGTATATATTATCTTGTTCATCCAGTGACATTATAATGTGAGGACAATACAAAATAGCATCCTTACATTCTCATAAGAAGTTGTTAAAACATGTAAAAACAACAAAACTAGATCCTAAAACTAATACCATGATATGTTAGGGCCATTTTAACTAAATAATCACGGATTATCGTCCAATAAATCACCTGATAAATAATTATCATGCATGCCTCCACATTTATCCCAAATAGAGTGATATATTATTAATTTTTCGAGGGACTTAAAGATGGGATGTGGGTATTGGATTTAATCACAACATTATAAGTGTTGGTATAATTCATCACTGAAATTGTGATGGAATCTCATTATTTTTCCCCAATATAGAGGCAACATCACATAGCTAGTTGGTGACAAGAAGCTATATCACAAGTACAACAAAATCAAAAACCATCCTCTGTATCCATGATGGAAGTACATATGGTTTCATATTTTAATTTAAATGATGTAAAATATTCATTAAATTATATATTGGGAGATAACTCATGTAATTTATATAAATCTGTTACCATTTCTAATATTATAAACATAATATTTACTTGTTCCCCGTATTAGTCATTTATACGTTTGAGATGAAAAGTATGTTATCAAATTGCTGGTCAATGTATATACCAACCACCACAACAATACTGGGAAACCTACCTTAAAATAATAACTCAATCCCGTGAGATATAGTTACTGTAATTTGTAAAACCAATATATAATAAACTGAACTCCAAAATATACCCATAATAGTAACCTTTCCCAAATAACATTCTAACATGACCCAACCCACTATTATCCCACTATGTGTTTTAGTGACATGAGTATTCCTTCCCAAATATGACTCAAATAGAAAGGTCATATTCATAATAACAAAATATGAGTATCTCATATGATTGGATGTGTCATCATAATTCACTTGTATAGATCACCAACTTCCATATAAGATATTACAATATTGAGAAATATAATAAAAAATTGAGACATAAATGAATTAAAGTGATTAATGCTAATTTAACACAAAATGTGAGAAACATATAACACAAAATTAAATATAGGTGGGTAAAGGGTCAAATTCCCCAATTTTAAACCAACCTAACACAACTATAAGGGATATGGGGAGACCATGACTCGTAGATCATGTCACAAACTCCACATACCTTTTCCACATCATAGTATAACTATTATACCACTCCACTAACGTCATGTCCATAAAATTAACCGCTAAATTATTCAATATCTAAATAAAACAAGACACATGATGGATAAACTCCAATAAATGAGTGTGAATATACATACATAGTACAAATCCTTTAACACTACAATTAAAAAATGAAATTAATATAAAGTCATATCATAATAGTAAATTAAATGTGTAACCCATATTATCATGTTCAACATAAAACTATCCTCAAATTATTATATGTTAGATAACTTCAGACATATACTCTCATTCCAAAACATCATAGTATCACCATAAAAAAATTCACACAGATTAGACAGGCTATAAAAGATACACTACAAAACCAAAACCATTTCATCTTAGTGATTTTAGTGAGAAACATGTGTCTTTGTGTTATAAATTTTATTCATGGGAGTACTGAACCTAAGATGGAGCATGAAATACAGTTAAAATAAGTTCATACAATAAGGGAATAACTAACTCTACAAAAATGGGACATGTATTTTGTTGATTCATTATTCAATCATTTTTTAAATTTAAATATTTATTCTCCCCATAGAGAACCAATGTGTTATTGGGTGTAAGGGTGTACTGACAAAAGGCAATAACTATAAGGGAACCAAACCCCATTAATATGGGTGAGTGTTTTACTCTAAAACCTATTAGATAACCCATTAACAATACTAATGAAAAATCTTGGGGAGTACTAAAGCTGGGGTATTCTATGTTAATAATTCCAAAAATGCTTCACCAATTATATGGACATACCACCTTTGTTTATTTTAAAAAACAGTGATATGATAAATAAACAGTAATAAGGGGCCTATGAAAGGTCATTTCTCTCAAAAAAAACGTTACTGTAATAGAGAGATCATGACTATTATGATTATTTTTTGACCCCTTGGTTTAATACTGGAATTAAACTCTTCAGGAACTAGAAGATTATTTCAGGATCCATCACCATTCTATAACCATTCATCCATTCTAGAACTTTTAATTTTACATTGTATATAGATCTTCCACATCCCAACACACCTTATTCAATAATATCTCAAATCACACACACTCTTAAAATTACGAACAATAAGTCATTAATATTGACCTTACACTATTATAAACCATTATAATGGGGTGGTTGTAGTGTTTTATAGAGTGTTGTAGCACCATCCTCCTATAAAGGATATGGGAAACTCATGAGACCACTTTTTATTGGTAAAATTTATTTTCTATGAAAAATTTATCCCTAGAAGAAACAATCCTATTACGGTAAATAATTATATATAGTAGAATCATCTACTTTATTTAATTATCATTCTATATCAAGGCCAGAATCGAGATTCATAGGGTCATGTGGATTTCCCTCAATCGTGCTATGAGAAATAATAGTGGATATGAGAAAAGGATTCAGTAACATGATACTATGTATGTGAATCTAATTCGCTGAGGTTAAATTTTAAAATGGGTAAATTCTCAATGTGATTGATAAGAATTAACATTTTTCGTATCATATTTAAATATAAAAACAATAGTAGATGTACTAATAATTATAACATACAATAATATAGTTTGAGGTAAACAAATATTCCTAGCGCATATATAGTTCATAGATATAATAAAAATTTGTAATCCCAATTTGAAAGGTATCACCACACAATCTCTATCTATAGAAGGATGATCTAATATGAACAAGGTTCAAAATTTAATCCACTAGAAGAAATGGGTTTTGGGAGAATAATTTTTCAAAGAGAAATAATATTACAATTATTTATAATGAAAATTTATCGTGATACGTGTCATGGAAAAAAGAAAATGTAATGTTTCTAAATTATATAAATAAGACCAAATCAAATATGAAAAGGGTATAATAATGTATAATTTTTTCTTAGTCAATTAGGGATTCAAAAAATATTATGTAATCAATTACCTACATAAATCTATAGAAAAATCAGTCAAACTTCATTACATAACATGGTTTCACCCCCATTATAAAAAAACAATTTTTCATTTCATAATCAATATTGATCTATAATTAATAGTGTTACCTCATGAATCCTATATTAATATCGAATAAATGTTATAGAATAATACATAACATAATCTTATAATACCTATAGATTAATAAAAATATAAATGTTTTCTAATTAATTCTTCCCAAACCTCTATCACCATGACATAGGATTAAAAATAAAATTGTAAATTAAAGGAACGTGATATAAAAAAACTTTTGAAAAATGGTTAATTAATATGATTCAATGTATGAAAATTTAAATTTACTCTTAAAAAGACATTATATCCTTATTAGATAAAACAAATCTTCATATATAATTTTTTTAAAAATTGTTTTTTAATAAGAGGATAAAGATATATTACATTGTTCACCTACAATAATATATGTACATGGAGTATAAAGTTATAAATGTGTAATTATACTGAAATTCACTAAGAAATGTTTTTTAGAAAGTTTATGGAGGAATACACCCCATTATTTTTTACAAGAACTCACAGTATTCTGAATAACTACTCACTTGCAGAATAATATCTCACTAACACATTAGTATAATTCTTTTATAAAATGAGACAAAATAGAAGATATTAAATTACCATTTGTGTTGAAATATACAAAATTATCATCAATATCAATCATCTCATATTCCATCTGTTGGATTTTTAAGTTAATGATAGTGAGAAACATCTATTAAATTCATGAATTCCCTCCTTGGAAACTGTCTCTTGACATTTAATATATCCCATTGATGTACCAATAAATAACCTATTCAATAAACTCATGAAATATTTATTTATTATTATTATTTACCTATATCATATAAACCTCAAATAATAATTCGTCATTCCAAAACCCTTATTAGAGAGTCAATTAAATCAAATAAAGAACCTTTAATGTATCCTTATTGTATTTCATTTCATTTATTGTTGAAGGGTTTTAAATTTGTTGTAAATTTATTGACATCACTCTATTATTGTGAAAAAAAATTAATTATGGAATAATTCCATAATAATATATATTCCTTAAAAAATAATTTCATAATCTGCATTTTTTTTAAAAAAAATTGGGCCCTAAATAGACATCTTAAAAAATATCTAATTATTACATTATAGATTTATAATAAACATAATTTTATAATATATATTTCAATTCCTTCTATTATGGTATAAAATATGGTTTAAATCCATGGATATAAGAGAATTATCTATATTTAGTATATACGCAAAAATAAAAAAATTTATATCATCATATTAAAGTGTTATTAAAATTTTACCAATTCATTTTAAATTCTATTAAAATTATTCACAAACATCATAGAATAAAAACATATTAAAAATTATATCCCAACTATTATCCAAGCACAATAATTTCTATAATGTAATTTATAGCACATTATGGTGTGATTTTATAATTTCTTATAGAATTATCTCTGAAATCCAACAAACATCATTATAATTTATAACCCAAATTTTTAAATGAATTTATGAGTTTTAAAATGGAATTTTCAACTCTTTTTGTTAATAAACACATCCCAAAATTCACACAATTATTTTCTCTAATAGTTAATAAATTATTTATTCTCATAAATTGTTTTTAGGTATTTCAAAATTAGAATAATATTCAAGATTATATGAAATGTCAATAAATGTGACATAAACCATTATTCTTAAGACTTAAATTCTCCATTGTTTGATATATGATGTATATAATGATATTTAATATCATTTTGAGCGGTGGTTATGTGTTTTTAGAGGAAAAAATTTTATTTCTAATGATTTTACGCTAAAAATTTGTTTAATACTACTATGATATATCTTATGGTACGTTATATTAAAAGTTTTAAATATCGATTTAAACGTAAAAAGGTTTCATGTGGTGGATATGGAAATGTTTTCTCCATGATTTTAAATTATTTTTAATTAGGAGAATTTTTCTATATATAATGGTTTGTTTTTTGGAGTTTATATTTTATTCATTATCTATATAAATATGTTACAGTTTTAATTTTTAATCTATATTTTTTAATATTAATTATGAATATTAGGGATATAAAATATAAATTTTTCATGCAATTTGGTAGTAATTATGTGTGATGGATTTAATGTGATGTGACACAATAACTTCAAATAAAATTTTCTTAATTATTGATTTTAAAACATGAGGGGGAAAAATAGGCCCATTTTTAGTTTTTTATATATTTTATTCTATTTACCCATATATTGTAAAGGACATTTAAATTCCCATAATCCTTTCATGATGATAAAAAATTTGAGTGGATATGATCACATCTCTATATTTTATAGGTTGTTAGATTTAAAGCCTATTGGTATTTTATCATGAATAAGATAATACTTATTATATGGAAAAAGATATTTATAGTGGGGTTTTGTGGTTAAAATTCATTATTTATAAATTTGAAATTGTTTATTTCACATTTTTTTAAAATGAAAATGTTAAATATTTTTCTTTAATCTATAATGTTTGGATTTATAATTATTTTGGAAATTCATATATAGTTTTTTTATATTTAACTATTTATGTAATTAAAATTCAATAATTTCATGATATGTATTCAATGTTAAAATATGCAATTCAAACCCTCTTTGAATATAAATGTTAATATTATTTAACATGATTGTTTATTATAATTTCAAATTATTCAATTTTTCACCCATTTAAAAATAATTATATAAATTATATGGATACTTTTTATAGAGTTATATAATAACTCCATACATATAAAGCAATAGATTAAATGAAAATTTTATTTTTACCCGTTATATAGGTAGATCAGGGATTTAATCATGATAAGAATTAGAACATAGGTTTGTTAGCAAAGTTATGGGATGCTTTCAGGCTCACATAGACCATATATTACAAAGAAAATGTTTTATATATTTATTTAAATTTGGGTATTCATATATATAATTGTCACATATTTCTTTTTACGGTCTTAATATTCAGTTTTAAAATGTAATGGTACTTTTTTTCTAATGAGTAGAGTTTTATATGTTCCTATAATTTTTTTTCCAAATTATTATATTCTTTTCTAACTTATTTGGATTCATTGTGTTATCAAAAAATACACATATTTATTAGACTAATTTAATGAAACATCAAGATAATATTACCGAATATGACCATTTTTTCAATATAAAAATACGGAAATACTTCCAAAAACATTCATTGATTAACATGTAACATATTCATTCATATTGAAATTTTTAATTGTAAATAAAAATTTTGGAGTGTGTGTTAGGTATGGTGTAAAAATGACACAGATTGTATGTATGAAAAAGGTATCAGAGTGGAATTCTTAATTTGATTCAATGGAAGTTGTCAAGATAGGGACTTTGTAACTACGTAAACATATTAACACACATGTTTTGTTTATATTTATATCAATGAGAATCTGGTTATATGGGGATTCTACTATTTTATGAGTTCATTCAACCATTAAGTGTGTTTTTTTCTATTTATTTTCTTTTCTCCCCACTAATGGGGTCTATTCAAAGTTGACAAATATAATAAAAAAATTATTTTAGTTTCTTGTATCAAAAATTTATTATAGAATATTATATTCCACTAATTAAGTATTTAGTTCTTTTCATGAATTGATATAAGTGGTTATGTGGTTATTTAAAATGTATAATTTATTGGTCATAATTTACTTCTTTATTTGATTGTTAATAAATTTTGATTGATTTAATTTTTTCCTGATTTATTTTGAAAGTGTATTAATTATGATTTTATTTATAAATAAAATAATGAATTTATATAAAAAATGATTTCATGGTTTAAAATTTTGAAATATTAATATAATTAATTTTTAAATGATCCAAGTGGTTTGTGATTAAATTGAATTTTAAGAATTTAAATTAAATAAATTATATTAATTATTCCTTTCTAGTAATCATGATATGATTTTATTTGAGGATAATTATTGGTTTTTAGTGATTGTTTGAAAATGTTTTTATGTATTATAAACAAGACAACATATTAATTAAAATAGTAATATTTTTATTCTACTATGATTTATGATGTGTTATTTTGTAGCTAAAATAAATTTGTATGTACTATTTTATTTATTTTATTCTATGCTTGTTGATTATTATCTATTCATTGGTAAAATACATTTCACACTACATAAATTTATTAATTGGTGTCTATTGGTTGTGTACAATGTTTTGATACATATATGAAAATATTGTACAAAAAAAATATTCTAGTAATAAAACCTTGGGAATGGTTACATTGTTGTTGTAAAATATGAGGGTCGTCATTCAAATTAGAATTAATCATAACAAGACTTATACGCAATTCTAAATAACTTGATCTGATCGTGACCTAATCTGTTAGGGCCAATTGTCCATTTTATGGATACTGATATCACACACATGCATGAAGATTTTTTTTATATTTGGTTATGAAAATTTGTTTTTTTAGTTATTAATAAGAAATTGACAATATTTTTGTCTTTTTTTTGTATTAATAAATTTCAGTTATTAGAATTATTTCTTTGGGTAAAATAATTTTTTCTCATTTTGAGGAAATAATTTACAAGAAATTTGTAAATTTTTTAAAGTTGAATTATTATCTCAAGTTATCACATGTATTTTAGAAATACGTAACAACAAAAAATTAATAATTTTAAAAATGAATTTTTATAATAATTAAAATACGTAATTTATAAAATTTAATTTTATTTATTTATAAATAAATTAAATTATTATATTGATCTATTTTTATTAATTCAATGATTTTTGTGCTTCTTTATTATGATTATTTTTAAACAAATTATGATTTTATTTTTCAATGAGTAGAATATAAACATAGTAATGATTCTTATATAGTGTATTTTAAGGGAATGTGGAATTTATGAATTAGGGAATTATTATAGATCATGATTTATATTAGAACAATTTTGTAATAAATTTGAGTAAAATATACATTTTATTGGTTTCATTTAATTTTTAATATTTATCTATATATGTACTTAATTTTTATTTTGATGTGTAAAATTTTTATAAACATAAGAGGGTATATAAATTTAATAAAAATTCTTCTTATATCTTCAATGATAGGATAAAAATTTGTAAATATATATGTCACATATTATTTATTTTATGTTTTAAGGTGGTTTTATAAAATTCTAGATTCATTTTTTATGATATATAATTTTTTTGAAATAAAATTATGATAACCATTTTATTTATTAAGGTTTATAATTATTATATTACCTTAATTATTTAAATTTATTTGAGACTTTTATATTTTTATGGGGTCAAAGTTATATATATATATTTTCTTTTATATGAAGTAAATAAAATGGGAACGATTCAAATTTTTAATGAATAATGACTTATTTGTTGCAATTGAATAGTATTTTTCATATTGAATTAATTTTTTTTCTGATTGGTGGATTGAAATGAATTTGAATATCATTAAAATATTTTAATAATTAATTAAATGAAAATATATTTTTTTAGTTGTGCACATGTATTTCAAAGGATTCTTCTAAATGAGAATGTTTTTCCTTTCTATAAATCGATTGTCATATAACCTATGAATTTTATATATGTGTTGTTATGTGTTTGTCTATAATTAATTTGGAAATAAATATATATGATGATTTGAATTAAATTTCCCTTTCATATATTGATTTTTTTCATTTATTATTGTTTAAAAATAATTTGGTAATATTGTAATTCATTATGAATTATTTTTCTTATAGGGGTTTAAAATATTGGTCTTGTATTTTCTCATATGTGTGTTATAGTTGTGTGGTTTGAAATGATTTTAAAAACGATTTCAATCATTTTTTGTTTTGGGGATATCATTCTAAAAATTAGAAATAAAATATGTTTGGTTTTTTTATTTATATGTGAAATTAATTATTGTGGGATAATTATTTCATTTTATAATTGGGAGAGTTGGTTTACGTGTTATTTGGAATAAATTACAGATTTAATATCTTATACTATATGAAATATTATTATGTATGTATATTTGTTAACAGTTAACAATAAAACTAATTTTAGTCTTCAAAATTGAGTATTGAGTTATTAAGTCTCCATGTAAATTATAAAATTAAGTACAAAATGACCGATATATTGATTCAATCTTGGTGGAACATTATATTTGATTCATCAATACAAATTTAATATATATATCATAATTATTAATGTGTCCTATAATAAATTTGGAGGTTACCTTTCTCAAATATGAATGAAATATTAATTATTATACTACTATATAGAATGTTTTAGGTTTGTGTGATCATTCAGACTAGAAAATATGAAATACGGAAAAATGAATTGTGTCTTAAATATATATCTTAAACATGCATACTAACATTATGTGTTTCATTTTGGGAAATATTATTCACATGATAAGGATAAATTTTTTAGGAACAAGCCACCAAAAATTCATAATGTTACAATGTAAATTTTTTCACATAAAATTAATATAAGATCCTACATTGAAACCTCAGTCGACTGAGAAATATGTAAATGTGATTAATATTAAAATTCATCTACCACAATCAATATGTTATTATCTATGTTTCCATTTCATCCCCAAAATATGTCAAATCGAAATATACAAAATGAATTGAATCGTTTATGATGGGTTTTCTTTTTAGAAGTTCTCATCATGATCCCAATAAATCACTATGAACATAAAAATTAATTGTAAGTTCGATTAAAATATAATCTATTTTTTAATAGTATAAGATGTTTAATAGAATTTTATATATTATTCACAACTATTTATTCTCCAATGATAGGTTTATTTTATTCCATCAATAAATATATATATATATATTGTTTATATCATCATTATTTTAAATACTGATATTTTTTATCCATGCATGTTCATTTTTTGGAATGAAACTGAATCTAATATTATAGGACCAACAATCTCTAATAAATGATTTCAAAAAAAAAGTCAAATAATTTGTTGAAATTATATACTCTACGCTTCTAAGTAACATTTATATGGTGAGTATTTCCATAAATATATTGGAGTTTTTATTATTATTATTTTTAATTAATGTATCTTATTATATTGTATTGTAATCTAATGTATTTTGAATTTATTTTAAATTATTAGTGGTTTATAAATAAGTTTGATTTTATTTTTTAAAATCAATATTATATTATATTAAATTTTTTGTAGATTTATTATAATAAGAATTGTTTTTAAGGATAATTATAATACCCAATTTCTATAATATAAATTAAATTATTGTATTTATTTAATTTTGAACAAAATAATATCTTTTCAAACTCTCCTTCATTAGAGATCGTGGTTTAATGTTATGTTGACTATTGATTTGGGTCCTACAATATAAATTCCTAATAGATTATGGTATGAAATAATTGGAGGGAGGATTATGGAATACAGATGTTAACTATGTATCAGTATTAACCCACAAAAAACATAAAATCTCTCATATAAAATGAAAAATTATTATTATAATTATTCAATAAATATATATTATAGTATTCTATGATATTTTGAATAATTATTTTATTTGTTAACTTTATTTTGGATTTGTTTAATAATTGTTTCCTTATATTTATGTCATTATTTTAATGTGAATTATTATTTTTATTTAAATGATCACATGGTGTCATAAGGTTTTTTGATATTATATTATATTTTCATTATTATAATTACTATTAAGTATCATTGTTCTTTATTATTATTATTTAACATCTGAAAATAACATATACTCTTTTTCGAATCTTTAATATACATTATTTTAATTTTTTAATACATTTAAGTTGGGATTAAAGAGGAACTACACCACTCTAGTCCCTATATTATCACTAAACTCAAGGGTATTCCAAAGGGGGGTTCCTCACATATTATTTCATAAGATACATTAACAAGACAATACTGAGGTATGTCGTCCCTATATTTTCTTCCTTTTTATTCTTGTTTTACAAGGAAGGTTTGGGATCCGAGCGTACCCAGTCCAAATAATTTATTAATAAAGGAAAGCAGTGACAATGAAACATAAATGTGGCACCCACACCACCAAACATCAGGCAGTAGAAAAATGATTCCAACAAGAGAACTAGAGAAAAAGCTCAACAACAAAGTGAAATGGTCCAAAAAAACAAATATAAAAAATTATATATTGATTTCTTTATATTATGTTATTAATTTATAATGAATCTCTACGTTTTTTATTACTTAGTACATTAATGATGCATGTTAGATTTCTATAGTTGTTTTCAGATTCTAATAGGGTAATTTATTCTATCAATTCAATATTCCTATTAAAAAAATCATTATACAGATGGTTCCTAATCATTCCATTAATATATATAATGTTTCTATAAATTGAAGACAAAATTTTTAAGGATTAATTTTTATTATTATGAAAAATGGAATTAACCTTCCAACTGGTTCCCTACTAAGGCCATAAATAATGTTGATTTAGAAACCCTCTGTATGCCTCTAATAGACTATGATCTGGTGACTATAAACAATAATGAAAAATAAATTTTTTAATACATGGCCTAAATATATTTAAATAAATCCACATTTATCTATAATCCTAGTAAATATAATAATTACCAATACAATGTTATTAGAAACACTGGAATAGTGGTATAATATTTTTATGACAGACACCAATAATAAATAAATCATGAATAGGGAAAACATTAGAAGATAAACTAAATACATATGGAAAATATCCAAAAGTAATGACAAATTTTCAAATGGTGGAAACTACACCATTTTATCAAACAACTCCTAATAAAAACTCTTATAGTATAAGTTATCATTGTGAACCACTAAGGATCAACTCCAAAAATTCTATATCTTTTGAGATCCCTCCGGAAAGGCACATTATCAAAATTAAAAACACATGTATTTTGGTTTTCTATATCTTGGGTGAGTATATAAATTTATAGAAGGTCACCACAAAAATAAATAAAATTAAATCATTATTTTTTATCAAATAATCAAAATGTATAAACTGGATATTTTTTAGGGATTTCAATAAATGTAGTACTATCAAATTATTTCCTTTAAAACTATGATCTTCAATTTTTATTTTTTACATGTATATATAGATTCCCTATAGATGGATAGTATAAAAATATTATAACTGTATAAATTTGATTTTTTTTTCATTTAAACCCATCTATATTCTTAGTGGGGAACCCACACCTCACTAAGGTATGAATTTTGATAGAGGAAGTAACAAACCCATGTTGTGGAATCGTGTTTCATTATGAGTAATTAGAACAATTATGATATTAACATGTCAAAATATGTATAAACTATACCTTATTGTATGGGAATGTTCTATAACCAATTAGTCATATGAGGGACCCATTACATCCCATAAGTGATGTGATCATGGGAGTATCCAATCCCATTATTTAAATGGATGACCATCACCAAAATATGTGGGTGGTAACAAATTATATAATATATGTGGTCGAATTATTACTAATCATTATTATATTGATCGACATGTACCTACCCCTGTGTCTGTATGAAATATCTCACTCGAACCCATTAATCATAAAATATATTTAAAAAATAGTAGGATTTCCCTATATTCCATAAATGTTTCATTCAATTCTTATGTGTACTCCACTATCCCTAGTTACAAGAAAAAATGCCTGAAATAGGATATTTATTTTTATAATTTAAAAACATGGGTCAAAATCATTGTAAAATACACTAAATAATGGTTCATAAGTTTATGTGGTGGCCCTCAGGAATACCAAATATCCCATTGATCTGGGAGGAGAGTAGTCACCATGGCACAAATTGATATCTATGTGTAGGTTATGGTTAGTATGGATGGTTCAATAAATGCAACACCCACATTATTATGGTCTGATTAGAGATTAACCATTCCCACTACCTTCAATAATTCTATATCATTAAATTTTGATGGAGGCCAAAATACATAAACTCTAGTATAGTTATATATATAAGGTTACCATTTGGGGCCATATAATAACTAGAACTAACTACCTCGAAATTGTTACTAGACATATAGTAGTTTGTAACCTCATACGTACCTCCCCGAATTCCAATGCATACCAACTAGAAACATGAGTCTTAAGAAGAAATTTTGTGAGGTTATACCCTATGTATATGAATGCCTAGTAATAAGAGAAATAACTAAAAATCATAAAAATGGTAAATAAATTGGGTACACTGAAGAAAATAATAAAATGAATGTGGAATCATATAGTTATATATTATGTATAATCTCCCACATGGGTGATCACATATAAAAAATTGAATACAAGATCAAAATGAATGTACATGATGCTCTATTATATACTCGACACTCAACACATTCCAAATCAATTGATAGAATGTAATTTATCCCACTCAATCTTAGAAAACATAGTCTTTTTCCATAGCCTAACCTGTGTCAACAACCATTTGAGAGAATACTCTAGAACCCATGTGTATTGGAGTCATAAAGAGGGTGTGAGTAAAAAATTCAGAAGAAGATCACCAATGTGGTCCTTTATATAAGTATAATTTTGGTTATATGTCCATGGGACATGCAATTAAATAATAAACAAACTACAAAATAATAATAAATAAAACCACTAATAATTCAAGATTCATCCGGATGTTAGAATTTTTCTAAGAACGTCACATATTTTTTTTCAACATATATATTGAGTATCATTCCATTTCAAACCCATAGGTCATTGACGCCGATAAAACAAAAAAAATCATCTTGTGTCATTATATCTTTTATCCTTTAATGATGCCCATGCATCCAAATATAATAGATATATGATTCCCTAGTATATGTTAATGTATTGTAGACCTCCCCAATGATAATTTTTCTCAACTAAAAAGTAATATTTTTTGTATTAAATAACAGAATAATGTTCCAAAAACCACATAATTGTATGCTAGATCACCATATGTATTCAAATCCATTATAGAACCACCAATATTATCAATAACTCCCATTATTAGACATCTCATATATCAATAACAAGGAAATAAAAAATTGGTATTTTAATAGCCATGTAATAAAGACCAACCCAATTAACTTTTTTATACATAAAAAAATAATTCCCGCAAGTGGATTTTCCTATACCAAAAAATAACCCCCTAAAGGCTTTATATGAACTCAAAATAACATAAAAACCACCCTAAGGGAGTTTTCCAAATCTAACTACATCAGTACTATCCCATATGGATTTTACTAATTAATTTATATAGTTAATTTTAAATTGGTCTATTTAATAATTAATCCCTCTACAACCATCCATACACATGAAAACTCCACCCAATATGTGGCTAACACATCACATGGGCACCCTATAGGGTCCTAGAACACTATTGTGATCACCGAGGACCATGCTCGTTTCAAGCGGTAGCACAAAACTCCTCATATCCTATAAATATAATAACCAAAAATTATATATAGGTTATAACTCATTGGTATCCCACCATGAATGTGGTATAAACTCATCTTAATCCCCTTGGTCTCTCAAGGTTGTCCACTTATTCAAACCATGGTCATGTTATGACGCTCTAGGGAAAACAAAAATAACTCATAAATTCTCTCTATAATGAGTGTACATGGAAACCTATACTAGGTCCTCCATACTAGAATAAATTAAATTTAGTTGGATTCAACAAATTCTATTGATCTCAACCTTCTTTAGCCATCAAACATTGAGACGTCAACCATCGATTATTGTTGAAGAAGGCTATAGAAAAAGTCTCAACATTTCCTAGTTACATCATTATCTCTAATGAATAAAAATTTATTTTAAAAATAATTAATCGTTATATAAAAATATTAAATAATACATCACCCTCAGCGCATTGGTCATAAGACTCATGTATCAAGAAAAAAATCAAAAATTTCAATGGGATAATGTAAGAACCACAAAACATGTAGGATTTATTCCATTATTTTTTGAAAGGATAATATAATCTTCTAATTCCTATTAATGACTTTCCAAAGTTCACCATTGAAATTTCTAACATCCAACCCGCTAACTAAAGAGAAACAAAAAAATATTAATTAATTCAATAAATTCAAATAAATTTAATCCAAAAATAGATCAATCACAATTTTACTTACTAGTGACCAAGTCTTGTGGGAACCATGATGAAAACCCCACATGATGTCCACAATGGAACACTAGAATAACCCTAGTTGGATGTCTGATCACTCTATATCAACTCATGTGTCAAATAAAATTAATTTTCACAATTATTATTATAAAAACTCTCTTATGACATACAAAATCAATAATTCAAGAGGTTACATGTAGAAAACATATCGAGACATCCTATTAATTTGGAAGAGTTGGGAAATCATCAATAATTAATAATTGCACCATCATCCAGTTAAATTAGAATCAATACCGTTAACAAAAAAACTCAAAAATAACTAATAATGAAGGATGGGGAATGCAGATATCAATGATGGGTATTAATTAAAATTACTTTTCCAAATACACATGAAAATACACTTCTAATGAAAGGGGATGAATGTGGATGAAGAAGAGTGCATCCTGACCCTAGTACATATGATGAATATGGGAACAAATGTTTCCCTTATAATATTTAAAGTGGTTTATATTTAAATTGTTCTCATGAAGTTGTCACAGATGTATCTTTCTTCAGGCACTCTAAGGAATTTGGAAATTGGAAATAACACTATATACTACAATACTCTATCAGCCTTCTAGTGGTACCCACTGTATAACCAGTGGTTTGATGAAACCAAGATTTTAATAGCTAGACCAACCACCATTGACTATCTCTTTATCTCATGGGGTTTATCCTGATTCTCATCCCACAAAAAAAATAATGAACATGCATTTTCTCACCTTAAAAGTATATTTCAGATTTCTATATTTCAAAAAATTTAATCAACCATCCTCAAAAATTCAAATTCATCTATGAATTTGTAGACACGAACAAACATGAGGAATTAGAAACTCGCTACCATAACACTTATCATCAATAATAAGTATCAATTTCTATAAAATTATATATCCCAAACTACCTAATCCATCAAATCCTCACCCATCAGATATTCCGTACCTCAAATTTCCAAAAGTCCTCCAAAAGAGAATCATCAGTATTAAGGAACATAAGCCACTAATCAATGAGCCAATGATTGTGATCATTTATTTAACACTTGTATGATGGAGTAAATATCACATCCAAAAAATTATAAAATCACATTAACATACAATCAATCATCTAGACCACTGTTCACCCCACCATAATCATCATACCATAATTGAAAATTCAAATTCTTGAGTGCTTACTCCATTTAAATTTTATATTCGAACTCACAAATTAAACACCAATGACACACCAAAGTGGTTAAAAACTCAAATAACTAAACATGTAGAATAAATTTATTCAAACACCAATACCCAAAAATGATACCAAAATACCAAAATATGATGGGTTTATAACCATCATCTATGTATATGAAAGGAATATATCAATATTATCTTGTAATGGTATTTATTATTCTAGAAATTCATCCTTCATCTTTAACATGAAATTTCATATGTGAATTAAAACATACCCAAACACATTCTATTAATATAATGAAAATATATCAATCCATATATGAAAATTAATAAAAAATTTCTAACTACCTATATAATACCAATTCATATGATTATGATTCATTCCAAAAATGTGCACCTTATGTTAAAATTTCATTAACCATGATGTGTTTCCATCTGACGTGGCACCCAACCTGGTCCGCGACATGGAGAGAAGGGAATTACCGATCCCCTTGGGCAAGCACAAGTGCCCAGGTATGAAAACAATACATTGGAATGGCTTACCAGAAATATTAAACACAAACAACCAAGAAGATAGATAAACTAAAATTGGAATCTAAAAACCAAACAGACCCTTAACATTGACCAAACATAAATTAACTATTCAACCCAAAACTACATGAAGACTGTGAAGAAAATAAAACTAACAGATCCATTCACACCTTCAGGAAACATGTGGAGCCACCTCCTCAAACCACCATCATCATACCTGCACGGGAAAAAAATTGACAACCCAAACCTCCATCACTATTCACTACGCCCCAAAATGGAATACACAAATGACTAGATCTACATACACCCAAAGGTAAATATAGGGTGTGAGGAAAATTCCCTGTAGTATACCTCTAAAATAAAAGGTTCCATGCCACAACATAAAAAATATAATTTAACATACTTATTTAAAAACAAAATTTTAAAACACTTTTAAGGAATACATTTAAAAGTTGAAAGTGACAATAAATAAGCAGTGAATGAAAAATGATTTCACAAATACTATATAAAAATGGAAGCGAAAATAATAAAGGACATGATCATACATAGGTTTTCCTCCATTTGCCGATGGAAGGCACCACATCATGATTAGTAGAGCACTAAGAGTAAATCGTTTAGGTAGCTAGTATGGATGTTGTGCTAGAGACACCGTACCTCAATGAAAAGGTAGCATAGGAACCACAGTAATCAACGCTGTCATGCACGGTCCACTATTATGGAAACACAAATATAATCTAGTGGTATCCAATCATCACAAAAGATTACCTAAAGTTGGAACATCAACCCTTCCAGATAAAGATGGGATGAACCACTTCTATAACATCTTTAATACTGGTCGTAATCCACCCACCAATGAACCTAGGGGTTCCCTTGTGGTCAAACATGTTTCACAGTCACATAATATATCACTTTCACATATCACAAACCAGACAACACATTTCCAAAAAAATCCAACACTTTCATACACATCGACAATTTTAAAAAGGCACTCCCACCAAAACAAATTTACACAATAGTTCGCATTTTTTGCATTTACTTGATAAATTATTTAAACAATTTGTTAAACATTTCTAAATATCACAACAAGGGTGTTCACATTAAATATGCCAAGTTTCACATGGAAGAGTCTTTTTTAAAAACATAATGCACATGAAATCCTATCAAATACAACTCTAAAACCTCATATATAATTTAATAAATCTAGTAAACAATTTATAAAACACTTAAAATTAATAAGCAAAGGTTTAAACTAGAAAGACAAACCAAATTTCGTATAAAACTGCCACTTTAAAAACAAAAATATAGAATACTCTTATCCAAAAAGGCATTCCATTGTTCAGAAAATTTACAATTCAATTTTAGAAGTACACAACAAGAAAAACACACCCAAAGAGAATCATTTTCCATTTAAATCTCCATTTTGTTATGCACACAACTCAATGTCCCTAAAAACAGATTTTTTACCGACCAGACGACCCCAAAATCCTTTCCAACTATTTTTCACATTCCAAATACCCCATAAATAAATAATTTCTCCATTTATAATACATATCTCAGATAAAATAAACCCTTATAATGTCAATTTCACAACTCAACCCTTAAAAAACTCATTCACACTCAATAGAAAGATTATTAAACACATCTAGAATTTACTATAACATGTTCGAAATGTAAAACGTCAAAATTTCTATAGGAAATTAAACTTTTCATCATGCATGCATTTGAAAACATTTTTAAAACATATTTATCATCATGCAACTAAATAACAGAACATATTAAATTTAACTATACAAACAAATTAAATTATCTAAAAGATTCAAAAACATAGAACCATCTACCGGTGTGTGGAAACTCTGTCAAATAAGTGTGCAAAGACCACTGTGTGTCACGCATAGCTAAAATAACACGTGTAAGACATAATATAATAATATCAACCCCTTTGACTAAAAATCAAACTGACTGCAACCCAAAAAAACTAACATAACAAACCCCAAAATGAAGAAACAACTAATCCAAATAAAATGCACCTATGACGGGGATATTGGGGGCCTGTCTGAGCAAGACTAGGGGTGCCATAAGTGAGTTGCACTAGAAAAGCCTGACCAGGGACTGGTCAGAAGGGAAGAGAGTGCATCCATGTGGTTGTGTGCGGACAAGGTCGAGCTAGGGGTGAGGGTGGTCTGAGGCTGGCCTAGGATGGTGCAAATGAATTCAGGCAAGTGTCCTGGGAGTGAGAGTAGGGCATGGTGCCTAATGATCAGTCGGTAGGGGTGCATTGGTAGAAGGATGATGGGAGCAGGGGAGGCTGACAAAGGTAGTCAACGAATGAGAGTGTGTGGTGACAATGACCAGATTGGAGAGGGAGGTTGAGGGTGTTCAACAGTTATCCATGGAGGGTGGCAGGTGCAGCATGAGGTGGATGGCTGGGATACGGGTAGCGGTGCAACTCGGGTAGGAGGGGTTAGGCATGATGGCTGTAGGGGAAAGTGGGCGGTGCGAGGGTTTGTGGGGGAGGTGTCAATGCTAGCCAACATGGCTCTAGGGTTAGAGGGGTGCGAAGGGAAAAAGAGGGCGGAGGAAGAGGGAGGGAAGGATAAAAAGATGAGAGAGAAAAAGATAGAGAAAATAGTACAAGAAACAAAATTGAAAAAAAATAGAAAAAAAATGTTTAGTCATCTAAATATATTTATATATATGTATATATTATTACAATAATGAAAAGTTAATAATTTTATAATTGTCACTATAATTTGATAATATCATAAAAATTAAAATTTAATTGAAATAATAATAATAATAATAATAATTATAATAATAATTACCCTTTTTATAATCATTATAAATAATTCCATAAACTTCATTTATTACATTAATGTGTCTGGCGACCACACAGTTTTCCCAAAAAACCCAAAAAAAATTTAATTGGATGATGATAATAATAATGATATTAACATAATAAAATTATCATCCTTAACAACTCATTTAAATTCCTTCCAATATTGATCATTTTACTTTATTAGATAATTAATTTTCATGCACTGGGTAGGAAGTTCAGTGAACTGAGGGAGGTATCCCAAAGATCTAGGCGATGTCGAGGAGCTTCGTCCGATGTGCACTGGACACAGTCAAGGCGAAAATATGCATTTTTAAAGTAAGAACTCAGAAATTTTATGTCGGGCCTTGACATGAACTATATAATTCCGAAAAAATAATAAAATAAATAATTCAAAGATGGTGGGTTTGAGAATTATCCCCCACCATAATGCATTCTACCCTCGAAAATCCACAAAAAGATAGAACCCCAAAGCATCAAAAGATGCCATCTTCAGGTTCAAATCGTATCCCAATGAATAGAATGTGAAAATAAGAAAAAGAGTCATGATTATAGAAAGTTATTTATATTAAAACCTCTGGAAACCCTTAAATATAACTTTCTTCTATGTGTTACCCTCCCCAAAGAGCTTGAAATCCTCCAGTTGATTGATCAAGGAAAAGAACTCTTGCACCTGTAGAAACTAACACAACAAATCGAAACAACTCATGCACCATAGAACGAAAACCACCATGCCTGAGTAGAGTGGAAACACAAGATCATGCCCTATCCAAAGAACACTCTTTTCAGTTACCACAGAGACAACATGGAAAAGCCCAGAGGGGCTCCCCACCATTAGAAACCTACCAACACCAGAGACAAAACTGGAAAACGGACACAAGGAGGCTCAGGAATCCCCACCATTATGAAAAAGGCCAACACCAACTCATTCTAGAGACATTTTTTGTGAGACCCTTCATGGGTCTCCCCACCATTAAAATGACCAGAAGGTACAAAACATTGATAATTTTCAAACATTGACCAAACACCAATTCTCAAGGGGTGGGGAGAGAGGGGCCCAGCTATTGGTATTTCAAAACCATTACCCATGTGAAACAAACATCTCTATATCCCAGGATGAGGACCCTTCAAATTTGAGACCAATATTCCCAAACATACCCCATAAGGACTACTAAATTAGATTTGTGTCTGGTGGGATGGAACCCTAATGAAATTAAGGTAACAATATGACTACACCTCCTCATATTTATGGAAACCTCACACAACCAAATGGGTCGTCTAGAACTGAACCAATAAAAATTTAAACCGCCTTCACCTTCCATACTAATTACAGAAATAATGTTCTGGTCTCATACACTCTCGGGGTTCCTGACCATGCCCCATCATCAATACAAGTCCTATGGTTAAAGGCCTAATTGTTGAAGCTTTTCCTACCTCGTATTCATATATTAAAGAGTCTATAATGGAGCTTCTTATTTCATGGTGCCGTAAGAAACCATACTACATTGAATGCACCACCATCAAGAAAAACACACTCATACATACACTTACTACCAAAAGAAACATTTACCAACATAAAATGGTGCTTTTTTCCTCACCCTTTGTCACACAGAATGATAAAATTGCACCATAAATTGTCACCAGACATGAGCTTTATAGTTTAGAGAAATATTATATGAATAGGGAATTCAAAATTTGACTTAAATAACACGAGATTACATCAATCATCAATAGAATCCCCAAGTGACTGGGTCTACCATACTAGTGGCCTAACACCGACCAATTATTAAATGAAAAAAATGAATTACCAAAGGTAATTTCGAATATCATCCCGTACTAACAACCCCATGCTGCTTTCTCCATTCCCCATTGGAATATCCATCACCATTTGTAAACGGGATTTTCAACTTTACGAGGTTAAACATCACCCTTTACTATCAAATTACTAAAGGAACCCCATGTTTCATTCAACCTCTCACACATCACCCTCCTGATGTGGGAGGATCCACATAACTGAAATGTAAAAGGTGATAGACATAACACTGTCACTAAAAATGGAGAGTCCTTGCTTTAATCAACTGGAGGGTCGACCAATAGTGAATTTTTATGGCCACACCATAATCGCATGTTAGAATATTTTTTAGAGTGTACACTAGTTAATAAACAAAACCATGGACTCAATCAAACTAGACCAATGGAAAATACATGTCATAAGAGAACACTAAACGTGAAATGGGAACCACTACAAGGGCCTCCTGAGGAACTTCTCAAAATAAACCACTAACCACACACTTTCACACCAACATACCACTACGAATTCAAAATTAGTCAAAAATATGTCTGAAAGGATCCTCAGATGAAAATAAATCACATCCGACATTTCCTAAACATAAGGACACACCACACAATCACCAGTTGTTAAAAAACCAATCTCTCCTTTAAGAGAACATTTTTGAAAATAAATGAAGTTGGTGGGTTGCACAGACACCAATGTTGTACTTTTGGCCTCAGACATGCATGTACTCATGTGACATTGACATCAAACTCATGACAATCTAGGAACTCATCCACTCATTCCTTTAAAAATTTATCAATCTATATACACTCATGCATCTGGTTTCCCACGAGAACATAAAGGATCAAAACCAGAACATTGCATATTTTTTAAAAACCAAAACATCCAACCCAAAATATTTAAGTCATATTACATCATTTTCTATTAAAAGTGATTCATTTAAAGAAACCCAAAAAAAATAATTTTTACTTAAACAAAATATTTCCACGAATCCAAAACAATGACATAAGAAATGATACCAGATAAAAATACTTTAAGCAGGAGACTGAGACATATGACATGCAGTCATACGTCAATCATTACACCACCATAGAGAGTATTATAGGATTGCATCCCAAGCTCCACAAGGCTTTCCAGGACTTGTGAGCTCAATGGGACCACTGACCCCACTCCCTTTTCATTTCAACTAGACATGATTAACCACAAGGACCAAATATTCAGACAAAAATCAACTTACCCTTGTAACTCAAGTCCCACAACGAGGTTTTTTGACTAGGAACCTTTCTCGTACATTGAACATAGAGTTATGACACCCTTAACATTGGTCTACCCCTAACACTATCCCAAAAGAACATGACCCAAATGATAAAACCTTCTCTGATAACATTTTGTCATGAACCAGGGTGGGTTGCCATCCGATCAAGAACCCAACCTGGTCTGTGACATGGCCCAATGGGTGATCCCGATCCCCACAAGCTGGCACCAGTTCCAGGGTATCAAAATCATACATGGGAATAGTTTTCCCAGAATAGTAAAAACAAACAACCAATAATATAAAAAAACTAATATTAAAAGCTAAAAACCAAACAGACCCTTAAAATTTGAAAAAACATAATGATATCAAATTTTACACAAAACTCTATGAAGACTACAAAGAAAATAAAACTAAAACATCTATTCACACCATCATGCAACATGAGGATCCACCTCCTCAAAAGAACAGCATCAGACCTGCATAGGAAAAACATCGTCAACCAGAACCACCATCACTAAGAACGATGCCCCAACCTAGAATACACAAAGGATAAGATTTACATAAACCCAAAGGTGTATGTAGGGTGTGTGGAAAATCCCATTTGGATACCAGACAATAAAATGGATCCATACCATAACTTAAAAAAGTCAATATAACATGTTTATTTAAAACCACACATTTAAAATAATTTTAAGGAAAACATTTAAAAGATGAAAGAGAAAAGAAATGAGAAATGAATGAAAACCCATTTCACAACTAATATATAAAAATGTAAGAGAAATACAAAAAATACATGCACATACTCAAGTTTTCCTCCATATTCCGATGAAAGGCACCACATCATGAATAGTATATCACTATTGGTAAATCCTATAAGGTATCTAGTATGCATGATGCACAAGAGACATCATTACTCTTTGTAAACATGGTATATTATCCAAAATAATCAATGCTATCGTGCATGATACACTAATAGGTAAACACCTCCATGACCTAGTGGACACCAATCATCACAAAATTTTAGTTAGTGTTGTAACGTCAATCCTATCATATGAAACTGGGATGAACCACTTCTATAACATCTAGAGTACTAGTCATAATCCACCAACATCGGAACCTATGGATTCTATTTTTCTCAAACATGTTTCATAGTCACATAATATATCGCTTTCACGTATCGCAAACAAACCAAGACACTGCCCAAAAAATACACCAATTGCATACACATAGACCATTTTAAAAAAGACACACACACAAAACCCATTTCATACCAAAGTTGGAATTTCCTGCATTACATGATAAATCATTTAAATTCTTTGAAGAACATTTTAAAATTGAACAACAAGGGATTACACATTAACAATTCACAATTTCACATTTAAAGTCCCTTTTAGAAACATAATGCACATGTAATACTATAAAATACCACTTCTACACCTCACATATAATTTATTAAATCCAGTAAAAAATTTATAAAACACATAAAATTAGTAAGAAAAGGATTACACAATAAATAAACACCCAATTTTGTATTTGAATGTCACTTTAAAACCAAAAGAATAGAATAATCATATCAAAAAATGATTTCTATTGTTCAAAAAAAGTAAAATTCAATTTTAGTAGTACACAAAATGGAAAACACATAAAGAGTGACTAATTTTTGTTTGAAAAACTATATTTAGTTATGCATACACATCAAGGACCCTGAAAACGCATTATGCACTGACCTATCGACCCCGAACACCTTTCTAACCATGTTTCACATCCCAAACACATCTCACATAAACAATTTTTTAGTATATAAAATGTATCAAATGAAAAATAATCCATTATAAAAACAATTTCACAACTCAACCCTTCTATAAACTCATTCTCACTGAATAAAAAATTATAAAACACATCTAGAAATTACAACAACAGGGAAAAAATGAAAAAACATGACAATTTATAAAAGAATTTACATTTTTTATCAGGCACACTTGTCACAATATTTTTAAAACATAGTTCACATCATGAAACTAAATCATTGGACATATTAAATTTTACTAAACAAACAAGTTAAATCCTCTAAAATATCAAAAGAATTATACCAACTAATGGTGTGTAGCAACTTTGAAAAATTAGTGGATAAAGACCCCTGTGTGTCACACTTAGCTCAAAAAACATGCGGAAGTCCTAAAATCAAAATATCAAACCCTTTGCATCAAAATACAACAGACCACAACCTAAAAAACTAATAAGAAAAGCCCCAAAAGGTAGAAAAAACTAATCAAATTTAAACACACCGGTAGCAAGGATATTGTGGGGTTGTTCGAGAAAGACGAGGGGTTCCTGAAGTGAGTTGTGACAGATAAATCGAACAAAGTTCTTTCTGAAGGTAATAGAGCATGTACAAGGGGTTGTGTGTAGACAAGGTCGAGTAGGGGGGTGAGGGTGGTTTGGAGGCTAGCCAAGGATGGTTCGATGGGAAATAGGTGATCGGGCTGGGAGTGAGATTAGGTCACAATGTATAATGATTGGATAGGAGGGGGTGAAACGACTGAATTATGAGGGGAGCAGGGGAGGCTGGTAGAGGCAGTCACTGGATGAGAGTGTGGGAAGATGATGAGAGGACTTGAGAGGGTGGTTGAGGGGGTTCGCCGACATGCCATAGAGGGAGGAGGGCATTGTGTGAGGTGGCATGCTGGAAGAAGTAAAGTGGCACGACCTAGGTAAGAGGGGTAGGGTGCGAGGGATGGACAGGAAAGAGGGTGGTGCAAGGGTTCATGGGGGAAGCTGGCTAGCAGGGGGTCGGGATTAGAGGGGTGTTATGGGAGATAGCGTGGGGATAAAGATAGAGGTATGGAAAAAAATTAAAGAGAGAAAAATAATGAAAAGAACTATAAAAAGAAATGGAAAAAATAGAAATAAATAGTTTAGGCCACTCAATATATATATATATAGTAATAATAATGACTAGTTAATAATTTTATAATTATCACTATAATTTGATAATATCCACCAATTAAAATATTAAATAAATTTAAAATAACAATAATAATAATTGTAATAATAATAATAATAACAATGACAATTTTTCTTATAATTAAAAATAATTCCTTAAATTTCATCTATTAATTTAATGTTTCAGGCGACCATAGAGTTACCCCACCCATCCCATAAAACATTTAATTGGATGATGATAATAATAATGATAATAACATAATGAAATTATCATCCATAACACCACTTTTAATTTCATTCCTTTATTGAAGAATTATATTAATTAATTAATTAATTTTTCGTCCACTGGGTAGGTCGTATGATGAAACGGGTAAGGTAGCACAAAGACCTTGGCGATGTCATGTGGCTTTAACGGTAGTACGCTGGATGTAGTGAAGGCCAAAATGTGCATTTTTAAATAAGAACTCAGAAATTTTAAGTCTGGCCTCGACCCGAACTACCCGATGCCCAATTAAATTAAAAAAATAAATAATTCAATGATGGAGGGTGTGAAATAATATTTCAACACTCACAATTGTTCATATCCAATACCTAGTGAGAGAACCTGTTTATATATTGACATTTACAAGTCAATATTCTTGGTTATCTAAAATAATTCACTAATATCTATTCTAAAAACACTTGATTCACATAAATTCCATCCTCATCCAAAACCCAATTTTTTTTGATCCACCATTACAATTTATCCCACATATATAATTAATTAATGAGTTTATAAAAAATTTCCGTGATGATATACAATTTTCACAATGAAAACTCTATGGTTTGTCCCACAAGCCGATGACCCTTCTGTTGTAATGGTTATATGATTTCAAATGATATGAAAATATCCACCATAATAGAATCATTATAATCACTTCACTATAGAATCCTCCAAACTGCCACATTTTGTGCTTCAATTATGACCAACCTCTATGTCAAAATGTTTCCATTTCACTGTCAACTGAGAAATGATTTTAAAAACATCTATAACCCATTTTTTGTTTTAGACAATAAAACCACTAAAATTTTTAAAGGCCAACCTCATTTCTTCCACTAATATTTAGCAACTCTCATCACTAAAATCGATTGATATCACTCCACATGTGGAATTATTCTTAAAGATAACTGAACTTGTTATTTCATCCAAATCTATGTGTCCCAATGTTCAAGAGAATCTCATCAAAATATCCATCAATCCTGAGTCTACATGTAGATGTTACATATTTTAAACACCATGGATATAAAAATAATTATTTATTGATTATCAAATGTAATTAAAAAATTATAGGTGTGTGATTTTTTATTAATAATTCTCTTCAACCTTAATCGTGATTCCAAGAGTCTTACATCACTAAAAATAAGCTATAGTTCCTCACCCATGACCATTCTCCATGAAAATTTCATTATAATAAATATAGAATAACCCTTGGAATGTGAAGAAAAATTATAAATTTAATGTTATCCATGGTGTATCACATGAAAACCATCCACATAAAATCATACCAAAATTTTTAGAGTGCATCCAAGCTCTAAAAGTACAACCAATTGTGTATCCATTCTCTATAGGTTTAGACACTAAACTGATCCTGCCCTCAATTTCCAATCACAACATCATGTACTACTACTCAATTTGAATTCAAATTCAATGTACTCTAAATCATCACCATACCTATGTTATGTACTATAGAGCACCTCATGTGACCCAATCACATATCGAATATATTACCAAAGCTTCCTTCCTCTATTGAAATTACAAACTCAAGATAGAACCTCACACAGGTTCTTCCCTGCACACATACCTCACATATAAATATCACCTGGCACACTGATGTCCTCATATGTATCCACAAAAAATATTATGTGAAATACCACCAAACATAGATTTCAAATCTATGATGTGACTAGGTCTTTAAACAAGACTAAAAGTTAGGTGTATCACAAGTTATAGCCCATGGGGAATGAACAACACAATCTTCTCAAAGATCAAATGAAAAATCACATACCATATACCAACATTTGATTATCATGTAAAATATACTTTAATCACATGAAAACAAACATCACCCAATATGAAATTATTCTCACTTGGAATACACTATATGATTGTTCCCTCAAGAATCACAGACCTAATAATCAACATTTCATTAGACATCAGCATCATCCTAGATGATCCATATAATAGGATATTGATTACATTGGATCTGTTATGTTTAATGGAATTCAAATATATATATGTAAACACCATATATGTTTTTAATAACCTATTAAATAACCAAAACAAAATAAAAATCAACCACATGGGGTTCCTCGTTAAGGTATCATGTATTATTTCTAAATTAGAAGGGACATTACACATCCACAACTAGAGGGAACACACTAACATCATCCATAAAGAGTATCTTACCATTGACCTATATTAACTAATATGAGAATAAAATATATATATATACATTTCAACCCAACAGAGTATAATTTAAATATGTAGTTATAAAGGAAAATTTCTTATGAACTATTTTGCAGACATGATTTTTTTTAATATTAATCATTAATAAATAATGAACTAGCATTGTGCAATACTATATAAAAATTAAATGTGCCTAATCATGAGGCATGAGATACCTCTTTCATCTATAGGACTAGTTCCAACTCCCTAACTGACCTTCTTCTAATGGTCCAAGAGCCCAAAATACAATAAATCCTAAATCATAAATCACAATCTTTATGTGTGTCGCGTAAGGTGGAAATAATAAAAAACTCAATTTATCAAGACACAATTCTAAATCCTATACCAATAGTAACTTGGAATTACACCGATAACGATATAATTGATTAACCATTATTGTTTCCATGATAATAACATACATATTCCTCTAACTCTTCTCTACCAAATCTAGAAAATGTTTAATAAAAATTAATATAATGAATTGTTACCAATTTATATTATAACATAACTTCTCAATATAACAAGTAACTAGACGAATGGCACTACATGACCCTAGGAGCACATCCCAAAATTCTATATGATTCCATTTTGAAGTAGGGTTTAAAAAGATACCCTGTTGAGGTTTTTCCCAAAATATCAGAGAGAAATACATTAATTGAAATAACTAAACTACATAAACCAATTTAAATAAATAGAGTTTCAATAAGAAACTAATATATTTATTATGGAAGCTTACAGTCCTACATCATGACTGGTCACTTTCTCGAATTATCACATATACTAAATGGATTATAATATCAACGTAAATATATTGAAGAATCTAATCAATTATTTATACCCACATCATTCAAATATCGTGATCTCCCTCAACTTTCACTACATGATTATGCTAATGCCTATCAAAATCCTTTTCCAACATGTTCCTACAACCATGTGAGATTCAACTTCGGTACCCATGTGAAGTGGTGAAATAGTTAGGTTGTGAGTACAAAACATAGTAAGTCACCACGAATATGCATAATTGAAAATGAAGTGATATATTCATTTGAAATGCTCATAAATAATAAATAAATTTCTAAATAATAATAAATAATACTAAAAACAATACATTCTTCAACACAATAATAAACTGAATCTAATAACATTGTTATTTATTATCAACCCATATATAATATACCATATTGTTTTTGATATATAGAATTGTAACCCCGACTAACCATATCTACTTCAGATATTTCCAATGTGTCTCTGAGCAGGTTTTGATGATGGTGTCTCATTATATAATAGACCCAGGTCTCCTTGGTATACAGATATGTATAAAAAACCTCCCCTATGGGACATTCCTTAGCCCGGACATAAGCCCATAAGTTTCATAGACCAGCTGAAGTCCCCTTGAATGTTCAATCCTAGTAAACTTAATCCACCCCAAGCTCCAAATCTATGGATATCCCACTAAAAGTATCATAAAACTCCCATATAAGAGTTAAATCATCCATTATCAATGTAGACCTCCCTTTCACATATTCTCTCATCTAGGTAAACCATACCACTAAAAATTAATTTTCCATACGTAGACAAAAGAATTCCACAACATGTGTTTTCCCATAGAGTAAAAATGGCAACCCAAATGCTGTATACCATGTCAAAGTAACATAAGAATCAACCCTAATAGAATTTCTGAAATCCAATAACATTAATTTTGTAGGAATGGGTATTTTCTTGACCACTTATACCGAATAAAGGGAAATTATGGGGTTCTATAAAACTGAATCCCATTAGTATCTTCCATACCCATGAAAAAAACCCACTATATGGTGAATACATCACTGGAGAACTCTCTAGCTTCCTCCTAAACAATTTATATTTCCAAAATACTTTCCTACAATTTGGGGGACTAGATATTCCACCTTGTTATCATCAAAAACACATGCATAGGGTGACCATTGTATACATCCTAGGAAAAAATGATAGATATGGATCAAACACCACCTTGAACCCCTTCGTCTCTCATGTTCAAAAAATAACCTAATACATGGTCATAGTATTACCCACTAGGGCCAATTAATAAAAAATAACAACTTTCCTCCCTAAAAGAGGTCAAAGGTAACTTACACTGCGTCCTCTTAAGTAAAATTATAGAAATCTATTCGGTTTAACCACTCTTAATTGAACTAAACAACATAGGTTAATTAATGGTCCAGACCATGGCCATATATGGATAACTCAAAATTATAATGTCAATGGACCAATCCATGGTCACTCGTGTTTGACCACTCATATAATCCATGGTCATAGTACGACCCAATAGGGCCAGCGGATAAAAACTCACCACTTCCCTCTCCATGGTCGGTCTAAGGTAACCTACACCAGGTCAACCAGACTAAAATCATAGAAAATTATTTTGTTTCACCACTCTCATGTGAACTAAACATTAATGGACAATTAATGTTCAAGACCTTATAGATTTATGGCAAAGGAAGAGGGATAGAGTGAATGGCCCAACATGGCCTTTTCACTTTTTCTTATTCAGGCATAATAATTAAATTAAAAAACAAATATTTATTAAAAAAATTAAATGAAATTGACCAAAATCATAGTTTTTGGGAAAAATACCCCATGAACCTAAAAACATTAATGAACTCTATATGTATAGAATATGATCTACCAACATTTTAAGATACATTCCCTTTTTTAATAAATGATGGGAGCTACTACGAAGTAAATCCCATGATTCTCCCAAGTCCATTCCAATCCCTTGATGATGTTTGAACCTCTAAATTGAGACAAACTTTTATCACTAATTTATTCATATATTTTAAATAAGTTATAAAAATTTATAAATCATTATTATAATCTTTTTTTCATTCACCGGTGACCATGTCATATCAGTACTATAACAAATATGTTCTTTATTAAAAATTAATTCCATATTTATAAATTAAATTCACACATAATATAATACAAAATATTAAGATATATAATGTCTCTTGGTTTTATGTATAATCTATACCGTCTATAATAAGGGATACAACAACATTATTTAAAACATCCTTAATGTACTTATAAAATTCAATGTCTTTTAAAAATGGATTGTATAACCTAGGGAAAATATAATAAAGGGATGCTCTATAAATCCCAAAAAAGGAATAAAAATGGAATAAGAATATTCAAGTAAGAAATTTTAAATTTCAATGGGGTATAAAATGAGTATGGATAATATTCATCAATAAAGTTACATGATATATAATGTTAATCATAACATGGGAAATGTGGAAACAACTTAAAACACAACATCATAAACATAGTTCAATGCTAATCTACCAAGAATTCAAGGTGTAAAAGTACAAAAAATAATTAACTCCACTCCATGTTCCGAAATAATTTATCATGAGACTAAACATTAATCAATTCTTTTGAGGTTTATATAATTCTGGGTGCTCCCATCACATTAATTTCAAACTCATGATTAGGTGTTCCACTTAGATCATAAAACATGGAATAATTTCTCATAACATTTTATTACATTAAAATTTATTTTGGAATATATACATTTTATTCCCAATTCAAATGGGTATATGTATATAAAGGTGAACACCAATGATAGGAAATTGTTATGATATTCACTATAGAACTATTTTCATATGTAAAAACATGGTGGAATTTTTTCAGCATAATCACATCACATAAAAAATCATACAAATGGGTGGATAAGATATAAAGGGGTCTCTAATAATATTGAAATAAATTGAATATTAAGTGGTATTTGAAATAACATATCTTATCATATTGAATTGAAAAAATAGACATAATGTAAATAAGATATTTGAATGAATGGTTGAATGTAAATGATATCAAACTTGAGTGTGTAACCCCAATTATTTGGGAGGGGCTTAATGAAAGAATGGGGGAACATTGGGAGGATAATATATTGTTTATTTCATAGTATGTTGGTGATCCATGGAGTTTTAATGAAGATAAATCAGATCATTGGTGGGATTATATAGGAATAGAGGGGGATTTGTTTATTAATTTGGTTTTGGTCTCTACATAATAAAAAATATAAAATAAGAAACCATCCAATGGTTTATTCAGATTGGGAGTGGTTAATATTATTTTCTTAAGTCAAGGGCCTGACATAATAAAATAATAACCTTTCTTGTGTTAAGGTGTTTCATACGCTTAAATAAATGTTTTTAAAACCAAAAAAAATATTAATCCTTTTGGAGGCATTATATGGGATTTATAAAATTAATAAAATTATCAAAACAATTTTATTAACTGAAAAAATATTTGTTTTTCCATTGATACCCATTAATGTTTTTATTATATCACTCATGGGTTAATATGATGTCATAATACATAAAGTATATTTATATGGTATTTAATATTTACCCAAAAAATTTTCTATCGTAGATAAATATGAAAAAATCACCCGTGGATAATGTTGATTTTATGAATCACAAAAAAATATAATTTTTTCTAAATAATTATATATATATATATATATATCAGTTTTCACTTTTACAATTTTAATCGATATTTATGGAGAAATGTTTGGGTTTTCAAAATAATAGTTTTTATACCAATATAAATATTAAATTTTAAATAATAAAACTTATATGATCATTTATATTTAATACACATTATTCAATAGTAATGTTTGGTTAAAATATAAATTATTTAAAAAATAAAATATTTCATCAAAATAAATTCATTAATCGATTTTTAATATTACCCAAAAATACTATAATTGTTTTATCATCTTTAAATAAAAAATATTTATATAGTACCTATAATTGGATTAAAATATATTCACTATTATAAATAAAATAATGTAAATTTTCATAATTATATGTTCTTGATACGTATCCCATTAATACACTAATAACACCCTATGTGTTGTGTGTGATAGTGAGCCTTTCTTTGGGTGGTCCAACATACATGATTTTTCCCATGATCTTAATGAGATTGAAATTATCCCATTAATGGTTTCTCTCATGAATATGTTGATGGATATTATCTTAGGCTTGGTCAAGATAAAACCCCTTTTATGATATCTTCCATTGAAGCTCTGATAAATAGGCTTAATAAGGTATGATCCTAATGGTTATAGCCATCAAATAATTTCTCTATATCCATTAGATTTGATAAAACACTATATTTATAATAATCATGTGATCATTATTCAATGGATATAATATCAATGATAATTATTCATAATATTATTTTAATAAAATTTTGATATAATACAACAAAATAAGTTCATGTGTTTTCAATAAAAATATTATATAATAATACATTTATATAAATTAAACTGGAAATATAATTTATAGATTTTTGGTTCATTGTAATATTACCACATTAAGAATGTTTTCCCATAATATTAAAATTTTACACAGTAAAACAAATAGGGGTAACTTCCCTTCATCACGTACTATAGTTCCCACATAGTTTCTTAAATATTGTGGTAACTCTAAAGCACTTTAAAGAGGTTAACTGTTTTATTTTGTAGAATAATTTATCTATGATATAAGATTATCACTAGCTACTCCTAATTGGAGTGATCATTCTCCAATAGTACCACCACAAAATTTAGTACATGTGGGAGATCTGTATTGTACTTTTTCAAGACGGATACATGGAATACATCATGTAATTTATATTGGTTAGGAGGGAGTTATAGTCAGTAGGTCACCACTCTAATGTGACCAAGGGAATTAAAGGGGACAATGTATCCTGGACTAAGAATTACATTATTACCAAATACCATCATTTTCCCATGGATATATGTAGAGGAATACCATGTATCTAATATAAACCTCAATGTATCATTGATTATTTTCAGCATTTGTCTTCCATCAAATCTGAGAATCTTATATGTGTTGCGGAATGATATTAACCCTTTCTACCTTTTCCATAACCATTTCAAGACCCAACAGTTTTTGTTCCCAAACATCATCCGAACATGTTTTCAACTGTACCTATTCTCATAAAGGTATTCATAGGGGGACAGTCATATTCTTGAGCAGAAACTATTTTTGTATGTGAACTTGACCACTGGAAGATGTTGGTTCCATATACTTTTGAATTCCATAGAATATTATAGCAATATGTCTTGCAGTTTCAAAATATTCTTATCATATTGGCCATCATTTTGAGGATGATAGGCCGTATTAATGTTCATATCAGTTTTTAAATCACGTTAAATAATTTTCCAGTAAGTAGAGGTGAATCCCATATTTGTATTGGATACAATCAATAATGGTACTCTATACAACCTTACCGCCTCTCGGGTTTATATCTGTGAAAATAGATTATGCGATAAATCCTTCAAATAACATTGAAGTGTGAATTTTTTATAAGATTATACAGTTAAACCAAGATAACATTGGATCTCATTCATGTCTTTAGATATTTGGAGAAAACTTCCAAGGTGATTTTTTCATATTTTCATGTAGGTATGGGTAATGGTTGCATCGTCCCCTTAGAATTCTTCCTTTTAGACATCATCTAAAGACATACCATTCATATTAATGTATATTCTCTAATCCCCATCATTATATTTTCCCAAAAATATTGTTCTGTTATATCTTAATACATTTATTTTCCTCATTTATTTACATATAAGGTATGGTTTTGTGCATCATCCCATATATACTTCTTAATTCATAATTTTATGGTACACATGTTCTTGACCAAAGTTATACAACACATTATTAATTATTATTTAACTCCAAGGATTCCATTTTTCTAATCATGTACACATTCTATTGAATTCCCACGTCATCCTTTTGAGCATTATTTAACCTCTCCATAAGAAATGGTCAAGGGATAATTTTTTAAAGGACTGATGATGTCCCTACCTGTATGTTCCCCAAATATATCCTTCCAAAATCATAGAAGATTGAATCCCTCTCAATTCTCATCAATAAAAGAATTTTACGGTCATTTATATTTATATAATCATCCACTATATTCTATTTTTACAGATGTTATTTCATTGATCATTCATAGTACATGATCATCTATAACAATTTTTTGGATCATATTTATCTCTTTCTATGTGAATATATACTTGAATCACTTTTATCCATATATATTTCACTAATCTCCCCATAGAGATAATGTTACCATATTTTCAAATATAATATAACTATAGTCGATTCCATAACATGATTTGGGTAGTTCATTTCATGAATATTGATCTTCCTTGAAGAATAGGCTATGAATTTTTCATTATTAATTAACACATAGACCATTTCCTTCACGGAATCATCGCTAAACACCACAAAACACTCTCCAATTATTGGTATTTTGATAACAGTTATATTTTTAAGACTCTTATACAACTCTTTCATGTTTTCATCACACTGATCATTAAATGAAAACATCACTACATTCAATGTATCTTGGTTATAGGGTTTGAAAATTGTGAGAAATTTATCAAAAATTGATGATAGTATGAAGCTAATCTAAAAACACTACAGATATCTATCACATGTTATGGATTAAACACTACTTCAATTTATTTAGTTTTTATGTAGTCTAATTATAATCCATTTCATGTGATTATATTAACCAAGAATGATATTTACTTGAACCATAAGTCACATTTGTTTTAAATTTCCTAAAGAATCTCCTTTCACAGTGCCTTCAAGATAGTGCTCATATACTCCTCATTCACTACCTTGGATTCAATGTATATTATACTATCATCTTTAAAAAATAGAAAAAAATCAATGTAATATATAAACACTCTTTTTGTCAATTCCCTGAAAATTTATAAATAATTAGACGGTCCGAATGATATCTCTGTGAACTCATATTGATCATACCTTGAATGAAAGGAAGACATGTGGATATCATCCATATTCACACCAATGTGGTAATATCCTGACAATAGATCCACCATATAGAAGTATTATGCTCCATACAGCTGATAAAACATGTCAACAATCAAAGGATGGTGATGTTTGTTCATTATCATGATCTTTTTGAGTTCTTTATAATCAATGTAATGGTGTAGAGACCCATCCCATTTCTTGAGGAAGTGGACCGGTGCACCCCAGGGTAAATCACATAGGTTTATAAACCTATATCCAGAATCAACTTTAGTTTTTTTTTTCAACTCCCCATTTTACTAAGCCAAAATTATATATAGTGTCTTGGATGATAAAAATTACCCTTGCATAGGATCGATTGAGAATTCAACCTCTCGACTAGGAGGAAGGCAAAAAAATCCCTTAGGAAACACATCATCATTTTCCCTCACAATAATAATTACATTATGGCTCGTTATTTCTTTAGAATAAATAATTTGAGATATATACGCTTTCATATAGGGAAATAATATCAATGCTTATGATTTTGGTGCTAAAGAAGATTCATCCTCCTCCTTAAACATGTACATTATCAGGGGTCGATTCAAAATCTGGATATTTATTTATGTCTCTCAAACATTTTTTTATCAATATAGGTATTTCCAATCCATTCCAATAGTTGCATCAACTTCCACATAAGGTAGTATGAAAATGTTCTCTAGGATTTTCTATAAAAAATTGGAATGGGGAGGAGTAATATACTTGGTGGTGTCTGATTAATTAAACTAAACTATCATTCCATGAAGTAATGCATAGAAAAAACATAATAAAATATGTTCACTATCCTTGAATGAATAACTTGTGTACCATTCACCACTTCATTTTTCTGATCCACAACATTAGTTGTGTTGGAAAAATAAAACTGTAGCTACCTTGGAGGTTATTGGTTGTCTCTATAAACCCTTATCATAGATAAATGTATGGGACAATGTCATGGTTCATTATAATTGAACTAATGAACAGTGCATTGAGGGTTTACTAGAGAGTTCATTTAAAAAGTCTCTTTACTAGGTTTCTTCTATTAGTAATTTCTATCTAGGTGTCCTTCCTCCCCACACCTAAACCATTTATTCATCCCCATTAGGCAATTTTTGGGGTACTTTTATTCGTACCATTAATAAGTAGAATGTTGAAATTTGATCACACTAAATGATTTCTCCATTGGACCACCTGAATTAAAAATCAATTTCTTTTATTAGACCTATGATACCATTCAGATTCTCCATTCAATATTTCATCTTTAGTGGAATATCGAAAAATTGAATTATAGCTATAAAAGTCACAGATCACAATAGATTATTGTAGACTATGATATAGACCACCAAATAAGAATTAATCCTTTCATTTGTGGGTAATGAAAAAACTAGAAACATATCATGAAAGTCTTGAAAATATTTTCTTGTACACCCTCAAATATTTTTCATGTTTTTTTTCTTATGGGAAATAAAATCCACTTACATTTTATGTTAGAGAGGGTAAGGGAAATATTTATTGAAATATTTTTTCCAAAATTATTCCAACAAATCGCTTCGATCACTTCCATAGGGTTTGCATTCTTGATCAATGTCAACCTATAATAATCTGCTCTCTCCATATGATAAATTGATAGTGAAACAGAAAATTGGTTAGAAAAATTTGAGGGTGGATATGATATTTTAATTGTGTTTGGTCCATTATTTATTGATTATGGCATAATATAATAAATTTAATGATGTGTTCCTTTTTATCATAAAGCTCTAAATTATTTATTTTTATTTTTTTGGGATATTTAGGTTCTACTACTGACCAAAAATTATATTCCTAAATAGATTTAGATTAGAGAGTATCATTACAATTTATTCAATTCATTTTCCCATTGAGATGGGAATGTCATTGGAGAATTCATCACATTTCTTGTCACATTGATTAGTTACATGATTCTCTATATTTCTATCCATTGGATACAGTAAAGGAAAAATTATGGATGATTATTTTTTTCAATATTTAAATCATAAAATTTAATCCAATAACAATAATGGAATGGAATATAAATTAAATTTATTTCTAAACTTATGAATTTCATTGCTTCAATATTTGTTATGTATGATATATTTCCCAAAATATAAACTAATGGTATTTTTTCTCTTTAATAATAGTTCTTAAAGAGATAATGAATTTCCCAAAAAATATCCCCCATGAGTCTAAAACTAGGTGTGTAGTAAGGTCCATTGTTGTGTACTAAGTCACACAGAGTTAGTCCTAGCACACCTCATTGGAGTTGTTACCCTGAGGTACATCTGTTCCAGAACTACGTCCACTTGTAGTATCTAGACATGGATTTAATTTAATGATAAAATGTAGCGTTCTAGATCTGGGTGTCACTCAACGGGTGCCCCGAACCCGGTTGGTCACATGAACTCAAGAGAATTTCCCCATATTCCATAGGCTTCGAACTAGCAGCGAGGGCCTAGGTCTGATAGTGGGGAAACTATGAAATCATGTGACAAGGTGTAGTGTAGCGGAAAAGATAAATAACATGCAGAAACAGAAGTAGTAGACAGTGTACAACTGAAATGGATAACTAAAATAAAAGAAATCCATCATTCATATATATAATGGTGTAGCATGTCCCTACTTCTATGAAATCATCTAGAACATGATACACTGCAATACAATACAATACAACTCAAGTACATGGTACAACCAACAAAACAAAGAGAGTAAACAAAACCCAGCAGCATCACAATCCAGATATCGGTCCCATGCTCTCCTACTCTTCTGCTAAAATCATGTACCATTATAGGGACCCTTTCCCCTATCGACACATGCAGAAATATAGTCTATTTGGGCTGAAGACATGACCCAAACAGGGTGTGTGAAATAAATCCCAGTAGGCACCCACCAAAGGCTCATGCCCAACTGTCAGTGAAAATGTGAAACAACAGTGTGCAGTAGTAAATGAAATAAACTAAGTGGTAGTCAAAAGTAACTAACCTTACTAGTTACATTTACATTTTAATATTCATTTAACCATGCCAAGCCTATGATTTAACTTGGTAGGTACAACATATGAAAATCACTATGGTGAATATTCATGATAACACTATCCTTAGACAAACAATCCTAACGCTCAGGTAATCAGAATCGAAACCCACAGGGGTCTTCCCACAGGCATAACAGATATTGCCAACAGGCGTACGAAGTGTTTCCCACAGGCACATAATCTACTACTCATGAGCATAAAAAGGTTTCCCACATGCTAAAAAAACACTTACCTCATGCTAAGAAAAAGACTTCCCATAGGCTAAAGGATCCAGGACGATCCTAAAGGATAAAACAACAATTTATATAAACTTTGTCTCAAGAAAAATTAATTCACATTATAATCACAGCATACTCTCGAGTATCCTGGCCAAACAGCAAAACAGAGGAATGCACCCCTAGGGTGGTCCTGGATCCAAGTGTGATCCCAAACATCAGTTTTTTACTTATCAAAAGTTTATCTATGAAATTCTAGATACCTTTCAGCAAAGGCCATAGTCATACGACACCCCACACATGGTCTCATAGTAAAATAATACACAAAAACACATATCAGTTGGAATTTAAACACCAAACCACCTACCTCGATCATCTATGATCGGTATACGTGAACGAAGCCTCTCAAAACAAACGATAATGATGCAGATCTGAGGTGAAAATATTCTCATTCAAACTAAAATAACATTCCCTCAATATATAATTGGTAATAAACACTCTATGAGAAGGAAGAGATTACCCGTGCAGTTCCAATGAGATCGACGGTGTAGGAATCGGGTTCCCGGTGTGCTGTTGGGATATCCTCCAAGCTCAGGCCATCTCTCCCACTCTCCTCTGGTGTTCTAAGCATCCAATGTGAACAGAGGAAGCTACTGCATGTTTTAAGAGAAAAAAACAAACTACATGACATGTACTCTCAATTAAACGGCATGTACTCTCAATTACACAGCGCGTACTTTTCATTTTTTTAACTGTTCCTCTGGCGGCTTCATTCCACAGTGGCACTATTCACTTTTCAACATGCGTACACAGCATGTATTCATGATTACACTGCGTGTACTGTCACTTCGATGTTGGCTACCTCCACTTCCTTACTATACACCTGCCGACTGAATACACGGTGTCTAAATGCCCTATACACGGCATGTAGTTAGTTTTTACACCCATCATTGACAACAGTCCTACACACCCTATGTACCCATCCCACATGACCAAAGTAGATGGCATGTGGAAAAGTACACAGCGTGTAGTCAGAAAAGTTGGGATTTTCCCCGATTTTCCTTATTTTCTCAAAAACACATAAGAAAAAAGGAAATGAAGAATCTCGTACCTCAAGAAGAAGAACCAGGTTCTTAAAAACATCCCCCCATAAATAAATTCATCCCCAAATTGCCCTTCCAATGGTGGCGAAGATAAAGATTAGAACAACTCTTGCCACATATCATGTACGTCGGTCTCCCGCTCCCAGGATTCGTCTTGTACCCAGCCATGCTACCATAGCACCCATACGAGAGGAACTGACCGCCCTCGAAGAAACATCATGCTCCTATCAACGATACGAATCAGATGATCTTCAATGGAAGCATAGATCTGAAACTCAACCTCCTCGGGTTGAAATACGTGAGATGGGTATGAATGATAACGGCGTAGCTAAGATACATGAAAGAAATCATGCATGGCCTAGTACATCTGTGGTAACTGCAACTGATAGGAAACTGTCCCAACACTCTCCAGAATCTCAAATGGACCCACATACCTCGGTGAAAGTTCAGCCTATCGTCTGATCTTCCTGTGTCCCAACCTTGGTGAAACACGCAAGAAATCCTGATCCCTGACCACGAACTCGAAGGGGCATCTATGGCGATCAATATACGATTTCTAATGAGACTGCATGGTATCCATCTACTTCTGTATCAACTGGACCTCTATGAAGTCTCCTGTACGAGACATGGTCCCAGTAAAGATTCCTCACCTTCCTCCTTCCAGCACATGGGTTATCGGCACGACCTACCATATAAAGTCTCATAAGGTGCAATATCTATAGTTTCCTAAAAACTAATATTATATGAAACCATGACCAGGGGTATGTACCTCTACCAGGATCCCCCAAATTCCAGGACGCATGCTCGTAGCATGTCCTCATGAACCTGTATCGTACGCTCTGACTGGGCATCAGTCTGAGGGTGGTATGTTGGGCTCAAAACCACCTGTTTACCCAGTTCCCTCTAAAAACTCTGCCAAAATGAGACATAAAGTGGGAATCCCTATCTGAATTGATAGAACGATGGACCCCATGAAGACACACTAGATCTTGGATATAAAAATTTATATGTTCTTCAATACCGAAGGTCTCATTGATCAGACAAATGTGAGCCACCATTGTGAGTCTGTCCACAACAAGCCACACAACATCATTGCCTCGAGGTGACCTCGACAATCCGTTCACGATGTCCATCGCGACATCATCCCATTTCATCTCCAGAATGGGTAACTATTGTAATAGTTTGGCTGGCCTCTGATGACCTGCCTTCACCTGCTAATAGGTGGAAAATCTCGTAACAAAACCATCTACCACTTTTTTCATACCTAGCCACCAATACTAATGTCTCAAGACACGGTACGTTTTGGTAACTCTGGGATGCACTTCCCAAGAAGAATCATAAAACCACTGCATCATCTCCTTGCGTGTATCCCCTAGAACCCACACTGATCCATGGAAATGCAGTACCTCATCATCGCCTATCGTCCATCCCAGGGGAGGGTCCTCACTTTCCACCGACTCACGTAGAACCAGGCCTTCTGAATCAGATAGATGTATCATCCTCACTCTATCCAGGAGGGTAGAAGTCACAACTAATGATGAAATATTGGTTTTCCCATGACTATCATGCAACTCTAAATGAATCTCATGAAACAAAGCCATAAGCTTCCACTCACCACTGGCCTAATGAACTACCTGTATCTGAGTCTTCCTTCTCAGTGCATCATAAATTGTGTTACCCTTACCTGGTGTATAGGCAAGCTCAAAGATGAAGGACTGATGGTATTCAATCCACCTTCGCTATCTCAAATTCGATTCATGCTGAGTAAAGATATACTTGAGACTTTTGTGGTCAGTGAAAATCACAAAATGTTATCCCATGAGAAAATGTCTCCAATAGCGCAACACATGAACAACTACAGCCAGCTCGAGGTCATGCGTCGAATAATTCCTCTCATGTGGCCTCAACTACTAAGACACGTACGCAAAAACTCGATCACCCTGCATCAAAACTGCTCCGAGCCCAATAACTGATGCATCATACTATACTATATATTTCATCCCATTTTCTAGAAGTATCAGGACAGGTGCTGATGTCAGCCTTCCCATCAACTCATGAAAGGTTGAAGCACAAGCTTCTGACCAAATGAACTTCACACCCTTCTTAGTCAAACCCTTAAACGGAGCTACTAAGCAAGAGAAGTCCTATATAAAGTGCATGTAGTAACCATCTAGCCCCAAAAACTCTGTATCTCAAACACGTTATTAGGCTTCTCCCAGGAAACTACTTCCCTCACTTTCTCTAGGTCTACTGCAACTCCTGCCTCTGAGATGATATGACCCAAGAAGTGTATCTGGTCCACCCAAAAGTTGCACTTTGAGAGATTAGCATATTGTCGATGCTCTCTCAGTGTACTCAAAACGATCTCAAGTTGGGTATCATGGTCGTGTCGAGTGTGACAGTACACCAAGATATCATCCACAAAGACTACCACTTAAGAATCCAGATAGGGATGGAACACACAATTCATCAGGTCCATGAAAAATGTTGGTGTGTTTGTGAGTCCAAACGGCATATCCAAGTAATCGTATAGACCATATCAGCTCCGATAATATATAAGGGGTATATCCAATGGTCTAACGTGTAACTGATGATATCCAGATCTAAATTTAATCTTTGAGAAAACTCGTGGTCCTTGAATTTGATCAAAAAGATCATCAATCCTCAGTAAGGGATATCAGTTCTTAACTTTCAGATGGTTCATCTTTCGATAATCCACAAAATGTATGAGGGTATTGTCCACTTTCATAGAAAACAGGACTGGCGAACCCCAAGAAGAAGTACTAGGTCGGATGAAAACTTTTGTCTGTGTCTCCTCTAACTACCTATTGAGCTCATGAAACTCAGGATTCGCCATACTATAAGGAGGAATGGACACCGATGCTACTCCTGGCACAAGATCAGTAGAGAAATAAACCTCACGCTCTGAAGGAAGACTCGAAAAGTCATCCGAGAAGACATCCCTTAAACGATCCACCACTAGAGGGAAATCCGTCTAACAAGTTCCCTGGACATCCAGATATAATCTCGCAATCTGGGTCATCACACCACCTCTCCCACGATACTCAGGTCCATCTCGGCTCGCCTGGACATACCATTCTCCTTTCTATAGAAATTCGCTGCCCTCTGGTGACGTGAAACAGACCATACAACGATAGCAATCTACAAAGTCTCGAAAAGGTACCAACCAGTCCATCCCAAGAATAACGTCATAGTTCGTCATCTCTATGAAATAGAGGTCCCACAGAAGGTGACACCCACCATCCTCTAGGGGGAACTCCCTGCACTGACACACACCAACAGTTCTAAACCCCAACGGAGTGTCTACCGTCATAACATCAGAATAAGAAGAAACATAGATCCCAAGGCTCTCCAAAATGGGCACAGATATAAATCTATGAGTAGAACCCATATTGAAAAGTAATAAAGATAAAATAGAATCTACTAGATTAGTACCTCTGATAGTAGAAGGTCTGGGATCCTCATCCTACTTGTTCTGTTGCACTGCATATACCTGCCCAGTGTCGTGGCCCTGCGACACAGCCTGGCTACCCTGAGCAGACCCGCCCTGTTGTCTGTGATATCCTGGTGTCTGGCCACCACAGCCACAACCAACATCTCTGCCTGCATGCCCTGACGTATTCCAATTTTCTGACTAGTAAGAAGCTGCTGGTCTTGCACCCGCACAAGTAGTCTACACAGAACCCCTCTCATTAGACACTGGTGGAAACGCCCTACAAAAGCGATGCAGATGACCCATCCTGCCACAAGATCAGTACTCCACTAGGTCACATGTACATTGCAGTCTCCTGTGCCCCTCTCTACCACACTGGTATCAAATGACCTGGCCACCTAAAGAATTATCGTAACTAGCACTGCCACTATGAGAGAAGCTCATCCGCCTCTTCCTCTTTCCAGTAGGAATAGTGCCAGAAACTGGTGCTGAACCGCCCTGGGCTGCACCACAAACTTCCCACAAATTCCTATCAGTAATAAATGCCTGGTTCATAATAGCATATATGGTAGGAAGCCAGAAAACATTCACTAGCGCTTGGATGTCACTCCGAAGACCATCCAAAAAGCGTCTAACACTCAACGCCTCATCACCCACCAGAATGGGTGAAAATTGCTGAAGCTCGATGAAGCGAGCTGAATAATCCATGGCTAACACAGTGTCATACTACAGATTCATGAACTCTCGAGATCGATCTGTCGTTAGCATCTCTGGGATGAAGAAGTCATAGAAGGATGTCTGAAAATCTTCCCACACCAAGTCTCAGTGATACTCATACTAAGAGGTAATGTCCCACCACCTCTTGGTGGAATCATTCATCATATATATAGTGAGCCTAACTCTACTCCCAGGAGGCGTCTCCAAATGCTCGAATATTGTCTGTATCTAATCCATCCAAGAATCCATAGCCTGCGGTCCACCATCCCCTAGAAACGTAGCCAGATGTTGCTGCTGGAAGATACGCGTCAGCTCTTCCATAGATTTGGTGGCCTTCGGGGCTCAATAGAAGGTCTGCATGAACCACATGAAGCCTTCACATAACTGCGCCTTCGTGCTTGTGTCTGGTATAACGTCTAGTGCCACATCTAGCACTGTTGTAGGATCCACTGGTAGCCCATGGCCCACCATCTTAGGAGTAAAATCATTTCCTCTATCGTGGAGAGAAACCAGAGGTCATCTCAGCGGCATGACTCTACAAGGTCAACACATACGACTTAAATCAAGATTATCAAAGACTGAAAAATAACAGACCACGGAAGGAACAGGAGAAAGAAATCATTCAAGATTTAGAAAACTTGACTACACGATGTGTATAAATACTACACGATGTGTTCCCACAATCCATCCACATGGGCGTGTAATATAGCTTAAACTGGTCATGTAACACCACAAACACACGACATGTCTCTTAACTACACAACATGCACTTGAATCCCCATTCACTTTCCGAGTCCTTCTACACGACTAAGACACAAGGATCTCCTAAAACCGGACTACACAGTGTGTCCCACATGTACACAGCATGTACTCGACAAGATTTCACCAGCCCGTGTTTTTCGTGACACAGCATGTTTACCCATGTCACACTACACAACGTGTTTCAAAAAGACATGATATGTCCAAAGAAGCCCATGACGGACCCTTGTTGTTTGCTACACGACCGACTACATGGCTGGCACTACACGACCTGTTCCAAGAAGACACGACATGTACTAAGAAAGATAACATCGACCCATGTTGTTAGTGACATGGCTGGGTACCAGGGTCAAACTACACGACATGTTCAAGGTCGACAGGGCGTGTATGTGTTAAGGTTCCATTGTCTGTGTTGTTAGTTACACGGGTGGATACCAGGTCAACACGAAACGACGTGTGCAACCGGTACACGACGTGTCTCCCCAATCCATTCCGTACCCAGTTTCCCAGCCCACATGGTCTATGACATAGGAAGAGACTATATGGAGTATACATAGGGTACACCGTGTGTAATTAAATTTTTTTCCTTTCTTCCCAAACAGAAGAACACACGACATGTGTCCATGGAACTACACGGCGTGTATTCTGGGTTTCCTGGATATTAAGCCTCAGAAACTACCCCGGAACCCAGGAAAACATTGAAACAAACATCTATGTGCCAAATTTCGATCTGTGAGGGCCCATAATCCCCGCGAATCAATGTTTGGCATCTTACACATGTTATAACAAAATAAACACGTTGATGATCCATCAAATTCCAGTCATTGAGGGACCATACTCCCCAAAAACCAATGTTTGGAGTTCATGATATCAAAACATCACACAATAATACCCTATCAAATAGTAGGTATTTATCAAAGAAACTATCACAAAAGCAAGATTTTCTAGCACAACAAATATCACAACAACATTCAATTTCTAATGCACCTACATGGAAATGAAAGAATGCATGACATGTGATTTCTAGCATATACCTAAACTTTGCATGAGATGGAATACCCTCATCTCATCGGGTTGCAAATAAATAGAAACCATGTATAACATATAAACAGCACACCAGTAGTGCGTCACCCAATTGTGAAAATCAAATCAACTGTAAAATTTAAAAACTAGTAATAATTGCAATAACCGTGGTAGACCGGTATTTCCATGTACATGGGTTAGCTACTCTCAGGCACAAATTATTACCAAATATCATTTATGTCCTATCCCTGACTATAGGCTCCAAACAATAAGTTAATGAAATGAACCCCCTCTGATACCACTTTGTAACGTTCTGGATCCAGGTGCCACTCAACGGGTGCCCCGAACCCGGTTGGTCACATGACCTCAATCGCATTTCCCCAAATGCCAGAGGCTACTGACTAGTAGTGAGGGCCCAGGTCTGATAGTGGGGAAACTATCCCCTGATATTTCAATGTGTAGTGCAGCAGAAGAAATTAATAACATGCAACAGCAGATATTGTAGATAGTATACAACTGAAATGGGCAATAGAAGTAAAAGACAACCATCATTCATATATATAAAGATGTAGCATTCCACTACTTCTACGAAAGCATCTATAATAGGATACACTATAATACAATACAATACAACTCATGTACAAGGTACAACCAACAAAACAAATCAGAGTAAACTAAACGTAGCAGCATCGCAATCCAGAGCAGGGTCCAATGCTCTCATACATCATTGCTAGAATCATGTTCTTGTATAAGGAACCTTTACCCTATCGACACCTTCAGCATTATAGTCTGTTTGGCACAATGATTTGACCCAAATAGGGTGTGCGAAATAAATCCCAGTAGGCACCCCCCAAAGGCCCGTGCCCAACTGTCAGTGAAAATGTGAAACAACAGTGTGCATTAGTAAATGACATAAAGTAAGAAGTACTCAAAATTAACTAACTTTACTAGTTACATTGTAATTTTAATATTCATTTAACCATGCCAAGCCTGTGGATTTACTTGGAAGGTACAACATATGAAAATTACCCTGTTGAATATTCATGATAACACTATCCTCAGATGTACATTCCTTACCCTCAGGTAATCAGAATCGAACCCCAAAGGGGTTTTCCCACATGCATAACGAATATAACCTACAGGTATATAGAGTGTCACCCACATGCACAGAATATACTGCCCATAGGCACAGAATGGTTTCCCACAGGCTAAATGAAACACTGCCCTCATGCTAAGAAAAACACTGCCCACGGGCTAAAGGAACCGGGTCGAGCCTAAAGAATAAACCAATAATTTATATAAACTTTCTCTCAAGAAAAATAAATTCTCATTATAATCACAACGTACCCTCAGGTATGCTGGACAAATGGATAAATAGAGGAACACACCCCCGGGGTAGTCCTGTATCCACGAAGTGATCCCAAACAGTAGTTTTTTACTTATCAAAAGTTTTTCTATGCAATTCTAGATAACATTAATCAAATGCCACAACCATACGACACCCCAAACAAGGGCTCTTAGCACAACGGAACACAAAAAAAACATAGCAAATGGAATTTAAACACCATTCCACCTACCTAGACTATCTTTGATCGGTATATATGAATGACCCCACCCAAAAAAACTAGAACAACTCAGATCTGAGGTGAACATAATCTAGTTCAAACCAAATTAACTTTCCCTCAGGAAGGAATTGGTAAGAAAAGATCTCGGAGAAGCAACAACTTACCTATGCGCTTCCAAGGAGATCGAAGACGTATGAATCTGGTTCTCGGTGTGCGGTCAAGAGATCATCCATGCTCCGTCCATATCTACCTCTCTCCTCCTACATTCTAAGCTTCCTCTTTGAACAAAGGAAGCTACTGCCTGTTTTAAGCGAAAAAAATAAACTACACAGTGTGTAATTTGTATTTTTCTAATTGTCCCCATGGTGGCTTCTTTCCACCGCAGCACAGTTCACTTTTCAACATGAGTACATGGCGTGTATTCCCAATTGCACGGTGTGTACTGTCGCTCTGCTGGCGGCTGCTTCCACCACCTTACTATTCACCTACCGACTGAATAAACGACTTGTAAATACCCTAAACACATCATGTAGTAAATTTTTACACCCTTCATTGTCAACATGCATACACACCCTGTGTACCCATCCCACACGACCAATGTACACGGCGTGTGGAAAAGTACATGACATATAGTCAGAAAATTTTGGATTTTCACCATTTTCCTTATTTTTTAAAAAACACTTAAGCAAAAAGGAAAAGAAGAAACTCTTACCAAAAGAAGAAGAACTTGGTTCTTACATATAACATCTACCCTATATTTAACAAAATTTTAATATGTTTTAGTTTTTTACATGGTCTTCTTCATAATACTTTCTATAGATTTTTTATAATCCTAATCCCATAAAAACTAATCTTTTCATCTGATACGAAATATTACAAATCTGTTTATTATTTCACATTAGTAAATGATTAATTATGTAATTGTATACATAATACAACCCAAATAGTTATGAAGTCTATTTTTATTGGGATTAAGGCATATAAAATAATATCTTGAACATGGGATAAAACAATATTATTGAATACACCATTAATGTGATTCTAATATTCTATGGATTTTAAAGCTGCATGAGATAACATGGGGAAACTATAAGAATGGGGAGAGATATAAATCCCATTAGTGGAAAATAAGGAATAAGTAGATACAAGTTACACAATATGCATTTCAATGGGTCGTACAAATTTTAGGACTCATAAAACTGAACAATTATACAAGATATACCGTTACAATCATAACATGGAAATGTGGAAAAAACATAAACCAAAACATCATAAACATATTTCAAGGGTAGATTAACCATACAACATGTTGTAAATGTCCCATAAAAATTAATGTTCACTTCATATCCCTACAGAAATTCTCATGTGGCTAAACATTACCCAATACAGTGGAGGGAAATATAATTTTAAGTGCACCCATCACATTCATTTCATTATCAAGATTAAGTGTGCCACATAGGTCATCAAACATGGAAAAATTTGTCATTTAATTTTATTCCATGATCTCGGAGTCTGTAATTAATACATGGATTTCCATAGTCAATGAGGTATATGAATATAATGTTGATCACCCTTGATAGGAAATGGTTATAGTATTCACTACATAATTTATTTGGTGTCTAAAATATCAGAGGAATCTCTAATGCATAAATATGTCACATAAGAATTGATTGATATGAGAGAAATGGAAAATTTATAATTTTATAATTAATTAGTCAATACGGGGGATATGGAACAAAATATTTCATTATATGGAAATGAAGATAAAATATATAAGGAAAATAATCTATTTGAATAAAGAGCATACGTTAAATAATCATTTACTAGATTATGAATGTCAAAATGATTACTAGGTGCTTCTTAAGAGCTTGGGGAACCTCGTAACACCTCTAGGGACTGTATTACAGAGCATAGAAAAGATGGAATGAGTTTGAGTGAAGATAAATTTTCATTTGTGTTGGTTTATATATGAAAATATGGGGTTTTTCTTATTATTTAGGTTTTGGACTGTACATAATAAAATAAAAAAAGCAAAATCCATCCCATGGTTTTTATAAATGGTATCTAAAAAATGGTAGTGGTTATAATTATTTTATATTTCCATGCTCCGAACATAACAAAATGATATATTTTCTTATGTTTAGGTGACTAATTCAATAAAGAAATGATATTGGACCCTTAAAATATATTAATGGTTTTAGAGGATTCGTAAAAACTTTATAAAATTAATCAAATAAACATATGATCACATTTTCTAATGTTAATCATATATTTTTGTGTGGATACCCTTTAACTTATTTTTATTAAGTAACTTTTGGGTAATTATTATGTAATAATATACCAAGTTACCAAAAAAATATGCTTTCTCAAAAAATTATGGTGAATTCACCATTTGAGATTTTCGATGCTTTAATTCCAAAAATATTATTAATTTATTAAAAATAGTGATATAAATATATGTGTGTTCACCTTAAAAATAGTAATCATAATTTTTTTAGAAAAGATGACTTTTTGGAAAAAAATATTTTTTAATCCCATATGAAAATTACATTTGACTTTATAAAACTTATCTGGTCATTTATATTTAAAAATAATTATTTAATAAGAATATTTTATTAAAATATTATTTATTTAAATTATCAATTAATTAATCAAAATATATTCCATAATTTAATTTGAATATTACCCAAAAAATATATAATATTTATTATATTGAAATAAAAAATATATAAAATGCTAAAATAATTGGATGAAAATTTATTCATTATTCTATAAAAAATAATGTACATAATCATAATTCTAGGGTCTTGATTCCCATCCCATTAATACACCAAAAAATTTCTAGGATTAAGGTGTACGATAGTGAGACTTTGATGGGGTTATTCAGCATACATGGTATGCGTCATGCCCTCAATGAACATGAACATATCCCATAAATGATTTCTATCATTATTAAGTTGTTGGTTTGAACATTGGGACAGGTCAATGGAAAATCCTAATTGTTCTGTCTCCGTTAGCAGCTCTAATAAATTGGTTTAATAGGTTATGATCCTAATGGTTAAGCCTATCGTTTAATTTCGCAATGTCAATTGGTTTTTTTAAACCCAAATCATTATACTAACCATGTGATCACTGTTCATTGTAAATATTATAAACAATAATGATACTTGATGGTATTTTAAATCCAAATGGATATAATTAATCCTTATAAGTGAATATTTTTTCTATAACAATGTTACATTATATGAAATTTAATTAAATCAAAAGCGGAAATTTTATTTATAACATTTCAATATGTTACAAATACCTTGGAAACCTTCAAGGAAGGAAAATATGGGAATGTCATCCTCATCCCATGAATCATATTCTAAAGGACCCCATAACATCCTGATAGGGGAGGGTTGAATAAGGGTGTCAACATTGTCCTTTTAACGTGGTGGATCTATATACCACATTGGTAGGAACTTGTTAAATTTGTCAAACAAATGAAATCAGTGACATGAAATAGAACTATTAATAGGTTTACCACAAAGGGCTACGTACAAGGAGGATACAACAATAGTGTGTCGGTTGTACCTAAATCCACAAATAATTACTTGTTTTTGGAATACATGATTTGTTCACAGTCAATCGGTTCCAGGCACGATGCCTTTACAAAGGATCATGGACAGCTCATTTAATCCCATAGATCACTCCCCTCAACTCCCCCTAGCATACTACCTTGAGAGAAGTCAAATTCATTTTATCGACATGATTGTCTCTTCAATAGATTTTCATTGAAGTCTTCTTCTATATTTAGCATGGTACACTACGTGCATCGATATCATGAATTTATGAACTTGAAACCACTGATATCACAAATTAGATAATCACAGACATTTCAAAAGAATAACACCACACTTCCATGGAGTACCTCAACTTGCATGAAATATTTAGGAAATGTCGTGAAAGATGGATTTTGTGTAACCCCTACTTTATAGCAACCCTTATATTTTGCATAACTACAAAAAAGAGTTCACATAGCCTTTTACGAATGAAGGAACACCTTTCATGAAATATTAAATTTTTTCTTATCATATGCACGCAAATCGTTCACATGTAATAGTATCCAGATTTTTGATGGAAAAAACATAAGTCTTCTTTGAGGGTTGCCCTATATTTATAGACCTTTGAAGACTCTGCACGCAAGATCCTGATGCATCCTCATTGGTGTGTGTAAGTTTATTTCTAATAGTGTAAAACCCCTTTTAAAGTCTCATTTGGCACGTAAGATTATTTTGCGCAACACAATCCTTCATGAACTTCCTTGTTTTTCATGCAGTTTTTTCATTTACCATATTTTTATGCACTGATCCCATATTTTGATGCATTGTTGTCCACTTGACCTGTATTATCCCATTCTTGGAAAACATTCTAAACATTCAATAAGTATTGACCACAAACACAAAAAAAAACTCCATTTCTTTTATTGAATGGTCATGGTTCCCACATATTCATCACAAAATATCAATTATTGTTTCAAATTAATTCATATTTAATATGAAACAATATAAAAACCATCACTATGACATACCACTTTAAAAGATTATTCTATTCCATGAAGATGTCATATCAGATATCCACATCCAAAACATCGTATAATATACATCTATATTTTCTAACTCCTACTTGATTTATTTGAATCAGATACAAACACCAATGTGGAAAACCTCACAATTAATTAATAATAAAGGATATGGTATGAAATTTCAATGGAGGGTAGTATATACCACGAATCTCCCAAACCACATTAAAGTTCACAACTAAATAAATGATTATTATTATTGATGTGGATCTAGCCTTCCTTTAATGACTCATAAAATTCAATAGAATTTTTTTTTCTAAATTTCATTGTGGTTTTACAAGAATGTAGTTTCTGACAGCACCTGATTCCGAGACCAGGTGTGCGCAGAATTAATTTCCGAAGTTAGGCTCAGGTACGTTTATTGAACGAACGAGCGGGTTTTACTAACTTTTGAACCGATGCTCATAATCGAAATCCGAGGGCACCGATGGAATCGCATATCTAGTGATTTCTTAAGAAGACCCCTTTCAGGAGTTGCATTTTCTAGGGATGGGTTGTTTTTTTAAAGTGAGGGATAATAATATAATTGTTTTACGATTATAATTTCCTTTTCTTGTTAAGTGTATTAAGTGTTGTGTCACAACACTTTTCCTCTCTCTTGTTGTTATAACCTATGTAAGGGAGTTAGGGGTGGGACCCACTTGTTGATAACTACCTTTGAGGGGATTAAGGTGGGGTGGGGCCCACATGATCCCCACTGTTTCTTTTCTTTTTATGTAACACACCTGCACCCCATATTAAACGAAGTCAACTCTTGCGTTTAAACTTTTTAATAAACGCCTCTATTAATTGGGCGTTTTTAAACCCCTCAATTAATTGATCGTTTCTTTTTTTTTTGAATTTCAAGCATTGGTTTGTGTGTATATAAAATAAGACACCACTTATTTTATTTAGTTGGTCTTGTTGCGTTGAGAGGATTTTGGGAGAAAGGATAAGGGGCTTGAAGTTCTTCTTCTTCGACGAAGAATGCGAAGAACGCGAAGAACGCCGACCTCTGATGAAGGTCGACAAGAACGCTGAATCCTCGGAGATCGACTACGCGACGTCATATACCGCAACGCCAACGACGTTACTTCCGTGATGCTTTCTTCCGCGACGATCCATCTCTTCCATGACGATCATCTTCTTCCACAATGGTTAATTCCGCGACGAAATCTCTTTCGACGACAACACTTGAGGTAGGGAATTAATTTGAGACTGATTTTATTCCCTCGATTCGTTCATTCTAAGGAAAACAAATAACATAGATCAACTTATCATCTAGTTGATCCACGAATGTTTTCCTTCCGGGATGGGACTAAATTGTTGCGGGAAGTGGTAGGGGTTTATTGCTTCTTGTTCGTGAAACATCCTTTTTCGTTCCCCGTCTTTTCTTTTCTTTTTTGGGCCGCTTGTTGTCAACTAAACGGGAGAAGGTCGGACCGCATAAACACGGCCGACCCTCATCCCCCTTTATTGTTGTGTTGTTGTGGTTCAGAAGATGGCAGCACGGTGCGACGACATCGCGCTGCAACCTGGAGGGATGCGGCAAGGATGCGCGGCACCATTGAGGCCGAACGAATGTGTGGTGGTAGTCGGGGCCGCGAAGGAGAACCGAAGACTCCACAGTTTGTTCTTTTGACGTTCGGATCGATGGGCATTGACAGAATGGGCCTCAGAGACGATTTGTTGATTCTGTAGTGAAGAACGGGACTCGGGATGAGCTTCGGCGTAGGCAGAATTGAAAATGGACCACCGGAGCAACTCCGGTGGCCCGCAGACACCACCGGCGGCGCCCCGGCGCGCCACCTAGAGAAACCGCCACGGCTTCAGCCGTGGCGTCAAGCGTGTGGATCCTGCGGCCACGCGGGATCAAGGGGGATGCGGCGCACGATGCGTCCGCGGAGCGCCAGCTCGCTGGCCGAGCCAGCGAGCCACCCAGCCGAGCTGGGCCGGCTTGGCCGGACCGGGCTGGGCCGCGCCCTGCCGGGTCGGACCCAGACCCGGTTCGGGCTGACCTAGGGGGGTGGGTCGGGTCGGCCCGGGCCCATACCCCCCTGTTTTCGGACCACTTTCGGTCTTTCACCCATATCTTCAGCTGATGACCTCTGATCGAGGCACCATCAGCAGAAATGCAACCCTTGGATCTAGACGGTCGTTTCAGTATATCACAATCACGGTTTTGGAGTACTTTGGGTTCGGCCGGGTTGGTTCGCACATGAAACCAACCAGGCCCTCGGAGCGGAAACGCTTATATCTTGAGCTCCGGAAGTCCGATTGACGTTCCGTCGACATGGTTGGATTCCTAATGAGGAGACGAAACTTATGGAATACTTCTCCCGAGGTTTGGATGTAGTTGGAGTTTGGCCGAGTTTGATTGTACCTGAAATCCAACTATGCCCCTAGAACGGAAAAGCTGATACATTCAGACCGGACGTCCATTTGACGAACCGTCAGCGGCGTTGGTGATCACGTTGAGAATCAGTCTCTATGAGTATTCCCTATGTGAGTTCGGGATATAGTTGAGATACGGCCGAGTTGGTTCACACACAAAACCAACCGGGCCCCTAGGACGAAAAGGCTAATAACTCACAGACCGGGCGTCCGATTGACGTGCCGTCTGTTGTGTTGAGACCCCTATGATGAGGCTGTCCATTGAGATACTTCATCGAGGGACTTTGTGATACAAGGAGTATCAACTAGTAGCTCGTGGAGCGGACCCTCCCAGAGACGAATGTGCGGAGTACGGAGACCGTGTAGCCGGCTGAGACCTGACGGCTACTTGACCGATCGACTCGGTGTGTTTCAGATAGCCCAGTGGGAAGCGCTTGGTTGTAGCAGCAGACCCATGGCGGAGGAGCGCTTGGTTGTAGCGGCAGACCCGCGGTACTCAACAGAAGGAGTACCTCTGGAGGCTATGAGGGGGAGCGCTTGGTTGTAGCAGCAGACCAATGGTTGGAAGCGCTTGGTTGTAGCAGCATGCCCACAGTACTCGACAGGAGGAGTACCTCAGAAGTCTTAGGTTAGTGAGCAGTAACTCGGAGTCGTGATAGGACCACGGTACATTCCAGAGATGGGGCTCTTCAGCAGTTATGGTTTCGATAATGATAATCCTAGTTTTAGATGAGTCTATGACCTTTGTGTTACCTCTTTATTGAGATGGGTCACTAGATAACAGTGGTATATGTATGGGCGTATACCTGGGTAGTGGTTATCCGTTGATTTCATAATCTTTGTGTTTCTGTATGATTGAGATGGTTTACTTGATAACTTAGGTATATGTATGGGCATATACCTAAGTAGAGGTTATCTGTTGAGATCTTCTTGGTTGTTATCCTTATTGGTTTTAGTGAGACCTTGAGGGTCTCGGGGTCCCTAATGAGTATCGTTATACTCACCCCTGCACGTGCTATGCCCACACCTCATTGTCTTTGTTGCAGACGACGGGCAGTGCTAACGGAGGCCGAGTGTTCGAGGACTGGACGGTACCCAGAGGTGGACTACACGACGAGTCAGTATCCGGAGGTGGACTTCACGGAGATATGACACTTGGAGATGGTTGACGGGTGAGAGCATCGAGGAGCGGTGCTAACAGTACCTACCCTTTAGGTAGGATCTGTGGTGGACAATCCAGGAGCTGCACTATCTGTACCTACCCTTCAGGTAGGATCTGAGGTGGACGACACATGAGCTGATTCCTTTTTACCAGTTATTTGTCTTTTTCTGTTGTACTTTCATTCAGTTGTAGCTTCACTTTCAGTTGGGTTTGTATTCTAGCCCATTTTCTTTTCGTCACATTCATTTGTACTTAGTGTTTTACTTCTGCTTTTACTCTGTGGTGTTTTTTTACTTTTATAAAGGCAATGCCTTCCCAGTTATCGGGATTTACGCCTTTGGTGCTAGTCTCCAGCCCCTGGCCTATTGAAGGCGGGTTTGGGGTAGTCACGGCACGGGCCCCGAGGACGGGTCGTGACAAATGGGTATTAGAGGAATCGGTTCTACCCCAGAACTTATAACTCTGATATTTTCCTTCTGTGAAGCAATAGTGTTAAGGTTACCGAGAGTGGTCTTTAGTTCAGGGAGTCCATTGTTGTTGCGGGCGGCCTACGTATCCATACACCAGGACCCTGACAACTGATTTCCGACTTTGTGCACAAAAACACTGATTGCGTGTGTGTTTCCAGAAGTTTTTTTTAAAAAAATTCATCTCAAACCAGGTCAGCTCACCAGGTATAAATCGTTTGACTATGTCACGTATGTTTTTTTCAGGATGCATTTTCACGGACGACCAGCTATAGCCCAGAGGGATGTGCGTACTGATAGCCTACCGAGCGACGAGGCTTCGGTACATGGCCCTCTTGCAGTTGAGGCACCAGTGGAGCATCAACGGTACTATCATACGTTGGGCCACCGATTCCACCGGCCCCATCAGTAAGCGATGCACGCCAAATGAGTGCACTACATGAGTTCCAGTGCCAGAGGCCACCCAGGTTCTGGGTAGAGACGGACCCGCAGGTGGCTGAGGATTTGCTGGAGGCTGTGGTGAGAGTCTTCAGGCTAGTGGATATGCTAGAAGACTTCATGGTGATCTTTGCTTCCAGACTTCTTCAGGCAGTATCAGGAAGGTGGTGGAGCCACTTGTTCGAGTTTTGTGACGGGATGACCTTCACATGGGAAGACATCGAGACCTTATTTAGGGTGGAGTTTGTGCTAGTATCTCTACACCCCGAGCATGTACAGGAGATGCTGCCTTTGCCACATGATTTTTGATCAATAGCCGAGTCATCTGTGGGCAGTAGACAGATGATGCTGAGGTTCAAGAGGACCAGATCCAGCCGTACGAGGAGCAAGAAGTGTTATGAATGCCGACGGAAGGGTCACCTGGCATGTGACTATCCGAACCCCCACACAGTCGATCCATAGGCTTTAGAGGAGCCATCAAAGTGGAAGCAGTAGTAGATTCTTGAGCAATAGCCGAGCAGTGGACAAGGCAGGAGAGCTCCAGGAGCAGAGGGATAGGAGCAGAACTAGTGGATACATCCATTTTACTTCTAGTTCAATGTTTCTGTTGTATTCGTGCCTTTATACTATGAGCTGCAATAATAAAAAAGACACTTATCTTTGTGATGTTTTCTTTCCTGTACTTTTTTTGGTTGACACTGAGTGGTCCCGGTTAAGACTGTTGACTTGACCCTCACTTTCGAGATTTCTACTGGAGGTGACCCAGTGACCTCACACTGATGCCGACAGTGTGACATTACCCTTGGAGTCGAGAGTGACCGTTGGATCTCTTGGAGACCTCTAGAGTTTGAGGATGACGAACACGTCCTTATAGGGGTCTCACCTCGACGAGGTTTACGAAGATTTGGCCAAGGCGGCAAGTTATCTCTGAGGTCCAGCGGACCTTCTTAGGTCCTCAGCCGGGTAGGGGTGGTGGTTTATCGCTTGACACATCCACCTCAGTTGCACCTGGTGCATGACGATTTCCACGTATCTCAACTGAGGAGATACGTGCTTGACCCATCACATATCCTCGACCATGAGGAGCTGGACGATGGCGATGGGGTGAATTTCATGGAGGTTCCAGTGGGGATCGAGGATCGACAGGACCGGATCCTACGAGGGTGGTCTATTCCACGAGTGTGCTTTCACTAGCAGTACGGGATCCTCCATGTAATCACAAGGGAGCAGAAGGCTCAGATGCGTGCTCAGTACCATTTTTTTAACCCTAGTTTGTGTTAAAGTTTTATGAGGATGTAAATACCTAAGGTGGGAGTAATGTAAAGGCTCGTAAAATTCAAGGGAATTTTTTTTTTCTAAATTTTCTTTGGGATTTTACAAGAACGCAGTTTCTGACGGCGCCTGATTCCGAGGCCCGGTGTGCCCGAAATTAATTTCCGAAGTTAGGCTCGGGTACGTTTAGTGAACGAAAGAGCGGGGTTTTCTAAATTTTGAACCGGTGCTCGGAATCGAAATCTGAGGTCACCGATGGAATTGCATCGCCGATGATTGCTTAAGAAGAACCCTTTCTGGAGTTGCATTTTCTCGGGATGAGTTTTTTTTTTTAAAGTGAGGGATAATAATATAATTATTTTACAATTATATTTTCCTTTTCTTGTTAAGTGGATTAAGTGTTGTGTCACAACACTTTTACTCTCTCTTGCGGTTATAACCTATGTAAGGGAGTTAGGGGTGGGACCCACTTGTTGATAATGACCTTTGAGAGGATTAAGGTGGGGTGGGTCCCACATGAGCCCCACTATTTCTTTTCTTCTTAAGTAACACACCCCCACCCCCTATTAAACGAAGTCAACTCTTTCGTTTAAACTTTTTAATAAACGCCTCTATTAATTGGGAGGTTTTATACCCCTCAACTAATTGATCGTTTATTATTTTTGAATTTCAAGTGTTGGTTTGTGTGTAAATAAAATAAGACACCACTTATTTTATTTAGTTTGTCTTGTTGTGTTGAGAGGATTTTGAGAGAAAGGCTATGGGGCATGAAGTTCATTCTCTTCGACGAAGAACGCGAAGAACGTGAAGAACGCCGACCTCCGACGAAGGTCGACAAGAACGCCGAATCCTCGGAGATCGACTACGTGACGCTGTATACCGCGACGTCAACGACATTACTTCCGTGACACATTCTTCCGCGATGATCCCTCTCTTCCGCGACGATCCTCTTCTTCCGCGACGGTTAATTCCGCGACGAACTCTCGTTCGACGACAACGCTTGAGATGGTGACATAGTGTGACGACATTGTGCGGGAACCTGGAGGGATGCGACAAGGATGCGCGGCGCCGTTGTGGCCGAACGAAAGTGTGGTGGTAGTCGGGGCCGCGAAGGTGAACCGAAGACTCCGCAGTTTGTTCTTTTGATGTGCGGATCGACGGGCATTGATGGAACGGGCCTCAGAGATGATTTCTTGATTCCGCATTAAAGAACGGGACCTGGGATGAGCTTCTATGCAGACGGAATTGAAAACGGACCTCCAGAGTAACTTCGGTGGCCCGCAGACACCACCAGTGGCGCCGGTGGCTGGAGGCGGCGGCCGGCACCGGCAGGCCGCCCGGTGGTGGCGGCGACCTGGCGCGGTGCCTTGAGAATCCGCAGCAGCTTCAGCCGTGTCGGTGAGCGTGTGGATCCCGCGGCCGCACGAGATCTAGGGGGACACGGCGCGCACTACGTCCGTGGAGGGCCAGCTCGCTGGGCGAGCCAGCGAGCCATCCGGCCGTGCCGGGCCGGCTTGGGAGGACAGGGCCGGGCCGCGCCCTGCCAGGTCGGACCCGGACCTGGTACGGGTCGGCCCGGTTCGGGCCGACCCAGGGGGGTTGAGCTGGGTCGGTACGGGCCCAGACCCCCCCATTTTCGGTCCTCTTTTAGTCATTCGCCCATATCTTGAGTTGTGGACCTCCGATCGATGCACTGTCAGCAGAAATGCGACCCTTGGATTGAGACGGTCATTTCAGTATATCACACTCAAGGTTTTGGAGTACTTTGGGTTCGGCCGGATTGGTTCGCACACGATACGAATCGGGACCTCGGAGCGGAAACACTTATATCTTGAGCTCCGGACGTCTGATTGATTTCTGTCGACTTGGTTGGATTCCTCTTGAGGAGGTGGAACTTTTGGAATACTTCGCCTGAGGTTTGGATGCAGTTGGAGTTTGGCTAAGTTGGATTGTACCTGAAATCCAACCGGGCCCCAGGAACAGAAAAGTTGATATCTTTCAGACCGGACGTCCGTTTGACGAACCGTCAGTGGCGTTGGTGATCACGATGAGAAAAGGTACCTATGAGTATACTCTATGTGATTTTGGGATACAGTTGAGATACGGCTGGGTTGGTTCGCACACGAAACCAACCGAGCCCCTGGAACGAAAAGGCTAATAACTCACAGACCGGGCGTCCGATTGACGCGTCGTCTATTGTGTTGAGACCCCTATGATGAGGCGGTCCAGTGAGATACTTCTTAGAAGGAATTTTTAATACTTGGAGTATTGACCAGTAGCTCGTGGAGCGGACCCTCCCGGAGACGAGCGTGTGGAGTACGGAGACCGTGTAGCCGGCTGAGACCTGATGACTGCTTGACCGATCGACTCGGTGTGTTTCGGATCGCCCAGTGGGAAGTTCTTGGTTGTAGCGGCAGACCCACGGCGGAGGAGCGCTTGGTTGTAGCAGCAGACCCGCAGTACTCAACAGAAGGAGTACCTCTAAAGGCTATGAGGGGGAGCGCTTGGTTGTAGCAGCAGGCCCATGGTGGGAAACACTTGGTTGTAGCAGTAGGCCCATTGTACTCGACATGAGGAGTACCTCAGCAGTCTTAGGTTAGTGAGCAGTACCTCAGAGTCATGACAGGACCACTGTACACTCGAGAAACGAGGATCTTCAACAGTTACGGTTTCGATAATGAAAATCCTGGTATGAGCTGAGTCTATGACCTTTGTGTTACCTCTTTGTTGAGATGGGTCACTAGATAACCTAGGTATATGTATTGGGGTATACCTGGGTAATGATAATCCGTTGATTTCGTAATCATTGTGTTTTTGCATGATTGAGATGGGTTACTTGATAACTTAGGTATATGTATGGGAATATACCTAATTAGAGGTTATCTTTTGAGATCATCTTGGTGGTTATCCTTGTTGGTTTTAGTGAGACCTTGAGGGTCTCGGGGTTGCTACTGAGTATCATTATACTCACCCCTGCACGGGCTATGCCCGAACCTCATTGTGTTTGTTGCAGACGACGGGCAGTGCTGACAGAGGCTGAGTGTTCGAGGACTGGACGGTACCCGAAGGTGGAATACACGACGAGTCAGTATCCGTAGGTGGACTTCACGGTGAGACGACACTCGGAGAAGGTTGACGGGTGAGATCACACAGGAGTTGCACTATCTGTACCTACCCTTCAGGTAGGATCTGTGGTGGACGATCCAGGAGTTGCGCTATCTGTACCTACCCATCAGGTAGGATCTGAGGTGGATGACACATGAGATGCTTCCTTTCTACTAGTTTTTTTTCTTTTTCTATTGTACTTTCATTCAGTTGTAGTTTCACTTTCAGTTGGGTTTGTATTCTGGCCCATTTTATTTTCAGCACATTCTTTTATACTTAGTGTTTTACTTCTTCTTGTACTCTCTGGTGTTTTGTTTACTTTTATGAAGGCAATGCCTTCCCAGTTAATGGGATTTACGACTTTGGTGCTAGTCTCCAGCCCCTGGCCTATGGAAGGCGGGCTTGGGGTAGTCACAGTACGGGCCCCGAGGACGGGTCGTGGCACTTCCAATCCATGGTGTATTTGAATTAGTGTGGGATTGATGCTGACACATCTAAAATATTAATGGGGGTAAATTTACATTTGACCCCCTAAATTTTCCAACAGACGATTTGGAGGTCGTAAGAAATATATGTTTTTTTCAAATAGAATCCATATGTGGCCAATAAAAGTAGAACTTATTACTTTATAAAACTATGAGCATACCTATTTCATCCATTGAATGGATGTTTGACATTGGGAGTAGCATAGGTTATTGAATGATACCACTGGCTGGCCAGTGTTTATATATAAGAAGGTCTTCCACAACCACCGAGTCTTCCCTATGGTCTTCCAAATCCTTTTGGAGGCATCATGAGCCTCATTCTTTACCTAAAAAAATATAGAATTGGGATTTTCTATCTTTCAAAATTGAATTAAAAATTTTTACTCTCAAAATTATCCTTCCCTTAAACTTAAATAATATTGTGAGGTTAGTCAAATACATATAACCCATTTCAGTATACTTGATAAACTAGTAGTATTGGACCTCAATCTTCTATATCAAACACCCATCACGTGGTAGGGATTTATGTACCTATCCTTGACCAATCTTACACGAATGGTGAATCTTTAATTTTTATCCACCTTCAAATCACCACAAAAAAACCAATCCTTCAACTGTAATTTGAGTTTCTTTTTCTTCCTCCCACATTATTATCCTTCATCACCACCTGGGTCAGCCATGTTCCCCATTAATTGCCTATTACACCATCAATGTTATAGATTTCCTCTATTAAATTCTTGTCATAGGGTAGTTCCAAGGTCATTAGTGAATAATTAAAATGATCCTCTCTGATAGGGAAAATTATTGTGGGATATACTTGAGGTAGTTAGGGAGGCTCGACTGCTCCTCTAAAAAATTCATTCCTTATTAATGGAGGATACCTAAGTTTAACATTCATAGAACCTGACATAGATGGAGAGGTCAATAATGGTTGGAAATGGAATGAGAATAAAATTATGGACCCTATTATTCATTTAAACCAAAGTAAAAAAATCAAAAAATAATAATTTAATATAAATGATTTGATATTAGTTTTTAACAGGTATGAATATTTCAAAATATAGGAACAATATTATATTATACATAAATAAAAGAATAATAAACCATAAACATAGTCCTACAATGGGATTTTTTCATCACTATATGGACTGACTAGATTTCACCCTCAACAAATATTCTTAATCCAAATCATCCTTCATAGATGGGTGAAATATATATTTTTATAATTTTTATGGTTATAAATATATTTATTGGAAATAATATTTTTCCCAAAATATGGAAAAAAATGTTGTCTTTATTTCTATTGTGTAAATCTAAAACAACCTATATCATGTAAAAAAATGAATATGTATTTTTTATTTTGGAATCTATTTAAAAGATATCTGGTATTTTATATTTTCCACATGTGTATGTTAATATTTTAATGCATTTTACATATAAGTAATATATTTTGGTTTCCAATGATTGAAATAAATATTTCTAAAACATGGACTTTCTATTAAATTTTTAAAAACAATCAAGGGCTCAAATAAAATAAATTGATTCACTGAAATAAATTTATTCTGTATGGTTATTTTTTTTCCTAATGTTTACAAACTATTTGGATATTCATTATATTATATTTCATGGTAAATATTGAAGTATTTATTCAAACATCATAGGGATGTTATTTCAGATATGTAAATGTTTTCTTAATGATATTAAATGTATTTTTTAGCATAATTATTTTCATACATAATGGAATGGTTTTTTGGATTAAAAATATTAATTTTCATTTATATTACTGTGTTCCTCAAAATAATTATTAATATATTTATGTATTCAGTAGGATTATTTGTGATATTATTTGGATATTATTCATAGTATTGGGGTTATTTTATGTAACGGAGTTCAAGGGATGATACATGATCATGTTTTAAAAATAATTTCCCGATCCATTATTTTAAAACATGACAGATTGATGTGGGATATTAGTGGTGACTCAGGTTATATAATTTATCATTTAGTTCAAGATCATGCATGATTTTTGGTTTCTTCTAACCATAAATATATTTTCAATGTTTACTGAATGAGTTGAATCATATCACTACGAGATGTGTAGTTCATTTGAGAAATTTTTTTTAGGTTTCCCCCTGTAATTCTTACCAATTATTTCATTTAATAATGGGGAAACATTTGATTTTAATTGTTATATAATTTATTAGGGTTTGTTATTTAAAATAAATGGTTATAAATTTTATAATAGGTACTTCATATATAGAATGGAATGGTATATGTAAAACATATATATTTTATATATAAATCATATATTGGATTTCAATTTAGAAAATGTAATATAATGTGTATGTTTAATCATTTTTTTATTTAAATTGGATGATATTCAAATATGCATTGTTTTTCTAAGTATAACATTCATATAATATTTTTTTATAAAAATAAATTTTATAAATATTTAATTTTTAACTTATAATTATAAACTAGAATTTTCATTATTTATTAATAGAATTATATATAATTTTTTAAGGATAGAAAGTAAATTACTTACTCACTATTGATAAATGGGCCACTAGTTCAATTATTAATTCTTTTTGGATTCATGATTCACATATAAGAAGACATCCATTTTTATAGGTATTGAACCATAGGTTCATAATGGTAATTATTGGGAAGGTGGCATGTAGACATTGAATATTTGTTACATATATGTAGTTTTATTTTTTTATTAAATTTTTTTCAAAATATGTATAAATAAAAATAAACCCTTCAAAAGGATTTATTTTAATTTTAGTGTACATGGATATATAACTTATATTTGGGAGATTTATATATTTTTCATTGAATTTTAAATTATTTTTAGTTTCATATTTCATAACATGTTTGGTTTTACCATGTTCTAAAATAAATTTATATATTTCATGATGTGGATAATTGTTTTGTGTGACTTATAGGTTTTTTAAAAGAATATTAAGTATCTTTTTTGATTATAAAATGATTTAAATTACTTATATATCTACTATCAATAACATCATCACTTTTTACATATTATATTCATAGGGAACATTGTTTTGTCCAGTTGCCATACTAGGTTGATAATGGAGTCGGAATATCCATGCTAAAACATTACATAAGAAATATAATTTATTGCAGTTGAAAAAAATGAAACCTGGCAAGAATGTTGATCTACATAAAAAAATAATTTATTCAAAGTATAAAATAAATAAACTCCATTTTATGATCATTAGGGTTGAAGGGAAACCCTTAGTGACAACCAAATAGTTCTATATTTTGTTGGAATATTACTCTCTCATAAATCATTTATTTCATAAAATCCTTATTATTCTAGGCTACAAAATTGTATCAAATGATCTCTATAAAACAAATTCATATCTCCATATGAGCATGTTAACTCTAATATGTATTTATAGAAATCATATGCGTAAATATATGAACCCCTTTTCTAAGACATTAGGTGAAATCTAGATAAGTAATAAGTCAATATAGTTTATAACATCTCATACGTCCTGGATTATAAAAAAAATTTATTATAAAGAATTATTTCATTTTAGTTCATTGATATATAAAATTGAGAACACAAAAATTAAATCAATTAGAAATATCCATTTATTTTCATGATCATATTAAATTAAGGTACCATTTATCATAGTATTTTAATAGGAGGAAAATACATAATTCATCAAAATCATCTAATGTGAATATATGTGTTGTACCCAACCACCCGTAAATTAACAGAACCATAATAATATGTTGAAAATTTTATTGAATATTAAATGTTATCATGTTAAATGTATTATAAAAAGTAGTTATTAGACATTCATATGAAGCATACATTACTCTCTATATCAAGGAACATTTGAAATTCTATTTCATATACTTATTCTATTTATTTTAGATAATAATTCACTAAATATTATCCCACCAGTCCCCTCCATTCTATCTACAAATAACTACTCAATAAAATAATAAAATATCACTAAATACCATGACACTCTATAATTATCATTGAATAGGAAAAACATATGGTCATATTTTAAGGTGTTTTATCAGTAAAATATTATTTTATATACATAATATAAACATGTTAATGATAAAGAGATATTTTAATTTTTTTCAAAATCATTATATATTTATAATTATAGATAATATTCGATACAATTTATGATATAAATAATACACATAGATGTCACATTACACAATTACTTTAGTTATGTTAATCATTTTATAAATGAACATTTAACGTTATTCTTGGTAGGAAACCAATTCATCTATAAATTGCACCTCCTAAATATTTTAGTAATGAGATGTTATTTTCGAAGGATGTTTCTATTCCACTATTGGTAATTTTGATCACTGGCGTATGTAATATATTTTATTATCACATTAACATGAAATTTCTCCTGAAATTATTGGTTCTATCACATCTTCCTTAAAGAAAATCATCATTTAAACATCATTTATTTAGTATATTATATATTGATCAATAATAACTCAATTATTATGTTAACTATATTGTTTCGTTTTGATGCCATTAAGCTAATACCACTGTAATTTAAGAAAACATGAAACCCGATTAAGATATCAAAAAACTTATATTAGTTTCAAAACTAGAATCATTATAACCCATAATAATGTATTCTTCCATACCTATAAAGACAAATAATATAATGTTTTTTTTAAATTTATTAGAGACTCTTTTAATAGAAATCAAGTTCATTTTTTGTATTAAATAATAAGGTAACAATAAAATACATTGAAAAGATAACACAATATGGTATACATGATAAATCCTATGTCATACATGAATGGAATCCTATTATCTTTTCTTTTTTATCACTATTAGGATGAAAATCATGTATACATTTGACCTATGATATGAAAAAACTAGTAAATGTCTCTTTTTTAAGTTCAATATTCTAAAATATTTACTAATTTAATAATATATTTCTTTTAAATTAACTCATGAATATATCATTTTTTATCTCCAAAAATATGTTTAATTTTTTATATTTACTTTTTCACCTATTTCATTCAATTACAGTCACATTACCAACCATACCATTATAGAGTTCGAAATTATGAAAGTAGTTCTAATTTTTGGAATATCATCAACAAATAGAACAAAAAAAATACTACATCAGTCACACTATCCTTCTTTAATATACAATAATATTCAATGTTTTGATGATACCAAAATCTATGATTAAATAATCAACTAGATGATAAATCATTTTGAAGCATACATAAATCCATAAAAAATCATTTTAATTTATTTTATTTATTAAAATACATTATTATGTATCAAACACACACAAATTATTGAATTTACATAATGTAATGTTGTTTTAACATCCATTTATAGACAAAATATTTAATATGAAGTGTTAAAACAAGAAATATATAAATGTAATAGTTCACTAATATTAGTGAAATGGTTTTTTGAAGACAGTTGAATGAATTTTTTAATACTCATTTAAAATAATTCTATATTTATAGGTTGAAACTCTCCCATATGCGTTATTTTTTCAATTTAAAAGAAACAGAAATATTATGGGGCTCACAGAATATAGTGAATCCATTAATTTACAAATCACTTTACTATACTTGGATTTCATGTATGATATTTTTCCCTCTCTCAATTACATAGAATCATAAAATGTAGTGTCCTATTGGAATGTAGTTATTTCTCTAACTATGAATATTATCTCATTATTATTTTTTATAAAATAAATTAAAATCAAATGTTCTCTTACTTAATTCTATTAGTCATCCAGGGTTTTTATATATTCTTAATTTGATCATTTTATATAACCACCTATCAAACCAAAACACAATAAATCTTTAAAATTTACAAAACATTGGTATTAAATAAATACTCATTCATCTTTCCTCAAACATAATCCTTTAATTCATGTTATATCTTAATAAAAACACAATATTAAGTCTAAAATAATTTTTATTTTCATGGAATATAGAATCAATAAATCAACACTTTATTTGGATAATTGAAATTTGATTTTATCTTATTTGTGGAATATATTTTTAAGTAAACACATCAATCATTTTTTTATAATCGTATATCCTCATAAAAACATGATTTAAGTCCTTATATCCCATATCAGCTATTTTTTATTTACAGTTGAATTATATTGAACATTTGGTAGAATAAATGAATTTACCCTTCGATAATATCCCCTTTTTGATATATAAATGTCCCAATAACTCACATTTGATTGATTGTGTCCAAAAATGTATAATAACTGTTCCAAGATAAACCATTCCATTATTTTGTTCAATGCAGATTAAATGTGACACAATTCATTAATATCCTGATTAGTTAGTAAATCTCAATTTTAGGTATTCACCACCCAGGTTAAATCATTGAATCATTATGAATGGTTAAAATTAAATATATACTTTCTTCATAAAATCCATTAATAATTCATAGATTTAAAACACATGTCTCATTATAAACCATATCCATATTGAATAAATTGATACATAATGGTCGAATAATGATTATAATATTTATTGTGAATATTAATTTTTTAATTATACATATCCAGAATTTATAAACAATTTTTAATTTTAAAATTCCACAAATCATTTTATTTGAAAATATAGAATAACATTTTTTCTTGTTCATAATGAAAATACCTTCTCTAATAAGAAATAAAAATGAAATTTCTATTAATTTAAATAAATTTATTGAATTAAAAAAGGATAATCTTTTGTGTCTCTTTAAACAATAATCAACAATATATAACAACAATAAACAAAATAAAAATAAATGAGAGGACATCTTTGTCGATATTTCGTAAAACAATAATAAATAAAACCAAGAAAATATTTTCCATGTAACTAAAGGATTCATACCACAACACAAACAACCATCGATGACCTAGCTAAATTATATCCAAATAGAAACAGAACATACGATATATATATGAAATATTTCTTACACACATGTGATGGTGTACACATGGTGTGGAAAAACATGACCAATATGATCTAAAATAGTAATATATGTAATTTCTTTAAGTAAATTGTTCATAAATTATATTTAAAAATTAATTATAAAATAATTTTTCCCTTTTATAAAAATGAATGAATGAAACAAACCATCGTACCGACATATTATAGAATGAACCATTCATTTTTAATGAAAAAAGTGGAGGCCCCTCTTAGTAGTTAAATGATTCAAACCCAAAATTACGGTCTTTCGTTTATAAAATAACAATATGAGAAACATTTACCACATTTCAAACCCCTTATTTAAAATATATAATATGAAACCAACTACTTATTTTTTTATATAATAATAAATTTCTAAAAGACACATATAAATACATTTCTAAAAATAAGCAAGTCATAACATAAAAAACTCATAATAAAATTTTAAATCACCATATAAAAAGAGTGAAAAAAACCGATAAATAAAAATACTTCTATAATAAAATCAATTATATGGGTTATATATCATGGAATGACATTCAATATATAAACCAACAGTTAGTCAATAATTATTAAAGATATCAACTTTTTACTAAAGTGAAATGGCCCAAATGATAGTATAAACTCAAAAACTACTACCAGAATATGTTTCATAGTAAATAAATACAAAAGACCTATTTAGATTATATATTTCTTATTAGGTATACCCCCACACTATAACAAGTTCACAACACACATTATGAATCACTAAACAATCTGTGATCAGAATTATTATTGGATGAATCAATGGATCCCCCATAGTCATCATGTTTCCCAAGCGAAAATCAATTACTAGGTGATAAAAAAAATCAAAAGTACATGTGTAATAATTATAAAAAATTATTCTCACCTCACATAAAATACTCTAATAAAAAAATTACATTTATGATAATTTAATAACAACTTTATAAATAAATAACCCTATAAAGGAAAAAAAAATGTAAAAAAATTAATGGGAACAGAAATGAATCAATGCATTTTTATTACGAAGTACCAATGTTCATTTAATGAAATATAAATCCAAATTAAAAGTCAAATCCTACTATTTACAATAAAATCATAAAAAATAACCATTATAAAATGACTATAAAAAACATTAATTTTTCTAAAATATTTATTTAAAAACTAGGGCCCTTACTTAATAGTCTGAAATGTGGCCAAAACCATACATCAATATTTAAATACAATTTAATGATCCACAGAGGACATTAAAAATACATGGAATGTGAAAAAATTTAAATGCAAATAAATAGATTAATATCATAATTAACACCATTTATACAATGCTTAATATTCTTAAAACCAAATTATAAATTAATAATAAATATCTTATATAGACTTACTTGAAGAAAATACTATTTAATAATTTCAAAGAAATTCATTAATTTTACTATAAATACATTTAATAGAAAGAGAGACCTAAAATTGAAAGAAAAGAATGTTTCGATGTGTCTCTATATTTTTTGAACTCTTAAAATAAGAGGATCCACCCTTTACTAATCATTGAAAAAAATATATGTAAGAACAATAATTAATATGTAATATTATTTTCCATAGTTAATTAGTTTCCCAAGAGAAAGAAAAAATTATGAGATGTGGAATAAGGAATATAAGAGAGGATAAAATAGATTAATGAATTGGAAATCCTGTGAAAACACCCTGATATTTATATTAAAGAAGTCACAAATTGATGTGGAATGAGATGGAGCTCTCCCATGTATCTCCACAAGAATTAGTTAAACCAAATTGGATAGGGAAGGGGGATAAAACCCTAAAAATTTTGAGGGGTTAAAAAATATTTCTTAATTTTAATGTAATCTTGGAAATCTATACTATTTGGAAACATGATTTTCTAAATCATGCACTACCATGTAGGACCATCAATAATGAATCCCAAAACCTATAAATATTGGTTATAGAGATTCCCCTTACTATTATCAAACTATACAGGTCACCCATACAAAAATAAAGAAATATTTATTCATGTAATTCTCAAAAACGATTATGAAATTGTGAACAAATGGTGAAAAATAACACATTTAAGAAATTTTAGTATTTTTGATGGGTTGCACTCAAATATGTATAGTTTAATCTAGCCATGTTATTATCCTTTAATATAGTAAAATATATGAAAATTTCAAAATTATATCCCAAAAATCCCAAAATTTATTATTAGAATAAATTTATATTATATAAATAACCAAAGATACTCTACAATGATATAATTATCAACTCCATATCATTTTTTGGATCCAAAATTTTATTAGTTAAAGTAAAAGGAAATGAGTAATCCAATCCCCTGCCACTAAATAAAATAGGTGAGAGATATAGTAAATAACTAAAGAGTATATGGAAAGAAAGAATATGTGGAAAAACCAAACAATCCCCAAAAAAATGAATCACAATCCCTATATATCACATTGCATATTCAATAAAAATCCAAACCACCACTAATAAACAACATGATCATAGTGAATGATGACTTAGAAAAAGTATCCCCACGATTTGGAATCCATCTAATGCACATAAATGGAGCTAAAACACATTTATAATGTTCCAACCACCATAAATAACCAAATCTTATTTAGCATACATGAGAATAACAAAACTACAACCATCCACAATATGAAACCAAATGGTTTTCTACCACGGATCATAAAACAAAAAAATGATAAACTATGAGCCCAACGATGAGATAAAATCTCACAGTGAACCCAATAATACCAAACCAATACCCACATGTGGTCCCACTAAAATAAATCCTAGTCCAAGTCACCCGATTACAGACCTAGGTGTTTCCCATTTCTATCCCATAAACTACCATCTTCATCACCATCATCACCACACACACAAACATTGAGAAAAAAATTACATCATCCAAGAATAAACACAAAAAATGGATAGCATATCAACATAAATGATTAATATATACCAAATGGAATAATTCATAATGATCAATCTAAAGATATTTTACCTAATCATTTATTAAATCAAAACTCAGAAAATAAACACTCAAAAAATGATACAGTATAAACCGATGAACCCACGCCAAATTACACCTTAATTTTATTCAAATAAAATTAGGTCACAAATCCACTAAACATGACACAAAAAGAATATTGGATATAGGTAATCAATGTTTTTATAGATATGTTATAGATTATATTAATTCCATAAACTAAAATCACATGAGATATCACTTATTCTCTTATCAGAAAATATTTCCATTATAAGCCTTCCCACACCCATATTCTCAAAAAAATTATTCTCATCTAGCTTCATCTCCACACCCAATATGATTCATTCATTCATACTATGTAAAAAAATTCATTACTCATCACATGATTCCTATATTAATCATCATCATCAAGATTGGACACATTTACCACCTATTTAAAGGATTATAATCCTAATTATGACCTAAATTATCAGATGTATGGGTGAAATAATACACTAGAAGACCAGACATATTTCATTAAAAAATTAGTAGAATATGAGAAAATGAAAACCGCACAATGAAATGATTTATGTGTTAATTCACTAATTTCTCAACATGGTGACAGCTCATGAGCATAATATATTTTGACCACATTCATTCCCTTGCTTAAGACAACTGATTGAGAATCATCATGAAAAAATATCAACAAATTCTGACATGAAATGAATTATGAACCTTCATCTTTTGCAATGTTGTTCTCCATTTGAGAAGAAAACACATAGTAATTATTACATATTAAGCATTAGAAATCATAATAAAAATAATAATTCCAATAATAATTTCCAATAACTTTACTACATCAAGTGAAATTTGATCTCTACAATAAATAAATAGACCGTAGTTTATGATTTTCGATATATGTTTTTTAAGAAAATGGTATTTTGAGCCCCAAAATCCATTAATAGTTTTGGTAGTACATGGAACTATAGGTTTCTTCCCAACCAATAATAGTATCTATATAGATGATCATCTATAGAATCATTACACTCACTTTCTCCATTAAACATTACATGGGGTATATAAATGATATAATACCTAAATTAATTAAATACATTCCACAAAAATTTAAAGAAATTGTCCCCATAAAAATTCAGGTGAACTCCAAGAATATGAATCTATAAAAAATCACATCATTAAATAATAAATTTTTTAAAAATACCCCACATAGAATATAGAATTTTAAAAATGTTATTTCTATAATTACCATATTGAAATCAAAAAAACCTTTTTATTAAAACCAAACCTAACAATGTCAAAATAATTCACCCCTTATAAAATTAAATATAATAATTCATCAATTTTATTATAATATAAAAGTATTTTGAAAATAAATTGATTCATTCGAATGAATTTACATAAAAGTATACATTTATTTTAAAATAATGTATGGAATACATAAAGAAATACATTAATTTATGAAATACATCATCATAAATAATTCATATAAAAAACCATTAAAAATAGGTTTCAAAATGAATTTTTTTTGACATTCCACCATTATTCTGGTAATTAACTTCCTAATAATCATGCCTAAAAAATGTACACTGTTGTAAATTGTGAAAAAAAAACATTTCAAGAACATGACAACACTATAACAAGTTACAAAAAACTATCTTCAACAAGTGGAATCCAATTTTGGAGAAATATATTACTAATTGAGGTTAAAGATACAAAAGTATGAGGTATACAATGATTTATCATTTGTTTAACTCTTGCTTATAAGGGTCATGCAGCTGTAATGAAATATACCCTATGAAGTCATCAGAATCATACTTTACAGGCTTGATATAGATTTACAAACTTTGTGGGATTATAGTGATCCTTTAATTGTTTATAATTTTTTAAAATAAAACAAAATATTACCCCAAAACAATTAAATAATCATTAAATATTGGAAACTAATTTTCTCATATCAAAATACAACAATACTTTTGAAGATCAAAATAAATAACCAGGACAAATGTCTTCAATACACATAGAAAAATAAGGAAATGAATGGGAAATAAGAAGATAATCTCCCCACCACAACCCATAAAAATTTGACATATTTATCAATATAGGTCTTATTTTATAGTATTATATTTTATGAACAAAAGAATTCCAAAAACATTAGCTTTGATACCATTTGTAATAAACATGCTCGGGGATGACCAAACGTAACACCCAACCAGATTCATTACTATGATCTAACAGTCCTTCCAATAAATATGGGCTAGATTATATTATCTTGGAATTATCTAAATAACATTGTTAATGTTTTTTGTAACTTAATTCACTCTTATTAGATATAAATATTTTTATAAAAAATCATTTATAATGAATTTATTAATTGGTCTTCCATGGAAAAAAAATAAGAAAAACATAATATATAAAACAAATTGGTTATGCCTAAACAAGAATATAATTAATGTCATTTCTTAATAATAATTCATAATATATAAATCAAAACAATTAATGTAATAAAATTGAAAACCAAATGAAAAAAAATATTGATTGTATTGGACGATCAATTTGACCAAAAAATAAACAAAAATCCAAAAAAAGTCTCTTCCATGTAAGATAATGATTCTAAATAAACCCTAAATATAACCCATTTAGATAATAATATAAATAAAAAACATATAACCTATATAATATATAATATTTTCATGAGTACACACTAGTGTATATGCAAGGTGTGAGTTAAAATTCATAGTACCACCTCACTTAAGAATCTATGAAATTTATTTAAATGAATAGTTCCATAATTCTAGAATGAAAAATTATATAATATATCATTAATACTTTTTATTAATCCTAAAATAAACAAATATAAAACTCACACATTGATTAATGAAACATTTATTTTTTAAATAAAAACATGTCAAATATCCAAAAATTAATCACTTTGATTTAACACAGCCAAATTAATGAATTGTCTCTAATTTAAACCCACTTATTTATAATAAATAATATATAATTAACCACTTATTTTTATCTAAAATTAACCCTCCCAATGTCAAAGTTAAATACTTTTTTTTAAGTTAACCCCATCATAATGAATAAATGAATAGTAAGGTAAGAAAGTGGTATTTAAAAATTGTTCAATCAATGTTTGACAGGAAAATGATTCCTCAAGAAATTCAAGTTTATTGGGATATATATATATATATATATCAATAACAGAAATGACATATGTAAATAAAAAATAACTGAGTAAATAAAATGGGAAACACCCTAGGTCCTAATGTGAAATGACCCTAAAGACCCAATGAACATTGGAACAAGTATCATCATATTTGGGATCCTAATAAAATTAATTATCCACATCACTATCCCACACTAGGCACATCAGGGGAACCCACTATATCCCTAGTGCATAACAAAACCAGAAGGATACTAACCCATGAGGTATTTGAATGACTATATATTATATAAAGGGCTACAACTTCATTTCGTTTATTCCAATGAATAATACAATGTTTTGGAAGCTAAACAATAAAATAACATCCATAACATGAATTATAATCATAAATAGTAAGTATCACCACACATCCAAATCACTCATAGGAAAGAAAACATTCACCTCATATAATAATTACCAAATAAATTTTAAAAAAACATAATTTTAAAAAACAATCTAATGTGGAAATCAAGATGGTCACAAAAGCATCAATCCATTTCATTTACAATGACCCAAATGGTACATTAATAAAAATTGACTCTTAATTTCATGTCACATTACATTATATGAAATATCAGCGTTTTAAAAACGTTATAAAATAATAATAATAATATATCAATTTTCTAATTCCATGACATTTTGTTGAAACATATCTTCCATTAAAGTCTAAAACGTGCCATATGCCAAAAAAAATAACCAAAATCTTTTAAAAGTGATTATTTGGAATGTAAAAAACACTATGAAATTTAAAACACTTAATCTCACAGATCTATTTAAATTTTATAAAGAAAAAAATTTATTAAATGATTAAAATTATTCTAATCAATACATAAATTCATCATAACTTTCATACACTTGTATACATTCATAAAAAATTCATTCAAAAATACAATCACGTCGTGAATTGTAAAATTATTATTTTATATAAGTAACAACCTACAACTGAAAAGAACCATTGTTCCATTTTGATACCCTCTAGGGAGAAAACATAAATAAGATGGAGACATCTTCTATGAGACATATATAAAAAATATGTTTTTTGAAGCATCCTTCTGACCTGATCCCAAATATCACATTGAATAATAGTTCTTGAGAGAATTAATAACCAAGGATAATTAAATACGGAAGATAGGGTAGTATAAAAATAGTAAGGAAGTGTATATTCATTGGAAAACAGAATCAATTTAGAGATAATAAACAAAACAATAATATGGAATCTCAATGATTCTACTTGAATCTATCCTATAATAATCATAGACTTGTGATAAATGGGGGGTATAAATCCATAATAAATAAAGTAAGGATATAAATTTTTCCGCATTTTATGGAAATCCATGTAATTCTCATAGTTTAACAACATTTTTTTCCAAACCATGCACAAATTGCGTTAGATATTGTATCTTTATCACCACATCCCACATTTTATAGGATTCTTAGTTTCCTCTAACCAAACATTAACCATAAATATTCTTATTCTAACCTTTAATTTTGATTCCTTCACCGAAATAATATACTCAATGAGGAAAATGGTATGAAATTCTTCCATGTTTTGAATATGATCAACCCCTATGATAACATCCCAACCACAGGAGGAGTAATTTATATCCACTAATGTTTTGAAATATGTCCCTAGCCTATTTAAAGATTAATATTATGGAAATGTTCTTATCGTATTTTCATTAGTCACTAGGCTAGTGTACAAAATAAACATTTCCTCCGACAAAAATTAAGGGACATCGGTCATCAAGAAATTCACAGTCAGGAAAATATCCAATGTTGTTTTGTTCAAATCATTCACCAATGGTGAACTTATTTCTGTTTCATCTATTGTGGAAGTAGGGGGGAAAACCTCATCATTAATGTCTCTTAATATTATTGTCTCACTATCCATAACTACATTCGAAATACTTATCCCAATCTATCCATTCATTATATGGAATGATTTTATATATATACATCAACGACATAACATGTATAGAATGTTCTTATCATTATACTAGAATATAGTGTACCACATCCCTAACTCCTCATGCAATCCAAAAACATTGATATCCTTTTAAAATATAGAAAAAAGCTATATTACCTATAATGGAAATCATAAATAAATTCTGAATGAACTACAAAATATAAAATTCAACCTTGATAGCTAACTTGAAAATTAATATAGCTTATTAATTGTATAGGAATAATTCATAATTGTTTTCATCGTCATTGGGTGCACGTCACTCCCTATCCAAATCTAGTAGGTGGTACCCCATGGTGTATCCTATAGAGAAATCTATTTCCCATGGGAATTTATTTCAAATAAATATTATCAAGATAAATTATTCAATATGGAATGGTATAATAAACCAATAACATTTTGGATATTGATGCTAGAATGATAGCATTATTCTGTAATACATACCTATAAATGGGTAGTCTTTAGACATTTTATGTCACGACTCATCCCCTGGTGATCATGTTGTGACTACCCTAAGCCCTCTTTCCCTAGGCTCGGGATGGCGACTAGAACCAAAGGCGTAATTCCCTAAAACTACGAAGGCATTGATTTTATAACCTATAGTAGACACACAAGAAAGAACGCAGTTGGATGAAACCCCAAGTAAACTGTATAACCAAAGAGGGGTGAATGTAAAAGGGGATATAATACAAGCCTACCTGGAAAGTACAAGTACAACTGAAATGCAAAACAACTGATGAAAAAGAAAAGACAGCTACTGGATCATCCTATGAGGTTCTGACCTGAAGGGTTGATACAGATCGAATCTTAAGCACTTAATGTTCGTCTGTCTCCTCTGTGTACCGACAAGCCGTATGGTCCACCTCTGGGTACCGTTCAATCCTGGTACTCTCAGCGTCAGTCAGCATTGCCCGTTGTCTGCATCCATCAAAATAAGGTGTGGGCATAGCCTGTGCTGGGGTGAGTATAACGATATTTAGTAGGGACCTCGAGAACCTCAAGGTCTCACAAAATCCAACAAGGATTAACCAAAAAGTATAAAATAGATAGATAATCCTAAAAAATTATATGACCATACATATACCTAAGTTAATAAGTAATCCCTCTCAATCATGAGAAAAACACAAAAGTACTGACTCAACTAAAGCATGATTTTATTTTAGGGGTAGAATCATGTTACATCCCCAGTCACATTATCGAAACCTCGGATGCTGGAGAACTCCTGCTCAATCGAGTATAGTGGGCCTGCCACGACACCAAGCACACTTCCCACTAACCTTGGGCTACTGAGGTACTCCTCATGTCGAGTACCATGGGTCTTCCGCATCACACAGAGGCTCTCTCGACCGTTTGTGTGCTGCGTCACCAAGAGTGCTCCCCCTTGTATCCTGCTGAGGTATTCCTCCTATCGAGTATTGTGGGTCTACCAAATCACCAAGCATGCTTCTCCACCGTGGGTCTTCCATGACACCAAGGTGCTCTTCACTGGGCTAGTAGAGTCACTCTTAGTCAAACAGTTAGTCGTCGTCAGGTCTCATCTAGCTACTAGGTCTCTCCACTGCGCTCACTCGTCTCTGGGAGGAACCACGCCATGAGCCATTGGTGGATAAACCAACTATCCAGAAGACCCATGAAGAAGTATATCAAAGGTCTACCACGTTATATGGGTCTCAACTCAATATAAAGAACTTTAACTAGACGTTCTGTTCGTGAGTTATTAGCCTTTTAGTCTCATGGGACCAGTTGGATTCGAGCACGATCCAAACTGATCGAATCTAAACTATACCCCAGACTCCAGTGGGGTATACTCAAAGGGACATTCATTATTTATGATTGATCGTTTCACTTACAGTTCTTCAGACCGACGTCCGGTGCCAATGAGATGGCCAAAAGAAATTAAAGGGTTGTAGTGGGCCTAGTTCCGATCCGACCTAGTCTGACCGACCCGGATGAACCCGAACAAGGCCGACCCAGTTCGGGTGGACCCGACATGACCCATTGGGTTTGGGCGGGCCCAATGGGCAGAACAGCCCGTTGGGTTCGGCCTGATATGGTGGGCCCACCCCATAATACGTGAAGGCTGCAGAGGTCCGAGAGGGTGTGGACCGGACGCGGGTCGGCGCGAGGCCGGTTCAGACCAGAGGGTGCCACGTGGGAGGATCAACCCAGAGGGCGCTGCGAGAGAGTCCTCAGCCATGGGCACGAACCGGTTCGGTTGGGGCACCGCGAGGGGCCGGTTCGGCTAGGGGATTGGAAAGCCAGTGGGCTGGCGCGGCCGGGGGGGGGGGGGGGGAAGGCCGGTGGGCTGGGGCGGCCTGGGTGGCTCGGGCGGCTGGAGGGCTGGCGCAGCCGCGGTGGCTCAGGAGGTAGGTGGGTGGTGTGAGCTGGTGGGAGGCGCAGCCGATGGGTGGGGTGGTTGGTTGGAGTCACGACCGGTGGGCAGCTTGGTTCGACCTGGGGCGGCGGAGCCGGTTCGGCCGGGGCATCGGAGCTTCGCGGGGGCGGCGCTGGTCACGAAGGCCGCGAGTGGCGCGACTATTTCCATCATTACCATCAATACATTTTCACCTTCCCCCATTTCTATGAACACCACAAAGAAGAATGGAGGGCAGTCAGGCTCTGTTTGTTTGACCCGCACCATCCGTGCTTAGAATGGTAGCAAGCATTTCATCATGAACATAAACAAAGAACGAGAATGGAAGATATTTTAAAACATCAATTCTGATAATACATAGATAATTTCTATTCCCTACCATGTAAAGGGAAAATCTGGGAAAACATTATAAGTGTTAATCAAAAATAATTTAACCACTGACTTTGTTCGCTTGATGTCATTAGTGCAAGAAGGAATGATGTGAAGTTGTCCAAGTTTGTCTCATCTTCCACACACATCCAATTCCAGGCTCGTGCATTAGTTCTTCATAGCCGAAGATGTGTATGAACCATTTCAGAAGAATTCCCGAGGAAGAAGGTCGAAGGAGGTCGGAGTTCCTTGTTGGTGGAGTGTTCTTCATTGGAAAGGGTAATCCTCCAAGTGTCGGGCATCAGAGCACATTACTAGCGCCTCGTCTCTTGGTGAAGCCATCCCAAATCCTCCTCCCATGCTTCAATTATATAAGAGAGGGGGAGAGGTAAGTAAAAATCATGGAAGTTATGACGGTTCATTTATTAGGATCCTTTCTAAATTCAAATGACGATGTCACTTAATATTTAAAAAGGGTCAAGCCAATTAATTAATGTCGGCATAATTAAGTGGTGTGTAGGCACAATTTAATAGTATGTGTATTGGAACACATAAGCTGGAGGAGGTCAAGAGGCTCTCCCTCATTAATGAGGGGAGTTGAGAGATTCTCTCAATTAAAAGGGTGGTTTAATCCTAGGTGATCCCCACCACCACAAGCTCTCATGGGAGGTTAGGCTTTGGTGGTCGCCACCACCATAACATCACATGGGAGGTTAATGTATGGTGGTCCCCACTTCTCAACTTCCACAGGTAGGATAAAAATCCTATGGTCCCACCTCCACAATATTCACATGGGTGCTTCAAATAAAAATAAAATGTCTCCAAAATATTATTTTTACTTTATTCCTTCACAAAAAACCCCAAAACTAACTTTCACCCTCGACCAACTGCCATCGAGGTGAAAGTCTCCTTAAGAAAATACCAGCGCTGCAAGTTCAACGGTGCCCTTAGATTTCAGTTATGAGCACTGGTTTAAATTTTATAAAAACCTTCTCGTACATTTACTGAACGTACCCGAAAAAATAATGAAAATTATTACCAAACACCCTTGAACCCAGCTAGTCGAGGTTGAATCATCCCAAGTCAAACACACCCCAAAAAACCCAACGGTACTCTCATATTTCTAATCTGAGATACCTTTTAAATGTTATGGATTTTACAATTAAAAAATTTTCACTTAATTATTTTATTTACAGACAAAAACTAACCTTCACGGGTGGCCCCCACAGGGCAAAGTTAGTATCTTCTTAAATAATGAATTCCCTCATGAGTTCTGCTGTGGTCTCATATTTTTAATATGAGCTACCTTTTTTGAGTTATAAGCATTTCAAAAATAAAATAAGTTTTTAATTATTTATTTACGGTTATGCCATTTTGGGTTTACTCATAGGAGGCTTGTACCGACTAAAATTATGTCATTATTTGGGTAAAACCACCATCCTGAGCGCAACGGTGCCCTCATATTTCAGATCCGAAAATTTTTAATAGATATTCCACTTTTTCCAGAAAATTTCTTACACATGCTAAAAGAGTTTTTAAAAATCTTTGACGGATCATTCTGGGCACTCCGGGCCTCGAAATCACGCACCGTGAATTTTCACGAACTCGTAAAATTCCTGTTTATTTAAAATAAATTACATATAAATTATATGTCTTTACATTCTCCCCACATCAGGGATTTAATTCCCCATAATCCACAACTCAATCTAGGTAAACAAGTGGGGGTACTGAGCACGTATCTGAGCCTCCCGCTCCCATGTGCTCTCCTACAGGTTTATGTGCTGCTAGTGAACGTGCACTTGAGGTATCAACTATCCATAAAGGTCCAGATCTTGTTAATCCTCAATCTCTACTAGACCCTCCATAAAATTTTCCCCCTCATCAACGTCCTGCTCGTCATGGTCGATGATGTGAGATGGGTCATGCACATATCTCCTCAGCTGGGATACGTGGAAGACGTCATGCACCTGGTGCAACTAAGGTAGAAGATTTAAGCAGTACACCACCTCTCCAACTCTAATGATGACCTAAAAAGGATCGATGAATCTCAGAGACAACATGTCACCTCGGCGAAATCTCTGTAAACCTCATCGAGGTCAGACCTGTAGAATGATGTGGTCGCCATCCTCGAACTCTAGAGGTCTCCATCTCCTATTGTCATGTGACTTCTACCAAATATGTGTAGTCTTCATCCACTCCTGGATGATCTTGACCTTCTCTGTGGTAGCTCGTACCAACTTTGGTCCCACTAGTGCTGACTCCCCAGGGTCAGTCCTGTACAAAGGTGATAAGCAAGGTCACTCATATAATGCCTCGAAAGGTTCCATCCCAATGGTTGTGTGATAGATTTTATTGAATGAAAACTATACCAATAGAAGTTGATTCTCCCAGATGTGACCAATGTCAAGGACACAAGCAAGCAGCATGTCCTCAAGGGTCTGAATGGTCCGCTCAGTATGACCATCCGTCTGAGGATGGAATGCGGTGCTCAAATGAAGTTGCATCCCAAAAGCCTCTTGCAACCCCTTCCATAGCCAGGAAGTAAAACATTCATCATGATCGGAGAAAATTGTCGAATTTACTCCATGTAGTCGCAAAATCTCATGCACATAGAGGTGTCCCAAACCCTCTTCTGAACCCTTCTCTATAATAGGTTGAATGTGGGCTGACATGGTGAGTCGGTCAACGATCAGCTAAATCGAGTCATGACCCCTAGATGTATGTGGAAGTCCTGTCATAATGTCCTTTTATATCCCACCCCACTTTCATTCTCGGACTTCTAAAGGCTGATCCAAGCCTGCTGATACCTGATTCTCTTCCATCACTTACTGATATGTGAGGCACCGAGAGAAAAACTATGCTACTACTTTCTTTATTCCCGTCCACCAGTGTAGTTGTGGAGGTCCTGGTACATATTCACCACTTCTGGACATACCGCTAGAGGGGATGTGTGTAACACCCTCAACACATCCTCCTGAAGTGACACTGGAACCATTGTATGTCCTTTGATGAGGATGACGTGCTCCCCACCTTCAGAAAATCCATCAGGTACCTGTCATGTGGATATATGAGTTCATCGAGTCTTGCAGTCAGTGTCCCCATGTTGCGCCTCCCTGACTCTCTGATTATGTGGGGGAGTGACTGTAAGAGTCTGAAGAAAAGCTGCTCCATATCGATCCACAAAAGATATCTGCAAGCATCTAGCTGCTCTACCAACTCACTCAACAGTTGTAGGCCAGACCTCCTACTGAGTGTGTCTCCTACCATGTTCCCCTTTCCAGGGGAATAGACTATCTTTAAGTCATAATCCTGGAAGAACTCTAGCCACTCCTGTTGTGAACTGAAAACTCAAAACATCGACTTCCATGAGGGTGAGGCTGGCCGACTCACGAGCGATCAGATCCACCCTCCTATGCAAGAGATTATCGTTTGCTGATTGGGTTTCATTTTTCACTGACTATGGAATATCTCATCCCAACGTTGTAGATAAACAACAAACATTTTTCTTAATAAAATAAATCGTAGTATAAACTGTGGATGTCCAGTCACACCCAAACTAAGGTTGTAAGGCCCCGACGCTACCACCAAGAAGTTCCAACTGAAACTCTCATCTCAAGGGTCATATCACATGACCAGCATAAGTGTGATTATTGATTCTCCTCCCAAAGGTATCTCCAGACGTGGGGGTCAAGTCAATGGATTAACTAGAAACTCTAGGATTTGGACAACATTCTTGGAAGGAATGAATGATTGGTACCTATGTCTATTGATACGGCAGCTAGTATTCCACAAAGACCGTATCTCGAATCATTCTTAGAGCCCTAGGGTCACACTCCTTGACCGCATGTAGCTACTCTCTTCCCCCCATCCTCCAGCTCCCTGAGCCTAGAAGGGACCACAATGGGGGTGGCTGTAACATATCGATATGTACACCACCTCATGTTGCTCCCCTAGCTCTGCATCCATGTCTAGAGCCCTTCAAATTCATTTTCCCAAAACACTTCTTCATCTCGAAACATTTTTATAAACCCAAGTCTCTATGACTGGGTCCAATTTTATGCTTTCCCATTACTAACATTCAATGAATGCTTCCGCACATCCAAGGAATATTCAACCACAATGGTACTCTCTAGGACCCTAACATAAGTAGGAATGCATAGAGTAATAGTTCTAGTTCATATGTCCCTAAAAAAACCTCGCTCAAAGTTTTGAGCTTTGATGCACTGATCGTATAGTATTCATCGAGTAACAGGAGTAATCGGTATGTCTCGATGAATACTCAGCTACCGACATGTCATCCTGCCGAAGATATAGAAGCTCTAGAGGACTCTCATCCACCTCCTCATGCGAGTACTCAACCGCCTGTGAGTCGGCTAGCCTCGTAACCTGAGGGGTATCTAATGATGAATCACGTGTAAGGTACTAAGCCTATATGTGTCCTTTACCGGTACCGCCAATTGTAACTGCTGACCAACAGGTAGTGATATAGAAGACACACTACCCAAAGGTACTATCTCGGGTAATGGTCCATGTACTAAAAACTTATCACTATTAGGACCATCCTCATGGTCTCTCATTGAAAACATCTAGTAGCTAAGATCACTCGCTGCTCTATTGGTGTCTCGACTAGGAGTAAAACTCTTGAAACCGCCTCCAGCAAGCCCTCAGCTACGTGGGAAACTATGTCAACTCAAAAACATAGAGGCCTCTACTGTTGGAACTAATGTAATGATCTCATTTGGAATTCACCATCCCCCAGCGCGGAACGTGATATCTGCCCCCCAACAGGTGGTGGTGCTACTGGTACACTACCTGAGGGTTCCAACATTGTAAGAGTGCCCTGCACCAGAGCCTCGTCGCTCAGTGGGCTATCTGTGCGTACAAATCTCAGAACTCTAGCCAATTGCCTACGTGGAGGAAACCCTAAATGAAATAGGTGTGCTACGGTAAAAACTTATACCCGGTGAGCTGACTTGGTTGAGATGACTTAATGAAAACTTTTGAAAACACACACACAATCAGTGATTTAGTGCACTAAGATGGAAATCAGAATTCAGGGTCCTAGTGTATGGATTTGTCAGCCACCACACCAACATTGGACTCCCTGAGCTGAGAACCACACTCAATACCCTTAACACTATTGCTTCATAGAAAAGGAATACCAGAGTTCTATGTTCTGTGGTAGAACAGACTCCACTGATACCAATTTGTCAAGAATCGTACCCTAGGGCCCATGTCGTGACTACCCCAAACCCGCCTTCCATAGGCCAGGGGATGGAAACTGGTACCAAAGGTGAAATTACCTAAAACATGGAAGGTATTTACTTTTTAACCTATAACACACACACAAAAGAAAGCACACAGCTGGACGAAACACCAAGTAAAATGTATAACAAAAGAGTGATGAAAGTAAAAGTGGCCAGAATACAAGCCCAACTGGAAAGTACAATTACAAATGAAATGCAATACAACTGAAGAAAAAGAAAATACAGCAACCAGATCATCCTACGAGGTTTTCTACATGAAGGTTATGTACAGATCATCTCCTCAGCACTCCACGTCCATCTGTATCCTCCATGTATCAACAAGCTGTATGGTCCACCTCCAAGTACAGTCCAGTCCTGGTACTCTCAGCCTCAATCAGCGTTGTCCGTCTTCTGCATTCAATTCAATATGTTGTGGGCATAGATTGTGCAGGGGTGAGTATAACGATACACATTAGGGACCCCGAGACCCTCAAGGTCTCACAAAATCCAACATGGAAAAACCAAAAAGTATGAAATCCATAGATAAACCTACTTAAATATATTCCCATACATATACCTATGTCAATAAGTAATCCATCTCAATCACGAGGAAAACAAAAAATTTCTGACTCAGCTCAACCATTATATTATTTTATGGGTAGTATCATGTAACATCCTCAGTCACATTATCAAAACCTCAGCTACTGGATTACTTTTACTCAATCGAGTACATTTGGCTTGCCGCGACACCAAACACACTTCTCACTAACCTTTGACTACTGAGGTACTCCTCCTGTCGAGTATCGTGAGTCTGCCGCATCACACAGAGGCACTCCCCACCGTGTGTCAACCGCGTCACCAAGCACCCTCCCCCTCGTTGCCTCCTAGTGTACTCCTCCGGTTGAGTACCGTGGGTCGATCATGTCACCAAGCGCACTCCTCCACCGTGAATATGCTGCGACACCAAGGCACCCCCACTAGGCTAGTAGAGCCACTCTAAGTCAAACAATAAGCATTCGTCAGGTCTTAGCCAGCTACTAGGTCTCCGCACTATGACCACTCTTCTCCAAGAGAATCCTCTCAATGAGTTACTGGTCGATACTCCAACTATCAAGAAGTCCCACAATGATGTATCTCAATGGTCCGCTATGTCATTGAGGTCTCAACGCAACTTATGGCACCTCAATCGGTCGTCTGGTGAATGAGTTATTAACATTTTAGTCTCGGGGGCCCGGTTGGATTATTGCACGATACAACCTGATTGTATCTCAACTATACCCCAAACTCTAATGGGGGTATACTCAATGCGACCGTAATGCTCAATGAGTACCAGCACCACTAACGGTTCGTCAAATGGATGTCTCGTGCCACTGATATGGCAAAAAGAAAGAAAATGGTCATAGTGGGCCTGGGTTCGATCGGACTCGGTCGGACATACACAGTTCGTGTCAAAAAGACATGACCTGTTGGGTCTGGCCTGGCCCGTTGGGAGGGCTAGCCCATTGGGTTCGGCTTGGCTCATTGGGCCTAGCCCGGCACCCTGGTCCCAGCCAAGCAGGCCGCGAGGGCTGCGGATGGGCGAGAGGGCACAGACCGGCTAATGGTCGGTGCGAGGGATTTTTGGCCCAGAGGGCTGTGTGTGGGAGGCTTGTCTCGGATGTCACAACGAGGGAGGCTTGGCTTTGGGTGCGGGGCCGTTTCGGCTGGGGTGTCTCTAGGGTGCGAGCTGGTTCAACCGGACCGCCGCGAGGGCCCGGATCGGCCAAGGGCTCGGAAGGTCGGCGGGCTGGCGTGGGCGGAGAAGCTCGAAAGGCCAGCGGTCTGGCGCGACCAGGGCGGCTCGGGAGGCCGGCGGGCTAGCGCGACTAGGGCGGCATGGGAGTCCAGTGGGGGGCGCGAGCCGGCGGGCGGCACAGCCGGAGGGTGGCAGAGTTAGTGGGTGGCGCGGCCGGAGGGCAGCGTGGTTTGGCTCGAGGCATCGGAGTATCGTAGGGGCGGCACAGGTCGCAGAGGCCACAGACAACACGACCGTTGCCTTCGTCACATTTGACGCCATTGTCTCCTTCTTCCATTTCGAAGAACATCACAAAGAAGAACGGATCGGGGTCGAGCCATATTTGTCTGGCACACACCCTCCACGTTTAGATTGGTAGCAAGTGGTTAATGAAGAACATAAACAAAGAACAAGCAAGGAAGATATTTTAAAACATAAATTCCCATAATCCCTTGATAATTTTTATTCCCATCCTCACAAAGGAAAAATACGGGGGAACATTGGAAGTGTTAATCAAAAAGCATTAAACCCCTACCTTTGTTTGCTTTATGATGTTGGAGCAAGAAAGTAGGAGGTGAAGTTGTCGACATTTGTCTCATCAGCCACACACCTCCAATTCTGGGCTCGTGCTTCGGTTCTTCATAGTCAAAGATGTGGATGTCCCACGTTGGAAGATGTCCTGAAGAAAGATGGTCGAAGGAGGTCAACGTTCTTCTTCGGTGGAGCATTCTTCGTTGGAGAGTGTAATCCTCCAAATGTCGGGTGTCATGGCACTTTTCCAGCGCTTCATCACTCGGTGAAGTCATCACAAATCCTCCTCCCAATCTCCATATATATAGGATATGGGAATGGTAAGTAACTATTTTGGAATGTTTTACGATTCATTTTAAGGAACCTTCCTAAATTCCAACGATGCTATTACTTAATATTTAAAAATGGGTCAAGCCAATTAATTAACGTCGGTATAATTATGTGGTGTGTTGGGACAATTCAATAGTATGTTCATCGGAACAATTAAGGTGGAGTAGGTCAAGAGGCTCTCCCTCATAAATGAGGATAGTTGATAGTTTTTCTCAATTAAAATAGAGGTCTAATCCCGAGTGGTCCCCACCACCCTAACCCCTCTTGAGAGGATAGGCTTGGGTGGTCCCCACCACCATAACCTCACATAGGAGGTTAAGGAATTATGGTCCCCACATCTCGACATCCACATATAGGATAAAATACCTACGTTCCCACCTCCAAAATATTCACATGGGTGCTTCAAATAAAAATAAAATGTTTTCACAATTTTATTCCTTCACGAAAAACCCAAAAACTAATTTTCACCCGCGATAATTGTCTTCGAGGTGAAAGTCTCCTAAAGTGAATAATGGTGTTATGAGTCCAACGGTGCCCTCAGATTTTAATTACGAGCACCGTTTTAAATGTTATAAAATCATGCTCAGACTTTTACTGAACGTTCCCAAAAAAAAGTTTTTAAAATTATTTCAAGACACCCTTGACCCGCACTGGTCGATGTTAGGCTATTCCCAAGTGAAACACACGCCATTGAACCCCACGGTAATCTCAGATTTCTAATCCAAGTAACTGTTTAAATATTTTGGATTTTACAATAAAATAATTGTCACTTACTTATTTAATTTACGGCCAAAAACTGACTTCCACTGGTGGCCCGCGCTAGCCAAAGTTAGTTTCTACTTAAATAAATCATTCCCTCACAAGTTCAGCGGTGGTCTCAGATTTTTAAACTGAACAACCGTTATTGAGTTATAATCATTTCAAAAATATAATAATTTATTTAATTATTTTATTTACGGTTATGCAAATTTTTGGTTTACTCACAGGAGGGCCGCACTGACTAAACATAAGCCACATTTAGTGTAAACACGTCATCCTGAGCCCAATGGTTCCCTCAGATTTTTGAACCAAGTAACCTTTTAAAATATATCCCACTTTTTCATAACACGCACTAAATAAATCATAAAAATACATTGAAGAATCATTCCCGGAAATCCGGGCCTTGGAATCACGCGCTGTAAATTTTAACAGTATAGTAAAATTCCCATTAATTTTAAAAAAATTACATGGAAATTCTGGGTCTTTACATTGTATATTCTCTTATGCATACTACGGTCAAATATTATTTAATGATATGTTATAAAATATTGAGTTAACATAGTTACACATAACCATTATCACAAATCACAAACCTCTCTATGTTGGTAGTTTGAGAAACCAATTCTTGAGTTATACTATACAAAATACAATTATCAAATTGGAGTTGATTAACCAAAAATTAGAAAAATATTTAGATATATTGTAGATATAAAGGCTAAATGGGATCGAGGGAAACATTCGGTGAAGTCACTATATGAAAAATTCACTCAACTATATCCAATGTGTAGTGGACCATTCATGGGTGGAATATTTTTTCAAATAATTCAAATGGCATGGATCTATGATATTATTCTTTTTACAAAAAATTCATCATGTAAACCAAAATTTTTACCATGAAATAGATACTACACAAAACCTCTTATCGTGTTCAGGGAATGCTTGATTCATTTCATAAGGATTACTTCACAAGATATCTATTTGGTGGATTGAGTGCACTATCTTAATAAAAATATTAATAAAAGGGGTGTTAAATCAAATATATATAGGGGTTTGAAAAACTGTACCATTTAAAAAATGAATCTGATTTTATACATACATATAATTACTTCTATATCATCTCTAATAAATCCATTTCTAACTAGGTGGGGCGTTGTTGAATCAAAAAAAAATTCTAAAATGTCAAAAGTTGTAGTACAATTCATGAATATAATGAATGGAAACTATTTAAAAGTAATTGTTAATAACAATACAACCTCCCATATAACCAAGAATCATGAGGTCCTCAACCACATGTAATATCATGACCATATGGAAAATTCATGAGTTCACAATGAATGATGTATCATTAACATCATGGAGAATATAAAATGATGTCATGATCAATGTAGTGTTGGGGCATTCCACATGGTTACATAATGGTGAGGTGTAGATTAAGTTGATGGACTATCCTCACAAAGTTTAAACCACAGAAATTTCCCAAAAATAAGATGTATAATCATACATTTTTTGTTCAAAGAGTTCCTCATCCTCATAAATCACATTACCTTGTGGTGTTGGAGAATGATTTTTCACAATCCCAATAGGTATAATACATGGACTTCCTTATATTCCCTAAAATCGAAATTTTCCTAAAACACTATACATGACCACCATTTTTGGGGAGAAAATTACATAGGGAATACTATAAAGAAACCTTCCCTCCTAAAAATGAAAATTTAAAATTAGAAATATTGATGTCCAAGACTAAAAAAGAGTCTAAATTTTTTTTCTTTTGGTAATTACTCTCAAAATGTATCATGAAACAAAAAGGGAAACCTTCATCCATAGAAAAATAAATGCATAAACCAAGCTAGTGAGGCTCTTCCCCTATGGATTAGATCTTGAGGATCATACCACAATGATACCTTGTGAGGAAAATCCCATGGAGTACCACCATGTGATAGATAATGACAATGTCTCAGATTAAGAGTCTCATCCCTCATAATTAACTCATTAGGAAAATCGCATTGAGTCAAAAAATAGTAGGGTTAACCCATGAGTCCAAGATGATGGCTCAATTCTGTAAGGTCCAACCAATAGAGGCCAATATACCCATCCATATTCATTAGGTGAACCTATAATGAAACCCTTTTAGTTCCTAGATTGTATGACTGGTCAATGAGATAGAACTTAAGAAGTCATGTATATAAGGATTTTCCATGAGGTTAAATTTCTAGACCACCCTCTTTGAATAATGTCCCCCATTCAGGAAATTTTTTCTCATCAGATAACTTATCCAGTTAAAATAACTTTTATGTGATATATCTAAAAAAACAACAATTAATTTTTTACATCTCAATACCCTAGGAAAGATAATGCTAGGCTTTCCCTATAGCCACCATACATATTCGATCAGGCCATGAAAATCAGTACAAAAACGATTTATCATATATTCCCTTGGAAAATTACTAACACAAGGACAAGGACAAATAAAACCATTAGGAAATGATGATTGTATATTACAATCAAAATGAGGGTCTCTATCCTAGTGTACCTAGGGAACTGCTCACAATATAGGTTTTCTACTCTATCAGATAGGTCCCTCAAATTGGGTTGGATTAGGGAACTACACCAACACATTTAATGAACCATACAACAGGGAATCCCTCATCAAGTAATCTATTAATCATTAATATAGTATTATACACACATCATATATTTATATAAATTTCTAAAATGTTAATAAACATCAATATGGGAGGATTGGGCTTGAAATATCAATGTTTTCATGCCTTCACCTATCAATTTTTTATGTAAGACCCATCTTGTTGGCCCCAGTGCATATGCCACAATAAATTGTTAGGAGTCCATATACTACATAAAAATCATATTTTTATGATTCATATTAATTTTATAGTTATAGGGAATGTATACATGGGTAATACTATTATATTTGTTATAGAAGTCTACAATCAAACCTCGACCATGTCGCATAATTGACTATATATCGGTAGAAATATGGGGGATGTGCATCTTTCCCATGTGTAAGACAAAATATAGTTCCAATTAGTGATGTAATCTTCATTCTTGGGACAATGGTATCGGAAAGGATCAGTACTTAATCCCCATTCAAATCTTTTTATAAATACACAATTTTCTAGATCTAGGATTATTTATTGTTTCACACACTGCGCCTAAATCACATGGTCATACTGATCTATTGTTATTTTGACCATATAACAATTCGGATTTATCCAATTTTGTCATAAACCTAGGTGAATGTCACAATTTATTTCTCAATTATTGATTTATTCTCTACCCAATAAGTCATATAATACTAAAGGTTAGACCCTATACACATAATAATGCCAGGAACCTTTGTCATCTCATAAATTATGATGAAAACATTCAAAAAACATGTTGTCAAAAAACATGGGCAAAATCCATGTTTCATGATGTAAAACTGATTTACAGGGTCCTTCCCACATTTTTACAAATTGTATGGTATGGTCCCGTCATATAACATTAAACTATATCATATGAAATTAATGGGATTTCATTCTAGTTAAAAATTATATAAATGATTTTTATTTGTGATTCAAAGAAAATATCAATAATTCATATATTTGCATTGGGTCATATTCCCAATGACATCATTCCTTCACCAGAAGAGTCAGATTAACTATTAAATATAACAATATAATCTTAATTTAGTTCATATTACCAGTGAGATTCTCTATAGGAAATATCCCTCTATGAAAATATAACCATCCATATCATAATCCTATGTATGTAATGATATAATCATACTATATGTGAACATATTACCTTAAAGAACTAATAAAAAAGAGTTTCCCATGTTTTAGTCCCATAAAAACCATTTTTTCCATCTTTCTCTTCAAATTAAACATTATAAAAATTTATATTTTATAGAAGTAGACCTATTCATATGAACATAAATTGTACAATATATGAAACAGCCCAAAAAATTCTAAAGGCACAACTTCTTTATTCTATAGCATGTCTGACATCTAATACCTTATAAATAAAAAAATATAACCTCTCAGGAATTTTGGGAATATTTAATATTTAAAATAAATTCAATATATTATATATCGTGAAATTCATTAAATATTGAGTTCCCTTTCATTTCACAAAATAACGAGTTTCTTTTTTTTCTTACATTATACAATAGACATTGTTTTACCAAATTAAAATAAAGTATTAAAATATTATTATTTATTATAATAAGATATACAATTTTTTTAAATAGATATTAGGAATAGAATATACTATATTATGAAAATATATGGTCAAATAAATTTCGAAATGACACATTTGTAAAAAAATTAATCAGAAATGAATATAAAAACCAATTGAATTTAAAGAAAATGTTTTTATTAACACAAAGGTTTTTTATCATAATAAATTTATTTAATTACTAATTGTGAATGTTATTAATTAAATTTATATATTATATAATATTTAAAATATTTTTAGCATTCAACTAATATATTTTATCAGTATAAGATAAAAAAATACCCAGTATAATGAAAAAATCAATATTTTTTAATGAGACTTTTTCTACCATTCAATGGAACACCAATGTAGAAAATGAATTTAGAAACTTATATAAAATTTTTATATAAAAATAAAACTCATTTTTTAATGTGTTAAATCAAAAATTATCCTGGGGTGATGTTTTATTAATTTTCATTGAGGTTTCATTTTTTAATGACTAATGAAAATTATTGAATTTAAAATGAAATTTCTTTTTCATCAAAATTATTTATATAGAAAAATTATATTTTAAATGGTTTTCATGAATATTAAAAAAATTATAGTTAAATTAATTCAATGTAGTTAATTTTAATCCTTACTAAATAGCAATTGGATATAAAAACATCTCATGTTTTTACCATATTTTTCATAAAAACCAGCTTTCTCATCACGTATTATTGATTAAATTTAAATTCATTTATGTCAAATATGTGCTTGAAATTTGGAAATATGTATACCATATTTGGAATAATATTACTTTATAATTTCTAGTGAGGTCTGACCAAATAGATTAGGGAATGAAATTAAAATTAATTTCGATGATTATGGAAAAATAGCATTACAAAGGACTGAATCAAAAGCATAAGGAAAAAATTAACCGAGATACATGTATAGAAACTATTTTATGGACTTATTTAGCATATATTATACCTATTATAAAATTCATTTTATTATCAGAGGCACATTATGGATGGTATGCCTCTCAATAGTGATTATCATTTTATATTTTCATGAATGCCACTCCTCCTCCACTATAAAAAGATTTCATCCCTCCAACTTATTCACACCTATATAGAATTTTAGCTATCCCAAACCCAACTGAAACAATATCACAAATATCATCCACTCCTAGTATCCTGAATTATGGAATAAATCTATCCAGTGATTTTGTTTGTTATAAACTAGAAGGAGTTACCGGAATAAGAGGAAAAAATATTCAAAAATAACTTTTTTTTCATTTATCTATCCCCCATTAAATTAATATTATGTCATTCCTAAATAAAAATATCAGTATCATAAATATTTTATATTATTTTATTCTAATTTTTTGGCCTACACTTTCACAAAAATCCATTAAATGGGATGCACAAACATCATTCCCGTGTATGGAGGACATCCACCTCGTGAACCAATGTCATTCGTTCTTCCATTACTAACATTAATTTATCGAAAACGATGGATTTATATTTTATATATGATATATATAATTTTTTTATTCTTATATAATGTTTATATAACACATATCTTTATGGTTTTCCTTTTGTGGTAATATAATTACATCATTTGTGGACTTTTGGACTACCACCTATTCAAAGCAATGTGATTCATTCAAGCTATACAAGGAATGTATTATTATTTAGTTTAATAAAAATATGTTAAATATATGAAATTAATGTGATAATAAAATTATAAAACAGAAATATATAATTTAACATTCATTCAATTAATACGACAAAGAAATCGAAGTAGTGTTCATGCATATGTAGGGCCTACTGTCTCCATGAACGATTAATTTCATTTCATATCTCCAAAAATTATGAATTATTTTAAATACAATTTTAATTTATATATATAGAATTAAAACCATTATTTACATACATTATATGATGAAATCATTATATATTTTAGAATAAAAAAATTAACATGTCAAAACATACTCAAAAAACATAATAATTAAAAACAAAAAATGCGAAAATCGTGAATTATTTTTAAAAATATAGTAATAAGTTATTATAATAAGTTGTTATTTGATATTATAAATATTATTATGGATTATTTATATGTTTATATAATAATTTAAAGTATTATATATGAGGTTAACGGATGATCACCCAAAAGAAAATGCATGGTAATGCATATTTATCTCATTATTTACATCTGTAAGAAAAATTTAAAATTCATCACTTACATTTTTTTGGGGGTGTATATAATGCCCATTTGGATATATTATATCGTGAATCCTCTTAAAATCCTGTTACATAAAGTAATAATTCGAATTATCTCATCCAATGGGTTTTAATTTTAAAATTACCGACTGTTAAATGTCATCTTGGGATCTCACTTTCTTTTGTGACTGTTAACTTTATCTAAAAACAATCACTTTATTTTTGTCATTTTTCACTAAAAATATATTAAATTGTGATATAAATACTAAATTTTGATAGATATTATTATTTCATAAACTCTATACCATTTTTAAATTCATACATTATATTAAATATTATTGATTAATAGGAAAAAATTTGAAAATTTGTATCCTTTACTCTACACAGATATTTGATAATGAAAATTTTTATGAATATAAATTTATTGTTCAATATATGAGGAATTATATGTACTAGGATTATAAGACTTATTTACTAGTTATGTAAATACCATTGTTGCATTAGTATTCTCATGGAATGAGTTTAGTTGGACAAATCCTTTTCATTTTTAACTGGTATATTTTGATATGTCTTGTGAATGGTCTTGATATAATAGTTATGGTTTGCCAACCCAAATCAGTTTATACCCAATATAGATTAAATTCTATTATGAATGTTCTTTATGTTAAAGGTTTAATGTTCTTAGGAAACATGACATCCAATATTTAATCATTTCTTTAATTTCATTTATTATCATCTAGAGGATTTTAACTATGAAAAAATATATGGATAAACACCACACATGGATTATTGATTAAATGGAATGTGTTCTAAGTTATATACCACTCTATATTTATTATTCTCATTGGTTAATTATTTCATCTATTATACTTGTCCCTTATTTATAATTTGATCACACCCATATGTTTTTTATTTTCCAATGGTTTTGAAGAATGTAACATTGAATGAGTTTCAAGGATGTGATTTATTATCTTCTTTATATATTTGGTTTTGTTACCTATTTCCCAACACAAAATGGGTATCATTTTCGTTTTAGGTTTCCAAAACTAATAAAATAATGAGTCTATCAGGATATGATTCATTGTAATCATTCCAATGAAATAAATTATGTCATTGGATCCCTGCTTTTCGGGTCTAGGCATTACAGATCAAGGAATGTTTAGTAGAAACGTTTTAATATACATTTTTAAAACATATTTTTGCGAAATTAACACTAATATAGACTATAATGATATGTTTAAATAAACATCCAATAATTTTGGTAAGATGAATATTATATTTTATTCCTCTCAAAACTTCTCTTTTTGTTATATTACTATTGGATGTGGTTCTGAAACAAATGTAAAAAAGGGGTAAGATCACTAAAATTGTTATTCAAGTCTAACTCAATCATATCATGGAAAAAAATGGTCCTTACTGTATAGCTACATTGAAACATCATGGGGTATTGTTAGGGTAATTCATATTTTATTTACAAACCATTAGAAAGGATTTTAATAGATAATGAAAATGAAATACCGTGGATAATTTGTATATCATTTAATGAATTATGTCGAAATAAAATCATTGAATTATTCACCAGGATTAAATAATTAAATTATATAAGTAGTACTCATTTATAGTATTTTAGTTATAAGAATCCTGAAAAATATAAATATTATTTAATATTTTATAATCACATATATATTCATTAACCTAAGGGTGATGGAAACAATCATGTGATTATGAGATTATGGCTGACACTAAGTCCAAATAAATTGACATTAGTTTGAGTTTTATGTTGTTAATAAAATTTTGTATAAATTTATCATTACTATATGTTTTAGTAGAAATTTAATTTGAGTAATAATTCATTTACATATTTATAGATATGAAATTAAAGGTATTGATGACCTTTTGGGTTAGAATTATAATTGACTCCTTTGTAAAAAATTTCAAAAAATATTATTAGCCTCTGAAAAAATATGTTTTTTTTGAATGTGATAGATAAAAGATTACTAAATGATTAAATTTTATGTATTTCTATCATATTGTTTTCAAAATTATATTCATATGGTTTTATAAAAAGGAAAACATATAATGTGATAACACATTAACCGACGACCAAAGTAAAATAAGGCGATTTTACATGCCACTAACCTAATCATTGTCTAGTTTAATATGTCATTGTTCTTAGTTAAAAGATTTTATGAATAAAAATGAATAACGAAAAAATAGTTCTAATTTCTAGTTTATAGATTCTAGTATTAAAATTATTATTTTTGGAATATTTTTAGAGGAATACATAAATTCTTTTAAACCTTTTATTTATCATACAATCAATTGGAAATGAATCATAAGACATATGAAAAACAACCTTTAACATTTATTTCATGGAGAAAAGCGATAAGTAGAATTTTATTGAAGCACCACTAAAATTATAAATGTTCATATGAAATTGATATATATAAACTATGTAATTTCATTATATTCTAGGGAAGTTAATGAATTTCTCAACATTACAAAAGATATCTTTAGAAGAATTCATAATCTAATCAATTTTTGTTGAACTAATGATCAATTTAATCCTCAAATATTTATGGATTTGTGGAACTCATATTTAAGATGATCTTAAACTTGTTTTTGATCAATAAACCCAATCACTCACTTTAATAATTTACGCTTTTCATTGATGTCCTTATTTTTACATTCCATTAATGTTCTCCTACATAGAAACAAAGTTATATATTATGTTTTATGATGTTTATACTTCTTAGTATCCATTGTTAAGAGGGTATTTTATTAAATACTCCCATTATGATGGTTTTTGATAATGTAATTCTAAAAATACTAGAATACGTATTACTAATATCAATTTAAAATTCTGATGATGCAATTTATTTAATGTGGGACGAATGTAAGAGTCTAAATATTCTAAAATAGTAAATTCTTATTCGATAGTGTGTATGAAACATAACACCAAACATAAAAAGGACTATAACATATTTATTCATTATTATATATTTAATATTATAAATTAATTTAATATATTCAATATCATGGAATGCATGAAATAGTGAGTTATCTTACATCATACGAAATACCATGTTTCTACAATAGCTTATTTATATGCAAGACCGAGTTCTACCAAATGTTAATAAATTATTAAAATAGTATTTTTTAATATAATAAGATATAACATTACTATTAAATTTAATGTCATAATTTTATTAACTCAATTATGAAGATATTTTCTTTTTCATAGAAAATGAGAGATGAATTAATTTGTAACCAATAAATTATAAATGAATATAAAACCCAATTGAATTTAAAGAAAACATTTTATGCTAAAAAAGGAATTTCAACTTAATAAATTAAATTAATCACTATTAGATAATGACATTAGAAAAAATAATATATTATATATTCAATATAATAATTTCATAATTAATCCAATATATTTTATAGACAATAAATAATAATAAGCCTAATATTACGCAAAAAAACATATAATCTTATGAAAAATGTTTTGCCACCATTTAATGGAAAAGCTATTTAATAACTATATTTTGACACATTAATAAATTTTATATCTTAAAAAAACCAATTTTTGTAATATATAAAATAAAAATTTTAATAGAGTGATTTTTTTGTATTTTATTGTGTGGTTTCTTTTTTTAAATAGTGATAAATACTAAATTTTAATTGAAGAATATTTTTCCACTAATTTATTTATATAGAGAAATTATATATAAATTTGATTTTAAAGTATATTTGGATCAAATATACTTTAATTTATCCTATTTATTAAATTTTTATAAATTTAAAATCTATATTTGATGTAAACAAATCTCAATCTTTTGAACATTTTTAATTCAAAAGCCCTACCTCACATCATATTTTCCAGATTAAATTGAAATAAATTTAAACCACTTATGTGATTGGAATATTCTAAAATTGTTTCAATATTTTTAATCAGGAAAATTTGTAATTACATGTAAGGAAAAATTTATTTGTGATAAAAAATATTATAGAAAGTAATTAAAATTTATTGTAGTGATTAAGAGAAAAATAGTTTAAAAAGGGATTAAACTATAATCATAAGGGATGAAGTGGCCTATAAAAATGTGAATAATATATTTTATGGACATATTTTGATCATAACCTATAATTTATAGTCTCTGATAATTAATGATGGAAAATTATGTAAGGGAGATCTCTCAATAGTGTTTTCCTTTTTATATTTACTAGATTGTCACTCCTCAATTATAAAAATGAACTCGCCCCTCTCACTAATTCACAAATGTCAAGCCAATTGTATTATACAAAAAATAAAAAATAAATAGACCCCAAATTCCCACCACTCCACTTATTGCCTCACTTTTGGAATAAATTCAACCACGTATGTGTTTTGGTATAAACCAAAAGGGATTACCAAATAAGAGGTAAAATTCGTCAACCTTCACTTTTGTTTCATTTATTTATCTACCCCTTCAATAATTATTATATAATTACATTATAGTCACATTATTTTATTAAATATAATGTAATATTTTTACTATAGTAGTTTAACCTACAAATTCACTCCCATTAATAAAATGGGATACAAAATCATTGTTCGTGTGTGTGGTACACTACCGCCTCACAAACTGATGTCATTCATTCTTTCATTTGAACAACTCAAAGAAGTAAATAATGATTTATTTATAGTTTAAATATGATATATGTTATATTTATAATATATTTAATCTTTTTTAATTTTTAAATAACAAATACCCTTATTCATTCCATTTTGTGAGAATACGATAACATCTATTGCCTTATTAAAACGACATGATTCGTTCATGCTATACATGAAATGAATTAAGGATAATTATAATGAAAAAAATTGACATATATGAACTAATTATTATAATATAATTATAACATAAATATATATCATTTATTCTTTACTTTTTTAATATGAAAATGAAATGGATGTAGTGTTCATGCGTATGTACATCGTTCCTTCTCCAGGAATAGTGAAATTCATTTCTCATCAACCAACATTATGAATTATTATAATTAAATATATAATGAATATATATGTTATTTAAATAATGTCTTAAATCATGGATATATTTAAATTATAATAAGATTAATAAAAACAAAAAAATCTAAAAACGAACTCGAAAAATATGGCAATTAACATCTGAAATAGTTGAAATAATGAATGATGATTACTAAAGAGGTAAAATGATATTATAATAAGTTACTATATGAAATTTTAAATATTATTATTCTTCTGAAATTTATTTATAACATGATTGAAAATATTTTGAAGAAGTTTGATGGTAATTCACCTAAAAAGAAACAGAAGGTAAGGGATTTTCATCTCACTTTTTACATATTTGAGATAAATGTAATATTCACCACATACATATTTTTTAATGGTGTAGATAATTCACCTATAAATATATTATTCCAGGGATACATTTATCTTTATGGTATTAGATTATTCAATTTTAATTATCTCATCCGAGGGGCATTAATTTGAATATTAAAAACATGTAAATGTTGTCTTGAAATCTCACATTGTTTTGTGATATTTAACATTATCTTGAAAAATATTGCCTTATAATAAACATTTTTCAATTAAAAATATATGTATATATGACACACATATTATTTATTGATGGATATTAATTTAAAAAAAATCTTATATGATTTTTATATATAGTCCTCTCATTGAAATTTATTTATTAATTTGGGAAAAGATGATAAATATGTTTCCTTTACTAAAAAAATATTGGATATGGAACCTTGTTCATGAATTTAATACGATCATTCAATATATGAGTAATTATTGTTACATGAAAGACAACGGTTAGAGACTACTTAATAAAATCACATTGATGCATCGGTAGTCTCATCGGAAGGATTCGTTTGGACAAACCCTTCATGTTTGTAACTGATATGTATTAAACTGTATTATGAATGGTATTGAAACCATTTTTATGGGTGGGATAGCCAAATCTGTTTGTACCTAGTATTTTATAAACCGTCTTTTGAATGATATTTATGTAAAATGTTTCATATTTCGGGGGAAAATAATGTCCAATATCTTTTCATTTCCTTCATTCTGGTTATTAATATCCATTGGATTTTTACTATGAAAAAACTACGGATGAACATAATATTCATTTTATAGATTAAATTTAATGTGTTTTTTGTTACATACCATTATATATTTATTATTTATAATTATGTTTTATTTATTCCTCCATATTTTACCCCTATGGGAAATTTTTTCTCCATATTATTTTGTTTTCATACCCAATATTAGAAGGAATATATCATTAAATGAGTTTAAAGGATGTATTTTATTATCATTTTTTGTATTATTTGTTTTATTTCTAAATGTAAAATTTCTATCAAGTACATTTCTAGTATCCAAAACTGTTATATCAACAACTTTTTCTAGATTTGACTCCTTATAATAAAGATAATATAATAAAGTAAGGCACCAACTATGAGCATTTGGATTCATAGAGTTACATCATGACTTATTATGTGGCACCAAAATATGTGTATTTTGATATAATTTATATGGTAATATCGAAATCCCCTTCCATGTTACGAATCGGAAATCTAAAAATCAACTAACTCTAAAAATAGAAATAAAATATAGAGATACCAATTTGGTAGATTTAAACCACCACTTCCAAAACAATGCGTCAAAAATAAATAACTAAATATTATAGATCCTCTAGTACAATTTTTTTTTCATATTGATGCATGACGTCGATTCATCACTATCATTATGGTTAAATAGTGTAAAACTGTTATTTTTTAAGGATTCTTTAAAAAATTTAAAAATATATTAGTGTTTTTCAGAGATGGACATAATTCCCCTAAAAATGACAGATGAGGCTGAATTTATATCATATGAAATAATAATTATTCTTAATTATTTCTAGATATAAATAAAAACAATAGGATTCCTTTGGAATGAAGGTTTATAATAATGTTCACTGTGAACTTCCATGAATATAGTAGAGAATCTAATTAACCCCCGGAAAACAATAATATTGTCAGCAATTAGAGGTTTAAAAATCTGAAATTATAAAAAAATCATGGAATGGAGGAAATATAATTGAATTATATGATTAAAATCAATATCAAATATATGAGATATAAAAAATTAAATATCATTAATGAGGACGAATAATGTGATAGTGATATTGTTTAAGATTATAATATGTATACATATATATTCTCTTTGAATATTAATATAGGGATATAAAAATTAAAACATAATATTTCCCTTATATTCAGTTATTTTTTGGGTGATGTGAATTTTAAAAATAAATATTAAAATAAGATAAAAACTTTATAATCTCAAAGAGAGGTTGAACTAGATTATTTTTCAATATGATGATCTACTGAAAATATTTAAATATGATAAAATAAATAAGAATATGTTCTAAAGAAAGTATATAATATATTTTTTATAAAGTATGATTAAGTAATTTAATAACCCTAAAGATATTAATATTATGAAGGAATATATAAAAATAAAAAAAACCTTTACTTCCATGGTTAACACAGGAAAATATATTTCATGAACTTGAAAAGATGAAATAAAAGGATGAGATGGCTATACATAATATATTCTAGGATCAAAATAAGTTTCTTTCATTGAAAAAAATATATGTTTATGATGTAAGTAATGATGATGGAAAAGGAGAAAAGAATTCTAGATGTGATAGATATTTCTCTCATTGATGAGATAATAATTTTGAAGATGAAATTAATAGAAATAGAAATTATGCGGGATGATCATAATGAAAATTAGATTTTATAAAGATGTAACTTCATGATAAAATATAAATGTGTTTATAGATGATAATAACTTGATTAATATGAGATTATAATTTGAAAATTTAGTGAACATTGAGGCCTAAAAATAAAAGGATTCCCTAAAACCCCACCCACATAATATATTTCATCACGTTTTTAAATACTCTAGTGATAATGAAATTTTTTCTCCATTTTATGAATTTTGAAACTCAATCTAGCGATATTCAGGTTGAATAAAATTTTAATAAATTCCCTCATTCAATAAAGATTGTTTAATGAGATATGATAAAGGAAAAACATCAAATAAACAGAAAAAATATATTGTGGAATATTTCTGGATATTAAATTCATTTTTAAAATATTCTCATATATATAAAAAGATACCAAGATTGAATGGATATAGATAGGGTTTTGGAGATTTCATGCAAAATTATTAAAATTTTAAATTCAACATGTAAAAACCATACGACATAAATGGAGAATGTGGTCTATAAATGTAATTAAATAATATTTTTTGTGTGAGTAGAAACCAATATTAAAAATGTAAATATGCAACAGAAATGTTAAAAGGGGTGTTAATACTGATTTCTATAAATGAAATGTTGGGGAATGAAAAACACAATTCCTATAATGGAGATGAATTATATGTTTAAGGGAATATATGTGGAACCTACAATAACCATTTTCATGTTGAAAAGTATTTAAATAAAATTTTACCAATAATTTAAAGGATTAATAAATGTTGGCAACACCGAAGAAAAAATCTCCTTTATTTTATCTTAATAAAATTTAAGTCTCATGGAATTAATATTTTTAGAAAAGACTAATTACTTTTTTAGAATAAACTATCAAACGTTTTAATTTATTTAAAAGGATATAATATCCCATATTTACATCATATTATTCATTTTTGAAATAGCCATAGGAATTTAAATTATTTAAAAATAAAGGACAGTTAAATTATTATTTTTTGTTTGGAAAATATGGGATATTTCCTATCGTATATTATTCACAATTTATTGATGAATAATGGGAGTTCATACCTTAAGGGATTAAAAATTGAGGTAAAGCTTTTAAAAAACCAATCATTTTAAATTAAATTTGAATTTTTATAATCTTGCTATAAATTTTTTTGAGTCATTCCAATGATAATTTTCTTACCTAGTTTTCATTATATCAATTTTCTATCCAAATCATGCATGTTGTAAGATGTATTTATTAAGATAGTGGGGATGTAAATTTCTTTTGAATATGGAATTTAAAAGTGCAATTATTCTATTGAGTGTTTGGTATGTATTTCATAATAAATCAATTTAATATCCCCGATATTTTGATATTTGGATGACGAATAAAATGTTTTATAGTTAATGGATTTTATTCATCACATCGTGAAGTCCTTATTATTTTATAAATATATATTTACCCTATATATTAATATTTAAAAATTATATTATATAAATTCTATTTGTATGTGATCCTTATCTTATAAGTGAATTAATCTAGAATTCAAATTCTAATATGTAATATAAGTTGTTTTGGAAAAAATATTTTTTCAAAATGAATAATCAGTAAATGAGTGTCGTTGAACAACACTTGAACCATTTCATTTTATTTTCTATAAGGGGATAAAAATATTCCCACATATCGACTGTAGATATATAGTGGTGTTGATAATAAACACAAAATTTGAGATTAAAGTGTTCATGTACAGATTTTTATTTATTATAAATAAGGATATACAATTATTTAAATATGATTTGGGGAAATGTGAATGTTTTTTAGGTACATTCATAATACATAGTAAATATAATGAATAAGTGTTGGATGAAATATTGGATATTGAATTTAATTATGATAAATATTGAATCCCATTTATATATAATGATTGTAGAGAAAACTATTTGGGAATAGTACATGTGTTAGTGTTATTTGTGGATAATATATTATTATCAAAATGGAATATGGAATTATTTTAATGAATAATTAATCCATGTTTTTATTTTATACTAAATTAAATATGGGGAACATACACACTCCTATGATTTTGGGATGTTTAAATAATAATAATTTTTATTTTTTGATTGAACTAGATTGGTAGTAGATGTAGTTTTTAGAATGTGGTCATAGTGAGATTTACTAAAAATATATTCCAGGATAACCATACTGAGGGATTCATTTTCACCACACACACTAATTTTATCCATAGGATCATTCCCAACATTATCCATCCCAAGAGGCTAGTATCATTTTCATAGTGAGAGCCAACACATACCAGGTATGTATGGAAAGAATAGAATCATAGTTTTCATGGGTCAACACATGAGGAGATAAACATTTTCCAAACATGTAATGTGAAAGTTATAATAGGGAAACATATGTGATCATCAATAGTCAATAGACTTCACTGAGGTACTATTGGAATGGAATTTCTTATTCATTCGATCCATCACAATAGAATGTTTGATTTGGTTTGAATATGGCCTTCCAATGTTGGGATTTTTATATATTATAGAAAGAGAATTATATTTTGTCACATTATATAAAAAAACATATGATTTATTAGTAGTTATCATCTACGTCTTTACATGCAACTCTTCCTAAATTGAAAAAACATATGGCCTCTATCAGCATGATTAAATTTCAAACTCTAGATAACCATTAATCAGGTTTCTTGAGAATCTCATAGATAGATATGGTCAAACATAAAACTATAAAAATAATAAAAGGAAAGTGTTTGGTGAAATAATTATTTGATTAATGAAAATTGAGTTTACTATGTTGTGAGGGTTGTTAAGAGGTGACACCTAATCAGAATGAATGAGTATGTGGTGAAGGTCAAATTGCTAAGTGAATGTGTGATAATGTTCCTTGTGAGGTAGAAATTAGGGGATGATTGTTTAGGGATGGGTTCATATTGTAAGATTATCATGTGGAAATAAAAAAAAGTATCATTCAAAAATTTATTTTTCATTATTTAAATGACTATTGTGATGATTTAATTCTGATGATATTGGAACGCAACATCATTTAATAAGGTTACAACAATGTTGTAAAATTATACATGTTTCTATGCAAGAATACATTATGTGAAAAATACCATAAGAGGATAGTAATGAATCATATGGTTAACTGGTTATTTAAAATTTACTGAGTACGTAATAAATAATTTATGCAGTATATGGATTGCAATGAAATAGAATGTTGTGATTATAAAACATAAATTCTTTTAGAGCCGCATTGAAATAATTCTCCAAACGTTTTTTGATATTTATTATGGGATTAAATGGATCCTTATAACCAATAATTATTAATTTACCTCAAGGGTAAATGAAATAATCATTTGGAGATAAGATTCTCAACATAGCACTTTGTTCTCTCAATTTTTAGGTTCCCTACAAAAACAAGAATAATGACAAATTATGGTGATTCCAACACAATATGTTTTGTAAAAAGATACCTAATGAAAGGGGAATAAATCATATTTTGTAGTCTAAAATGAAAAGGTGAAACCCATGTAATTTCATTATTGAATGTGAGGGATCGTGTGATATCCACATATAGAATAGAAAACACATTTAACGGTGTATAATTTTTCCCACATGAGGTAAGAGGGTAAATTTTTTAATTATAGTAGAAAAGTTCAATATTATAGAGAAATGAAATTATCCACACATAAGGTTTCCCTCATGCACAAGAAAATTGTACTGAATTATTAAAGATATAATATTATATTACAAAAAATTATAGAATACATTATATGTATCAATTGACAAAACACATTAATTAAATAATTTAGTTTTGAATAAGATGGAATTGATTTTTGTTCTATTCATAATTTCCTATAAATCATAATAGAAAAATATAATCAGAAAAATAAAACTATCTTGAAAGAGTTAGTGAGGTTAGATTATAGTTGATTAAGATATAAGATTGTAAACATAAATAATAAAAAATATGATTCACACTACACTACAAAAATGTGTGATCATTGGCTAGTTCAAGTATGAGTTAGTGATAATCCTTGAAGAATGGTCTGTATGTATTATAATGAATTCACTATGAGGTGGATAGAAAAATATTTTTGTAGACATTTCTTCATCTTTTGTATTGTTTAATAAATATCCTACTAGGATTTGGTTGTTATAAATACTTGAATGCCAATTATATTATGAGAATATCTACTAGGTATTTTTAGAAATTTCTGATCACGATTTTTGGGAGATATATTGATAAAATGACATTTTTGAAACTCATGTAAGGATATGTCATGTCGTAATTTGTGGATCAATGTTTAATTGGATACATTTTTTTAATTATAATAATATATTCATAAAAGATAAGGGTTAACAAATTCAACCCTCCCCCTCTTAGTAATCACCCTAAAACTATGAAAATCACATAATTAATTAGACAATTGAGTTTGATATTATAAAAGTATTAATGATTAATGGTAAAAGGTTGGTTGATTATTTAATAATTAGAGTAACTTTATTAAATTAAAATTTTTATATAAAGTTCAGTGTTTCATTCCATTTATAATGTGTTATATTATTATACATGAATGAAAAAGTATATATCATGATATTTTTCCCTTTAACATAATATTAGACGTTATATCACATCGTTTAATGATACTATATCTTATAATCATTTTTATTGAATCTATAATTCTATGTACACATTCAATGGTAGGATAATTTCAATTTTTTGAAGTGATTTCCATAATAATCATAGATCATCCAATGATTTTTATCTAATGTAAGGTATAAAAAATTCAATATACCAATTTCATTTTATTTATTCCACATATAGAGGATAATGGTGTTTGTTTCTATTTTTTTCTAGTACATAATATATATTTTCACCCAATGAAACCATTCAGTGGTATCAAAACCATCCACCTAAATAATCCAAATGATCGAATTTGGGGGAAAATATTTAAATGAACAATTTTATAGGATCATTAGAAAATAATTATTTTAAAAATATTCTCCTCAAATCATTATGTTTCATTAAATGAAATAGTTAAAAAAATTTAAACTATTCATTATTTAGATTTTTTTTTTCATAGAAACTCAATGATGTAGGGTGAGTTAGAGTGATATAATATTAAATATTTCTTATCATCTATTTTCCTGGGATGATGTTCCCTTTTATAAATAAAATTAATTCAACGTACCTATTTTGTTATTAATCAACCAAAATGAAATAGAAGTGCTAATATGGAAATAAAAATATAAGGCTAATAAATAATTTACTTGATTCACCATTAAAATGAAAATCCAAAGAGAACAAACATAACAATATTATGGTATATTAGAGGGACCTATAAATCATTATTTAGTGGATAAACTGTTTAATTAATTTCACTCCTCACTTGGGATGACTATATAAAATTTATTTAGGGATAAGTTGGTTGAATACCAGAGATCTGCACTATCTGAATGGTTTAGGTAGGATCAAATCTTATAGAGTGTCATTCCAAGTTCTTATCCTCTACTAATTACATTTGTGAAGATGTTAATTTATAAACCTAATGATATTCTTCCTAGTTAAATGTAATTAATTTCATCGCATGTTTAGTATATGAATGTTGCATAATTAATCCTTTATTTTTTATGTTCTATTGAATTATAGAGAGCTTGAAAAAATTCCTCCGCAATTTATGTTTAATTATTTATTAGATAAATTCATCCATTCTCCTTCAATTATCATTCCAAAAAATGATATAAAAATAATCTAGAAATATTTTATCTGAAATAAGAATTTATTTACAATGTATTCAAATATACTTTAAATAAAAGAACATGATGTATCCATGATGATCCAAAAATATAATATCCTAGGTCCAAAAAAAATTATTTTCTAGATTGAATCATCAATATAATTCCATTAGGCAAAAAAACTCATCTTAAATATGATACTCAATGAATTCCCTGGTTTTTTCACTTTCCTATTTGTAAGCCAACATTCCTACAAACTCCATTAATCATCTATGTAATTTTTTATCTGACTATCTATTCATTAATATTAATATAATATCAAATACAACTTGTTAATACATTGAATTTTAAATTATAATTTGATATCAAAATTCACTTCTAACATTCATTAATTCAAACATGGTCTTTAGATCAACTTTCATTACAAGATAACCATCAGATTCAATTCAAGCCGTTCAATCTCAATAAATAACTATTTAGTAGTTGGCTGAGTAAAAACACCCAAATAAAAACGTATATCATTATTATTTAAACCACATTATAACATTAAATATTCTAAAAACCCATTTTAGAGTCTTATATCGAATATCCATGATATGTTATATGAATACCAAAAAATGTAAAAGATTATATAAAAATACACTTCACTATAGTTTAAACCATATCCAAATACACCTTTCCTCTTACACGCCATAATTATTGATACTCTAAATTATTATCTCCACAACATGGTTTATTCATGTTCCCCAGTACAAAAAATCATCTAAACTATAGATTTAAAATTTACAAGTGAAATAGATTCCATGAAGTTTAAATATTCAAATGCCTTCTTCCATTTTGATCACACACAATAGTTTCCATGACATCCTCAATGAAATAGAAAAACTATCTATTTTTCATTTGAAATCTTGTTAAAAAAACCATTGAGCACTTCATGGGTGATATGACTATTTCATATAGATATATTTATAAATATAAATGTAATATAAAAAACCCCCTACATTCTAACTCTTTAAATTTATTTGTAGCCACCTTTTCACTGAATATTATATATATATATATATATATAATTTATCTGAAACACTTCTTACTATGTTTGGTACCTTACTTCCATTTCCCACATTTGGAGTACTAAATAATAACATAAATATTAACTATCAAAGTGTCTACCCTATATACTTTTCTATATTCAAGAGGAGTTAACCAAATTCATCAAGTATTGGTCATGCCATGGTGAAGGATTCCTTCACTATCCTACTACTACCTAGATCTATATACTTTATTTATAATTCCACCTTATTCCAAATATTGAATATTATGGGTATAAAAGTTCCCTCGATTCTTCAAAAAATCATTCTAATTTATTATATATGTGGGTGGTAACTATTATCTTCAATTATACCATTATTAACATAATCAATCTCAAGGGAATCCAACTAACATCACTATATAAGTCTATTCAACTCCATTTCAAAACATCGAATCACTATATTCTTATTATCCTAACAACATATCTAGTGATTTAATACAAATGAAGAACCAAATAAAATCTTTTGTTTATATCATTATCACCCTATAGAATTATTTTTCCACACAATCATAATCTTAATACTCTTAAAATATCATATAAAATTTCACTAAGGCTATGGATTCAGGATTATAAGTTATTATACCGACCTAAACTAAATATATAAAGGGGATTGAAGTCTAATTCTACAGGACCCCCTTTTTTGTTGTTATTCAAACAGGGTTGTCTAGAATTTTAAATCCCACATCAACCAAAATAACTTATAAGGATTTATCCGTCTTGATTTCTCTTCTTGTATACTCCACCTAAATTTCTGAACAACATTGGTGTTTCTCCATCATCTTTTGCAACACCTTTCACCAAATATTTCATTCACCAGTTATTGAAAATATATCAACATATTTTTTCCTCTAATAATACAGTATTTTTACATTCCCAATCTCACCATTTATTAATTATTTTGATATTTTGGCTCTAAGAATAATTTTTTTGAATGGATAATATCTTATTTATGTTTATCAACCTCCAAAAACGTCTACGAAACATCATCATAATTCTTATTTAAAAAAATGGTGATTGATTTTAATACTTAGAAATGAACAATAAACAGATACACATAGCATCATTTATCATAGCTGAGTTTTGGGAGAATGTGTTTTTGTTAATATCAAAAATTCAATCCATATTGCATGTTATTTCCATAAATTTATTTTAATAAGATAAAAGTCGTTCATGAAACTAAAAATTACATGTTAAAAAAATTAAATTTATAGAAAATTGTAATAATATATAAAAATAGGCATAAGAGTGTGTAACATACCTCTTTAAAAATCAATTGATATAACATGTAAATTTAAAACTAGTGATAAAACTTGGTATATATGATCATAATTTATTTTTAGGACATATCTATTTATAGATGATTTTAAACATCCAGAGAGTTATTAAATCTTATTTATAGTTTTTACATCATTTTTTAGGATAAGATAAAATTTGAGACCTCAACACATTGAAATAACATATAAATAACTATGCATTCTACCTAACAGTTATTGTGTATCATTAGTAAAATAAATCAGACCATACTAGGTTTTTTAATAATCAAATAGAACATAAATTACATAGTGATTTTAGATATTTAAGTAATAGGATATCCATCTACTTGATTTATGGACTATCACATATTTTGAATGGCATGATACCACATTCTAGGTTCCAGAATTGGCTTGATAATAATAATAAAACACTGATATAGATTTGGAACTTATTTCACATCGAATCATTGTCATTAGAAATTATTACTCATACTTACATCATATATAAACTTATTATGCATAGATACATCATGAAAACAATCTAACATCACTAATAATACCATTTTTAAATTATGTTACATTGTGACACAACTTCAATTTTTTTAGTACAATATTTTTCTCTATATTTAGTATAATATTATTCATTCTTTTTCTCTACCTATATTTGATTAAACCATCTTCTCTAAATTAAATTATCATAAAACATTTAGAGACTAATTTATTTTTTATCATTTAGAAAAATATCTTATTTCAATGAACATGTAATGCATGTTCTTATTATATAAAATCATATGCACTGCAATGTGAATCTATACCATTTAATGAATATACCTCATAAATAATATCTCCCCATTAATTTTTCATCATTAAAAAAATATACCCCACATGGATAGGGGTTACATCTAATATACACAAGTTTAGTGTCTTCCTTGGTTATTTCAAACCATCTATTTTCATCATTTTTTTTGATTATCTATTAGATATACTTTTTTCATTAAAATCACTACTATATTGTTCTGTATAAATAAACACTATCTTATACTTCTTCTCCACTGTATTTGAAAAAGTACCCTATGAGGTAAACGTATCAATGAATAGTCTATTTCATGATTACTTTCTTTTGATCATAGGTAATCATGAATTCTTCTTATATGACATTGTATAATTTTCCTTAGTGATATCCATCTCTCTAGTACAATTATCTTCATACAATAAACCATCATTACATGATATCCCAAGCTCTATTCTCTAGGAAATGTTACCTCCACCAGTTCTCCACTCTTTCATCATAATGGTATGGATAAAACAACTTAATCATGCCCCTCAATTCATCAATGTTAACATAAGAGAAATATTTTCATTTTTTATTCATTACATGATTACATATTATATTTATATTAACAACTATGGGCGTGATCAGTATTTATATTATAGATAATATATATATATATAAATTCATCACTACTATATTGTAAATTTTTTAATCTATTATTAGGTAAAGAAATATTTCTCAGTCCTTCACTCTTGTCTCATACATGTCAAAGTAGTTGGAAATATCATCTTATTATGCCGATTAATTATATTATAATAGTACTTTTCTATAGGACCAATGTTAGAACAAATATAACATATCTTGATGAAATATTCACAATTTCTAATAGACTTCACAAAATATAATGTTTTTCGGGGTTTTTCGATTGCATATAAATCCGTTAATCACATAAAAGATTTTATTTTAATACCACTTTTCATATCACAATATCATATAACATATCATTTGAATCCACATTCATAACCTCTTATACTATGAAAATAAAATTTTATTTCATCTATGGATTTCAAGGAAACCATGGAATACGTAAAAATGACATTTTGTAGTCATTCATCATATGAACTTATTTTTTCAAAAGAAAAGAATATTCCTTCTAAAGTGATATATTTCATTTTATGGACTAGGCTTTACCCTTTTGGCTGTTTTTTATTTTTGAAAAAGATTATTCTTCTCTATGAGAATGATATTGTATCAAATTATATGAATTAGATATTTTTTAGTGATATAATGGATATTGATCTCGAATTCCAACAATAATATGAAATAATTCAGATTGAATATCCTCAATATATTATTTTATGACTACGAATTTCTCAAAATAATTAATCATTTCCATAATTCTCTTATTTGATCAACTTGTTATATTGAGATAGATATTTTAACTTCTAATTGTTGTTCACTACAGCATTGTTGATTTATTTTGATGATAATGTATTGAACATAAAACCAACCAAAACCATAAATGCTAAACTGTACTGAGTTTTAATATTTTTTATTACTGAATTTTCATCGTTACATTACATTACCTACTAAATAGATATAACATATATAGATTCAATATATTTCATATAACAAATATCTTAATTGGTATTCATATTCTAGTTTGATTATCCTCACCTGGTTTTTCATTAATTTTTTTTGAATTACCAAATTAAAATAATGTTGTTTAATTTTACCCTATTATATCAATTTATGAATTCATGATAGCTCATATTGATTTTAATACCCTTCTAATACAAATATTTCAACATTATATTTATTAAACACAAATCATCAACTATTTTCTTTTATACCATTCAATAATCAAGGAAATTAATTCCTTGAATGTGTTTTCTAATGATATCCAAAAAAATCCTTAATAAAATAACATCATGTTATCTCAATAGATTCTCTATATATAAAATATTATTTTATAACTCTTCCTTTATTAATTTAATTGAAACCATATTTAGTTCTTCTTCACTGTTACTTTTATCTATCTAATATGACATATCTTCATAAAAAAATACTTTTAAAATTTTTACATTAATAACAAAAAATGTTATATGGATACTCATATGTTTATTTAATCATAGTAATTTATCCCTCAAGAGACATAAGTATCTCATATAATTCACCAAATGAATAGATCATAATTTATATCACATTAACTTTTCTACCAAATTTTTTTCTCAAATTATAATCTATAACAACACATCCTTTTCACGCATAGATACTTCATCATAAAATATATTTTTTCAATTCATTGAACAGTTACATTGTCTAAGACTATAAAAGTTTATTTTCATTATATATGAGATACAAAATATTCTATATTTCATGAATGATCTTCAACATATCCAAAAAGGATCTTCGCACATTGTAAAATTCCCAGACATACCTTACACAATCATTTCGTTTTAACTGAGGAAATGAAACGTAAGAAATTGGTGAGATCACATGCACAGTAAGGGTGAAATGACTGATATTAATTGATGATCATTCTAACACCCCGAGATTTTATGAGAAATATTATTTTAAGTTTCATTGATGTCTTGTGATTTATTGTACACCAAGATTAGCTTGCACTATACACAACACTGTATTATCATGTTGTATATATAAACATTATTCTTGGCTTTTGTTGCATGCAAGAGAGCATTTCTCAATAACATGTGTTGTACAAAATACTGAGTTTCACTAAACAACGATATATTTTTCTAATATTATTATGAACTATCCATTATGAATATTATTAACCGAATTATGAATTTTATAACATTATAATTCATTTTAATCATTTTCTAGTACAAGTTATGTGATCAAAATTAATTGTTCGTATAAAGTAAATATTTTTAAAAAAATACAGTTTTCCACCTTTGGTGGTGCAACCACTTTAAATATTGTTTTTGATACGTTTATAAGTTAAATTAGACAATATAAACTTATTCATTGGAATAAGGATAGAAAAATTTACTTTTGATAATTTTTTTATATTTTTCTTTTAACATTCATATTTTGATAAATAGTAAACATATGCTAAAATTTAATTAAAAACAACTTTTTTCATAAAGAAAGCATATATGTTTATATTATAATATGGAATGGTTTTAAACTATAAATAGAATATATTTTTATAATTTAATATAATTCAATTCATTATCATTAATTTTACGTTGAGTTCATCTGTAAAAACATTTCAATCTTTTTCAATGTCTTAACATTAAAACTCGTATTCTCAACAACAAGATTAATTTAAATTAAATACTGAAACTTCTATATTTTGAATTTAGAAAAATATATTCCATATTTGGAAGCAGTAGGTGAAAATTATGTTAATAGGATACTTTTTATTTTTAGATATTATAAATAGTAACTATGGAAAATTTTATTTACCACAATTAAAGGTAAATCCGGAAATTAAGGGTAAAAATAATATTTTAAAATTTCCCTAAAAACTTCCAAATTTATATTTGATGAATAAAATTAGATCCATATCACCTAAGGGTTGTAATAGATTCATTTCATGGAATTTTGACCATGAAAATGATGTAATTATTATTAAAATCAAAGAATGTGACAACATGTCACTCTCTTATATCTTATAAGTTTAATAATTTTAATTTAGTGATAAGCTTCATAAAAATTTGAACATAAATAATCTCAAGTAAGCTAATATAATTATGTAAATCGTGTTAATTTATTAATAATTTTTATTTATTAAATAATTATCATTAATTATGACACAATAGTGATGATTAAATTATTTTATTGATTGAAATATCAAATAAATGGTTTTAAAAATATTAAAACAAAAATTATATGAAATATTTAATGTGATAAACGAATTTTTTAGATAAATATGACATGTTATGAATCTATTAAATATATTTTTTTGAATATATCCACTGTCTGGATTTTATTTAAATTAAAATTAATGAATAGTGAAAAATTTGACACTTGTTATTTTATAAATATAACATATTATTAAATTGTTTAAAAATCAAAAAATTATTTAAAAATAATAAATAGAAATTAATATGGTCGAAATAAAGTATCCAATTATGTAAAATTCATAACACATAAGTAATTATTTATAACAATTTAAAATTTATATATTATTACCACAAATAAAATTAAATTGATTAAATAAGGATAAATCAAGTTGATAAGGTTTAAAATAAATTCCCAACATGTCTAATTCTAGTTGGCTGATGAGATTACAACCCTATCTCATCTCATATTCTAATTTTAGTCATTTTTCTAGTTTTTATTTGGGGTTTTAGTTTATTATAAATTAATATTTTAGAGGTTTCCAAATGTGCCCCTCTCATCTTCTATAAAAGGGAACCTCCTCCCTCTCCTCTTCACAAAATATTTAGCATTCATGCTCGGCCAAACCCTATCCATTTCTCTTCTCGACTTCCCTATAAACATACTAGAAGTCTTGGTATTCCTCAAAGGCTAGGATTAGTGCCTTAAGAAGAGGTTTAGAAGAGGTGCGTCAAAGAAGTTGTAATATCCTTTACCGATTCGTTCAAATTTATTTCTTATAAAACTTCCTCTTTTTTTTATTTCATTATAAGGTAATAAAATCAGAATAACTAATATACTTATATATTACTATAATTATGAAACAACCCCATTTCACCTTCTATCCATCCTACAGAAAACTAAATCACTGTGTGTGCGTACATAAGGAATACTGTCTCCACGCCATGGTGTAATCTGTTTTTCCACCACCACCGTACTTGTATGGTTATAATGGTGAAAAGAATAACTATATATGGTTATTAAAAATAATACTAATTCTGAGATATTATATCATCTACTCCAATTCCATTCAATAATTGTGGGAACGATATCATCGCTTGTGCGTACGTATGGATTACCATCTCCATGATGCGATGAGATTCATTATCCATGGTAATCGTTCAAAAATTATTATAAAGTATATATAATAAGAAATAATGAAATTTATGACATAATAATACTAATGTACTTATTTATATATACATTTTATTTAATTCCATTCAATTTTATAAGGAAACGAAAACAACATTCATGCATACTTATGACCTACTGTCTCCATGAACTGTGTCTTTCATTCCATTTATATAATCTATTATATATATATTCTGAATATATATTATATATAAGTAATTTTTTACTTTATATAAATAAATAATTATGATCTAAGTAATCATATTAATAATTTCATGTCAAAACATGTACGATAAATGAAACGATTTTACCTAAAACGTTTCTTTAACATGGAATTAACAAATAAAAGTTAAATATAAAGTCGTATGGGAATAATATATGATATCATAAATATTATTATGGTTATTTTATACGTTAATAATATGTTTAAACCCACTATATAGGAGTCTCGGACACATACGGAAAAAATTGGACATAAGGTAAGGTATAAATTTGAAAATATCATTTTTATCTGAGATTGCTTATACATAAGTATTTAGATGGGTTATATTTATTATCCATGTCCATGTTTTATAAAAATGTTTTTATAAAGTGTTTACTATTCTTATATGTATTTTTAATTTCATTTTTACTCCTTTTTGACATTTATTGTGTTGTGTGGAAGGAATATTTCTTTTGTTTACCATAGGAGTTACTTTTTGACATTCTGGCCAAAGTACAAGGAGTATGTTTTTTAACTAATAAGACATGAATGGATTTTTACAGTTTCATAATGAATTATTTTTGTGAAGATTCATTGACAACATTTCCTGATTATTTCCAATAATTTTTTTTTCTTTTATAATTGCATGAAATTTTGAGAAAACAAAATTATTTTGAAGAAGAAAGGTTGTTTTCCTCAAGAATTCATTTGAAGTGTTTTATCTAAACTATTTTCCATCTAAGAGGACATTCTTTAATATAGATATCCATCATGTAAAATTTCCATTTTATTTTCTTGGATTTATTTTGTTTGTGATGAAATTATATCCATTGTTTTATATGGATTATGTTATGTTGGGATGCCGTATATGAAACCCATTGTATTCCTTGGGTTATGATGAATGATTGATGTTTATTTTGTGGAACACGAAAGAACGTTTTCATTATGAGATTGGTGGGACCTATATCTCCCTTAAATTCATTGGGTAAATATTTATATCTCATGAGATAGGCATGGAAATAACGGGAAGTAAATCTAGTTCAGTAATATAGGGCTGGAACGGCAAGTAAATCTGGTTCAGTAATGGACTTTGTCCACTATGACGGTCTTGGTAGCAATGCCTTGGATACTATGGAAATCATAAAATGTTTTTAATAGATTCCATAGTTACATGTTTTAGTCCCATGCTATTTTATCATTATTTATGTTCCATTATGATCTTTGCCTTATGTACTGCCATGTTTTATGTTATTGTTCAAGATTTTAGTGTTTAAACATTATGTTCATGTTTTTAAGTTCAAATGTATATGGTTTGGTTTATTTTTTCCATGATTACCCTTGCTGGGGATTTGAGATCACCCATTATATGTTTTTTCCTAGGATATAAAGATAGGTTTTAGGTAATAAAACAAAAAGTTCTTTATGGGAGATGATTAAGATCATTCACCATGATTAGAAGATTATGTTCTGAGTTTCCAATGGCACTAAAATATTACAGTCCATGGGTGTCTGTTTTTGTTGTGTATTAAGTATTCAGAAAAAGTAATTTAATTTCCATGTACATCAATATTGGGTCTATATAGTTGGTATCAGAGGTAATGATTTAGTCAACCTTTGGAAATTAGGATGCGAAAAAATTAGTGTGATCCCTAGAGATATTTCTAAGGCAGGTCTAAGGATTTCCCTGAGGTTAAGTATAGGTATAGTTTATAGTCCTTGAATTATGGTAACAATATTAGAATTAAACCTAAGATAATAGATATTGAAGGTACTCCCCCTTTTTTATGTTGTTTTCCTAGCATGATTTTTGTCTCTCACACTATTCTTTTTGGGTTTTAGACGATGTATGGAAACCGAAGGAACCGTGTTGATCAATGTAATGGAAAATGAAATGAATTTCCTCTTGAAAAAACCAATGTTATGGGAGATGGAGTGAAAAATACTTTTTCTATACTTAAAAAAGTTATAACTATTTCTGGGATTCCAAATGTGAAGAGAAGGGAACAATATTCTATTGAGTCCTTTATGACGCAACGCCCACCTTCTATCAGTGGGTCCTCTGATCCACTTGCTGCTGAACAATGGATCAGTAATATTGAAAATATATTTTCCATACATCGTTTTTCAAAGAATGAAAAATTCATTTTGGATGTTTACCGGTTTTAAGGTGAAGCAGAACAGTGGTGGACTCTAATTAAGAATACAAGTCCCAATGATGAAATTGAATCCCCAGAATGGGATGACTTCAAGAACTTGTTTTTCAATAATTACTTCCCTCATATTATTCTAACAAATATTAAAAAGGAGTTACTTGAGATTAAGAAAAAGGATGCTGAATCAGTTGGTATATACGAGGCGAATTTAACAAGGCTTTCAAGGTATGCATCTGGCTTTATCATCTAACCTCTATGAAATGTTAATCGATTCTCTAGTGTTTTAAAAGCCAGTCATCGAAGGGAATTAGCTATAAGAGAATTCTGTAGCTATGATATAATTGTGCATTGTGCTATCTAGGTAGAACTTGATGTTGGTGTTACATATCCATATCATGGTTTTGACAAGAAATGAAAGTTGGAGTTCAAGGAAAAAACTCAAAAGAATTGTGAAAAGAAGACGAATGTTTCTTTATGCTCAATGTGTGGAAAGAAGCATTGTGGGGATTGTATAAAAGGGACAAGAAAATTTTTTAAGTGTGGATAATAAGGTCATCTAGTAGTTGAGTGTTAAAGTAATTGAAAAAAAGTATCTAACTATGTGAATAAAGAAATGACTATAGAGAACGGACAACCAACACTTCAATGCTACAAGTGTAAGGAAATGGGGTACTATGCTAATCAATGACCTAATCCAAGTGTTAATGATCATTGAAATCAATAACCTCTTATGTTAAAGGAAAAAGGGAAGTCACATGTGATCACTATTGGAAATGTTGAATATGACAATGATGTGGTGGAATGATTAAGTGTTTATATAACAAGATTTCAAGATAGTGTAGTATTAGAATATCTATGTATTGGATTATTGTGGTTTTCAATAATTATACGGTACAGGTAACCATTAAAAGTGATTGTATTTTTTTGTAAAGAAGATGATATGTGAATAATTAAGGGATAAAGAGAAAATAATATGTTTGGATATTATTAATGAGCTCATGATTGATATAAGGACAAAGTGATATCATGATATGAATATATAAAATTTCTGGGATTTTGGTATGTGGAAAGAGTTAGCATTTGGTTGCATTAGCTTATTCAAAAAGATTTTATGCTAATTTATGTGTCAAAAGAAAACATTATTAATGAACTCACATGTTTGGAATGTGACCAACAAGATATATCTTATGATATACGAGGGATAAATGATGGTATTCAATGCTTGGTAGATGACCTTTATAGTAATCATTTTCTTTACACTATAGGATAAGAAATAAGTATTCTCGACAAGACTAAAGGTTAGAATGGATTAATTTGTACATTAGATAGTATTTTTTAAGGCTAATTTTTTTTCTAGAATGTTATAATAGTATAATTTATAAAAAGGACAACTTGTGGGATGGGCAACAACCTGTCATGTCGGACAAGGCTGCGGGAATCTAACCCACAACCGAAGTGTGAGAAGCCTTTATCTCCTTCCACTAAACTACAGGAAGGCACTTGTAAGTATAAATTAGTTTTATTTTATTAGTAAGTATGATAGATGAAGAATAATTCCATTTTTTGGAACCATATATTATTAACCTCACCATAGATGGACTTATGTATATTTCATATCTTGTGAAAAAAAATTTATGATTGAGATAGATAGAATAACCTATCATTATATCGAATGATATGATAATACTTAAAAAATGAAAAAATCAACATCATTTCTTTAAATAAGAGATAATGTGGAAATTGTTCATGGAATGACCATCAATGATATTACAATAGAATCAAGTAAGTATTTATCCTTATGAAAAAATTCATCAACTTTAGGGAGATGATCTTGAAAACCAAAAATGTTGTCCTAGTACCCTCATATCCAATTAATCAGATGGTACCTTAAATCATCACAAATTTATAGCTTTTTTATTTTTGTCTTATTCATAGACATGTTCTCTACCACTCTCCATCAGAACATAATGGTTATATTTCTCTTTCATATCCATATTTTCACCTATGTTCTCCTATGTGGAAACCTAGTGATGAGTTAATTTGGGTAACCGTTACATTTCATATCTTAGTTTTTAAAATTATGTTTTACTATTCCTTTTTACGATGTGGGTTTCTCTGAAAGAAGCTTTCATGTAGTAAACCATTTAAAAACCCGACAAATTTTGATGGTGAAATTCAATTTAATGGGGCTAGAATGTAACACCCCGATATATTATGAGAAATATTATTTTTAATTTGTTATATATCTTGTGTTTTATGCTACACAAATATTATCTTGCACTATACGCAACACCGTATTATCTTGTAGTATATGAAAACACTATTATTGGCTTATGTTGCATGCAAGAGCGATCTTTCTCAATAGCGTGTGTTGTACGCAATACCGAGCATCACTAAACAACTATATATAATACTAATATTATAAAGAACTAGAAATTATGAATTTTATTAACCTCATTTTGAACATTATAACCTTATAATTCTTCTTAATAATTTATTAAAACAAGTTATGAGAACAAAATCAATTATTTGTATAAAGGAAATATTTTTCCAAAAAAAACAATTTTTCCACCTTTTGATGGAACCCCCACATTAAATATAGTTTTTGACACATTTATAAGTTCAATTAGACAAAATAATCTTATTCATTGCAATAAGGTTATAAAAATTTACTTTGGATAAATTATTTATAATTTTCTGTTTAATTTCATATTTTGATGAATAGTAAAAATGCACTAAATTTTAATTAAAAACAACTTTTTTCATTAAGATCATCTATTTTCATAAATTATAATATTGAATGTTTTTAAGGTATAAATATAATATATTTTTACCATTTAATATAAATTATTTCATTATCATTAATATTACCTTGAATTCATAGGTAAAAACATTTCAATATTTTGTAATGTTTTAACTTTTAAAACCCGTTTTCTCAACAGCGGGATAAAATTTAAATTAAATACTGAAAATTTTGTTTTTTGAATTTGAAAAAATATATTCCATATTTGGAATCATTAGGTCTAAAGTTTTTTCATAGGCTACTTTTTATTTTTATACATTATGAATAGTAACTACGGTAAATTGTATTTACCACAATTAACGATAAATCAGGCAATAAAGGGTAACAATAATATTATAAAATTACCCTAACACCTACCAATATTATATTGTATGAATAAAAGTTGATCCATATCACCTAGGAGTCGGAATAGATTCATTTCATGGACTTTGGACCATGAAAATGATGTAATTATTATTAAAACCAAAAAAGTGGCAACATGTCACTCTCTTATATCTTATAAGTGTAATAATTTTAATTTAGTGCTAAAATTCATAAAACATCCAACATAAATAGTCTCAAAGAATATAATAAAGTTATCGACATCAATTATATTTATTTATAATTATATTGTATTAAATAATAATCATTAATGATGACACAATAGTGATGTATAAATTTTTTTATTGATTGAAATATCAAATAAATGGTGTTAAAGATATTAAAATAAATATTATATGAACTATTCAATGTTCTCCACGAATTTTTTAGATACATATGACATGTTATGAATCTATTTTATATTTTGGTTCGAATATATCCTCGGTGTGGATTTTATATAAATTCAAATAAATGAATAGCGGAAAAATTACATGTAATTCATTTTTTAAAAATTTCTAGAAACCAGTTTATGGCTTCCCGGTACCCAAAAATTCAACCATAGTCATGTCATAAATCATAAAACAACATAGACTACACATCATAATAACCGGATTCATCTCCACATCCCAAGCATGAGTCCTCTTCACCGGTTGCTGATTCCCATTCCGGGTGCCTCCAAAAACATCCACTTTGAACCCAACTGCGAAGTTGATCAAGAACAGATTGATCTGGGGGTTCCTTCTTGGTCTTGCTACCCTTTTTAGGGCAAAAGTCACCTAATTATTCCTCTTTGATGAAGATCTAGTCCGCATCGGCCTCGGAAGAAATGAATAGTCCTTCTTTGGTCTTCTTCTTGGCGTAACAGACAATGGAGCATCAGTTGTAGTAACCATCTGATTCCCACTTTTAACAACATCACTAAATGATTGTCCAAATGGAAGACTCATATTCTCTTTCCCTCCCTCCGGATCCTCCCTTCCCATTCAAACTCACAGCCTTAAAGCATCAACATAAAACTCTGAGTTGTTTCTCGGATTCTGGACTAGAGTATTACATTCCATTAAAGGGGAACACCGGTCTTCAGTAGTATCATTTTCCACAGGAGGTTTTATAATGTCTCACATCCTCTGTTCCATTCTCTCCACCGAAGGGCCTCTCCTTTCCCTTTATGAATTTTTATCCACATTTAGGACACCTGTTTCCTGCCCCAAAAATTCGGCAAGATGCTCCCCCTGGCCTCTTCTTCAACCGAAGCTAGATCGTGAAACATACAATCAAACTACTGTTCATCTGAGTTCTCCAGACTACCATCACCTCCTATCATAACAGCCTCCTCAAAACCTGAGACCAAAAAAACTTCAGACAACCCTTGGAACCTATTACTCAAAACTAAAAAAGGTTTCACCAGCGGATCGAGGCCTTTAGAAGCCTTAGAACTAGAGTTGAAACCCTCTGCAGCACTTATCACCCTTTCTTCCTCACTCTGCGATGAACCCCGACCAATAGAGAACGCAAAAAGTAATCCCAAATCATTCTTTAGCCTTTGAAAAACCTCAGACACCAAAGTATTACCTTGAATCACCTTAACACCGAGAGCTTCATGAGCTCGGTTTTCCTCAAAAGACACCGGATGAGGACTTGAAGGACTGACATCCCCCTTCTCACCAGAACAACGTGGACCCCAGACTATTCCAACCTGTGTCGAAGCATGCGAAACTAGACCCTACTTAACGCCATTGCAAGAACCATCCTCCATTCTCACCGAAGCATAAATCCCATTACCATGGGCTTCATGAGCGTCCTTCTCTAGGACACTCGCCTGCATAAAACCCCATGTTCTGGACCCCGAAGCCTCCATGTCCAGACCATATTGAATATCAAATTACCGGACTCTCACTCGGCGTAGCCTCCCCATTCCATTCCACAACTTGTTTCCCCTAGAGGTTAACATCCATCAGCGGGACATTGAATCTCCTGTGGCAAGCATCCAAAGAATTACCCAAAAACATGCAAGATGGGAAAAATCGATCCAGTTATCATAAATCCCCCTTCTACTTCCACCTGTAATCTTCTTCGATAGTAATCTATACATAATCAAAGGGAACCCGAGAAGCATCCACTTCAATACAAATCTGCAGGTTCACTGGGTGGCACACGGCCTCCGTGCGACTATCAGAGCACATGAATCATCCAACGAGGTTGCCTATCATACAAATCACCGATGGATTCTAAAATGCGTAGTGCCCTTGACCAGGCCTTGATAAGATCTGCCTCTGATTTGAAACGAATCATGATATGGATTCTATCAAGAAACCCAACAACTGCTCTTTCTTGAAGGTCCCAGAAACCGAAGAAAAACTGGTCGAAGGCATCAATTAAAGGTCATTTATGCTTAAAGCGTGCAACCAAAGTGCGATTTAGGAGTGCTGAAGATTCTGCAATCTCAGAGGTCTAAATCTGGAGGTTAGGGATGTCATCGAGAGTATCAGAAACCTTCGGACACAGAGGAACTTCCAGAAATGGAGGGAGGAAATCTGGGTCGGTGAACGGTCAGAAGACCCCACCTATCTCGATTGATGTCGATTCCCCCTCCCCCACCAAGGGGGAAGGGGCCGCCGCCGCCGCCATAGTCGCAAAGAAGAGGATATCAGCCCCGAGGTTCTAGGGTTCCCTAAGCCAATCAAAACTCATTTTGGAAGGATAGAACATTTCATGAAAAAATTGACTCTATTGTTAGTTTATAAAACTAACATGTTGTTAAATTGTTTAAAAATAACAAAATTGTTTAAAAATTATAAATTTAAATATATACGGTCTAAAATTTCATAATGTATCCAATTATGGAAAATTCACAACACATATATAATTATTAATAACAATTTAAAATTTAGAATATTATTACCTCAAATAAAAAAAAATGGATGAAATAAGGATAAGTAAATTTGATAAGGTTTAAAAAAAATTCCCAACCGGTCTAAATCTAATTGGATGATGAAATTACAACCCTATCTCAACAAATTTTCTTATTATATTCATTTTGGATGTTTTTATGTGGGGTTTGAGTTTATTATAAATTAATATTTTACAGGTTTCCAAAAGTGCCCCTCTCCTCTCCTATAAAAGGACACCTTATCCCTCTCCACTTCACAACATTTTGAGCCTTCATGCTCACCCAAACCCTATAAATTTATATTCTCCACTTCCCTATAAACATACTAGATGTCCTGGTCCATTTCAAAGACCAACTGTAGTGCCCTAAGAAGAGGTTTAGAAAAGGTGGATCAAATAAGAGTAAATTTCCTTAACCAATTCATTCAAATTTATTTCTTCTTATACATCATATTATTTATTTGTTTTAATATAAAGTAATAACCTTAGTATCACTCATATACAGATATGTTATTATAAATATGAAACAACCCCATTTCATTTTCTATCCATCCTATGGAATATGAAATCAACGGGCGTGGGTATGTACAGAATACCGTCTCCACGCCATGGTGTAATCTGTTCTTCCACCACCACCTTACTTTGATGGGTATAATGGTGTAAATAATAACTATATATGGTTATTATAAAATAATAATACTTCCTATATATATTATCATCCACTCCAATTCCATTCAATAATTATGAGAACGATACCATCGCTCGTGTGTACGTACGGATTACCGTCTCCACGATGCGACGAGATTCATTCTCATGTTAAACATTAAAGAATGATTATAAAGTATATATAATAAGAAAACAAAAAATATATGAAATTATAATGCTACTAGATTTATGTATATATATATTTCATTTACTTTCATTCAATTTAATAAGAAAACAAAAACATCATTCATGCGTATGTAGGGCCTACCGTCTCCATGAACGGTGTATTTTATTCCATTTATCAAATATATTATATATATATTCTGAATATATATTATATATAAAACATTCTTTAAATTATAGAAGTAAATAATCATGATCTAATTAATCATTTTAATTATTAAAAGTCAAAACAAGTAGTTAAATGAAACGATTTTACCCAAAACGCTGCATTTACATGGAATTAACAAATGAAAGCTTAATATAAAGTCATAAGTGAATCATACATGATATCATAAATATTATTATGCTTCTGTTATAAGTTAATAATATGTTTAAACCCAATATAAATGAGTCTCAAACACATATAGAAGAAATTGGAAATAAGTTGAGGGATTATTTTTCAAATCTAATTTTTATCTCATATTGCTTATATGTAAGTATTTACTGTGTTTATATTTATCATCCATGTATGTGTCTTTTAAATTTTTTTTCATAAAGTGTTTAATATTATTCCAGGTATGTTTATAGTCATTTTTACCAGTTTTTAACATTTACTGGGTAGTATGGAAGGAATCATTCTTTTGTTTACCATACGAGTTACTTTTTGTCTTTCTGCAAAAAGTACAAGGAGAATGTTTTTTAACTTATACGACATTAAAGGATTTTTACGATTTTGTAACGGCTTATTATCATGAAGCTTACTCTAAAATATTTAATGATTATATTCAATATAATCCTTTTCTTTTATAATTTCATGAAATTTTGGGAAACGAAAATTATTTTGAAGAAGAAAGGATATTTTCCTCATGATTTCATTTCATGTGTTTTATCCAAACTATTTTCCATCAAAGATGACATTATTTAATGTAGACATTCTTAATGTATAATTTCCCTTTTATTTACATGGTTTTATTTTTTTATGATTAAATTATATTCATGGATTTATATGGATTATGATATGATGGGATGATGTATATGAAACCTATTTTACTCATTGGGTTATGATGAATGATTTATATTTATTTTGTGGAACATGAATGAATGATTTCATTATGAGACGGGTGGGAACTATATCCCTCTCCAATGCATTGGGTAAATATTTATATCTCATGAGATAGACATAGATGGAACCACAAGTAAATCTGGTTCAATAATACCGGGCTGGAATGGAAAATAAGCCCTGTTCATTAATGGACTTTTTCCTCTACGACGGTCTTGGTAGCAATGCCTTGGCTACATTGGAAATAATAACATGTTCTTAATGGATTCCATAATTACATGTTTTATTACCATGATATTTTATCATTATTTATGTTCCATTATGATCTATTACTTACATACTACCATGTTTTATGTCATTTCTCAGGATTTTGATGTTTATACTTTATGTTCTTGTTTTTAAGTTCAAATGTATATGGTTTGTTTTATTTTCTCAATGATTACCCTTACTGAACATTTGAGCTCACCCTTTTTATGTCTTCTTTTCCCCATGATATAAATAATGGTATTAGTTAAGAAAACAAAATTATCTTTATGGGAGATGTCGAAGATCATTCACCATGATTAGAATATTATGTTCCGAGTTCCCAAGGGCACTAAATTATTACGGTCCTTGGGTGTCTGTTTTTATTATGTATTAAGTATTCTGCAAAAGTAATATAATGTCTATGTATGTCAAGAGTGCATCTATACAATCACATGAAATCAATAAATAAGAAAAAGGTTAATATATAATGAAAAGTAAAATAATTCTACTTACCCGAACAATATTGGATCATAAAACATATCCTTGGAGTAAACATTATCATTCTAAAGGACAAGTACCATAACTATTCTAAATCATCAAAAATCAACCATAAATAATTTATTCATGTCATATATGTGTGGAAACATCCTAATTATATAATTAATTTCATATCATGGTCAAAACCTATGAACATAAAATGATAATGAATTAGGAATTAACACATTTTAACCATAGTGGGTTGAGAACATCGTCTTGTTTCCCATAGAGGATCATGTATAGTAACCTATTTTCCATCATTATCTCATGAAATTTAAATAAAGACACAATACAGTGGAGAGAGATAAAGGTACCACTTATTATATACATAATACATTTTTCTTCCAGATGATTAGAAACCATTCGTCATAGCATAACCCATGAAAAAGGAATAGGTTTCATAACAATTTAAGTATTCAATGACCTAAGGAAAAGAAGTGGTTTTCATAAACATTTATTCAATTTCTCATAACATAACTCGATGAAATATATCCAGTTTTATTAACATATTTTCATAATAATTATAAACATAAACATAACCCATCTTATGAAAGAATAATAATGTTACCATTAATTAAAATTCCAAATAATATATAATAATCCTACAAATATGTTGTCATTAATGAATAGAAGTTCTATAAAATATCATTATGTTTTTCTTGCTGAAAATATACATTTTATTTGAAATAAATTATTTAATATATAAAACTTTCAAATATATTAATGAAAAAGTTTATTTGAAATGATCTTTGAAAACAAGTAATGGAATCCTGAAATAATAGACTTATAATAGAGGGGTAATAAAAATAATAAAATATTATTTAAAACATTTTTTAAACATGGACATTTAAGAAAAATATTTTTTGAACAAAGAGAGAAATAAATTCAGTTTTTCTAGAAAACATTCTTGTTGGATTTTTGATCCCACAAAAAGTGGAAAGTCAAGGTAAAATAATTATCTTATAAAAATAACATTATGATAATATAATTAATGTATTTCCATAGAGGTGGATTATAGTTCCCAACATTGGAAGTATATTCATAAATATAATTAATGGTAATTATATAAAACACATAAATTAAACAAGTTTTGTATAATTCATTGGTCCCACCGAATGAAAAGTGAGATAAAAGTCTTACTTTATGTCGAACATCCTTCGTATGCACTAGATAATCCTATGTGATAAGTATAATATAATTAAAAATATATCAAATAAACATTATATAATATATAATAGCATATATTATTTACTTATAACTATTTATCTCACATTCAATAATAATTCATTTTTAAAATTACAATTTAATGTGATAACTGCTTCATTTTATATATACGTTTTTGTTTAGTAGTTTCAGTATGTGTAAAATGATTATGGTTTCCTCATCTATAGAATGGTAATCATGATATAAATATTATTTATTTTAATTATATATATGAATGGGGTTTTACAAAAAATTTTATATATAAAACTACATATCAATGTTTATGAAGAATGTATGTCATTTGCATGCATGACCATTTTTTCCAATAACATGAAATATGTAATAATAGATATTTAAATAATAATAAATCATTATTATTTCATTATTATTTCATTTATATCATATATATACATTAAATATTTATGAATTACCTTCTATTTATATAGTATGAGAAAAATGAATCACATCGTTTCATGGGGTAGTAGTCTATCATACACATGACCGTTGTTATCATATTCCCTGTAAATTTAAATTAAGAAGTTATATATGATATTATAATTACGTAATTATAATTATTTCATAAATATAATATAAATATTTAAACTACATAATTATATATATCCCTGATACTCACTGATAGAAAATTAATTTAATTGGTTCGGGAGGCGGTAGTCTATTAGTCAAATGATGAATAGATTCAATTCCCACATGAAGGAAGCTGACATAGATGTATTCCATAAAAAAATAGTATATGGTATATATGAGTTTTATCGTATCTTTATTATTGAATAATATAATAATGAGTTTGGTGAATAAATAAATTAAAATTCTTATTTGTGAATGATACATCTTCTTCTTCCAATATCCTACTTTGGATTATAGAAAAAGCATTCATGTGATAGATTTAAAAATAAAAATAGGACTTTAGTACTTTTTTGGGGTAATTATGGAAATTATGTTTTCTAGTTTCTTCCTAAAAAATAGGTTTTAGATGTGTGAATATGAGAGTATAGGGTTATCCTTTTATAAGTTGGTAGATGATGTATAACGAATTTTTGAAATCAATTAATTGTACCAATGTTTTTACATGAAATAGGGGTCTGAAATGAAACATTAAGGAACTTTAAAAGATATATAATTGCAATACAAACATTTAATGGGTCTTAAACAACCTTTTATTTCCTTTATTACATTTATATTTTGCTTAACCCCCATCAAACATGTTTTAATGTTAATAGCGATAATTAATTTTTAATATTTTTATAAATAATATTAGTCAAAAATTATTTTTATCTTATTATCTAATTATTATTATTACGATTACAAACAATCCAAACATTTTGAAATTTTATATTAATAGATGTGGAATAATATAATTTCTAACTAAACCCACATACACGACGAAAACGAGGATTTATACATATAAAATTTTTATACTTATTGAAACATTTATCATCAATATTTAATATTCAATTGATTAAAATTATTTAATTTGTGTTTATAAAAATATAACTGAACTTATTTTACCTTTAGACCAATATTTAAATAAATTCGACCTTATAAATTCTTTATATAAAAAATAAGTTTTTAATACAAATCATTATTTTTAAGTATTCATAAAAAATAAATATTTTCATAAAACTCTCTAAAATTTAACTTATCATAATATAGAAATGTTGATTTCAAAAATAAATTTTGTTTTATTATATAAATGTACTAAAATTATCACCAATTAATTTTGTTTTTTATTCAAAAAAATTATTTTTTAGAAAAAAATGTATTTTTGAAGCAATAATGAAATTACTAAAAAATTAAATCTTATTTATAAATATATTTATTTATCAAAAACAATTATATATATTTTAAAAAAAACTATTCCTTTTCATTGTAAAAAAATTTGTATCTAGGAAATAAGTTCCAGGTTTAAATAATAATATTAATAGTATGTTGTGGTTTGATAAAACTCATTACTGTATGTAAAGCTAGATATATAAGAATTTAAATTTATTCAAAATGTATATATCTCATAAAACTGATGGTTTTACATTCTACCCCCTCCCCCACATAAAACTGAATTCATCTCTCAAAATTATTCACATTCATACAAACAAATGATGATACTTATACTGAAACATAGCATTAATTCACTAGAGGTCTTTTTCCAATTGGTGGTTTCAACAGAAAATTTGGAAATATTGTTTGGTATTGTTTCATTGCACATTACCTCTATGATATAGAACTCCACCATATTTTCAAATTAAGAATTATATTTCTACATTGGAATTGCATCTATCTTTATTAAAAATGAATATGTGTGTGTATACATCCATAAGAGACATACATCTAACACATCGTGAAGGTGAGATTGGTTCAGTGGAAGACCCAAGTGATAAGAAACAATCCCTACATGATCATTAATTGGAAAAGAACTAATATAAATTATGATTCAAATAAATTTCTTCTTGAATATCTTAAATTTATTCCTTATTGAAATTCATTCATACTTCTTGATAGTAACATTTAATTTTAGATCATGCGAATGATTATCAGGATTAGTTTTCTGTTAACATTATGTTTCCCTTATGTTCTACTAAATAAATCAATCATTATATTCCCTTTCATCAGCTATCTCTAGACCCAGTGGTTGTCTTTCTCAATATTAATTCAAACATGTTAGATCTCTAAAAGACATTATATTTATAGGTATACTAGATTAGGTTTTTGATCCAAACCACCAACGAAATATATAGAAGATGCTCTCATAATATCCTCTTTAGTTTGAATTATTATCTCTCTTGAACAATCAATATAAGGATGCTATAATGTTTATAAACTCAACTTCATATCAAGGGATTACTATATACATTTCTATAAAATTGAGGTAAACCTTCGATATTTGGGAGATATATTAAAATTAAATAATACATTTTTCATTACCACATCATAAATGTATATTATAGAAAGATGTCCAAGATTGAATTCTTATCTGATAATTCTAAAGTGTTCAGAATTTGTATATTGGTCATATATAATCCATTAAGAATTGTTCCCTTTAAATATTTTGGGGATTCCGATAAGGAAATCCAAGATGATGTTTTACTATATCCATTTTGGTCTGGGTAACAGTTGTAACAACCCCATATATTTGAATATCAGAGCCTTTAATTTCTTACATATAATGAACTGATATATAAACACTATGATATCAAACCTCTAGGAATTCAAAAATAAATACTCTTTCATAACTATATAAATCATGTTACTTCCTATATGAATATAGAATGAAGAATAATTAGCTTCCTTAGAAAAGTTTTTCTTTAAATCATGTATGGATGGATGAAATATAATGGTTTTGAACATTATAATTCCACCACGATCAAGGATAATCATTGAATAATTTTTCTCCCACATTTATAGCTCTATTTCATCCCTTTATTACTCTTTTATCATAATATAGAATGATCATTAAACACTTATTATATACATATAATATTTCTCCCCAACCTTCATGATTTCCAGATCAATACATTACAATTATAGAAATGTTGGATCATTTTGGAGCCCCATCATAGATAAGCATACATTATCTTGTTAACTCAAAGGATTTCCCACATTATTTTCTTTCCTATGGTAGGTTGGTATTGATCTTTCAAAATCATCAATCACATCTAAAAAAATTATCATGGGCATGTTAAGCTCATTTTATGTACATATATACTTGTAATTATGTTAATATTATTTATCTAAAACATTTATATATATTTATTATACCTCCATATCATAAATGAAGAATTATTATCACAGCTACCTCCAAAATAAGAGTTGGTTAATTTTTCTCATTAATGATAAATGTTAGTGAGTAATAAATTATTACCATGTCATTAGGCATGGTTTCTCATCCCAAATCTTTCCTAGAAGCATCTATATAGATTTAAAATTTCTATCTGTAACTATGTAATGTAAACACATGAGTATATAAATATCTTATATTCAATGACATGAAATTTCCCTTACATTCATCTGTTGAGAGGAACATGGATCCCTTTAATGTGACATTGGTAAAAAATTTATTTATTCATGAAAAATTATATAATCCATTGATGATATCTATACAAACCATGAAAAATTTGGATCTTAGTTACCCGGGTTGGTCAAGGCTAGTTCTTAATAGCCTACATCAGTGATTGATCCATCGATATTCCCTTTAATACAATCCTAAAACCCAAAAAGAATCATCTTTTAGACATAATTAAAACTTCTAAAATTTAGCAAATAATTTATCACTTATTTTGGTCTTCAGAATAATTTTAATATAATCTTCATGATATTTTATTCTATTCAAATAGATAAGAACGAAATCTATAAAGTATACAAAAAACATATTACGGTAATCAATAAATTCCCTATTCATTAAATCAAAGATGATATAATGGGAATTAGTTAAACTAAATTAAATCACATTATAATAAGTATTCATGTACCTTGTATGGAATTAATTCCTATGTATATTTACTTTTATAAAACTAAAATTATGATATCAATAATACTATCAATCATGTAAATGTCTTGATCTCTATGAATTTGATAAAACTAGTAATCAATAAAAGGTACATGAATAATTTTCTTTATTTTGATCTTGTTATTCTCTCGCCAATAAATATATATTCCCATGTATACATAAATCATATTATCAAATAGAATACGAGAACAACAAAATACACATGGAGGAATTAATCCCTTTTAATTTTCTCCTAGAGTTTCTTCTTCAATTCTGGAAACTAAATTAAGGCCATTCTATTTGGAGAATTTAAAACAGTTATCACTCCATGTCTAAATTATATTGGAAACTCTACGGTTTTTGTGTGTAAGACTAAAAAACACTTCATGTGGGACATTAACAAACTCCCATACAATATTCATATCATTGATATTGAATTTCTCTATATCCAACAATTATAAATAGTCATTTTGAATGGTAATCAGTACCCATAAAATTAATGTGATATACATTATATGTTCATATATATGATGTCATAGATAGATGAACAAAAATTTGTTTAGATTTCTAAATGTGACTCCCCATGGAATTTTATGTAAATTTTTATAAAGAAATCAAATCCATTCGAAGTATAAAATTAAATTTAACCATATAGAGGATAAGGAGGTTTTCATAAATCAAAATACAGCAAAATTCAGTTGGATAAGAATCATATACTTAAGATGTGATATTTGTAACATTATAGTATTTTATTTTTAGTTAAAAATATAGTATTTAGAGATATTAATTAACAATATTAAATAATTTTAATGATATAAGGTATTTTATATAACAAATAAAATATAATATATGTCAGTATTAGAGTGTTCTAGTCAAGACCCCAACATCATTTATTTATATTTAATTCCATAGAAAAACTAAAATGATGACATGACCACCCAAAAACATTGATCAAAGTTATCAATTAGCCACAATATTTTAAAATCATGATAACCTAATTTAAATCTAGGTCACATTAGGTTTTACATATGACATCCATGATTCTCATCTACTTAATAACTTCATGTTGGTTATGAAATAGTAATTAAATTCAAAGAGAATATCCCATAGGAATTTCAAACATGGTGCAAAGAAATATACATTGTCAAGAACTAACTGAAATTCAAGTAAATATCAATGGGGCATTTTATGATTTATTATCGTAGGAAAACATTATCATAGACAAATCTACATGTAGTATATTGATAAAGATGTAATTTCTTAAAACCACTCACATTATCCTTCACAAAAATTCTATGAAATTTTCATATAATTTGATGTATCCATAGAATTTTACTTATAGATATCTAATGGAATAACAATTTTTTTCAAATCCTAGTTTCTAGAGGAAAAATTACCCTTTATCTGATATAAATGATTGTCTCTCAATAATTTCAAACAAATATTTTAAAAATAAAAATATCAATATTGAATATATTTCAAAAATATAAATCAGAGGATTGTAAAAGATTAATATCATTAGAGACAATATAAAAAATAAACTTATTTAATGAACGATCTTCAATATATCCCATAATTATTTTCACATTTACTAAACTTTCATGGCATAACCTCCTTAAAAGTAACTTCATAACCTAGAGAAATGACTCATATGAAAAGAGATATCTTAGATTCTCAGTAAGGGTAAATTAGAAGGATATGAACATATGACCATATCCATGAATAATATAATCAATATTATAAATAATTATCAATATAACATAAACATTTAAGACCCAATCTATCATGGGTCATAAGCATGAACCATGGTAAAAAATTATCATTTCAAAATTCATGAACCACAAGAGTGGGAAATCATCAAAAACCAATAATGAATCATAAACATGTTTTTTATAATTGGTGAGCCATCATAATTATAAATATCATATCATATGTAAAGTATGAAAATTAAGACTATAAATTCATAATTGAACGGGCATCAGAAATTTCTTTTCATATCAAATCAAACACTTTAGCATATTTACCATAGTAGATCACGAAAACCGACTTGTATTCCTTCATTATATAATGATATATATATACATATTTACTCAATGAATTATATGGAGATATTGGACCCACCAATCATATAATCTATACATTTTTATGCCAAATCATCATAAAACATTCATCAGGTTATAACATATTATACATTAAATGGAGATAATAATGATTTATGAATAACATGACCCAAGGAAATAAAAAGGGTTTCAAAAAATTTCATCAATTCATTATATTTTAACCCATTAAAAATGATCATGTTTCAGAAAAATATTATAAAAATAATCATATGAAAACTATCTAATGAAATAATAAAAATAGTACAACCTAATCATATCACAAGTACACAACTGAAAAATTTATTATTTGTGGTGGGGCCCCATTGTAAATTACTATTTCAGACGGAGTTATGTAGAAATTACCATGTCACCAAAAATTTGATCACAGAATCATTATTTTTCAATGTACCTTCAACCACAATCCTTTGTGATGGGAGGGTCAGTCGTCAAAAATAATGTTTCATAAGATTCATTACTCATGTTTTTACAACACGTGAAGTGGGTCCTTATAAAAATTATATTTGAGATGAAAATAACACATATCAAATATGGATAAAAAAAATAAAAAATATTATGTAATATAAAATGATAAAGAATATTTAATAAATGTAATTAATAAAACATGAAAATATGATATAATAAATAGATTTACATTTAAATTTTACCATTATAAATGTGTACATCACTTTGATGGTGGACGGGGGGAAGGTTCATCAAGAAGGGTATGTGAGAGGGAAATACATCTATAGACCATGATCTAGATATCACATGTAAATGGCCATCTAATTATTCTATTGCTACTATTTTCATTGCTTCTCATACTTCTACTATTGTGGTTTACGAAGAACTTCCTTCTCTGTATGAATGGACTATATAACCGATGCCTAAGATCATATCATATCCTCATACTGTGAGACTAATGGGGATTAATCTCTAGTATATTCCCTCTTGAGGGACTCTATCTACGTATTTGTATTATAAAAAAGGTTGTGCATCATTTCATAACTCATTCCAACCACTCATCCCTTCTCGAAATCATACTAGGTCACCTATATAATTGTGGAATCATAACATCCAGCAACACTAGAACATTTAATCTTATTCTTAGATAGACTCTAATCAAGTTTTAAATAAATCATGTTATAAAATGGATCCTTAATCTCCAATTTGAAATTTAAAATAGTATAAATATATTTTTATTTAATTCTAATAATCTACAAAAATTATACTAACAACAATATGACACTAGATTCCACTTATAATCTCTCTAGTGATAAGATCATTGTATGTCCCCTTATAAAAATAAAAATTTATAAAACTGTTATATTAAAATTCAAACAATATTATAAAATAAATATTTTATGTTTATGATATCCATCCCCAAAAAATATAATGTGAAAAGTATTAATCATATCTTTTTTTGATGTGGGCTATTACATGAAAAATATTTTTGTGACACCATTTTCAACCAATATCCAATTTTTTGGATTCCCATTAAAATATATATATCCAAAGTTAGTAAAAATACTTTTGAGGTTTGTATGTTATAAATATAGAAATATCAATTTTATAATGATGAGGGTTAAGAATTTTATGTGAGGTAAAATAAAAAACAATTCCCTCAAAAATGGTTTGAACTGACTCCCCTTTTCCGAAATGGACCTAAAAACACCTTTTTGATACACATTGTGAGTCTATATATATAATATCAGAGAAAATGGAATTTTTTTTCAACTCATCATTCATTGAAATAACATTAGTTGGTTCTTTCATTGGTGTTCAATTCAGAAAAGATTTGTTATTTAGAAGAAAATAAAGTCATCTTAAGATTCTTCAGGATATTTTTTACTCCCTTTCCATGATTTTGAGTGATATTTGGGGCCACCATAAAAAGTTATTTCTCAACTTTTAATCCTAAAAAATTTAAAAAGGTGTAGTAATTCTCCAATTATACTCAAATATATTCTTCTAAGACATCATGAAACTACCATTATCCCCCAAAAATTTAGTTTAGTAATAATCATTCATTTATTTTATAGAGTATGTTAGGAGGGCTAATTGATTAGTAATGAGGCTTCCTAAAATAGTATTCAATGTCTACATGGATCATAAAAAATTATATATTTTTAGGAAGACCATATTATTATTTAATTTTAGAAGGGGGATTCAAAATAGTTTCACCATCATAATTGGATTCTTCCAGGAACTCTAGAAGCATTAAAAATTAAAAAAAATCCTTTATATATCAGAAAACTAGACTAAGCTCTTGATAGGAAAAAAGAAATTTAAAGATGGTGTGAGAAGGGTTTATAAACTCCTCAATTTGGGAAAGATCACAATTTTGGATAGTTTTATTGCATATGATTCTCACAATAAATCAAAATTTAATAAATAATTTCATAGAGAAAAAAATATATATATAAAAAATCATTTAATAACATAAATTCTCAAATAAATAACTATTCCAAAAATACGAATCCTTTCCCATTTCTGAATTCATTTTTTTAAGCTCAATAGCCTTAAAACGCTTCAAAAATTATAATAACAAATAAATCATGAAATATAAATCATAAAATAATTTTTTTAAAATTGTAATCCAAATGTAAATAGATAAAAATACCTAAATATTGTGTAAATAACCCCCCACAACCACCAAAATATAACTATCTAGCATTCCATTTCATCCAAATTTATTAAAACAAAAGGGATGATATACCAAAAAAAGAAACAAACAAATATAGTTTATTTTTTCTTAATGTAGCCTTTAGATAAACATTGATATTTTTCCCATAAAACCAAAAATAATTATTTAAAAAACACAATAACATTATTAAATAAAAAGTTAAAAAAAATATAGATAAAGGGATATATTAAATGGGGTAGAACATCATTTAGACCCCTGATAAATAATATTTTCTGACAGTATCTTGTTTGAAAATCTAGTGGGTTATACTGAATCTGAATGAGGGTGTGGTTTCTTATTAATTAGACAACTTATATTTTTCTATATAGTAATATTTATCTTTCCTGGGTTGTAAAAAATTTCATTGGTAGTGTAATTATTTTCCTTCCCAAAATAATTTTAGTATATATTTAGTGGTTTGGGTAGGACAATGAATATATACTATTCTATATTTTCAATAACTTATTTATCTTTCTCTTTATGTTATAAGTACATATCCATGTATATATTTTTAATAATTATCTCAATGGAAAATTATGAGAAACATCAATTTGAAGAGAAATAATTCATAAAATTAGTAAAAATTTTGTTTCATTCAATTATTTCACTTGAATACTTTTTTATTAAAGAATGACCATATAGAGTTCAACCTCAAAAAGTGAATCTCTTTCGTATATATCATTATCCACCATGAAAAAACATGTGTTAGAGATAGATGATAATCTAAAATTATTGGAGGAAATACTCACATCAATTTCAGAAAATTCATGTAAAAAGAGATCAATAAAATATTATCCCCCTGTATTAGATCATCCTTAATGTAATATTTCTTGTTTGGATCCTCTTGGAGTTTAATTGTTGGAGTCTAAGAATCAATGTAAATAAATATTATAATTTCTTAAAAATACACCACTTAAGAGGATTCATTATTAAATAAAATAGTTATGTATAAAAAATAATATTTTCGATGATAAAAATTGGAGAATAACATGGAACATCATTATATAAAAAAATTGACCAAGAATTTTACAAACCATATTAATATCCAACATATATATTATATAGAACATCTGCATGGAAAAACTATTCAAGAAATTATCTAGAATTGTTTCATAGTATACATTCATGAATATTACTATTCGCCTCCTTAAATTCCACTAGTTGAATTGTTATTGGAATAAGATTCAATTATTCTTCATAATATTTTTTATGTTATTAAAATCTAAATGTTTAAATTTACTTGAGTGAAGCTGAAAGGATATTCATTTGTTTTTTTATTTCATCATGTATTCTGAAATCATTCCCCTTTTTAACCAATAATCAAACTTAACATTATGAATAATATTAATATTTAACAGGTATGTCATATGAAAAATCAAAAAAAAAGAACATAATTGGAATATGAAAATAGGTATATGAAATTCAGTTCATGTATTAGTTTTGGTGATATATATCTGTCTGTTTGTGTGTGTGTGTTTCATTTATAAGAAATACTATATGAGAGATATTTTCCTCCAATTAAATTGATGAAAATTTATTGAATGGTTTTATCATGAATCTCAACTAAATATTTTCACATTTTCCAGAGGATATACAATTGTGTGTACTCTAGAGGTCAGTCTCAAAAGGTAGCCACTCACACAACAATAAATTTATATTTTCATTATTTATTACTAAAATATACTGAATAATATACATTCTAATATAGTGGGGTACTATAAAATTTATATCAAATATAAATATCTAAATACTAATAAGAATCATAATTATGTTTGTGAGAATAATAATATTTTTTTATGATTTCACAATGATTGTCATCATTAATTATAAACAAATATATTTAATATTATCCTACTAAAATTATAATTACACCATTCTAAGAAAGCTTGAAGTAGGGTAATTTTCCCCAAAACTAAATATATGAATTGTTTTTTCAATACATAATCATCATAATGATACTACACCATAGACATGTTTATAATGGAAATGTTAAAAAATGAAAATGTTAGTGGTATGGATAGAAGGGTGGTAAAAAATTAGTTTTATAAACATTAAAACCCTATAATAATGTAATGATAATATATTGAAGCATTGTAAACTCAAAATAATCCCAGTTCACACCCTCTATTAAGTAACATTGTATCTTATTTATTATAAATGGTGTCGAGAATTACAATGTGGGATAAAAAAGTGAATACAACGATAGAAAACAACTATTTAATAGAAATGTAGAATATTATTAAGGAAAAAAGACCTCATATATTCTAAAAATGGATAACTTCATGAAAGGATGTGGTTGTAGAAATTTGTAACTATAATTGTGAATTATTATCATTATAATTATTAACATTGAATGATAATTAATGTTTGGCCTAATTAATGTATTAATCTCAATATGTAATACTCTAATATGTCTTTATCCTATGATTTATCTACCCACCCAAAAAAATCATCTTTAATAAACATTTTATTGATAAAATCCCATATTAAAAATCTATGAATTTATTGCATAAATGATTTATTAAACTCCCAATAAATTATTCCATATAAATTTAGTTCCATTAAATATGGGAACATTCAGAATCTTTAATTACTAGAAATATATGTGGGTGTCATTTCAATCTTCATTAAAAATATTAACTCCTTTGTAATAGCACATTGTAATTTATAGGTACATCATTAAAATTAATAAAAAAATGTTCCCAAATTTCACTGTCAAATATAAAGGTATTAATAGAGAATCATATAGATGAAATAATAAGTTGGATGAACTTAATGAAATAATTCACATCAAATATGAAATTCATATAATAATAATTTTACGATTTGGATCTATTTGTTGAATTTTATGGATGATAAAACAAAACATGTTGTTTTAAGAATATATCAACGATCGTAAAAAATCATTTTTAATATATTTTCAATAATGGATTTTAAAATATATTCTTCTGAAAAAATAATTTTATTATGATATCTCATTTCAATATAATTTTAAAAATGAATAAAAACACGTGATAATTAATTTTTTATATTATGTCGAACATATTCATAAACCCAAATAATTTTAAAAATGATTTTTACATAATCAAATGGTGTGATGAAAAACATTGGATTGTAGAAAAAAATTATACAGAAATATTAGTTTCCTCATATATTAATAATGTTTCTAAAATAAAAAAAAGGATTTACATTCATCTTAGTTTATTTTAACATGTGGAATAATATAGGGATAATAAATCTCTAAAAATTTCATTATAATTTTGTGGAGATATTGACCTATAATATTCATTTTATGTACATTATAGATCGAAATATGACAGAATAAATCCTCCCTAAAATTGATTCTTATTTACTATTTAAAAACAAAATTTATACCTCTTCATATAAATATCATATCATTATTATGAGAAAAATAGCATGGGGTTGTCTTTAATTGAAATTTTATTTCAACTTGTTTTGTGTGATTAACTAAAATATCCTAGACCTGTTAAAAAAGTTATATAAAATGTGATAGGGATTTTTTTTTACTTTTAATAGTGTTAATTTATAATGATCTATCCTATTCAATGATTATATTTTATCATGGAACACATAAATTTAATTATTGAAATTCATGGTATGAATTGAGGGAACGTGTATTCCAAAACAACAGTAGAAATTTTTTTCAGGTTTATGGTTGATGATATGTTTTCCAATTTAGGGATAAATTGTATGGAAATCGGCCATATAAATTATCAAAAAATTTGTAAAATAATGTAGTAAATGATTTAACAATATCTATAAAATGTGAAATAAACCATATGATTTCAATACCATTCTTCTCAACTGCTCTATAATGGTTTGTTGGTCTATTCTGTTATAATTGTTTGGATATGTTAAATGGATATTCCAAATAATAGTTCATGTCATTTTTTCTATTCCAATAAAATGATTCCATCATACATATTACCATTTATTTATTTATTTATTCCACACTAAGACTATTATGGGTGGTTTTATGGAAAAAGGCTAAATAGTAACAAAAAGACATAATCCCATTTTAATGGGTTTTGATTCATAGATAAAACGCCTCGAATTAGCTCTACTAAATACCATAGTCTTATTTAAATATTTACAACGATGTCATCTGGAATGATATGTTTTAATGTTGTTTCTTTTCTACCAATACATCATTTATTAATTGATATATTATTAATGAATATTCTTTTAAAAATTACATCCATTTATATTCTTTTAATTCAACATCATCCTAATCTAAAATTAATTATTATAAAGTAGTACGTTATTTAAAATAAATTTACAAACACCCACTATTTTTATTATTATAGGTCTTAGATATTGAAATTTAATAGTTTGTCCCCTCCCATCAAATGAGAAGTAGTGATGAAGTGAATACAGACTTTCATCCAAACTGAATAATAAGGTAAAAATTATATCCATGAAATGGATCATAGATAATGAATATATTTGAAACATATGGATTAAAAAATAAAACTGTACATTTTTTTCCCTTTCCCATATTATGATAAATTAATTCTATGGGAAAAAATGTTTTTAAAAAAATGAAGCAACCTTCTTGGATGGTATAGATGAAATTTGATAATTGATAGTGATGTATTTTTCTAAATTTATAAATATTTATTATAATCTTCAACCATTTGTCATTACCCATAAGATTACATAATCAATTATATATTTCATTCCATTTTCACTATGTAGCATGATAACTTTATCGACTTTCCTTATCCTGTTTTGATTATTATCATAGAAAAGATAATAGGAAGGTATAGTTCCTTGGGATTGGATAAATTTCTAGGTTCATTATATATATATATATATATAATTTGGATATCATAGAGGATGTTATGTTATGATTTTTGGATTTTAAGATGAATATATCTTTTTATATTTAGTTCCACAACAATAGTTTTGATTAACAAAATAAACTGTTGAAATTTTTTCAAATTGTTTTTCTCGACAATAAAATTAATTTTGTCATATAATATTACTCATTGTTCCAAAAAGTATACTCAACCAACTTATCCACTCCCACATTTTTGAAGGAAAATATATTTTCATGAAAGGAGTAAGAATCTAAGGGGATCTTGAAATCGTATACCAGATGATTAAAGACATAAATCATATGGAGGAGGGTGATAATGTAATAATTATGGTCGATATAAATAATTAATATGAAAAAAATTTAATGGGAGAACATTTTTATATATCATCATGGTTTTTAGGGTCTATTTTTGGAAGACCCTCTCTCCCTTTCTCTGGTTTCTGTCGACTCAGGAAGTTGTTTGAAAATATTGCAATTTGAAGCTTTATTAGGGTAAAATGGTGGAGAATCACGTGGATGATTGGATCCCTAAGAATCATAAAACATTTCATTACTCATGAATTACTTTTATTTCAAAAGGTAATTAATTCATCAATGAAAATGAATTAAAATATTTTAAATATATATTGAAAATCATAATCAATTTATCATAAATTATTTTTTAATTACATTGAACAATAAATTTTAAAATAATAAAATTATTTAAAATGTTAACACACCATGTTACACAATGTTTTGGTTAAATATAAATAATAATAATTATAAATTATTTATAATTTCATTAATTTGGAAATGTACATAAATATGTAAATGTCATGGACAGTCATTTGAAAAAGTCATTTTTAATTTAAATTATACACACACACACATAGATATATATATATATATTGTATAATGTGAATATTTTTTCCATTAATTTTTTTTTGATAAATTTCTTATTATAAATTTTTTTAAAACTCTGGTAAATGTTACATTCTTGGTAATAAAATAATTTTTTTCACACAATCATGGAAATGGTTCCTTTTATAATTTTAAACATAATCATAAAAGGTAGTTATTATTTCTATATATTAGGTAGTGGATTTTATTAATTTAAGGTATCTCATGAGTATTTATCTATGGATATTGTTATATTTCTCACCAATCTCGGTTAATATTCCCTACCAAGAATGGTTTGGGATAACTAATTCACAGCATACATTATATTTTTGGATTTATAATTTCATATATATAATCCAATACATTAATGGGTTTTATATAATTTACTCAAATTTTTTATATTTATATGTGTAAATGTAGTTGGTTTTTTGGGTGATTAAGAAATTATATTAGTTTTTTATGGTGTTAATGATTAAAATATATATAATATGTTAGTTTGGGTTATAGAATTGGGATTTAAAAACTGAATCATTATTGTTGTGGATACAAATAGAAATTAGATGAGAAATTAATATTTTATAATATAATATAATGACATATGATATACACAGTATTAATATTAAAATACTCAGGCTTAATGAATACCAAATAAAATCCATATTTTTCATTCCATCTAAATAATAAAATTATATTTCCTTAATTATATTCAAATGCAGGTTTTTCCCATTCATAATGACTGTGTATTATCTTATATAATTCATAATGATGTGTATAACCAAAAGTATTATTCCAAAATTTATTAATATAAACATGGATAACATTTAATAATGAATCCATAATAGTTTGGATACAATAGAAAGAGTATAGATCATCTATATGATGGATTCACAAAATATTTTTCACCTAAAATCTACAAGAAGAAGATGTTATTTAGTGGAAAAATAAATCTAAATAGATTAGTGATGTTAGTAAATACCTTATGGACATAAAAAAATATAAAATTTGTAAGCATTCTCTCTAAAAGGTAACGATGTATGGGGTAATCCATTTTAATTGGAGTAAAGCCAAATAAGTTACTTATTGAAATAATATAAATCCTGAAACTCAAACACATATATGTATTTTTCTTAAAAAAATCATACATCATCATGAAAAAATTTATCAATTTTAGGAAAAAAATAACATATAAAAAAATAAGCCAAGCGTTGAAAGTGTTCTCATAGATAATAATTTAGTGAGTAATAATTTTCACAGTCTCCAAAGTGGTGGAAAATTGATGAAGAAAGGGGTATATATCTATATGGGAAATGTCGAAGGATATAAAATATTAAATATAGGGTCTTAAAATCCATGTGTACCTTGTAAACTAATTATATAAATTATTTTCTTATTATGTTCTTATAACACCTTGGAGACACAATAGTTTTTTACAATTTTTATGTTAGGGAAAATTCAATTATTTATATGTGTTAAGTTGTAAATTTAAAAAATATTTTTTTTATATTACTACACGGTTTTCACATGGATAGAGATATTATTATTTTTATTTTATATCAAATAATAAAGAAATTTATATTTATTAATTGTGCAGTTTTTCATGATTGGTGAACTTTTTTTTGTAATCCATGCATAGGCTTCTTGGTAACCGTAAAACAATCGATTGTGAATGTGGGTCAATAAACTGATTTTATCTCCACTTAAAGGTACCCTCATAATTTATTTTTCAGGGAAATTAGAACAATACATGATTTGAAATATACCATTTTTTTCAAATAATGAAAGCCTCCTTCAATAGCACAAGAGCCTCAGTCTAGTTGGTGAGGACTCAACAAGTTCATTCAAGATACCATAGTTCAAAACTAGGCAGAGACATATTTATGGGGTAATATAGTAGTACTGTTGCAGGCACTATTGTAGGTAATGTAGTAGAAATTGTTTTATACTATATCAACCAGAATTATTCAACCATTTGGGATTCTGGGCCATAGGTTTGGGCCTCATGTCCTTTAAGGAATTCGGTCTAGTAAGTCTTTTGGGACACCTAAAGGACTTTGGGCCATCTCAAGGCCTTCAGTCCACCTCAAGGCCTTAAAGACACATGCAATTGTTCATAAATGATCATACATAATCTATAAGGAGCAGACTCTAGATGTGGATTCAGAGAAGGTGCATTCAATAGAGAAGAAGCTAAGATGATTTTTTCAGAAAGAGAGGTATGGAATTTCTATTGGGACCAGCATGTGCTTGCACGGAAGCCTAGTCGAACTGCCATGCAAAGGTGGAGAGATGATTTCACAATGAAGAATCTCGGTGGAGGAGTTCCAATTATGTTATTTATGTTTCACAAGACCCTACGGGTCATGTAATCTCTAAACCTACGGGCCTTGTAAGGGTTCCCTTTCATCCCTTGAAAGGGGGGTTGTCAAAAATCAATTAAAAAAGAAATCCATTGGAAAATTTAGACAGAGCCTCATTCATCTCCCCCAGTGTATTTTTATCTATAAATTCTATATGTTATATTTAAAAAGAAAATAACAAGGCATATGTAGGTGTTTCTCCTTGCTCTTTCACAAGAAGAATCGTGGATGGGTAATTATTATAAAAAATGAATGCCATTAATCACAACATATTCTTTTTATTAAACGTCAATTTCATTTTTAGAATAGAATAAACATTATTGCTTTGGTGTTATCACCTTTTTTCTCTAACCTTTTTTTACTTATACAATATTCATAGAATCAATTGAAACATGTTTGGGGTTTTTCAATTACCCACATAGCTTCTCCTGACCATGTGTTTCCTCTTATTTTTAAACAACTATATTATTCTCCCACAATATTTTATTTTTTAAAGATGGTTGTTTTCACCCTTACTATCTTCCGATATTTATATTTCTACATCATATGATTCTTTATTCATCACAGAAAAACTAATATTTAATTAATTTTAAGAAACTGAATTTCATAATACTTTTTCATTGGAAAGGAAATGTTTAATAATAAATTATTGTATTTTTGAGTTGAATATTCATAACAATAGTATACCCTTTGAATCATATTCTCTCACTATATTGATCATGAAATTTAAAAAATAGACTTAATATCTATGATTCTTCCAACCATTTTTTATTTTAATTTCATTTTTCCCTTTCTCATCTCTCATTTACATATCCTTATTACAGTAGTACGTTATTTACAACATTCATAAACCTTAATATATTAAAATAATGTTTCATAATATTTTGAAATAAATAAAATGATTCAAGATCACATGATGATTTAGAAATGAATGAAACTTTTTTCCACGGGGAGAGTTTTCATTATATCCTTTTTTACTAAACATGAATCTTTATAGATTATTATATTCATATATCATATACTTAATAGTACTTTTAAAAATAAGAAACCAAGATATTTCCTCAAGTAGTTACTTTTTTTTTAATCCAATTATTCATTAAGATCATTGAACATCTTATCTGTCTCCATATTATTTACCATAGACATTTTTATCTCCTATATGAGATAAATATAAGTCACATATGCATTTATTTAATCATTTTAGAATGGTTTTTACATTCATAATGACCATTAAATTATGCTCAATTAGGGAAACTAATTCATATATTATTATATTTTTAGTACATCTATATCATCCATCTTATTCTTCATCTTACTTCTTCCAATTAATTTTCACATCTTAACATAGCTATGATGGTTTGGTGATTCTATTTGATTCCTTCATCATATGAATAACTATATATTAGTGAATGTTTAATATCTTCCCTTATCATAAAATTTATGATATATTTTTTATTTACCTTTTAATCATTAGATAGTAATGTTATTAATTTCTAGATCTTATTATAGAAAAATCATTCTATTCATCAACACATTGAGAATCAAAAAATTCTATCTTCTGGGATAGTTAATTGTAAAATTATTAATACCTTCACAATGATTTAATTTAATAGCAATATTATCTTTTTTTCATTTCCACTTAAGAAGTTCATCGATCTAAAATATATGACCATATTATTATAATCAAATCAACTTTCATCACATTCATCATTCCATTAAAATTCGAAAATGATTCATATCTCTTCACTTTTAGTGTGATTTTCTCATTTATTTTAGTTTATTTATTTCCTTCAATTAATTTTTTAATAATTACAATTTATTAGTCTCATAATTGATGATTATGTTATTAAACACTTTAAAATATTTATACATACAACTATATCCATGGTAGTTAGTGTACAAATTGTTGTAGACCTACTATATAAATATAGTAAGTTAATAATATATCAATATACTGATAATATTTTATACAAATTGTTTGAGGTGGAGATAATTAATCCTTTTCTAAATCATTTCATGTGAATTATTTCCAACTCCAATAATTTCTTACATATTAAGGACAATTTTTTTTGAATACATCACAATTCTATGTTTTGGATTGGTTACCCATAATTCTAGATATAGATCAGCATCATGAATCAATTTGAAATTTTTATTTATTATATCCTCTAAAATACTATTTTATTTATTATTATTTTTTAATTTTAAATGTTTCATTTTAAATCCACAAAATGTATATATTTCTAGATTATTTCCACATATGTAGGTAGAGTATTTTGAAGATATGGGATCGAGACATGGAAAGGGCTTCAAATGTAACCCTTTAGAGAGTATCATAACATGAATAGTTTTGTTACAAATAATGGATAACATACTATCTTTTGGGTTAATATTCCATGTACTGGTTTCATGAAGATAATAGTTTTATCAAGTACACATCTATGTGAGATACACCTATAAATGTTTAGTGCAGGACATAGAAATTAGAGACCCTTTATGATTACAGTCAATGGAAAAATTCCACTAATGGAATGTTTTTTGGAGGAATTTAGACAGATTATATGTGTGGTATCATTTTCTACTAGGTATATTTCCCACAAAGTATATCATGAGGAATATGTCCAAAATGGGGATAATATAATTATTACTATGGGATAATATTGATCTTTCAGTGAGAGTATGATATCATTGGTTGTATCGACTATTAAAATAATGTGAATTCTTGATTTTGGGTTTGGACCTCAATAATAAATCCAATTTATCAAATTTATTTAGAATCAATTCTATGTGGTTTATATGATTCAATTTAGTGTCATGTGATCAGGTGTTACTATAAAATTAAAATAATGTGGCAAGGATGTAATATTTTTGTTTTATATCATCCAACTAGAATTTTTTTCATTGTGGTTTAATTTCATATTTTTTTATTCTTATATAGTTAATTGTGAGATTACATATGTTTTAGAGGATCATATTCTTATAGGGTCTACCATTTGGTACATTACATATCATTGAGTGGAGAATAAATCAATCATTGATCTAGAAAATGAGACTTACTCCTTGGATGAGTCCCAAATTAGAGACATTTAAATTTAAATAGTAACATAAAACCACCTATCATTATTCCAAATTACTCATGCCTAGTGTGAGAAGAAACTAATAATCATATATTTAGAAAATTGCAGCAGAATGTACTACTATGTTTTAATGAAGATTATGTATTGAATATGTGATTTTTGATTTACCCTTTCTAGTTTATGAAGTACCCCATTGGAAATACCATCAGCATTAATCCTAAAAAATAATCACATCCTCCAAAATTCATGTTTAATAGTAGGCTTGGGTGGGAGATAGAGGGTAAATAAGTATGACATCCTATATGAAATAGTAACTTCTTAACATAAGAGAAATTCCATATATATTTTCTTTGAATATGGACCATAAAAAGATGGGTGTAAAATGGTATATGACCTTATTATTATGTGTTGGGGCTTAATCACTATGGATTACCATAATGTGCATCACCCACACGTGTTTTTTGTTATGGGCAGGGAGAGTTGGGTCTTGTGTGTCTGCTCTTCCCTTCTTCCAAACTATTGGAATGAAAGAGTTTTATATGAAGTATGGAGGTGTATAAATCCTAAAATAATTACTTTGGGATTTCTTAATTATTTATTCTGTGTTATATAGTTCATTTATTGAGTTCGTGTGGTTCCCTGAGATGAAAAAATTAAAGTTACCAATAAGATGGAGAAGGAAACATAATCTATCAGTACATATTTATGTACTCCAATAATAGAGAGCCTTATTTTCAATTGAATGAGATTTGTGACTCCTTAAGAGTGTACTAGAATTGGTTAACTCCTTCTATATTTAATATTTAAATGGAATACCTAATCAGAGTTGTGAATTCAATATGTTTGACATGATTATATATGTTAGGTTCCATTGAATAATGTCACCCTTTTTTATTTTAATGATTTTAACCATATAGAAAGGAATATATGGTGTTACATTTTATGTCAAACGTATTATTTATTTAAATTTATAAGATCTTGTGAGTTGTAATGATTCCCAGAATGAGGGACCTTGTGTAAAGGGGTAGGACTATGAACTAGATTTCGTGGGATTATCTTGAGGATTGGATTTTTTATGGTCTTCCTAATATGAAGAAGATACATGTTGATCCCTATAGGATTATCCATATGGGGTATAAATATGAAATTGGATAATTGGTATAGAATCAATGAGGTGGACCTCAGGGAAATATCCCATGTTCTGGAACTCATGGGCCAACACATAGGAGTTGTTCTCTATGCTCTTTGCCTTGGAAGGTGACCTTGAGGGATGATCCATGCGATCTGAGAATCATGGGTTATCACTCACATGGTTATCCCTTATAGTCATGACCTCCTAAGGCCAATTTTTGGGATAATTATCATATTTTGAGCCTCAATTGATTGATTTTTGTGTTTTTTCTCATTGTGATGGTTACCCCCTTTTTTGTTTTATTTTGACGTAATTTCATTGAAAGGAAGTAGTTTCCCTCTTTTTTAGTCTACCTCATTAATCCATCCGTATTTTAGTTTTCATTCAGATGATTGAAGTTTTATTTATACATATGCCTTTGTAAATTATCTTCCAAAATGATTGAAAACATGGAGAATACATATATATATATATATATATATATATTTGTGGTAATTTAATGATGACCATTGTTTAAGCTAGATAGGCTTGTGAAAAATCATGATCTAGTACCATGAGGCTATTTTTTAACCCTTATATTTCACAATTATATATCACATCTTAAGGGGTGAATAATAATTATACTACATAAATATCCATACACAAATTATATAGGTTAATTTTTATTGTAATCATGGATATATAAACCACTCGTTAATAAGTGTACAATATATTATCCCATTATATTCCTTATGAATATAACCCTTCACAGACATATCAACATTGTAACATTCTTCATAATAAGGGGTGGGAAATATAAAAATGGTTATCTATGATGGTTAATAAGAAAAACTAATGGATATATCAATTATAACATAAACATTACATGAATATAACGGTATAATAATATGAGAATAGAAATTTAAAACTATACCATTCCTATCATATATAATAATTAGGTGTAATGGAATAAATCTTTGACGTTTAGAAAATATGAATTATAATTGAGTAAAATAATATTAGATTTAATAACACAACATTAGAATTAGACATATGTTTGTGGAATATATAAAATCATAGAAAATAATTCAGTTTTTAGTAATTGATTACCTCCAATACTATCATTGTGTATTTTGTTCAATTTGAAAACAATCATAGCTTTCAATGTTCACACAAGAATATTGTAATACTAATAGTCCCTTACTAGACAAGGTACACTCCCCATTCATGCCTTGTTTATCTAATGTTATATCATTCATTAAATAGTTATTTGGAGGTGTATATATTTTTAATCCCACCTATATCAAAATTAAAATCATAAATATATTTCAATATGATCATAAATCATTAATCATATTATTACCCAATAAAATAAATGTCATTCATATGTATTTCATCATTACATAACTAATGAAAATAAAAAATGCATCATAAACACACTTTAGTCACACACATAATTACCTAATTAATATTGATAACTATAATATTGGATCATATCTCCTATAAATAATAGGTACCATCAATGGATTTCATCGTAGAAGAAAAATATATTTAAATGATAATGAGGAATATTTATTGAGAAATATACCTTTTTAAATATAAAATGGATTATATAAATATATTTTTTTACAAAAAAGAATGAATAAAATTCATTTGAAAATAACCATGTGAAAATGTAAATGAAGATTCAACACATTGATAAATCATAACAGAATGAAATTCTATTCCTTCCATATAAGTTAAAAATCACTTTCACATGTTATAATAAATACAAAGATTAACTATTAAGAAAATTAAAAAAAGATTCTTTTTAGACATATTTTATTAATATATATCCTAGAAAAAATGAATTTAAAAAATAATATAATAATGTTATAAATATTATATAATTTCATTATTAAACATTGATTTGGATGAAAAATGATTTTTTACTAAAGAGAGAAGAAAATGTTATTTTCCAAAAAATACCCTTGTGATATCATTAATAATAAAATTTTAAAATTAAAAAAAAAATTTAATTTCTTGAAAATTGTAGATGATGATAAAATTAATGAATCTTTTTATAGGTAGACCATAATACTTTCTCATCGAAACCTAATCATATTCAATCCCAATAAACTATGTGATTTTAATAAAAAGCCATTATCTCATGTATGAATTACATTGTATGTGTTTCAGGATCCCGTATAAAAAATATAAAATTATTATAAATCTATTCCATAACAATAAAAACATGTATCATAAAATGTAAGATTCGTTTATAACCTTTATCAAAATATTATTCACATTAATTTATGAAAAAACTATTCTATGTGATAACACTTTCATTTTTTATCAAAGTATTAGTTTGGTAGTTTTAGACCTTGATCATTGATAACTATTCCATAATCTTTTGGATATTGGTACTGATATAAAAATAATTTAGATTCATTTTATATACTTTTATTGTTATCCAAAAAAGATAGAGATTGAATGATGAATTACACCATTCATGGAGACGATATGTCATAGGTACGCTTCAATACTATTATCACTTTTCAAAGGATAAATTTTGGAAATAAAAATTTAACCATTAAATAATAATTATTATATAATATAAATCAAATATATTCACTAAATCTATATATATTACTATTCTATTAAATAATAAATTAAAAATCCATCACATCACTTCTTGGTGGTGGTGGTCCACACAAACGCTCAAGAATCATTATAATATTCCAATGAATAATGAGATAAACATGGTGATTTTATATTATGAATCAATAAGAGTAATTATATCATATATATCATATAAAAATATTAAACCCAGAATAATACCCATCCATAAAAGATAGTGATCAAAAAATGAATTTTATCACTACATGTATATGGTAAGTCGTATGTACACGTGAAAGAAACATTCAACTCCCTTTTGATGGGAATGGGGGCGAATAATAGTAATTTGAAAATAATAATATATTTTAAATATTTTGGATACTATTTTTTATATAATTATAGATACCAGATATGTGATAAGAGGTAAAAGGATAATTAAGAAGAAATTGGTCAATTAAGGTGATTACCTCTTCATTGAATGAACTCCTTCATATCGTCACATAAGGGTCTTATGGTTGGACATTTGTGATGAAGTGAAACTATGGAATGTGTATAATTGTTTTGAGAATATAATAATTATTGGGTTGTTGGTGTAAGAAGTATCAATGTAGTGTATAGAAGATAAATTATGGGATTTATTTTAAAAGGGAGGGAGACAGTACACTTTGAATTTCCTAAAATATTAAAATATGTTGCAGTAATTATAATGAAAAGTGATTTCAAATAGAAATGAATAAAAATAAAAATAGTATAATGTATAAATAACATTATCCAATGAAATATTGTTTGGTTTCGTTTTAATTTTTTCCCATAATTATTTACTAGACACTTCCTTAATAATTCTATAATTTAACTGTGGTGAAAAAATATTTCAATCATAAATGGTGTAAAATGATGACACACTTGGAAAAATCATTCATTAATGGTGCAAGGTTGAGATTTTCATCTATATTTTATTTAAGTAGATGAAAAAATATCTTCCAGGTATTTTATTTTATTAATGATATATTATTAATAATTATATATAATTATTATAAATTTAGGATCTTTTCATCTAATTTATATTTAAGACCAGAAGTGAAGTAATTATTTGAATATAATAATTTCACACCTCCATAATATGCCATATAAATTTACATTATTTGTAGAAAAATATAAATAAATCAAATTATATTAATTATATTCTTTTAAAATTAATTTATTTTATATTTTAATTTATTAATGAAATGTTTTGTCGGTGTCGTGTAAGAATGTAACATAATTATATAATTAATAAATATTTGAAAAAAATATCCATAAATAATAAAAATGTTACAATTATTATAGTATAATAATGAATTTTAATTCAAGGTATTTTTTATACATATGATAACACATAAGAGATAGTTTAATGTTTGAGAGTTGAATATTTATATTTTAATTTCTTAAAATAATATATAAGTAACATTAAATAAAATATTGAACAATGTAGCAATTTATTTTAGAAAAAATTGGAAATAGATGAAATCCAATCATCTAATAGGATAATTTAATGTGTTATATAAATTTTAAAGCATTACCTCATTGATTATCCTATCTTTACCCATTTACCCTTACCGGGGTGATAAAAATATACAATTGTTACTACTCAAATTGAAAAAAAAAATATATTTCTATTGAAAAATAATTGATCATAATTTTTTTAAATATGAAATATATTTTTAATTATTATTTTTATATATGTGTTATAAATTCATCTAAAACGATTTGTGAAAAACATCATGAAACCCAATTTTTATATAAATACATTTTTACCATGAAACAAGATTTATTCATATCCCATGCCTAGAAAAAACAACATATGAATTTTAAAACATATGAAAAAATAGAAAATATATATATTTCATTTAAATAATTCACTAATAGAGATCAATTTACATTATTAAAATAAAGACTATTTGAATAGATAAACAATGTTTTTTAGAAAAACATCTATTTTTTATATTGATTTCTATTTTTAATTATAATTAATTGATGACTAATTAATTATTTTTAGTAGTATATAAATAATAAATTTTAATAATTTATTTATTCTTATCCATACCTTTTAATCCAACATCTATATGATAATATTAATAATATTTTAATTGTATATTAGAGTTTTTTTAAACTATTTGTTCCATGTAATTCATGAAATTGATGAAATTAAATTTATTTGCACAACATACATGATAAATTTGTGGGGATTTAAATTATACCCAATTAAAAATAGCTTCACACTCAATTTTTTTTTATTAAAATAATAAAAAACCGGGATAACTATGTTTCATTAACACCTCAGTTTCCCAAGATCCTCTTCAAATTTTTGATTCTACTAAAGAGCATTACCCATAAAATTATTCGTCTTCCATATCACTTTATCTCTATCATACAATATTTATATAGGTTGTTCTTAATTAAAAATAATATTTTATAGTGGTATGTCCTCTAAGTTATGTACACGTGATATATTAGGCATGTACATTATCATGAGAGAGAAATGGAATAAGTCAACAACATTGGAGAGGTTCAGTGGAAGATCCAATCGATTACTCCCATCACTGCTAAATTAGAAATCTCGAAGGACAAAATAAAAATATTTCTCATATTTAATTTCTTCATGAATATAATAACCTTCTAACAAGGAAAAATTAAATTAAACACCTTCTTACCAATATCAAAATCCAGATCACACTATAAATTATCAGCATAATTATTATGTTAACTCTGAGTTTCTATGATGTGGTATTGAATAGTTCTATCTTTATATGATATTTTCTCATCTATCAAAGGAATATATATATTTATTTCCCAATAATAATTTAATACCATTGAATTTCTACATTTCCTTCCCAATTAGTCTTCTTAAGGATCTATTTTAATTCTATAGAAAAATTATTTATTGTAAGAAATATAAAAAAGTATATTTTTTCATCCGATACACATTTTAAATACTTAAAATAAGATTATATAATATAATCTAGTGTGTTAATTGTTACCTTATATTAAAAATATGAGTGATGATTATAAGAATAATGAAACCCATCTATGTATCTATTGCCTACTAATTACTACCCTAGAATATCAAGGTAATCCTCATATCCACTGTAGATACAATAGAATGTGGTACTGTATTCATCCTTAGAAATTAATTAATATAAATTCTGTTAAAAGGATCAAGATAGTAATTCTCCATGTTGTTTGTTAAATTTTATTCCCTTTTAAAGAGATCCACTACAACTCAAATATCATTATGTCTTTTAGATGTTTTTTGGATTCAATTGAACAAATAAAGGGGGTCAATTTACAATTTCCATTTTCTTATGGGTAATGGTATTAACATCCACCTAGAGTTGTGTCTACCATTCATAACTTGATGAAATACCATGAAATGTGATACATACTCTATAATATCTCCCTTCTTACTAACCTTCCAGAAATATTCTATAAAATATATATACATTGTTTACCTTCTAGTAATAATAGAGAATAATGAACTATACAACTCATCAAATAGATCCTTCTGCACATATGGAACATTAAAAAATCTACAAGGATCCTGAACAATGTTGTTCATTCACACTTATTACTTCCCAGATCTGGGTTCTTCCCAATGGTTCCCTAAACTCAGTTGGTCACAAACCCTGAAACGCATTTCACCAAACTCCAAAGACTGCCCAATATTAATGAGGGACAAAGCGTGATAATGGGGAAACTATTCCATCATTAGAAATGTATACATAGTGGAAAACAAATAGTAAAAAATAGTGGAAGAAGTAGTACCATACAATAAATGTAAACAATGTAAGAATTATAGTAATAATAAAACTAGAGAATATATAAATGATGCATGTCACATGTGTCTAAGAAAAAATCCAATCATGTCACAATGCTGGAAGTACAATATAGAAACATATGTAAAGAAGAACAGAAAACTCCAATGGAATCTCAAGCCTCTTCTTTCCTCCATAATCTCCATCTCCTACATCAATATTGTACCAGATGATAAAGGGAACATTTGTTTATATATACTTACATCCCTATAAACATTTTGGGCCCAAAACATGTCCCAAACATGGTTTGAGAATAATCCAGATAGGTAACCAAAAATATATCTAACCCTAACTATCAATCAATATATTTATAAGGTAATAATCCCAAATAAAGAAATAAACTAATAATTACTCAAATGTAAACAATCCTTCAGATTTAATTACATTCAATTTCATTTATTATTCAATATATTGAATCATGCAAAACAATGGATCTATCCTATTCCTTGAATCCCATGTGCAATAGTAACTGAACATATGTCTTATAAGACCATCAAATCAAACAAGTAAGATCGATTCTAAGCATGTGATTTGGTTTGGTAGACTCGTCACAATCATTTAATTATTAAATAATAACACTTTGGAAGGGTTCTCAAAGTCTATTACCCCTGGTATAACATAAAAAAATTTCATTTAATAACGACACTCTTGAAAGCCCTCACTCTACAACCCCTATGGTCTAACGTTGCATTAATCAGTTATAAATGACCACCAAGGCATCTCCCATTTCAAATACCCTTGGGTCAACATGACAACAATAAATTATAGATAACCTATTGGGTATCTCTCATTGTCAATAACCATAAATCAATATCTTCACCAAGGATCTCATCGTCCTATGAAAATAATATTTTAAACCGCCATTGTGAATAACAATAAATCAATTTCTTTACCAACAACCTGTAACTTCTTATCCTAGTTTATAGGATCCAAATAATAAGGAAAAGAGGAAAAGAAACTCCTCTGATGCCACTTTGTAACATCTCAAATATGGGTGCTGCCGAAAGGTCCCCCAAACCCAGTTGGTCGAATAACCTCAAGTGGATTTCCCCAAATGCCGGAGGCTACCTACTTGAAGTGATTGATAAGGATTGGAAATGGAGAAACTATTCCCTTATTGACTGAGTAGACACAATGAAAAAATAGTAAACAATAGCAGATGCTAGAATACCATAAAACAAATTAAAATAGTGGAAGACTTATAATAATAAAACAACTGGAACATATATAAGTGAGGTCCCATGCTCTCCATCTCCATCTATAATCACGTACCATATGAAGAAGGGAACTTTCCCTTATCTATACATGTAAACATATATTTTGTTTTGGACCAAAACATAACCAAAATAGGGGGTGAGAATAATACTTATAGAAGACCACAAAAATATATATGTATAACTGTTAGGGAATATATATAGTAAGTAATATGTTCAAATGATGAAATAAACTAGCAAGTACTCAAAAGTAAACAATCCTACAATTTTTAGATACATTCATTTTCATTTATTATTTTATTCGTAGAATCACATAAATCATGGGAACTTGCCAAAAATCTGTATCCCCAGTGCTATAGTACCAAAACAGATGTCTCAGAAGACCATCTAATTAAATATGTATGACTGGGTCTGAGCTTGGGATTTGGTTTGGAAGACTAGTAACAATCCATCAATTATTCCATAACAACCCATTGGGAAAGTTCTCATAGTCTAATACCCTTAGTGTAACATAAAAACATTTCATTAAATAACAAACCTCTGAGAATCTCTCATAATCTAATCCCCTTGGTCTAACATAGCACTAATAATTTACAAATGACCACCTTGACAGCTCTCACAGTCAATACCCTTGATTCAACTAGGAATCAATAACTTATAAATTACTTTATGGGTAGTTCTCACAGTCAATACCCATGGTTCAATATGTACACCAATACTCTTAGGGTCTTGTGTAATTAAACATTGAAACAACCATTGTTTTCCTAGTCCAAGGATATCATGCTCCATTGCGAAAATAATGGGCATAACATATCAAAGCAACTCATGTAATCTATAACAACTACATGGGTAACATTCTAAAATCATATCACATGAATTTCCTATAATCAATGAACTCCATTCTAATAAATCCAGGCGTGGAAAACATGTTACCTAACCTTATACATAAAAAATGACCCCTTTTCACAAAATCAACCACAACATGAATTAAACAGGGTTAAATTATAAACAAACAAAACCCCAAACATGTGTATGTATCACATTAAGCACATCTAATGAAAATTCAAAAAATGAAAGTCACAACCCTATTTCCTTGAGTTTGTTGATAAATACTCTTGAACGTTGGCCCTTGAATTAGCCTAGATTGGTGTAGATCTAATAAAAGGTGAAAAACATCCATCTACAAATGACTTATGAGAGATGAAGAATTAGAGAGAAATGTTCTAGGGTAATTGAGAACCTACCAGTGGGATTCCAATACACCTGATGACATCACGATCGGAGGTCGAATGGAGAATTAGGAAGGGTTTTAAATTATTTGGTTGTTATTTCCCTTTCTTATATGAACCGAGGGTAGAAGAAGGTGTTTTTGTAGATGTGACATGAAACTAATCTTATTTATCAAATAAAAAAAGAAAACTATAGGGTGTTTTTTAAAAGATACACATAATTTAGTAACCTTAACTGACACTAAACTTAGTATGTCTTCTAGGTCACCTACATGGCCATGTACTCAGCCATTACATGGCGAGTACAATGCTGATTGTAGTAATCGGGTACACGACATGTACTCATAAGTAAATGGCATGTACAAAGAAAACCCCATTTCTTCCCTTTTTATAAAAAAACAACCCAAATTCAGGATCCATACCTAAAATGATGATCCAGGTTCTTACAACAATCATGGTTAAACTCAGTAACATTTTGTTCATTACTCTATACTTCCACATCTTCCTTCTAAGCGTGTTTGGTCCACACATGGATAAATGATTGAACACTCATTTGAGTAAGATATTATTTCTTCCATGCCTTAAATATTTATATATCAATCCTTGTCAAATAAAAATATATTTTCTCCCTTATAATCCTCATCATAGATAATATTGGACAATAATTTTGACTCAAAACATATTCCTCATAGTTCCCTATATTATGTTAGTAATATATCGACTAGTCATGACCATTAATAATATCCAGAAATATGTTTTGGCACATATTCAGATCTCTATAATTAAATATTTAGTTTAAAATAATATGATAAATATATACCTCAATATATATCACATCCTTCTCCATAGATACAATGCCTTTTTTTGTTTAATTAATATATTATAGTAGGTATCTTTAAATCATGAGTTGGGTAATTTTTCTTATGAACTGTCAATTATTTCGAGAAAGAATTTATAACTGTATCAAATTTCCTTTGAACACATCCTTGTCCCATGTTTTAATATTTAATAAATCTTATGAACCCCTATCTACATTATGGTAATGTAGTAATAGGTGAAGTGACAAGCCATCTCTTTATTTCCTTGACATTTTCATCACCTTAATTTTCCAAGATGAACATTTCACCTTTCAAAGTAAACATAGTGAGTGAATTAGATAATCATAGGATATTTTCCACAATAAATCAATAATATATTTCCAAAAATTGAATAATATGGATCTTAACAAAAATGTTTGGTCTAGTAAAATGTTCAAAAACTCAAATCAATGAAGGATCTGTAGATATAACCTCTATTAAGGTTATATGAACCAAAAGTGAAACACTATGTGAGAAAATTAACACTCTGTATGTTTTTCATAGAGTTTATCCTTTGAGATAATATTTAATATATTCTTTATTTGATCTCCATGCTCATATATAATCTTTTAATACATAATATTACCATCAATAAAGACAACCATAAATGGATCATGGTAATCTCTACAGAAAATATTCATTAAATCAAGGAATATAGTAGGGGATAAGTAAGACCAAACCACATCACTATGTATTCATAATGTCATAACATTGTATAGAATTCAGTCTTATTTACATCATCTATATTGACCTTTAATTATTGTTATATAGAAAAAATATCAATCTTATAAAATTGTTGATCTCTATGAATACTATCATAAAATTCAGTGACATGTGGTATAAGATACTTATTATTAAATATCAACTTTCTTATGTTCCCACTAATCATGGAATATTCCAATTGATCCATCATAATTATAATAAATAGAAAAGGTGAACCAAGATTGATACACTTAGCTAAATGAATCCATTTTCAAAATTCTCTAGTATTTTCTTCTTCAAATCATGAATCTCAATCAAGGTCATTATATATGTAGTATACATAATTATTGTAGCATAAAGTATGAGTTATATTTAGAAATCAATGTGGTGATTTAGTGCAAAAGTATGAATATCATCTAGAAAGACAGAAAAACTCCCAAATAATTGGGAAATCATCGATGGAAAGTCTCTCCCCATACATTTTACATAAACAACCATTCTCAATAAAAATCAAGATGCATACTATGTATGTGATTTCCATAAGATGTTCATATTTATCATCACACTAATAAAAAATCACTGGATAGTTCATAATATCAATCATGGGTATACATACTTATAAAATTATTTGTTTATTATATAGATAATGTCACTCTATGACTATTATAACATCACATTAATATAGAGTAAGATTAAAAATATTTATAAGAAATAAATTACCTGAAATATCAATAAGATAAATATCATTGACTAGAGATGAAATAACAATTTTTAGAGGAAAATATATTAATTAAAAATTTATGTTCTTGGAGGACGAATTTGTATAACCTTTGAAAATGTATCATATATAACAGAGTGGGTAGATATATTCTCAAATAAGAAATTATCTATTCTATATATGATTTTATGTCTATCATTCTACTAATTGTTATTTTTTTATCTATTAAAAATAGGTATCAAAGTGTTTTCCCGTTATCTATTGTATTAAGAGGTTATTGTTGTGGTTAAATATCTTTAACCATTATATTTACACACTAGTTATCATAATGAACATACTTATTTCATTTAAAAAATTGTAGTGTGGGTAGTTTTATATGTTGATATTTCTATATATTCATGACACTGGATAAAATCTACTCATCAGTTCCACATTTTATTTCTTGATAAACTTCATTTTAATAACAAAAAACTTTATATGTACAAATAATATAATTTATTCCATGTTTCCTTCCAAAAATTGGGAATAATGGTTGGCCCATATTTATATCACTTTCATTTTCAGTGTTTCGTTTTAATTCTATATTTATTTTATTATCATAACCACGATACTGATAGGTTACTCCAATCTGAATTTCATCCATGATATAAGAGTGAAAATTTTCACTATATATATTGATGACTTATATAGATACCACCCTCAAAAGATTTTCATTTTTGTAGCTAATGAATCAATCAGACTTGCATTCAAATTTTTTAATAATATTATAATAATTACAATCATGAATTATAAAATTTTATTATTACGTACCAATAAATTCATCATCATTTTTATTTTGTTCATGGAATTATTTCTCAATATTCATAAAAATAATTTCAGAAAATAATTTGATAGAAAATAGTTATAGTGGATGTTACTTCTCTCACCCATCTCATTATTTATTTTCTCATGCTTCCATATCACCCATAATAAAGGAATAGAATGATCATATAAAACCTTCATGATATGAGCCACAATCCGAATAGGGTACTCCTCGAAGGATGCATTCACCTATAACTCATCCTTCTCAGGTTGAAAAACATGATATGGGTGAGAAAAGTAACATCATAACTGAGAAACATGGAATACTTCATGCATAGCTCGATACATTTGGGGTAACTGGACGACATATACAACCAACCCAAAACTCACCAAAACCAAAAATGGCCTGAAAAATCATGATGAAAGCTTCTTTTATCTGCTAATCCATTTATGTCCTAACCTCTATGTGACACATAGAAAAACTTGATCTTTGACCTTGAACTCCAATGGTCATATTTTTTTGACATGCTTAATATTTTTGTTGAGACTATTTCGTAGCCATCCTATTCTGAATCTACTCCACCAGATCAGTGGTCTCCTAAAAAAGATGAGGTCCCAGCACTGATGTCTCCCCTGCCTCCAGCAAACATTGGATTGATGGGCATGGCCTACTGTATAGAGCCTTATAAATTTTCATCTAAATTGGTTCTTGAAAAATATTATTGTAGGAAAACTCCACCAGCAGTATGTGTCTCTCCCAAGAGCCCCAAAAATCCAAGACTCGTGACCGAAGAATGTCCATTATAACTAGAATTGTGTTCTCAGACTATAAATCAATCTAGGGATGTTAAGTTGTATTTAGAAGTACATATGTACACATATCCATCTTTAGTCCCTACCAGACACGAGAAGTAAACCAGGAATCCTTGTTTAAAATTATACAGTGTGAAGACCCATGAAAATGTATTATCTCTAAGATGTGAAGCCTTCCAATCTTATCAACATTGAATGTTTCTTTAATCGTTATGAAATGTCCAACCTTTGTGAGTCTTTCAATAATAACCTGATGCACATCATTTCTCCAAGACGGCCTCGGTAGAAATATTGAAAAATCCATCAAGACATCATTCCACTTCCACATAATAATGGGTAACTATTGTAATATCCCTTCGATTTGATGTTGATCTTCTTTCCCCAGCTGACAGGTGGAACACCTCCTAAGAAAACCAGCTACATATCTCTACATTCAAGGCCAACAATACTGATGAGGTATATCTCAATTCTTCTTTGTGAGATGAGTATTAACTACCCATATAGTGGAATGAAAATATCACAATAGCTCCTTGCATATGTCAACAGACCGCCACACACATCCATGAAAATAAAAGCCCTCATCCTCTCATACAGTCCACCCATGAGTAGTTCCCTCACATGACACACATTCCAATAAGAGTAGTCCATTAGAATATGATTGTTGCTCCCTTCGCACTCGATCCAGAAGAGTAGAGGTACAAGATATAGAAGAGTGAAACTTCTGCCCCAATTTTTCACGAACCTCCATATGAATCTGAAATAATATATCCATAAGCTTTCACTCAATTTTGGCCTCTAAAACTGCATTTAGGTCATTTATATCAGTCAACACATCAACCATTGCGTTTCCTTTCCTATAGAAGTAGGAAAGCTCAATGTCAAATGACCGATAGTACTCAACCCACATTCACTATCTCAAATTCATATCTCATTGAGTAAATATATACGTGAGGATTTCGTGGTCAGTGAATACAACAAAATGATCTCCCAAAAGATAATGTCTCAAATAGTGAATGGTATGCACAACTACAGCCAACTCGAGATTGTTTGTCTGTTAATTCCTCTCACATGGCCTCAACTGTCGAGACCCAAATGCAATAAATCATTCCCCATACATATGCACTACTCCTATCCTGATACCTAATGCATCACATAAAAGGGTGTAACTATTTTCCGACTATGGAAAAATCACTATCTGTAATGAATTCAATCTACCTTTCAGATCATAAAATGTTAAATTGAATGGATCTTTCCAGAAGTAATTCACACCCTTCTTAGTCAGGCCCAGTAGTGGTGCAGCTATGTGTGAAAAGTCAAGTATAAAACATTGGTAGTAACTAGCTAGCCCTACAAAACGTTGTACCTCATAGTCATTATTTAGCTACTGCCAGGAAACTACTACTCTCAATTTCTTCGGGTCTACTGATATTCCTATATCTGAGATAACATGAAAAATCAAATGAATATATTTCTTCAAAAAGATTAACTTTGATATCTTAGCATATAATTGATTATCTCTCAGTATACTCAATAAAATATCAATATGGGTTGCATGGTCGTGTTGGGTGTGAGAGTACACCAAGATATCAACGATAAAGACTACCCAAAATGAATCCATGTAAGTATGTAACACCTGGTTCATTAGTGCCATGAAAACAACTAGAGAATTTGGGAGACCGAATTGAATAACCACATAATCATGTAGATAATACCTTCACTGAATGGTTATAAGAGGTATATCTGATGGTTAAACGTGCAACTAATGATAATCAGATCACAAGACAATCTTTGAGAACAACATAGATCCTCAAATGTGATCATGGAAATCATCAATCCTAAACCAGGGATATCAGTTAATGACCGTCAACTAGAATAGCATTCTATAATCCACATATATTTTGAGGGTACCATCCTCCTACTTCACAAAAAGGATAGGAGAACCCCATGGAGATGTACTGGGTTGGATGCAACCCTAAACCTAGAACTCATCTAACTACTTCTTGATCTCTTGTAACTCTGGTGTAGTTATCCAATATGGAGTAATGGACACCAGTTCCGCTCTGGGAATAAGCTCAATAGGGAAATCTGTATATCTATCCGGAAATAAATCTAAAATATCTTCTGGGAAGACATCTCTGAAACAATCCGCCACTAGATGGAATCCGTATGGGATGTCTAATGGTCATCCAGATATAAAATATAACTCTAGGTTATAATTCCTCCCATCCCATAATGATTGAGTCCCACTCTGCCCCTGTATATCCCATTCAACCTTTTGTAGAAAAGCACAATCATATAGTGATGTGAATCTCACCCTATAGAGTTATTTGTCTAAAATTCATGAATGAAGACCAACTAGAGCATTCCTAGAATTACATTTATGCCTACATATCTATGAAATAGAGGTCCCATTAGAAGTGACACCCACCACCCTCTATAGGGAACTCCATTCACTGATGAAAACTACCATTTTTAATCCCTAATGGTATATCTATCATCAATAAATCATCATAAGTAACGATGAAGAGCCCTAGGCTCACCATAATTACAACAGATATAAACTATTGGAATCCCATGTATCAAAAAGTGGATAATATAAAACTGAGGATACAGGAATTGTAACTCTAACTGTATAGGGCTCTAGCTCTAGCTCCTACTGGGTCTATTACATCGTAAATTATTGAGCAACACTACCGCCCTACGAACCTACATGTCTACCCTGAGTTGATCCTCTCTATTGTCACTAAAAACATACTTCTTCGATAACTCTTCCAAACCCACCTCCTCGATCTGAACAGCCTAAAATACACCAATTCCCGATCTGAGGAGAAACTATTAGCCTTCATTCTTCACATGTAGTCATAATATATCCCCTCTCACCAACTAATAGTGAGAAAAACCTTCAAAAAAGATGATTATTACCCATCTTTCTGCAAGATCATCACTCAACTGGGTCTCTAGGTCACTAACTTCTCATATTCATACTCTTCCCGAACTTGTATCACGTCACATGGCTACATGAAGATACATCCATGCAACAAAAAATTACCATTTAATGGGTCCCTGCGACCCATCCTGCTACCAAACAAAGGTGTACCATCCATTGATGCTGAACATCCCTAGATTGCATCTCCGAACACCCTCATATTGCGCTAGAAAATTAGTGCAAAATTCACTACTACAAACACTAAAGTCAGCCTAAAAACAATCACTTATGATCAGATATCATACCTAAGACCATCCTCAAAACACCTAGTCATTAATAACATTTCACCTCCCTATATTGGTATGAATTGGTAAAAGTTTGTAAAACAAGAATATTAATCCATCACAGAATGGAATCCCTTATCTAAATGAATGAACTCCAGATCCGAGTCGGATCTCAACATCACGGGGTAGAAGTAATCATAGAAGAACCTCTAAAACTATTCCCAAGACATATCTTGAATATTTTCTACCTATGAGATAACATCCTACCATATATTGGTGTAATTGCGTAGCATGTACATCATGTGATTCACCCTCTTCTTCAGAAGAATCTCTGGATGCTCGGTGATAGATACCATGGCCTCTAACACTGACTCTACAGACTATGGTCCTCCATCCCTTGAAAAAGTGGGGGGATGCTACTGATGGAACACCCTCCTCAACTCTTCCATAGTTGGTACATGATGTGGTGCTCCTAGAAAAGTCTACATCATTCTCATAAACCCCTCACGTAATTTTAAATCAGTACCAATGTCTTGTATAACAGCTGGTGCCAAGACGGTCACATCAAAAGTATATTCTAGTAGTCCTTGCCTACCATTTCTGGTATATGATCATCACCCTGCATCTGGAATACAACCAGAGGATGTCTAGGTGGAATGAATATGCAAGTTCAAACTCACACCTCATTTCAAAATTATCAAGTATAAAAACATATACTTGTAATAATGGATCAAGAGAAGGAAAAGAATCAATTTTTACAAAAGAGGGTTACACGGCATGTCGAAACACTACACAATGTGCTCCCTTAATCCTTAACATGGGTGTGTACCCTGCTAACCTAGTCGTGTAACACCCCATACTCACGACATGTTCCTCCTAAGACAAGATGTGTACATGAATATTCCATCCTTCCCAACTTCTTATACATGGCTAAAACTACATGGTTCTCCTCTGGTGTAACACTAAATTGCATGTTCACCCTTGACACGACATGTTATACAAAGGTTATATCAACATGTGTCACTAGTCACATAGCCGATTAAACATTCAATTTCTACAGAGCGTTTATGTGCTAGAGAGTGTGTGTAAATCCTAGGTTTCATCAACCTGTTTCAATATTCACCTAACTGGATACATTGTCTCTTACAGCATGACGTGTACTCCAAGTACACAGTGTGTTCTACCAAACATTTATGACCCCATTTTTATGATCACATAGTCTATCACACGGTTATCAACTTCACAACATGTATATACGGTACACATTGTGTTCTTAAGAAAAGTTATTTTCCCAAGAACATAATGACACATGGTTTGTGTTTATAACTTCACACATCCTGTTGTGTCTATTTTTGGATAGTACACCTCTGAAACTTCTTTGGAACCCTTAAAAACATAAAATTTATCCAAATCATGACAAATTCCCATCATTGAGAGAACATTCAACCAGAAAGTCAATGTTTTTCTTATTTGTTTCATATCATAACTCAATACAATTCAATTAATGTTTGAACCAGATACACAAAATTTTGATCAAATAGCTACCATAACACCTTAGATACCCAAGCATGGAGTCCATCCAAATGATACATTAAATATACCAAAACCCTATCAAAATAGAAGGTGTTTCTATCACGACATCTATAACAACAACATGCATATATAGTACAACCTCTATCACAACAACATGAAATAAATAATGCACCCTAAATTGCATGATAAGAATTCACGAATTGTGTTCTCTAGAATGTACCTATATGGTGATTGAGATGGAATACCCTCATATAATTGGGATTAAATATAATAGAACCTTGATAATGTTAATGAAAACATCACAATAAATGTGTATCACACAATGATGAAATCAAATCAACTTTAACAATTTAAATACTAATTTTTTTTTCATATTTGAGGTTACTTATCTTTTCCATGTACATGGGTTAGGAAACATCGAGGAAACATTCTTAATAACTACATGTTACTTCCTATCCTAGTTTATAGGCTCCATATAATATGAAAAAGAAGAAAAGAAACTCCTATGATGCCACTTTGTTGCATCTCAGACATGTGTGCTATGCAAAGGTCACCCATTGTCAGTTGGTCACATAACCTCAAGTGCATTTTCCCAAATAGCAGAGGCTACCAATTAGAAGTGAGGGATAAAGTGTGGTAATGGAGAAACGATTCCCTCATTGACAGAGTAGACACACAAAATAACAAATAGTTAATAATGGCAGAAGCTGGAATACCATACAAAAAATGAAAATATTAGAAGACTTATAATAACAAAACAACTGGAACATATATAAATGAGGCATGTCACATGTTTCTAGGAAATCATCCAATCAAGTCACAATTCTGGAAATACAATACATAAACCAAAGTACATAAAAATAGTAAACAACATCATCATCGCCAGCCTTAGATTGGTCCCATGCTCTCCAGCTACAACAGTAATCATGTACCAGATGAAGAAGGGCACATGTCCTTATCTATACATGTAACCATATAATCTGTTTTGGTTCAAAACATTACCAAAATAGGGGGTGATAAGAATCCTTATAAAAAACCACATAAATAACTATTCCTAACTATCAGGGAATATATATAGTACGTAATATGTTAAGATGAACCAACAAACTATGAACAACTCAAAAGTTAACAATCCTACTATTTTTATTTACATTCATTTTCATTTGTTATTAAATTCATAGAATCACGTGAATCTTGTGATCTAGATTAAGATACCAATCCCCAGTGAAATAGTATCAAAACAGATGTCTCAGAAGACCATCTAATTAAATAAGTAAGATGGGGTCCAAGTTTATGCTTTGTCTTGGAAGACTAGTCACAGTCCAACAATTATTCAATTACAACCCATTGGGAATGTTCTCATTTTATAATACCCTTGGTGTAACATAAAATCATTTCATTTAATAATGAGCCTCAAATAATCTCCCATAGTTTACCCCCTTAGTATAACCTAGCATTAATCATTTACATTTGACCACCTCGGCAGCTCTCACAGTCAATACCCTTGAGTTGACAAAGAATCAATAACTTATAAATTACTTTATGGATAGTTATCACAGTCAATACCCATTGTTCAATATGTACCCCAAGACTCTCACGGCCTTGTGTAAATAAACAAGGAAACAAAAATTATTTTCCTATTCCAAGGATATCATGGACCATTGGAAAAATAATGTGCATAACATATCAAAGCGTCTCATGTAATCTATAACTACTACATGGGTAACATTCGAAAATCATATCACATGCATTTCATATAACCAATAAAATCCATCCTAATAAATCCAGGGTTGGAAAACATGGTACCTAACCTTAAACCGAAAAACAACCCGTTTCTAAGAAATCAACCATAACAGGTATTAAAGAGGGTTAAATTCCAATCATGCAATACCCCAAACATGGGTATGCATCACATTAATCACATCTAATCAAAATACGAACAATGATAGTCAGAAACCTATTTCCTTGAGTTTTTTTATAAATACTCTTGAATGTTGGTCCTTGAATTAGTCCAGATTAGTGTAGATCTACAAAAGGTGAAAAACATCCATCCTAAAATAACTCACGAGAGATTAAGAATTAGAGAGAAATGTTCTAGGGGAATTGAGAACCTACCGGTGGGATTCCAATACACCTGATGACATCACGATCAGAGGTCGAATGGTGAATTGGGAAGGGTTTTAAATTATTTTGTTGTTCTGTCACATTCGTGTACGAACCAAGGGGAGAAGAATGTGTTTCTGAAGATGAGACGTGAAACTGCTCTGATTTATCAAATTAAAAGAAAACTACATGGTTTTTTTTAAAGTGACACATTGGTTAGTAACCTTAACCGTCCCTAACCATAATAGGTATTCTAGGTCACCTACACGTCCATCTACTCAGCCATTACAGGGCATGTACAATTCTGAATTCAGTACTCGGGTACAAGACGTGTAGTCATAAGTAAATGGCATGTACATAGAAAAACCCCATTTCTTCCATTTTAATATAAAAAAACGCAAATTCAGGATCCATACTTAAAATGGTGATCCGGGTTCTTACAAAATCATGGTTGAACTTAGTAACATTTCATTCATTACTCTATACTTCCACATCATTTTTCTATGAGGGTTTGGACCACACATGGATAGACGATTGAACACTAATTTGAGTAAGATATTATTTCTCCCATGCCTTCAATATTTACATATCAATCCTTTTCAAAAATAAAATATATTTTCTCTCTTATAATCCTCATCATAGATAATCTTGGATAATACTTTTGACTCAAAAAATCTTCTCGTTAGTTCGATATCATAGGTTAGTAATATATTGACTAGCCATGTCCTTTAATAATATCCAGAAATATGTTTTGGCACTTATTGAGATCTCCATAACAAAATATTTACATTAAAATTTTATTTTAAATATATACCACTATATATATAAAATCCGTATTCAAAGAGACAATGCCTTAATATGTTTAATGACTAGATAATAGTAGATATCTTCAAATCAAGAGTTGGGTAATTTCTCTCATGAACTGTCATTTACTACGAGAAAGATTTTATAAATGTATCATTTTCATTTGAACACATCCTTGTCCCATATTTTATTGTTTAATAAATATTATGACCCTTCTCTACATTATGGTAATGTAGTAATAGGTTATGTGACATGCCATTTCTTTATTTCCTTGAAATTTTCATCACACTAATTTTCCAAGATGAACTTTTCACCTTTCAAAGTCAACATAGTGAATGAAATAGACAATCATGAGATATTTTCCACAATGAATCAATAACATATTTCCAAACGAAAAATAATATGGATCATAACAAAAATGGTTGTCCTGGTAAAATGTTCAAAAACTAAAATCAATTAAGGATCAATAGATATAGCTTTTATTAAGGTTATATGAACCAAAAGTGAAACATTCTATTTGAAAATTAACACTCTGTATGTTTTTCATAGAGTTTATCCTTTGAGATAATCATTAATATATTTCTTGTTTTAGATGCATTATCCTCTATACTCTATTAATATATAATATTATCAGCAATAAATACAACCATTTATGGATCATGGTAATCTATATAGAAAATATTCATGAAATTGGGGAAGATAGGAGGGGATACGTAAGACTAAACAACATCACTATTTATTCATAATGTCTAAAAATTGTATAGAATTCAGTCTTATGTAAATCATCTATATTGACCTTTAATTAATTTTATATAGAACAAATATCAATCTTACAAAATTGCGGATCTCGATGAAGATTTTCATAAAATTCAGTGACATGTGGTATAAGAAACTTATTATTGATTATTAAATTTTTTATTTTCCCATTAATCATGGTAGATTCCAAGTGAACCATCATAATAAAAAATAAATAGAAAAGGTGGACCCAGATTTATACACATAGATAAATGAATTCATTTTCAATATTCTCATGTATTTTTTTCATCAACTCAATAATCTAAATGGAGGTCATTATATTTAGTGTATATATAATAGTTGCAGCATAAAGTAGGAGTTATATTTAGAACTCAACATAGTGATTTAGTGTCGGAGTTTGAATATCATCTAGAAAGACATAAAAACTACCACATAATTGGGAAATCATCGATGGAAAGTCTCTCTAGAAACATTTGAGATAAACACCCATTCTCAATAATAATCAAGACCCATATTATGTATGTGATTTTCATAAGGAGTTTATATATATCATCACACTAATAATAAATCACTAGATAGTTCAGAATATTAATCATGAGTATAAATCCTTAGAAACTTATTTGGTTATTATATTGATAATGTCACTCCATGACTAATATAGCATAACATTAAAATAGAGTTAGAATGACAATATTTATAAGAAATAAATTCTATGAAATATAAATAAGTGAAATATTATAAACTAGAGATAAAATATTATTTTTCAGAGGAAAATATTTTTATTAAACATTTATTTTCTTAGAGGATGAATTTGTATAAACTTTAAAAATTTAACACATATAATAGAGTGGGTAGATATATACTCAAATAAAAAATTATATGTTCTAAAGATGATGTTAAGTCTATTATTCACCTAATCGTTATTGTATCATTTTTTAAAAATAGTCATCTCATGTGATTTCACGTTATCTATGTTATTAAGAGGTTATTTTTGTGGTTAAATAACTTTAACCCTTATATTTCCACACTAGTTATTATAATGAACATACTTATTACATTTAAAATATTTTAGTGTGGGTAGTTTAATATGTTTATATTTCTATATATTCATGACATTGGATAAAATATTCTCATCACTTCCACATTTAATTTCTTCATAAACATCCTTTTAATACCAAAAACATTTACAAGTCCTAATAATATAATTTATTCCATGTTTCCTTCCAAAAATTTGGAATAATGGTTGGACCATAATTATATCCCTATCATTTTTAGTATTTTATTTGAATTCTATACTTATTTTATTATCATAACCATGATACTGATAGGTTACTCCAATTTGAATTTCATCAATGATTTAATATTGAACAATTTCACTATATATATTAAATAATTATATAGATACCACCCTTTTGAGAATTTCTTTTATGTAGCTGATGAATCAATCAACCTTGCATTCAATTTTTATAATAATAATAGAATAATTAGAATCATGCATTATAAAATTTTATTATTATGTACCAATAAATTCATCATAATTTTTATTTTTTTCAAGGAATTATTTCTCCATATTCATAAAAATAATATGAGAAAATAATTTATTAGAAAATTATCCATGAAAATTATCCCACTCCATGGAGTCAATATATTCCTATATTGATGTATTCATGATAATATTACACCATTTATATACATTTATTTCCAATGATAGACAACCAAAATGACATTTCATGCTATGAACATAAGAAAATAGTTTATATATTTTTTATTTTATTGATTCATTATTCAACAACTAGTTTTTCATAAGATCTAGAAAAATATTGTGGTGTTTTTCTCAAAAAAATATATATATCATTTTTTTCCTCCTTATCTGGATTGGATGTTTAACAAGATTCATATTGTGGGAATGATTCAAAAGAAAATATATAATCATTTTAATTCCATCCCTATAACATTGGTTTACTTGGGAGGAAAATGAAAGAATTTCCCATAACATTTAGCATTAAAATGATTAATTTAGGATACATCTATTGACTAAAACCAAATGAAGAATAGTATGTGAAATCGTAATCATATTGTAAAATTATATATTAAAAAATAATTTATTGAATTTCAAACACATAAAACCTTATTTACAATATATGACACCTTATGTTTTACCTATTCCATTCAAAATAATTATCTATTTAAATCCCCCATTACGATTCATAATTAAAATGTAAATTAACCAAATTACTCCCCTAGTAATGTCAAAGAAGATATGCAGTAAGGGAATACTAAACATTCACCAGAATTATGTATGATATATACTCAAACAAATTTTTTGGGGGGTTACTACACCTGGATTCATCTATCTAAAAAACATGTAGACTAATAGTATCAAGTCATCTGTGTTTTTCAATGAAAACCACACTCCATTATTTTCCTTAAAATTATATATAATTCTATATAGAGAATTATCCTACGGGTTATTACTAAAGTGTGCTCATCCAGGTTTCCATTGGATACTAACCCATTATTTGATACCAACTATAGTGAACAATACTTTCATACATATATATCATATCATAATAGATTAATATTCATTTAATTTAATTTTGATCTATTCTAGAATCATTTACATCAAGTATCAACAAATACAGAGATACATAAATAACTAGTCCATAAATAATCCTCTTCATCTCCAACTAGATTATTCATAACTAAATCCCTTTTATAAATATAATACTTAATATCATTCTTTATATCTTGTTTAAAAGAAACAAAAGATAAGAAAACATATCTTCTTTATTAGGGATTAAAAAATGAGATATCAATGAACAATTATCCATAACATGATCATAAGAATATGATAACATAATCATAAAAATTGAAAAATATCAACTATATATAATATATAATAATATTGATTCATGACATGAAAATTCATAGTTCATAATACATGAATTATAATGGAATCAATGTACTTTTGGTGTGAGATCATAATAATGGAAAAAAGAAATAAGTTTGTATAATTCACATAAGAATAGAAAATAATTCACTTAAGAGTAAAATAATACTACCAATACATTCATAGTGGATGGGCTTACTCCCCTTACCATCATAGAAGTGAAGGATCACCCCTAAGACTATCATAGTAGAATGAGTGTCTTACTGAACTAGTTTCACACCCCATTTCTATCCAATATATCTAGTAAGATATCAATATTTAACTAATGTGTTGGTGGAATAAATCATTATAATCACACTAATCATAAAATTAAAATCTAGAATATATGTGTTATATGATCATAAACCACTCATCATATTATAAACCATGAAATTATGGAATTTTAATAATCATTTAATCAAGGAATAAAATATAGAAAAGAAGTAGTTTTCATATACATCATATTATCATAAGAATAAAACATGTATAGAAGGATTAAAGATGATATCAAGGGTTATTATTCCTAAAAAATATTAGGTAATTTTAATTTATCTCATCTTAGATCGAAAATAATTTTAAAAAATCCCATTAAAATGTTTTTGAGTAAAATACAATTTTCAATTTGAAATTACATATTTAGAATACAAAAAATCATAAATCACATGTAATACATTTTCATTGATTAAAAACATATAAAATTGTAATGGAATATTGAAATCACTAATCAATCGTGATGGTGGGAAATTATACTCGTATTTTATTAGTCAAAGAAAACATTTCTTTCACACTTTTATAAAAATTTAAAATATACCACATTAAAAATATTGAATGAAGATTTAATTTTATTAAATTTATTATAGATTAAATAATTAAAGTAAGTTAATTTAAATAATTACATAGGAATATTACAAAATTATTGTAAATTATTTTACAAAACATGGTTTTTAATGAAATGATATTTTTGACAAAAGAAACAAATTAAGATGATTTTCCATAAAAAAAATTATTTTTATATCATGAGTACATTAAGAGAGAGATGTGATATTTAAAAACTCAATTTATAAAGATGAAAATATAATTAGAAGTATAATGTGTTTATTGAGAGTTATATCATATTATTTCTTCTTTAGAACATAATAATTGGAAAACATGATAAACAATGAGAGTATAACATTAAGCCCTTACACCATGCCCTAATTACATTGTATATGTTTGAATGTCACTTATAAAAATGAATAAATATTATAAATGTATTATAGATAATACTATAATCTATATAATACCTTATATTATTAACATATTATCTGTTTTCACCAGTTTATTAGTAATTTATTTAATAAAAACACGGTAACAGTTGATAACATCTTCATTTTTCCTGATTTTTTATATTGTTGTTTTGGTAATTTTTAATTTAAAATCACTAAAATATATATATATAATATTAATATTGTTATAAATAAATTTATATATTAATAATATATTTATATTAATCTATGAAACATATATATAGAATAATGAATCCAACCACTCAGAGAGATGGTGGTCATATGCTCACATAAATGTTGGTTTCAATTTTCAATGGATTGAACAGTGAAATGTAAATAATAATTCACAATTCAAGAAAAAACAATATAACATATAAATAATATAAGTTCATACAATAAATCCTGATTTCCATCCACGTAAATAGAAAATTAAAAACAAAACACTTAGCTTCATGGAGGCGGTTGTCTGCACATACGCATGGGAGTCAAAAACCTTTTTTAATGGATTGTATGGTAGAATGGTATATCTAATATTATTATTAAAGAATAATAATTGTTTCCTAAATATCATATATGAAAATAAAAAATTTATAATACCTATCCATAAAATATTGTTATGGAAAGATATTAGTATCACTAGGTAAATATTGTAAGTCTTACCTATGCATTAGCGATATATTACCTTTCTATTTTATGGGAAATACTAAATATATTGGTAGTCCCATAACCATAATGATATTTCAGAATATTTAGGGTATCGATATTATTATTTTATGGTAAATTTCATATATTTTAGAGGAAGTAAAAAATTGGTAAAATAATGATGTGATCGGTTAAGGTGATTACATCTTTATTGAATGAAATCATTTTTATATCCCCTTAAAGATTTAAAGGTTGGTGTTTTGGAAGAATTTATCCTATATAATACGGATAATAAATTGATGTGTTAATTTGGTATGTTATGGTAAATACATAAGTATCAAATTGGTGTAATGATGGAAAAAATAAGGGTTTCCATTTCTAAGGGAGGGAGAAGACACACTATGAATTTTCAAAATGATTTAAATATAATAAATTCATTCCAAATTAAATTACTGAAAAATGGGAATGAATTCAATGAAAAAGTTTCTAGGGTTTAATGATGATCATCCGATTAATGTTATATAAGTTTTGTATTCATTTTAGACGTTATATTTTTTATTACAAGCTTTTTTTATCATTTGTTACGTTCACTATAGTAATAAAAATTTAAATCATAATGGGATAAAAAACATACCATAAATATAAATATTTATCATAAATGGAGCATGGTTATATAATCAACCACATTATATTTATTGGGATTATGAGACAAAATTGATTAATTTTTATACCTATAATAAATTTCTAGTAATTATAAATTATCATTAATTTAAATTTTAGAACTGTTAATATAATTTAAATTTAAATTAAAAAAATTAAATAATAATTTCAATTATAATAATTTCAAAAAACTAAATATTCCATATGTATCTAAAAATTATTAGAAAAAAATAAATTACTGTGATTATTTTATATTTATTATTTTAATTGTAATTTATATTATTTTTCTCTTAATTTAAGAAATATCATGTCGGTGTCTCACACACATTTAAGGTAAATATATTATTACTAAAATTTGGAATTAAATAATCTTTATAAAAATAATTTCATTATCCTCAAAATAATCATTATTATTCATTCACAACAATATATTTTACTTATGAGACACATAATATATATTTAATAGAAAGAGAGAGAAATTTTATATTTCACTTTTTAGAAGTTAATATAATGGTAATATTCAATGAAATGTTCGAAAAATTGGAAATATATTTGTGTAATGGATGGAAATAGATAAACTCAACTCATAAAATAATCTTATGGAATGTTTTAGATAAATTTTAAATCCTTATAAGGATATTTTAAACTTATTTTACACTTTTTTGGATTAGCGAAGTGAAAAAAATTACTTATGTTAATATTCATATTTATCAAATATAAATAGACCTATTTGGAATATTTTATCGTCCCAATTAAAAATATGTAATTAGTTTTTAATGATTAAAACTATTTTTGTGGAATAAAATAAATTTAAAATATTCTTGAAAAATTTGGTAAAAATAAATTTTTAGAAAAATACTTTTTAAGAATAAAAGTGTCTTTATTCTTATCCCATTACAAGAAAAATATTAAATTAATATTAAAAAAAATATTGAATTATATATATATATATATATATATATTAGTTACAATATTCATCAAATTAATCTACTTATATTAAAAATGTTGCACATATAAAAAACATTTACAAAAAATGTTTACTTTATATCCAATTGATTTTTATTTTCATTTGTAATAAATAGAATTTTAATTAATTAATTTTACATATTTTAAAACCATACATTTTCCTAATATAGGTATTCTTATTTCTACACTCTAATCTAATGTCTGTGAGATAATAGTAATATTAATTTACTATAATAATGAGGTTCACTTTTACTCATTGTTGGGTTTAACACATGATATTGATGAAATTATATAAATTTTTTTAACGTCCATAAAATATTTTGTGTTATTATTTGGGTGCTTTAGGGGGTTAAAAAACACCTTGGCCCAACTATATTTTTCCTCAAACACAACATAGTTGGGCCCTTTGTGAGCCCAACACATTAACAACCCACACATCAACCTCACACTCCACCTAAGCATGATTTAAACTTATTTAACTCCCAAAAGACACAAGGATTGATGATTTTTGATTTCTCATAAGTGTATTTTCTAATTCCATAAGGCCATTGAACTCAAGAGGCTGCCTCAAGGTCTTGTTGTTACATGTGGTTTATTACCTCATAATATTGGGTGATCAATGATGTTTTATTGTTATTCTGTAAAACCATCAAAGAGGTTTAATTCTATATATTATTGATTTTATCATTAATCATTTTATTATAATTTGGGGGATTCACAACCCCCCTCCCCCACCCCCTAAATATTGGGTACATTAGATGATATTGAGAAAATTATGAGGAAGTAAAAAATGTATGCATAGTTGTAATACTATTTGTTGTTTAAAGACCCTATATATATGTGAGTTCATCTGCACATTCATTTTAATTTTTCCATGAAGAAATTATGTGCACTCCCCAATGTATCTCTTTGTTTTAGTGAACCATATTACTATAATTAAGCCTTCTATGAACAGTGCAAGTGGTTATTTTTATAATCTATTATGCAATCAACATCACATCTTTTGGGATGAAAATTATGTTGACATGATGATCTCATGGATACCTTTCATTATAAATGTTCACATATATTCAAGCCCATAAGAATGTTCTACTACTTAGCCCACATGGTCAACCACATGGTTCTTGTATAGACTTCCAAGAAATCACCAATGATTCAATTGAGTCTTTTTATCTATGATACCTCTAGATTTTTCTACATTTTTAGGTAATGAAATCCATTTCCATTATTTTTTTCTAGAGAAGTAGACTCCATAGTAGGATTATAATGATTCAGATTCAGGGAGGGAAATTATTTTTTGTATTTTTTATACCTTCAAGAATTAACTCATTATTCCGTGATGCACCCATCTTTCAGATATTATTATATATGAGACACCAAAATTAATCGGGATAACATTTGACCTATTTATGGGATTTTACATTTTAATGATGTTCCCATTATAACAAGATAATCCAAACAAATTTCAATTAGTTGTATCCTTCACCCTTGAATAATTCTTCAGTCAAATATTTAATCAAAATGAAATTTCATCTAGGATACAAAGTTCCCCTAAAGATAGACCATAGGGTAGCCAACCTTTTAATTGGAAGGGGGTTGATGTTAACCCAATTAATTACCCCACAATTTTTAATTAATCAGGGGAAAATTATAAGAATATTGAAATTTGGGTTTGTCTTCAAACTATTATTTTTGATCTGGATGTTCCATAGCCATGGATAGGGTATGTCCCTTTAATTATTGTTTGAGTGATTCCTAAATTTAAACAGATGTTAGAGATGAATTATTATATGTGGAATCTCATATTTGGTAGTATTTTTGCTAATTAAATCATCAAATCATTACAGACATGTTATGTCATTGAAGGATATGTATGAAAACATTTTATATGATTAATAGAATGTTTGATATAATTCTATAGGATAATTTAATGGTTATTGAAATAATAATATTATGATATTTTTATGATGAGTTCTTATTTCTTTCTTCAACGTGGAATGAAATATAAATAACTCTTACATTGGTGAACGTGTTACTCAAAACAATGGATCATATATTAGTCAAATAGTATTCCACAAAGATTTATTTGACATTGATTGTGTTCATTATAATTCATATTAGTCAAGTTACCCTATATCATGAGGTGAAGAGTATGAGGAATTTTCAATCCTTTAACTCTTAATATGATCCAAGAAAATATTGGATAAAATTGGAGGATGTAAATTACTACACATTATGTTTATAAGTCATCATAATGGTCATTTGAATTCTCTACCTAGCTGCATTACACTCAATGTTCTTCTGATGATATCTCCTTTTAGTGAAGGATTCAATGGAATGGGTATGAATCCAAATAAATAAAATGGTACCCAACATTCCATATAACCAGTGGTTTCCTTCTTAGTTCCAATACGGTCCATGTTGTTTAATATTCTTATATATGTTCATTGGAGGAAGAGACATTCAGGACATATCTTACCTTTCAAATCATATCGGACAACATCATTGAACAAATTTGAGTATATAAATATCTCATCAATAAGGTAATCCCATATGTGTTATTCTAGACCTATCATTTATACATTAGTCAGGTCATTACTTATCAATTAACGATTAATGAAATCTAATAAACCCTGAGTTACGAAAAAACTATCCTTCACAACATGGCTTGTTCCTGTTATAGAATGATAGATTATAAATAATGGATCAATAGGCCATTAGGCTATAGAAAATCTTATATTATATAGGTAGGGAGTGTGGGATTTATATAGATATAAAAAATATTGGACAATCCCATTGTAGATTTACTTTATAATTTTGCAATGTCAAAATATTATTCCATGATCCTCCAAGGAGTGTGTATGAATAGAAAAACCACATGTATACTCACTAATACTGGATGATTATAAATGGGAGGAGATACATATTTGGGTTTTTTACTTCTTTCTAACACATAAATGAGTATCATGCACAATTATGCGTAAAATTGGGTATATTATTATATAAATAAATTGATAGCTAGACTTGTACATCAGCTGAATAAAACATTAGTGGTAATCACTAAGGAAGAGGGAGGGATCCATATATCCCCAAAGGGAATAATTAATTATATTAAGAATTTTAAAATAATAATTTATAGACACAAAATAATGTAAAAAATTAATATGGTAGTAATTTGGAATTAAATTTCGGTGCAAAGATATCTAGAATAAATAAATTAAAAAATAGGAAAATATAAAATTAAAAAGAAGTATAAAATTTACATTTAGAAAACACAATGAGGTTTTTTGGTCATTTATTATAAATATGAAGATAGGTGAACGAAGATCTTGTTTAGATTATTAGTTGAAAAATTGGTTCAGTTATTTATCAATGAGGGTATGTGTGTGATAGGATTTTCAATATCTATTTTTTTAATTCATGGTGGTGCCAGTTTTAAGATGAGTTTGACCTAATTTTCATGGTATCCCTTCCCAACAATGGATATCCTAATTTTCCCATGTTCTTGTAATTTAGAGAATTTATTAAATGAGTATGTCTCTGTTAAAAATTTAAACATGATTACCCTACGTGAGATAATGGTGAAGCCTAATATAGGGAAACTACTGTAAATTTTTTATAAATTTTTTCCATGTTTATTGTACTGGTCCGATAATTAAAAATAAATTTATCAAAACTTATTGATGAATCATAGAATCCCTGAGAATGAATAACATATAGAACAAAGAATCGATGTAACTTTCCCCATTAGCTTCATCTCTGTATAACATGAAGTGAGTTACCCCCTAATCCTATGAATGATGGATTTGGAGGGATTAAAAAAACATAAATGGAATATAATGAAAATATAGAGAGAATAACTTCTAAAAACACAACAATACATAACTTCTCTCCCAATGCTTTTGTCTCTAGATCTATACTATGGAGAAAAGAACAAATACATTGTTTATAGTAATCCATTGGATGTGGATGCATTTAATATTTCTATTTATATGGATCATTATTAGTGGAAGGTCAAACTCATGTGTTGAGCGATCGTTTATTTTATTAATAGAAGACCTATATTGAAAATTCAATAAAATGTATTGAAACATTTGTATGTTTGGGGGCATTTATAGCGTGAAATATGATGCCAATGTGTATATTATATTACATCCTCTAAAATGGTTCAAATCTCATTTTCCCATCATGTTTCATAATCTTTTCACATCCTGAAACTATTTCATGATGTGAATTGTGAATTTCTAGTGTCGTAATGTTTGTTTCACTCTGTTTCTTCAGTTTCGATCTCCCTTAGTTTCACATTGTCAACCAAAATCAATATAATCCTTCATTAAATGAAAATAATGATTATTTTTTATTAATATTTTTTAAAATCCAAAATTAATAGTATCCAACCAAATATTAAATAATCATTAATCATATATGAAGAAATTAACAATTAAATTACAAAAAAACAATGTACATAAATATTACAAAGGATTGAAGGAAACATATTTTATAAAATAATTGAAACCTTAAATCTTACTTGTCATCAAATATGGATTAAAAACATACTATAAAGGATTCTCAACATATCATGAATTATAATCATTTTCCTTAAATGAAGTTGAAAAAAAGTGAAATTAAATATTTATGATTAACATTAGAAAGTAATTCAATTCAATGATTTTTAAAGGAATAAATATATTAGGGAATTTAATTTATTGATATTGATATAACCATTCTTCTTTATTCATCCATTTTTTTAATTTTTATGAATATGCATTCTAGTTTCAATTTAACTCACGTTAAATTTGTTTGGAAAATAAAAAATGTAAAAATGGGAATAGGGTGATGCACATACCTAATAAAAATGTAACATGCAAAAGGATTGAAAGTTATAAATAATATCCACCATAGAAAGATATGAATAACCATTAATAAAGATGCATTTCAGTATGGTTCAAATAAATTATAGGTTAGAGATTGAGGGTAAATATAAATGAAATTCTATAAAAATATTTTTGAATATATATAAAAAAACATGGTGTAATAAAACCCTAATGGATATATCCTTTAAATTATTTCCTCCCCCCCCCAAATAACATTGTGGGATCATGAAAAAATTGAGAATAATGAATGAATTTTTATCTCTTGATTATTTTAATTATTATTATTTTTCAATATTTTTTATTCTTATTCTTCTAAAATAGCTCAGATCCACTACATAACAATAAAGGATCTAATGGTAATCTTTCCAAAAATTGGGATTATGAATCCTATAATAGAACAATTAATTTTTCATCAATATGGTGGAAAATAAATTATAACAAATAACATCATGGAGTATCCCCAAAACATATGAAAAATCCAATAGTTTCTTATTAATTTTGTGTAATCCTTTCCATTTGGATATCCTCTCCCCACATCACCACACATGAAATAATACATTTCCCCAAGGATTGAACCTAATCTAACAATAATTTATTTTTTCATTACCATTAGTTAAACTCAATGTCAAAAAAGAAATTAATAAAATGGGAAATTAAATATTCAATATTCACACATGAAATTCCATCAACGAACTAAATTTTAAATTAATAATTAAAACATGTATTTTACTTTTTCATTTGGAAATAGCCACATATATTCATTAAAATTTTACTGTTTTATAATTTATTATTACTATAAATTCAATTTTCAATTTATCTCACACTGAATTATTCAACTCAATATCGATGTAATAAATATAGATAAAGAGATGCATATACCTCATGAAAATGTCTCTTACACTTTTCATTCTAGGAATCAAACATCTCAAATATATTAGGAAATAAATTATATGTAATCTTGGGGGCTTTTATTTAGGTTCATATAAATATATTCCTTTTTCTGGTTCAGTAAATGATGTAAATAAAAATATCAAAAATCTAGGTTGATAGTAAATCATAATGCGTGACATAAACAAATAAGGTGTATGTGAATCTACATTTGTAGATCTGATCTACCTCTTCCCCCAAAAAAGAATAAAGTGGTATCATGAATAAGTAACCACAATTAATGAATCATCATCTCATAATAATTATTATTTATATTAATTATATTAATTTTTTCATTATAGTTTTTATTAAATCACCCATCCACCGCCTAACTACATCAAATAAAAGGTTCAACGATCTAGAAATTGTAAATTTTTATCCTCCCAATATAAACTTATTTTTTAGCAAGAGTTTTGAAAAATAAAGTATATTGTATTATTTTAGGGAATCTCTTACGTTCTCATAAAAAAACCATGATAATGACTATTCAGTATAGTACATCCTCATCTAGTATGGATAACCTCTCCACCAAACATATTCATAAATATATCATTAAATTTATTTAAAGGAAGGTAATAGTGTATAAAATATTGTTTTAACTCCACTCAATTTTTTAAAAGGTCATTCTCATTTTTTATAGGCTTAAAAATGATTAATGCAATGTGGGGCCTATTATAAAGGTCTGAAAAATTATTTCTCAATAATATTTAATTGATTATATTTATTCATATATTTGGAATGTTTCCATGAATTTTCATTAATAGAACATACTCAATACTCTAAATAAATATAATATATAAAGAATGGGAAATATTGGGATCATAAAATCACTCAGGGATGATATATATTCCAATAAAAACTACACTTGAAAGGTATAAAAATAATTAAATTAATTTATGAAAATGTCTAAAATTAAACTCAAAACAAATCTCAATAAAAATTTCATTTATGGAAATTTTTATTCTATACTATATCGTGGCTATCTTAATCCAAAACCACATTATTATCACTACATTTACCACATTTTACACATTGAAATTTATTAAAAAAATAAATCTTATTTCATGACATGGTTATTATCCAAGGATGATTTTGTCTCCATGTTCAGATGAATAAAGCTAAAATCAAGGTTTGGAATCCCATTAAGTGTTCAAGGACCTTAAAAATTGAATTTTGGGAATATAATAAAAAATTAAAGAATTGAAATTATTTATCCCATCTAAATGATTTTTAAAACATAGCTTCCAAGGATCTACATGAACCATATTTAAAATTAAAATATATCTCACAATGATTATTTTCTTGGTTTCATGGGTTTATGATGATAATTGGGCATGTAGCCCTATGTCATGTTTCTTAATAGTTTCTTGATGATAATAAAAAATATAAATAAACAGGTTCATGTACATACAATTATCACTAGTGTTTGAAATTTATATATATATCGGATAGTAAATTTTTCTGAACATAAATTAAATAAAATCCAAAATACATGGGGTTCCCCTATAATTGGAATTTTGTTAACATATTTTTAACAACATTTCCACTTTAAGCACATGTGATTGAGGATAGAAAAGTGGTCACCTAGTCCAAATCGAAAATTTTTCAAAGTTGTGATTATAATATATATATAGGGCATCTTCCTTTTTCTAATATAAGATTAAGAAATCCTATATTATGTATCTTATCAACCTCTATGTGACTATTCCTACAGTTTTAGATATTTTTTAAAAATAAAATGGCTTCCCACTTACTATGAACACCATTTTTTCATCAATTAATTATCTATAGACTAGTGTCCCTCTACTATCTTCAACATTTTAGAGCAACATATCGATTTCTGAAACTATATTCCCCATTATTATTCCATTTTTACGAGAATTTTAAATTATCTTCATCCATAGAGATTATTCTCTTTGGATTTCAGTAGACATTCGTTTTTTAATTCTTCACTTGTCTCTTTTATATTTTTCATTTACTACGTTAATTCTAACTTCGATTCATATCCAATAATTCCTAAAATTAGATTCCCATTTGATTCGTCAATAAATAACCATACCATTTCTAGGAATAGTATTCAAAATATTATTCAGATATTCTATTCATCCATATCAATTATATGAAAATATATAGTAATGTAAAACTTGTATACCATGATAATGAGATCTTCAATTATTTCATAAGGATGTATCACTTTTTTATCAGCTAGTTAGATCTTAACATGATTCAGTTTAAAAATATCACCATAATAAAAACATGAATATTGAATATGATATTATTTATTTTCTTACAACTACATCAAATAAAACACTAAAAAGTGGTTAAAACTATTATTTATTCGAATAAAAAATACACCAATATCACATTATATTTTTTGGAAATATTCTTGATGTGATCACTGAATAATCAACTATCTACATAATAATCACTACTGGAAATTAGATCTTTCCCAACGATTCTATACCAACAGTTAGAAAAAACCGTTTGGAAAGGCCCCCAAATTGGCCACTTTTCCCAATGGTTTGGACAAACCGTTGGGATAGGTCTACCAAATATGCCACTTTTACTAAAGGTTTGGGAAAACCGTTGGGATAGGTCTACCTTTCCCAACGGTTTGGCCAAACTGTGGGGAAAAGTGGGCCAAAATTCAACATCCTACACAGAATCAAAATCACAACCAAAGACCTATACCGACGGTTGTTAAAACCATTGGTATAGGTCTATACCAACTGTTTTAACAACCGTTGGTATAGGTACTTTCATTTTTTATCGGGGTTTCGTACTGAGAACATTATATAAATCAAAATTTAAAATATTTATTAGAATACATATATATATTTATGTAATTATGATCACAAAATTCATGTTAGGTTAGTGGTTGAGTCGTTCAATTATAAACGAGGGGTCCTGGGATCAAATCCCAGCAGATTTTTTATTTTTGGAATTTATATACCAACGGTTCCATTACCGTTGGTATAGATTTCATATTACCTATACCAACGGTTTCCAAAACCGTTGGCATAGGTCTATAACAACGGTTTTTGGAAAACCTTTGGTATAGACCTATCCCAACGGCTTACTTGGCTACGGTTCTCCAAACTGTTGGTATAGGCTATACCAACGGTTTGGAGGCCTATACCAACGGTTCCAAACCGTTGGTAAAGGTTAGATTTCCAGTAGTGAACGCCTAATTCTTCATGATTTATTTTTTTCATTATTAAATATGTTATGATGATTATGTAGTTGTGAATTTATATGATTAACTCATCATATAGTATATTTAATTTTATTATCATAAACACCTATATATTTTTTATCATTCTTCATCAATATTTTCCATTCATAATCATTCCTAAAATTGACATGAGGATTTATAGTTTTGTGGTTCAACATTATCTTGCACTTTCACATTTCAATTTTCTCTAATTAAATTTTTTATTATTTATATTTACTGAATATATTATTATATTATATTTAAATAAAAATTAATTATACCCTTAAAATCTATATATGGATGCTGGTATGGACATCTTGGTTGTTCAGCTCTAGACCTCTCTCAATGTTTCTCAACAACAAGACTAACATTAATCTCCACAATTCTTCTTAAATATTATGGCATTTGTGAAAATTATCTTAAATACCGTATGAAATTATATTAATCTCTAGATTATTAAACCATACCATTTAATAAATATTCAATTTTTATCATAAATTCCAATATAGTCTCCTTCAGTGAATGTTCTTGACCTTTCCCTAATGGGCTCTCGTTCTGAGGTTGGATTCCTAATCCCCTTGGATTAAATCCTTAATAATGTTCTTGATTTTTTTACAGTTTTTTTGCCTTATTACCCAATCATAATTTTGATAATAATTATTCAAATAATTCACATCAAAAAACTAAATTCCATGGGTATTTTGATTGGTCATCATCACATTCATCTTCCTAGTTATAGTCTCTATTTTTGTTGTCATCCAACTATTGTACACCATATATTATGCTCTTTTGTTTCCTTCCTTTATAATCTATTATAATATATTACATTTAATTTCCTCAAAAAATCTCATAAAATTCTTGTAGTGACATTCTCATAAGTGAACCCCATATAGCATCATAAATTGTTTTATTGTTTACCGATGATAAACATTTTTAAATGTTTGAATTTAGTGACACATTTTGACAACCTGACTAGGGATTCTTCTTAATGAATAATTTACATATCTCCCATAAAATATAAACATGATCTTCCATAAATTTATCATAATTTAATAAACGTTCATATTGATCCTTATATTATTATTGTGGTCAAAGCATTATTATGAACATTATTTACAGATCTTCCCATATTGTGATTAAGTGTATAGGTATATTGTGAATACATATACATGATTTTTCCTTGAATGATAATAAAAAAACATGTATTATCATAGAATCATTTTATGAATTTCTAAATTTGAATGTGTCACACAGTTCTTAGAAACTCCAAACATGTGAATTGGGTTCTTCATGTGGTGGATCGTTGAATTTTATGGAATGAGTTATCATGTGTATAATCACTTACTTGAAATCTAAGTGTTTCAAAGTGAAATGGGGTACAGTAATACTTGTATGGACACCCACATTTGATATTATTCTATAATTTAAATGTTCTTGTGATTTTAGGTTCCCTCCTTGGAACACTTGGGGTGCTTCATGTCCTTGTTATGATCCAACTCATTGATATTGATCTCTTCCATCCTTAATTTCATGGTATTTTTATTAATTTTTATTCATGATCCATAGTTTTCATTATATTGTTTGATTAATGGAATGATATCCTTCTATAATATTTCCCATCATCGAGTACCCTTTCATATAATTCATTACATATATTATAGAATAATAAATCCATGTTAAAAATATAGAAAATGAAAAGAAGAAAACTGGTAAATACAGAAAAATTATATATAAATATATTCCCCACTACCAAGAAAGAGCACTGATTTTAAAATCCCCAACATACATCATTAATTCTCTCGAGGTTATCAAAATACAAATTTATAGGCTCTAACTCCAATAACTAATTATTTATTGATGTTAAGTGGACATCATGTTTTATCCATATAATGTTAGAAGATATTAATCAAAATATTTTTAGTAAAATCCAAATAAAAAAATAACGATTTAATTATTTTTATAAATGTTATAGAATTAGTTTTTTTATTTTTAACAAAGAGGGAGTGATATAAAGGGAAATAGGATTTTGATTATTTATTTTAAAAGTGTACCTTGGTTTTAGATATTTTTTTGACAAGTGTGATATGATATTAATTTTTTTTTTGTTTTTTCATGGGGCTGTTGGTGTTAAGACAAGGTAGATCCAATGTTCATCATATACCCTTCTTAATGAATCAATCCTCATTTTAAAATTATAATTAATTTTAGGAAATTTATTAATTGAAATTGTCTTGATACCAATATAAAACCCCTTACCCCAAAATTAAACGATTTTCATGAAAATATGTTAGTTCTCAGTTTCAAATTTTTAAATAGTTCTTCTGGGTTTAATTAAATGGCCTTGAAAAGAAAAAGGCATGGATTATAGTTTGTTGATGAATCATGGAAACCATGTAAAAGAATAAAAGAAGAAAAGTAATACAAAACACCATCTCTTTTTGGTAAATCACCCCAGTACGTGGTAGGAATTAACCCATTATCTTAATGGTTATGGATTATGTGGGAATAAGGAATTAGATTAAAAAACATAAATAATTATCAAATTGGAAAATTTTTGAATACCTTGTATTGTAAATATTCATACCCCATGAACTAGTCTCTGGATTCATATATTGTTGTACTGCATTAATCATCTATTTATAAACAAACATGAGGATGAGTTTTAATTTAATTATTCAATTAATATGACCCATTAGTAGTTTCAGGTCTGCCACCCTAGGTGATTAGTTATTATGTGAAATTAATTGAAGATCCCCATTGAAAATTATATAAAACATTTTTTGATTTTTCTCTATCCAAAGACATTCATTATGTGAATGATGAAATTACAACCTACCTTTTTATTCCCTTCTCAAAAATTGGTCACATTATATTTTCCCTTTATGTATTATAGTATTTTCATGAATTGAACATCTTTAAGGATGTTAATTTTCAATTTCCAATACTAGAACCACTCTTCCACCCCCTCCAATTTCTTAATTTATTATACAAAAAATTATTAAATTTAAACCTTAATAATGGGATGAAATATATAAAGGAAAATATTAATATTTTTTCTAATTTCACAAAATCTTTAAATCATGATTTCCTACCATATATAAACAAAAAATTAAATGTATAAGAAGGAATTAAAAATTAAATTATGAAAATAATTTTATTTACTTGTAAAAAATGTGTACATGAAATGCATAATATCAGAATCGATAGAATTAGAATAACTAGTAATAGTTGAGAGACAGACTGTAATACATTGACAGGTAGTAGTGAAACGTTGGAGAGGGATAGTTAGTTAGTAAAGCCTATTTATTCTTTAGCCTTAAAAAATTGGACAAATTGATGAAAAATGTACCTAGATTATTGATATAAAAATAATTATAAGTAGTTTAGTTCATTATCTGAGGGTGGAACTTGAATCAACTATTTACATGAACATGCCTATTTTGGAATCATTGATGGAATGAGACTCTAAGAGGATAATCATACCAGCTAAAGAGATATGATACTTCATTTGAATAGAGATAGGATAATGTATATAAATGGTTTCATATCTACATGAAGGAACATTCTCTAGGTTGATGTTTCTATTATGTGAATTCATATCTATAAGACATTGAGTCCATAACCTAATTGATAAAGGGAAGGATCTATAATTAGACATGAAATATCAACTTGTATAGGCCCAAGAGGGTAAACCCTACCAAGATTAAAGTCGAGAGAGTATTCTAGAGGATAAAATGAAAATATTTTCATTTCCTCTTAATATGTACAATGTTTTCCTTTTAACATAAAAAATTAAATTTTTTTATGATGATTGGGAGGATGAGATGCATGTTCTTTCTAAAAAATACTCAACTTGTAACATGATAATAGACACTAACACAAATACCAATTATAGACTTATGGAGGGTTGATATCCCAAATTAAATTTTAATATTGAGACTCTATCATACAATGAATATAGAACACTAGTTCCATCATAAGTGATCTATTATATTAGGAAATCTATATTGTGTATTATAACGATGAAATGGGTGAGTAGTCTTGATGTACATATTAATTCGGGTGGATAAGTGAGTATAGATATCAATCCATATTTAATGTAAATATCATATCCTAATTTTATCTTTTTTACTCATATTGTTCATGGATGTGTCCACTCAAGCTAGGGAATATATCGTGTTTGAATGAATGTTACATCCAGTCCTCTGGGATATAGTTCTCTAGTTATGAGGACTTTCGAGATCCAAAAGTATTCAGATTCAACCTATCATCATTTCATTTCTTTCAATACTTTCATGGAATCAAGGATAACAAATTACCACAAAAACACTACTCTATTATTCTTATATACCGAAGACTACATGAGAATATCATGAGAGTTTTAGACCACCATTCACATATTGTCCAAGAGAATGTGATTCCCATCTCTTAAATGGTGGATAATATGGATGGGGAACATATGGGAGTGGAGTTAGGTAAATAATATGAGGATATAAATCAATATAATAATAATAACAAACAATCAACTTTTCATTTACATTCTAGGATAGTAGATAAGTTTCTTGATATTTGTGTTACATTTCTATACTCGAGACCACAAATTAAGAACCTTGTAATCATTATTGAGGAAGGTATGATTCCAAAAAATTATGAAAAAATAATTATATAGTGAAAACCATTTTTCATTTGGCCTCCAGGGATAGATACAAAAATTTTCATTGGATTTTATGGATCCACAAGAGGTTGTAATTCTTATAAAAGAAACTATTTCTGTTATAATTATTTAAGTGATTGAGGTATATTAGACTAAGGTCCACTCACTAAATAATGAGGCACCATATATCTCATTCAAAAATTCATTATCAAATACATTAAATAAGATTACATATATATTTATCTTGGATTACATTTCTATTATGTCAATATATCCATGATACAGTTGTCTCAATGTCTTAACATATGCTGATAATGATAGCAGAAGAGGACATAATTCGGGATTTACAAGGGAATGATGAGGAAAAATCAATTCTCTTTGATCTGGTGTGGGAATAGATTATTTCATTTGCGAGGGACTATGATTCTATCTAGGATGTTCTTTAATCTAATTCAATTAGTTGTATGTGGGTAAGGAATTTAATTACAAACCACATCCATCTAACTCTTTTTGATGAACTGCGAATGTGGATAACCAAAATGGGTTTCATGTTCATGAATATTGTACATGGAGGGTTTAATTATCAAGACATTCAACATGTATTGAAAATATCATCTTATAATGAGATGATTAACTATAGTTATCCCTAATTATTTCAATAGTGGATTCATCAGTAACAACAATAATCCTCAGGGTTTATTTAATCGAGGAACCCTCTCAGAAAGTAGTGATGGTGCTAATATGGAAACATCATTTAATAGATTCATGGGATTCAATATTATATATTTACTAAGAATTTTATTTTCATTAAATCAACAACTTCATTTTTGGAGAAGGAAATACCAGATCACAAAAAATTATTTGAGGAGGTGGGGAAGGATAATGTGGATGCATCTATGATGGTGCAAATGCAGCTTCCTCAAGAAAAGGATGAAAAATTCAGGATAACATAGTTTATATGCCAATTTTACAAATTGCATTATTATATTGTGAAAATATAATTTCATTGAATCCAAAAAAACATTGAATTAGAACGAAACGGTTAAATTGATTGTTCTGAACAATTGAATCATTGTTATTCCCTCCAAGATGTTACTCACATATAAGATTAAGTAGAAAACAATAATCATATAGAAGAGTTATTATATTTTAATCATTTACACCATTGAATGACTCAAAATTATCATCAGAAGATATACCATCAAAATGAACTAATGTGTTCTATTTCTATGTTGAAATGTTGACTCAATTTGATGAGGATTGGAAGAAAGGAAATTTAGAATGAAGATTCCAAGTTTCAAGAGGTTTTAAGACCCCAATGTTATATATGTATGCATATAACATATATTATATGGACTAATATTCTAGGTATTTTGTTATGATTTAATTTGTGTACCTAGTTCTACGGATTCATAATGTTAAAAAGTTGTTTATGAGATCATATTTTAGAACCCACATACTTTTCATATTTTCTTTTATAAATCCTAAATTTTTCATAAATCGTTCAAGGTACAAGTCCAATGACTGTGAACTCAATTTTTTAAACCTTTCCAACTTTATGATTTCATTATGTTTAGTTCTGTGTAATATTTATATATTTTAAAATAACTCTATATCTAATTGTGTATAAAATACACCACACTGGGCCAAAACAAACCACAAAATATAATTATTATAATATGACCATTATAACATAGCCATTAAATTATAGAGTGTAAATAGTATTTAAATATTTATGAAATATATTTAAGTATTACTCAATATAAATATATTAATTAATTCTTATTAAATAATCACCCAATTTTCATTATATCCACTCTATTTTTTAAACACTTGTTTTCCACAAAATGTTTTCTAGTGCTTTTTATGAGAAAATAAATATTATAAATTTCATGAACCTGAATAGTTTTTTCTGATAAAAAGGATATGATTTTTTAAATTATCATTGGAATATTATATTTGCGAAACCTTTTTATATTTTTCTAAAAATATTAACTTTTTAGTGAAAAGTGAAATACCAATATTTTTAAAACAACCATCTTATATCATTTAAAAGTCACTATGATTTTAGATTTTTTCTAAAAGTACCAAAAATAATATTAAATTATAATATATTTAAATTTGTTTAAATTATAATTATAATATATGTTTATATAACTACATCTTTTCGCATAAAATTTAATTTTCTAAAATCAATTTTTCATTGTCCTTTAGGAATTTATATTAAATGTATGTTCGAAACCATCTATAAATTTAACCAGAAAAATGAATTCAATATTTATAATCAATAGTTAAAAATTAGGTAAATATTCCCCTTTTATTTTTGGACATTATTAATAGTTACTTTAAAAATTATATTACTAAATTGAAGGGTAAAGCGTGTAATTAAGGGTTAAAATAAAAATTTTAGGACCAAAAAATGAATCAAAACCTGACATAATATTATTGAATGATAATATATCATCAATAATATTCTATGAATATTAATTGTGTATATTTTTTCAATTTTCACTTTATTTTTGAAACACCCCATGATTTCATAGTATGATATTTCTTCAAAGTAATTCAATAACTTGCACTACACGCAACACTGAGTTCAAGAGCACCACAAGATTACCAAACTAACCCTTTAAAAGTCGTTATGAATAGTATTAACGAAATTTTTAACATTATATAATCCTTATAATTTTATAATTCGTATTATGAGTTTCTTAGACATAATTCTAATTATTTTTTTAGATATAAGATGTATTTTAAAAAAAATGCACTTTTACCATCTTTTAATGGTCAACCCAATTTAAATACAATATTTGAAATATTTATATATTAAATATAAAAAAAAAAAAATTCTCATTATAATCTGGACATAATAATTTAGTTTCAATAAATTTTTGGTGTTTTTCTAATAACTTTCATATTTGGGTGAATAGTGAGAAATACTACATTTTAACTGAAAACTACTTTTTTAATAAAAATAATTTATAGTGTTAAATTATTTATTTTAATGGTTTATAAGTACAAATAGATTAAATTTTTACCATTTAATCCAATGTTGGTAATTTTATGTAATTTCACATTGAAATTGGACATAAACAAGTGTCAATCTTTTGATAGTTATTATTTCTTAAAAATACGCCTTTTAGTTTTGACAACAGGAATTAATTTTAAATTAATAAATGAATCTTAAATGTATTGAAATTGGTAAAAAAGAATTCATTTTTTGATTCGGAATATCGAAATTAGCCTAGGGTGAATTTTTGGTATTTTTCTGAAAACATTCAATTTTTCATGAATAGTGAAAAACACTGTGTTATAATTTAAACCCAATTTTTTTTAAATAATTTATTATTTAATTTAAATTTGTTTTAGGTCAAAATAGATACATAATACCTATATAATTTCAATGTGATTCATTGGAGTTAGTTTAAAATCATTTTATCTATATAAAAATTTTATGTAACTTTTCACCGCCTTTTACCCACCTCCTAGGAGAATTTGGAAATTCTTATAAAACATAGTTTTACCGCTTCTATGACTGAAATTTTAAAAATCCGAGAGTCATGGTAAATATGAAGATGTAATATGTGGTTCAATAAGATAAAAATAATTTTTGGTGAATAGTAACTTTTTTACTTTTATTTACCACGGTTAAAAGAAAATCGAGAAATTAAGGGTAAAAATGATATTAATATTACCCTAACACATGTCCTAATTCTATTGGACAAATGTATCATGACGAAAAACAACCTGAGGAATAAAATATTATCATTTAGGTCTACTTGTATTAGATGGGGACATTTATTATTATTTAATTCAAAGAAGAGTTAAAAGAGTTAAAATGAAAGTTTAATTATTAAAACATTTTTAATATAGGGTTATACATAAGATAAATTATAGTGTAAATATTATTTAGAAAGATAAAAATATTTCATACAATATCATATTTTATTTATAATTTTTAGACTTTAAATAATTTTATTTAATTATGACACAATGGTGATACAGTAATTACCGAATTAATGAAATATTAAAATAATTGATATTATAAATATTCAAACAAATGTAATTTGAGGATTTTTATGAATTAAAATAATTTTCATGGATAATATGACATGTTATAATTGATTGAATTAACTTTTTTAGAATTAATCATGCTGTTATGATTTTCACAAAAATCAATTTCCAAATAGTGTCAAAATTGACATAAAAGAGTTTTTAAAACAAATATTATATAATTAAATCATATTCTATTCCTAAAAATCAATGGTTCAGAAAAAGTACTTGTATCATGATAGGTGTATCATTAATGGACCACTTGGGGGTCTTTCAAAAGTTTATAGTAAGTTTATTGACTATATAATATAAAAATACAACGAGACTTGGTAAGTGTCAAACTAATTAACTAAGAGTTAAAACTAAAAGATAAGGTTAATAAAGTTACCCAAACCAGTCTAAATCATATTGGATGAGTGGTTGTTGACCTATCCCCACCTGAGTATTTAAATAATCCCCTTTAAAGCCATTAAAATCTAAATATTTATTTATTATAAAATAATATTTCTAGATTTTCCAAAGGTGCCCCTCACCCCTCTTATAAAAAGGAACTCCCCCTTCTCACTAATTCCCACACTCAATGCCTTTTGGCTCAGAAAAACCCTGCCCAAATACTCTCTCAACTTCCCTCACTTAAACCTTGAGGCCTTCCATTAGTCAGAAATCCATCTTAAGGATCCCTTTTGATCAAATGAAAAGAAAGAACTCGAAGAAGTGGTAATGTTTTCACCACCATCTTTCAAGTTTCTTTCTTCTTCAACTACTTCTTTTTGGTTATTTTTATTCTAAAAAAATAACTCTAGTATCTTATATATATTTTGATGTTATTATAAATATGGTAAAACCATATTCAGTATTCTATCCAACTTTTGAATGACATGTCACCATATGTGCGTACGTACGGCTTACCATCTCCATGTAATGGTGTAATTGTTATTCAATATATTATTATATGGATGGGTATAATAATTATGTCAAATTCATGTAAATAATAAATATAAAATGATAATTATTCTATATATATTATATACCATCCAATTATATATTATTTTAATATCAAAAGAATGATATTGTCTCTCATGCGTACGTACATACTACCGTCTCCACGAACGTGATGAGATTCATACCCCATCGTATCCATTCAAGACTAATTATCATTTGATGATTACAATTAATTTTTAATAACACTATATAATTAATGAGATGAATAATATACAACCCATCCATAAAAAACACGACTTATCTAAGAAAACATATAAAAGAAAACGAGTAAGTTAACACCTGAAACGACAATAATACTAAAATATTATTAAAAAAGCATTATTAGAAGATCATATATATGATATCATAATTATGTATATGGTTATTGTGTAATTTAATAACAATGTTTTACCTATTATAAAGGAGGTTAACATACCATGTACTGAGGAAAAGTACATGGTAAGGTTTTATTTAACAAAATTTTCATTATCCGAGGTTGTTTATACGTAATTATCTACTGGGACCTTTTTATCATCCACATCCATGTTTCTTGAAAATGTATTTCAAATCATTTAACTATTTTACAGACTATGGGTTAAAGTCATTTATACAATTTTTTGAGTTTTTATAAAAATTATATAAAGTAATCTTTCTGTCGTTTTCCAAACAACGTCTTTTTTAACCTTTTCGACAGAATTAAGGTAAGAATGTATTTTTTATCTTATACTGAGGGTGCAAATATTTTCCGCCGCTATAAAATCATCGAATATTCCCTTACAGGCTTATAAAAATATTTTCAATGTAAATTTTTTCTTTTATAATTATGTGACTTTGAAATGATTTAAAAAAAGAGACATTTCTCTCAAATAGTATTGATTTCATGTATGTCAACATCCTTTGATGGATTTTAAACATATTTGAAGTTTATTTATTATGATATAAAACTTCCTTATTGTACTGAAGGTTTTTTGAAATTCTTGAATTTGGATGTGTTATTTTTATACCATTCATGCTTTATAGAGAATGTATTGACATTTCATATTCTAATTTTAATACGAATGTTTATGTTATGTTTAAACCTGTTCATATGAGGAATGCATTGGTCATAATAAGTGACGGGTGGAGCCTGCTATAGATCCTCGATGCATCGGTAGGTCTCATGAGACAAACTAGTTTCTTGGCACAAGGCCTTGACAAAATAGTATCTGTAGTCTTGGAACAAGGCCTTGGATATGTGGTTATGATAGTCTGGTATTATGAATTTCATCATTATGAACGTGGTTAATGATATTGCATGTGATTATTCGACATGTAGAATATCCATGTGAATAAGTAAATAGCATTATATCATTTTATCTTTTCCATATTATGTTGAAGTTCAATATTAAAAGGCTTTTATTTTAGTTATACATTTCTTTAAATTTTTATTCTTATTTATGAATGTTTCAGCTATATTGTTATCCTTACTGAGCATCTGAGCTCACCCCTTTCATCGTTTTATTTTACCAAGGATCTGAAGAAGTAATTTATGAATGACCTGCAGGGATAGTATGAGGGGATATGAAGACAATATGTTGCTGTAGTTTTTTTACTTTATGATTTAATGTAAGACTTATGAATACATCTAGTGTATCCAATACTACTAAACTAGTTAGTATTTTTAGAATTCATCTTTTGTGATCATGACAATGATATGTAATAATGCACCGACTCTAGGTAACTAGGGTCGGGACATTACAGTTGGTATCAGAGGAAGTTTAGTACAATCCTTAGAAGCTAGATTAAGATAAAATCTGATTAGATCACATAGCCATAATATAGACTTTGAGGATTATTATATAAGAACTTCCTATAATTTTGGTATTGTAGATATTTTGTGTGTTTTCTGAGCAATACATCCCTGTCTGGATACAAGCAGGTAGAGGCGGCTCTGGCAGAGATGTATCTAGGGGTAAAACCCAAAAACCCTACTTTGAGCTAGACTCGAATGGGAACTGGTGCACGACAATGGGCCTTGCTTCACTATTGGTTATGCCACTCCCGAGGGATATGCTTAGGATAATTCTTATTTTTTTACTAACCATTATGAAGGGTTTATGAGTTTATACATCCTCAAAGAAGAAATTTTTATGATTATGGATTATATCAATAAACTGTTTAATTTATGTTATGTGTTTTACAATTTTGGGATTAGGTATTTCTATTCATAATCTAATCTAGTGTATGCCATTGTTTAGAAATGGTGCCCAGTAGAAGGAATGAGAACTCCAACAATATGCACAATCCAAAGATTAAGAAGGATCATATCTTTTATATTCTTAAGCCAGAAGTTATAAGGGAAATAGTCTCACATGTATTATCATCATATGAATAAACAGTATCATGTGTTGATAAGATAAGTAATGAGTTTTCAGAGTCAAAAGGATTTGAAGGGATGCTAGAGAAGAAATGGATTGTAGAGAGAAAGACAGATAAAGGGGAGAATGTAAAGAAGGATTTTCCCATATGTGATAACTGTGGAAAGAGTCGCCTTGGAAAATGCTTGAAGGGAATGGGACTATGTTATATGTGTGGTGAAAAAGGACATCAAATTTGTGACTTTGAGGGTAAGAAAAAGGATTCAAATATACAATGCTTCATCTGTAAGGAGTGGGGACACCACGCGAATCAATGTTCAAATCATCAGAGTATGCCCCAAATGATTATATTGGATAAAAATAATGTTATGAAACTACCCGAGATGAAGAGGAATGAATAGTGTTCTTATATTGTTATTAAATAAATATTTCATTTTAGTGTTGTATCAATTATGTACTGGTTATATGAATTATGGTGATAAATAAGGATTCTACTGTAGTACTATTTCATTAAGAATTTGAGATTATATTGTAATATGAAAACTGACTCAAAAGTAAGTTAAACATTTTTTAGAAAATAAATGGTTTAAAGAAAGGTAATACTTAATATGTTCTTGACACTAAGGTAGTAATTTTGGAATAAGTGATGGTTTATTGGGATAAATTATATTGGATATTCTTGACTACCTTAGAACTGATTAATGGTTTGTTTATTTCATCATTGTTGGAATATTAAATGTTTTTGTATATAAGGAATATATCTAGTATTCTATGAGAAATAAGGGAGAATTAATGTAATAAATAATGTTTTATGGTAATTCATGGTGTTAACATATATTAAAAGAATACATGATGAAGGTATTCACATGTTATTACGTGGCAAAAAAAGATATCCATTATATTTACCTTCCTTATAAATTTTGGACTGTGAGTTTGAAAAGAAGTAATTTGGATAATTCTAAAGGTTGGAATATATTATATTTTTCATTTGATACAATTGTTATGGATAAAAAATTTCTGAAGATTATTTTTGAATTTTTATAAAAAGAACAACCCGGAGGTCGGGAGACAACATGTCATGTCCGTCAAGGCCGCGAGACTTGAACCTGCAACCGAAGGGCGACTAGGGTGTATCACCTACCCCTGACCCACATGATGTCCTGGATTGAATAATGTAGTTTTTTTAAATGGTCTAGTAGATGAATTATAAATTCATTTTTTTAACCTTATACGAATAGGATAAATATAATATTTTTTATGTTCTATTATATTTTAGAGTGAAAGATGAGTTTGTGGTAGAAATTAGTTAAAGGATGGAACTCAACTTGACAAGTATACTTTTTTTGTTATCTTATTATATGATGAAATTAATTATTAAACATTAGATAAGGAATCTTAAAACAAAAAATGTGTTATCCTAATACCTTATGCTTTGTTGAACCGATGTTATTTTAAATCATCACAGATTGGTGGCTTTGAGGCCCACAATTCTACAATTGTTTGTGATTGATGACCTCAATAAAACAATATAAATATTTATGTTTTCCTCCAATTATGTGTCTCTAATTTACACAAATGTTCTCCTAATCAAGATCATAATTTTTTGGTGACTTTTTCATTCCCCTTTCTCTTCTTATTAAGACTCAATTTTATCAACCCAATTTCTGATGTGGGTTTACCCACAAAGGTATTTTCTGTTTTCAACCATTTCTTTTCTAAGAACAATTTCAAATTGTGAGGATGACATTTATTGAAGGAGGGAAGAATGTAACACCCCATTATTTTATAGTACGATATTTTTTCAATGTAATTCAATAACTTGAACTACACGCAACACCAAGTTCTAGTGCGCCACAAGATTACCAAACTAGTTGTTCAAAAGAGGTTATGAATAGTATTAACTGAATTTGGACATTATATAATCATTAAAATTTTATAATCCATATTATATTATCTTTGACATAATGTAAGAACTAATTCTTTTTTTCAGATAAAAGAAGTATTTTTTAAATAATGCTCTTTTACCATCTTTTAATGGTGAACCCTTTTTAAATACAATATTTGAAACATTTATATATTCAATTTAACAAAATAAACTTCTTCTATAGAATCAATACATAAGAATTTAGTTTCAATAAATATTTGGTTTTTTTCTGATAACTTTCATATTTGGGTGAATAGTGAAAAACACTATATTTTAACTGAAATTTTTTTTTAATTAAAATAATTTATAGTGGTAGATTTTACATTTTAATCTTTTATAAGTAAAAATAGATTATATTTTTACCATGTAATAAATTCTGGTCTTTGTAATGAATTTCACTTTGAAATTGAACATAAACTAGTGTCAATCTTTTGATAGTTATTATTTCTAAAAATACGCCTTTTGGTTTTGACAATGGGAATCAATTTTAAATTTATAAATGAAACTTATATGTTTTGAATTTGGTAAAACAGACTTCATTTTTTGATTCGGAATATCTAAATTATCCTAGGGTGATTTTTTGGTATTTTTTCTGAAAACATTCAATTTTTGATGAATAATAAAAAACACTATGTTATAGTTTAAACCCAAATTTCTTTCTAAATAATTATTTATTTAATTTAAATTTATTTTAGGTCAAAATAGATAAATAATAACTATATAATTTTAATGTAATTCATTGGAGTTAGTTTAGTACCATTTTAGATATATAAAAATTTTATGGAACTTTTCACAATCTTTTACCCACCTCCCAGGAGAATTTGAAAATTCTCATAAAATGTAATTTTACCACTTCTTTGAGTGGAATTTAGAAAATCCGAGAGACATAGTAAATATCAAGGAGTAAAATTTCATTCAATAAGATAAAAATAATTTTTGTTGAATAGTAAATTTTTACTTTTATTTACCACAGTTAAATGTAAATAGGGTAATTAAGGGTAAAAATGATATTAATATTACCCTAAAACATTTCCTAATTCTATTGGATAAGTGTACCTCGACCAAAAACAACCTTAGAAATAAAATATGTTCATTTAGGTCCACTTGGATTAGATTATGACATTTATTATTATTTAAATCAAAGAAGAGTTAAAAGAGTTAAAATCAATGTTTAATTACTCAAAAATTTATAATATAGGATTATACATAAGATAAATTCGATTGTAAATATTCATTATAATGTTTAAACTATTTACTACATAATTGTATTTTATTTATAATTTTTAGACATTATATTATTTTATTTATTAATGACACAATGCTGATGCAGTAATTACTGAATTAATGAAATATTAAAATAATTGATATTATAAATATACAAAAAAATGTAATTTGAGACTGTATATGAATTAAACTAATTTTGTACGATAATATGACATGTTGTGAGTTATTTAATTAAATATTTTCAAAGTAATAATTCTGGTATTATTTTCACAAAAATCAATTTCCAAATAGTGTCAAAATTGACATAAAAGAGTTTTTAAAAGAAATATTATATTATTAATTCATATTATATTCCTAAAAATCTAAGGTTGGGCCAAAGGACTTTTATAATGATAAGTGTAATATTAATGAAACACTTGGGGGTCGCTTGAAATTTTATAGTAAGTTTATTTACTATATAATATAAAAATACAAAGTGACATGGTAAGTGTCAAACTAATTAACTAAGAGTTAAAACTAATAGATTAGGTTAATAAAGTGACCCAAACCTATCTAAAAACTATTGGTTGAGTGTTTTTACACCAATACCCACCTTAAACTATAAATAACCCACTTTTGTGCCATTATAAACCGAATTTGAATTTATTATAAAATAAAATTTCTAGCTTTTCCAAAGGTGCCCCTCACCCCTCTTATAAAAGGGCACTCCCCCTTATCAACAATTCACACACTCAAAGCCATTTGGATCGGCCAAAATCCTCTCAAATAATCAATAAGCTCACCTCACTTTAACCTAGAAGCCTTATTTTAGTCATAAAGCCATCCTAAAAATCACTTTCGATCAAATCAAATGGAAGAACCGGAAGAAGAGGTAATGTTTTAACCATCATTTTCAAGTTCCATTCTTTTTCAACTTCTTATTTAAATTTTATATACATTATAAACTAATAAATCCAGTATCTTCTATATAATGTGATGTAATTATTAATATGGTACAACAATATTCATTATTCTATCCATCCTTTGAATGACATGTCACCACACGTGCGTACGTACGACTTACCGTCACCACGTAGTGGAGTAATTGTTATTCAAGAAATTATTATTTGGATGGGTATAATAATGATGTTTAATTCATGTATATAATAAATATAACATGATAATGATTCTTTATATATGATACACCATCCAATTATATAATATTTTAATATCAAAAGAATGATATTGTCGCTCGTGCGTACGTACGGACTACCGTCTCCACGAACGCGATGAGATTCATTCCCCATCGTATCCATTAAAGAATAATTATCATTTGATTATTAAAAGTAATGTTTAAGAACTTTATATCATTCTGGATATGAATAAGATACAACCCATCCATAACAAACATGACTTATGTAACAAAACATATAAAAGAAAACGAGTAAGTTAACACCCAAAACGACGATAATATTAAAATATTATTAACAAAGCATTATTAGAAGATCATATATATGATATCATAATTATGTATATGGTACTTATATAATTTAATAACAATTTTTTAACTTATATACATGAGGTTAAAATACCATTGAATAAGGAAAAGTACAAGGTAAGAGTTTATTTCACAACCTCTTCATTATCTGAGGTTCTTTATACGTAATTATGCACTGGGACCTTTTTATCATCCAAATCTATGTTTCTTAAAAATGTATTCCAAATAATTCTTACTATTTTACAGACTATGGGTTAAAGTCATTTATATCCATTTTGACTTTTTATAAGATGTTTACAATGAATCTTTCTGTCGTTTTCCAAACAAGGTCCTTTTTATCCTTTTCGACAAAATTAAGGTAAGAATGCCTTTTTTAACTTATACGGTGGCTGCAGCTATTTTCTTCCATTATAAAATCATCGAAGCATCCCTTACAAGATTATAAAAATATTTTCAATGTAAATTTTTTGTTTTCTAATTATGTGACTTTTAAATTATTTCAAAATAAAGAGATATTTCTCTCAAATATTTTTGATTTTATCTATTTCAATTCCCATTGATGGATATTAAGATTATTTGATGTTTATTTATTATGATACAAAACTTCCATATTTTATTGCAGGTTTTTTGATATGCTTGACTGTGGATGTGTTATTTCTATACCATTCATGGTTTATGGAGAAAGTACTGACATTTTGTGTGCATGTTTTAATATGAATGTTTATGTTATGTTTAAACCTGTTCATATGAGGAATGCATTTGACTTAATTAGTGACAGGTGGAGCCCGCTATAGCTCCTCGATGCATTGGTAAGTCTCATAAGACAAACTAGTGTCTTGGCACAAGGCCTTGACAAAATCTTATTTGTAGTCTTGGCACAAGGCCTTGACTATGTGGTTATGATAGTCTGGCATTATGCATTCCATCATTATGAAAGGGGTTATTGATATTGCATTTGATTATTCAACTAGTAGAATATCAATGTGAATAAGTACGTGGAATTATTTAATTTTATCTTTTCCATATTATGCTTAATTTCAAGTTTAAAAGTCATTTATTAGTTATACATTGCCTTAAATGTTTATGCTTATTTATGAATGTTTTCTCTATATTGTTATCCTTACTGACCATCTCATCTCACCCCTTTCAATGTTTTATTTTTCCCAGGATGTGAAGAAATAATTTATGAATGATCTGTAGGGATATTATTCGGGGATATTAAGATAAGATTTTGTTGTAGTTTTTTTACTCTATGATGTAATATAAGACTTATGAATATATCTAGTATTTCCAAGACTACTAAAATAATAGGCCTTTCAAGACATGATCTTTTGGGATCATTCCAATGGTATGTAATAATACACAGAATCTGGGTAACTGGGGTCGGGGTGTTATAGTTTTCAACCTTTAAATTATTTTATTTAAAAAAAGTAAAAAATTCCATTATTTTTTAATTTTATCTTTATTTTTTACATTTCGATAATTAGAGGAAATGTACCATTGTAAATATTAATTTGTAATATAGATGATTTATTTCATCATGGTAATTTGTTTATAATTTTTAATGGTGATGAAATTTCCTTAAAATATTATGAAACACTGATAGGTTTGTTGTGAAATATTTAAATAAAATAAATCAAATGATTTATAAAACTGTGAAAATATTATTTTTTGAGTGATTTTTTTATTTCCCATTTTTTTACATAAAAATAAAATATTATATAGGTTTGGATGAATTTAATTTTAAATAAATGTTTTTATTTTATTTGGAAATTCAAATTAAATCAATAGTTTTAAATGTCACATTAATGATATATTAAATTAAATTATAATTTATTAAATTATTTAATATACATAACAATAGAATAGAAATCAAAATTAATGTCATAGTAATTTGAAAGGAATTCATGGAATATTTCTCGATATTTTTTAAATTTTATTAGATCATTATTAACCCATAAAAGGTAGAAACATTAATATTGTGGTAGTTGTTAAATTGGATAAAGTGGGGTTAAAAACTAAAATATATGAGGGAAAACATAGTTGAAATGTTAAATATTTTATTAAATTAGAGTATTCCAACTCATCCTCATCATCCTATGTAAATATTATATAAAGTATTATCCATTTTGACATGAAATATAATTTATATTAAAATAATACTTTATGAAATTCCAAGAATAGCCCTCCAAAGTCTTATAAAGGGAAACGACCTCTATTAAATTTTTGCCAACAATTTGAGACATATAGAAAAAAAACACTTTCCAATTAACTTATAAACATCCATAGTTATGTTTATGATGTTTTTCTCATTGTAATGTACTTACCACATGGCCATGTTGAAGAGATAAATGTAGGTATTATTAAAAAGATGTAATTGTCATCCCATAGCCCTTCCTAACCATTAATTATTATAATTCCTCTTGATGTTTTTAAAAAATATGAAGATTATAAATATAGTAACATAAATATACTGATATGTTTTAATTATTATTATATTACCATATTCCATCTAATTTAACCATATGAAAATCGAAAACCTTTTTCATGTGTAAGTACAACATATCATCTCCATATAGTTTTGTAATGCGTTCCTCAAAGCTATTTCTGTTGGATAGTTATAATGAATAAAATAATTAATATATATTATATTTTCGATAAAAATATTCTTTTAAAATTATAATATCACATATACATTGTTTCCTTCCAATTTGTTGGAAAACGATAACGTTGGTCAGGAATAGGTGCAGACTTCCACTTCCTCCAAGTGATTTGATTCATTTTTAATTTATGATGCTTATGGATGGTAATAAGAAATGATTTAATGAAAATATAAAATATATATTATATTATAACTAATATTTACAGATTATTTATTAATCACATTTATGTCATTTCATCTGTTGAAAAGTGAAAACACTGTTCATGCATATGTATGGCCTTATGTCTCCTTGAATTGTGTAATTCATTTTTTTTCTATAAATTTTATAGGTGAGATGATTATTTATTAGTTAAAAATATAAGATATTAAAATATTTAATAAAATTTCGGAGATTATGGATCCTTGTAAAATACACACGGACTAAAACAACTGAATCACAATCTAATTCAACCATAATGCAGTTAGCACCTAAATAATGATATAAAAATATATTATTAAAAATTGGGGGGTGAAATATTATAAATGGAAAAAATGAAATTATAGATATGATTGTGGTTATCTTATGTATTTATACTAAATTTGAATTTATTATATTTTTTTAGAGAATGTATGAGGTAGGTCTACGTTGAGGTAAGAGATTTCTTCTCAATTTCCACTCCATTGAAACTTATTTTGTATTATGAACCCATATATTTTTATGAGGTGTATATAATTATAATTCTAGGTTTTTAACATGAATATGAATTTATTAATGATTATTAGTTATTCAATTCAAAATAACCATTCAATAGATATGTTTAATAGATAATCTAACCTTATTCATCCTTTCTAAACAGTTTTTTTATTCCTTGTCCATATTTAAAATAATACTATTACAGAAGCTAATTTTTATTAATACAATTATATTTTAAGGTAATTTTATGTAATCCATTTATTGTGACATTGTATTAATGGATTAAATCTATTTTTTTAGAGGGATTGTTTTCAGGAAAAATTAAAAGGGTTGCTTTTTAATATAAATAGCATAATGTACATTCCTACCACCATAATTGTTTTACACCCTTTATCTTAATTTAAATGTTTTCAATTGATTTAAAACGGAACATAATTAATTATAATGTATTTTAAATGATTCGTTCCCATTTTTAATTATTCTTCAAAAGAATCAATCTTTCTACAAAATATACTTTTTTCACAGGTGTCCATTATATCATAATTAATCTATTGAAAAATAACCTTATTTACAACATTTAAATTTATTTATTAATTTAGTATTAAATTTCTATTTAACAAAAATACAATTTGTTTCATTTATATTTTTTATTTATAAAACCGTATACCATCTCAAAATACAGTTTTTTAGTTGCAAAGATATTTGATTGAAAGGGGTATTATTGATAATATTTATTTTATTAATAAATATATATATTTATTAATAAATTAAATTTTCATTAAATAATTTGGTGTTTAAATATATGTTGAATTCATTATAAATTTACTGATAAGAGATTCTTGTAACTATGTAGCACCTCAATGAATCAACAGGTCTCATAGTGAAAATTAGTTGGTAAAATTATATGGGTTATTACATATATTTTTATACTTTTTTAGTGAATGGTCTAGGTAGTACATATAATATGTTTTATAATATAATTGTTTCCCATTGAATTAATTTCCAATATTGATAATTCCATCATTGTTATCCATGATATTTTTGTATTATTATTATCCATGGATAATTTTTTAACTTGTGTAATTTATTAAATTTAACATGTTTGTGGTTATTTTCCATACCATATTGATTATAATATATTTAATCATGATATCATCTAATGTATATAAACCATAAACTATATTTTAGCTCACACATTTATTATATATATTCCATTATTAATGAATAGGGAATAATTGAATGATTTTTAATGATGTAGAATATTTTATTTTTTATACTTATATATTATTCCAATTTATAATGGGTATCATGTATGCATCTGGTTCCCATAGACTACAAAATCAATTGATACAATGGTATTATAATCCTTATGTATATAAAAAATGTATCAAAATTGACACAAGATCTAGTTTATTGGAGTTGGGGTTGTTAAAATTTATATGTGAAATTGTTTATTAGAAAACATGGTAACTATATTTTAAAATACGACATCAAACATGATACATTTGATATTATATTTTTGTATAAGAGAAATTATTGAGACATTTTTATTTTATTGATCAATATTCCTAATTATTATTATCTCTCCCTTTGTGTATAATTATTTTGTGATTATTCTTAACTGAAGAAAGTGTATCAATACCATATGCCATTGTAGTTGTTTCCAATAGAAGAAAACTAATATAGATGGTGTTTTAGGTTAGTATAATATGACCATATTATAGAATACGTACTAGTTTATATCGAAGAACCTTTCACATATTGAGAAACAATATGTTTTATGATATAATACACCTATGTTGGACCGTTTCGTATAGTAGAGGACCCTATCTTTTAGTGAAAAATCAAATAAAGTTGTGGATAAACAATAGATTGAGTGAAAATAAAATATATTTTATTCCATACAATTAAATTAATTTTAAATTGTTATTTATGTATTACATTTTCCTAGATGAAATTATGATAAATATTGTTCATTGATTGAGAATACAATTTAAGAATAAGAAATATATCATATATAGTGGATTTATTTTATAGTAAATTTCATTAAAAATATTCACATCATGAGAAATGATTTACAATAAAGATAATGTTAGTAAACCTGAATGTAAATGAGGACCAAAAGTGTTTTGGATTATGTGTCTAAATTTAAAAGACTATATTGGTATGTTATGGATTATATACATAATCTGGAGAAAGGGACATATAAATTCTTTAATGGCCTCAAGAAAAATCACTGAAGGGAACACGTTTCTTAATATTTTACATAATATAATGAAATAGTATTTTATTCAATAAAAAATAAGTAATTTACGTGATCTTGCATCATTGATGGAAATAATGATATAAACATTTTTTTCGATAACTAAGAAAATAGTAAAGATTCAAATAAGAATAAGGGGATAAAATAATTTCAATCATGTGAAAAATTTGTAATGAAAAATCATAGATAATTCGTGAAGTACATGGTAGTTTGTTTAAAGTGTACATATCAGCATCATCAAGATAATTAATTAATGGAGAGAAAAAAACTATGGTTTATAGTGATTAAATAATAGATAAAAGGTATCTAATAACACTTATTTCGTATGTGTCATGGGAACATACCAATGTAGAGGGTGATGGGATAAAGGTAATGATTTTTCATTCATTATAGATGAAGTTGATGTTTTAAATGATGTAATGGTTTGTATACTAATTATTTCATAAAATTATTCATATAGTTTATATAATTCAAGATATTTGAACTCTTTAATATCTACCTTATATTCCAAATAAAATTAGATAATTTCTTGAACACCTTTTTAAAGGATCAATTTTTAAACACTTCTTATGAAAGTCTCACTATAACAAAGATGTTCCCATCAGTTACCATTATAAAACATAAACATTCCCTAGTTTTAGACATGATTTTTGATCATATGGATTATTATGATCAAATATTTATTTTTTATTGGATTTCAAAATATAATTCCAACATTAAATTTAATGGGAAGGAAATTACAATTCATGAAAAGGTTTTATAATTTCTTAACATTTTTTAGTATACATCACCACATGATACATTTATTTGTTCTCTTGATGTGGTACTTTTGTATTATATTAATGGGTGGGGGAAGAATATATATGCATAATATGAAAAAATTTATATTTGAAATTACGATATACCTATTTTAGAAGAATAAATTGACTTTTATTCAAAAGATTTATTCAGAAATATTTCATAGTGTGATTCTAAGTTTTCAATTGATTTAATCCCTTAAAAATGACGTATATCAACTGCTTCAAATATAATGGCCACAATTTCATTGGTAGAGTTAATGAAATAACTAAACGTGTCTTGTGAAAATGTATTTATACACCATAATATTTTACCTTGTGGATCCCATTTTTTATTTGTAACGAAAAAAGTTGGATCTATGGGATTGGTCAATGATTTTATGGAAATAAATACTGTTATGATAAAGAGAATGTATCATCTTCCTCACATTGATGACTTATTCAATAAACATCATGAAGTTCAATAATTTTTCACGTATTGACCTTTGTTATGGGTATTATCAATTGTTAGTAAAGCTGGATGATATTTCAAAGAAATATTTTCATATTATGTTTTGATATTAAATTTTTAAAATAATTACATTTGTATTTAATAATGTATCCACTATTTTTATGGATCTCATGAGAAGAGAATTCAATGATTATCATGATGCTTTCTTTGTGGAATATATTGAAGTTATGATAGAGTACTAAAAAACCTATCATGATCCTGAGAGTAACATGAGAATTATTATTTAGAATCTTTAAAAAACATTATAAGGTAAAGTTATAAAGAGTGATGTTTTTTCTTCCAAATTATTCTTTTCATTACAGTATTTTATTTGAAAATGAAATCGCTTAACATCCTACAAATAAAAAATTAAAGAAATAATGGATTACACCAATAAACATAAATAAGGTATGTATTTAATTTATTTGGCTGGTTACTATGAAATATTTGATCATAATTTTTTTGATAGGATAACTAGTTTACTATGATTATACATTGTGCATTAAAATTTTTATGGACAATGGTGTGTGAAGATTGAATTTTATAATTTCATTACAAATAGGTCTATGTTTCGATTTTGAAAATATAATTAGGAAATGATGGATTTATGAAATAAAGTCCTGAATAAAATAAGGTACATTGTTTTTTATTTATAAAAAAAGGATAATGTCATTTCATAAGAATAACGTATGTTATCGACCCATGAATAGACTTATCCAATCCTTGATCATGATTTGGTAGCAAAAGTATTTTCTTGGATGATGTGGATCCATTATATCTTTTGAGGAACATGTGACATATAAGAATATAACAATTGATTCAAATTCATTTTATCATTGAAGAATCAACTTGATAAAAAGGCGATGGACTAAGATACTCGATTATAATAATTGGTCAATACACTACAACCCATGAATGGAAAATAATTTTGAAGACACTTTGAGGTGGAAAAATCATTATGTCCTGGAAAAAATGAGGATTGATAGGAATAATTTGTTCATGGATTTAGTGATGATGGATATCATAATTATTATGGAGGTCGAAACATCACATGTTTATAAAATTATTTCCAAAAAATAATAATTATTGAATATAAAAAGTTCACAGTTTGAAAATGATAACCCTAAAATGAAAATTAAACATGTGAATGATGAGAAATTGGAATAATTTATATATGATTATAGTGTTTTGAAATATAGAAATAGTATATATTTTCCATCTGTACCTAAGATACTAAAGTATTTATTAGTTGATTATCATATCTCATATTTCTCTATACCCCTTGCGAGAACTAATATGTAAAGATATATGAATGAATATTTTTTGTTGGAATATAGGAAGTATGAAATTAAAGATTGTCTTTCAAGATTATGTGTTTTTAAAACGGTGAAGGATATGAGATTCCTTTAAATTGGAGTCAGGCATTCTCTACCCATTCGTGAAATTAAATGGAATGAAATTATTATGGGAATTGTAACTAGACTACCAAATTCTCATAGAAAAAAATTATATAATATGGGTTATTATTGACCTCCTTACCAAATATTAACATTTTTTCTCTATTAGGGAATATTTTCCCATAAATTACATTTCTATGTTCTATATTAATAATTTTTTTGACAACATTATAAAAGTATTTCATTTATTTCTAATCATAGTCTACAAATTACATTAAAATTCTAGAAATGTATTCAAAATCCACTGGATAATGGTCACGACCCATCCCCTGGGGCTCGTATCGTGACTACCCCAAGCCCCCCTTCCATAAGACAGGGGCTGGCTACTAGCACCAAAGGTGTAAATCCCTAAATTGGTAAGGCATTGCCATTATAATAGTAAAAAAACACAAAGAGTACAAAACTGAAAGTAAAACACTAAGTAAAACTGTGTACAAAAGAGTGTGCTGAAAGTAAAGGGGACCGAAAATACAATCCCAACAGTAAAGTACAATAAAACTAAAAATCTAGTACAACTGAAGAAAAGAAGTAAAGCAGCTACTAGGTCATCCTCTGAAATTCCCACCTAAAGGGTGGGTACAGATGGCCTCCTTAGAACCCTATGTTCATCTGTCTGCTCTGTGTACGTCACGCTGAGTGGTCCACCTTTGGGTACCATCTAGTTCTTCTAATCTCTTTCCCGATCAGTTTTGTATGTCGTCTGCAATCAACACAACGAGGTGAGGTTATAGCCCATGCAACGACGAGTATAACGATACTCAGTAGGGAACCAAAGACCCTCATGGTCTCACAGAATCCAACAAGGAAAACCAAAAAGTATGTAATCAATGGATAACCCTTACTTAGGTATATGGTCATAAATATAACTATTTTATTTAGTAACCCATCTCAATCATGAGTAAAACATGAAATTCATTGACTCAGCTCAAACCGAGATTTTCATTATCAAAACCATGGCTACTGGATAAATCCTCCTGTCACAATGTGCTATGATGAAGTATAGAAGTACAGATGATTAGTCTCAAAGCTAGATCATCTTATTCGGTCAAGAGGCACTACATCTGGCCATATAGAGTCTGGCCCAGACATGATTCATAGGTACTAACCCCCGCAATGACCCATGCAGGATCTGACCCACACAAGATTAGTATGCGCTAACCCACACAGGATCGCTGAGTGCTGACCCACATAGGATATGACCCACAAAGGATCGGTATGCACTTACCCACACATGATCGTTGAATGCTGACCTCTGTATGATCTATCTCCAACCTATGCCTCACTATCCTCCACTAGATTCCTCGCACTCGGTGCACTCGAGTTCTATAGAATCTTCCTTCGAGATATCGGTCATACCTCAACCACCACTAAACACCAAAAAGGAGTATCCAATTTTACCACTATGTCGTAAGGGTTCCAACACGAGAGATGGTGCGTCAATCGGACGCCCGGTCTGTGCGTTATTGGAATTTCTGTTCTAGGGGACCGGTTGGTTTTTACGTTCAAACCATCCTGACCTTACTCCAACTGTGTCCAAGCCTCATGTGAGATATGCCAATAGAACCATATCGCTCTATGATTTCCGTATCTATAGGAAGTTCATCAATCAGGGACTCGTAGCCCAAGATATGGTCGAAATGGTGTAAATTGGCCAAACGGGTCGGGTCCGGTCCAACCCAATTAGACCGACCCGGCCCGACCCGGTCTGAGGAAGTGGCCTGGCCTGAGGGGGCGGCCAAGCCCAAAAGTGGCTCGACCCGATGGGGCGGCCAGGCCTGTAGGCATGGGCCAGCCTGATGGGTCGGCTCGGCCCATAGGTGCAGACCGACTCGAGGGTGGCCTGACCCGAAATGGCCCGGCCCGGCCCGAGGCGGCTCGGCCGGAGGCGGCCTGGCTGGCATGCCCACGTGGCCCAGCTGGGCATGTCGTGGGTGGTGCGACACCCCCTGACTTCCTATGGAACTAGTGCTAGCTGCCAGTTCGGGGAACCGCGGGACCCAAGGGGTCCCACCTATAGCGCACACCAGTGGACGGTTCAACCATCAACCCTAGGCTCCTCCACCACGGTACAATAGATCTACGGTTCTGTTGGCCTCCGCATGGAGATACGGCACCACACTCATCGTCCAACTATCGTGGCCCTCCTTGCCACAACTCTTCCTTTCGGCGCGGTGTGACAGCACCACCCCCCTCTAGCACCACCGGGTCCCGCCTGTCTGCATCTTGATTCTCTATGCAGCACGGTGGTGCTGCGCCCTTGTGGCGACCCGGCAGCCTTGTGCTGCTGGATTCTTTGCGATCTGCCTCCATCGTCAATAAATAAGAACATCCAGAGGGGGAGGGTCGGGCCGTGTTCATGCGGTCTGATCCCTCATCGTAATGGAGAAAACATTTGGCATACCATAAATCAGAAATTTGTACGACGAAGAAAGTAGGTTTATACTCATATATAAAATAACTCAAATCCCCCTACCTTTATTGTCTACGATCATTGATGAAGTCACGGAAATGAGGACGTCATTCTGTTGACGTCGGAAGAAGGCGAAGAAGTTGACGTCGTTGGTATTCCTCAAGGATGGGGGTGATTTCTCTTCGTTCCCTGGATGAATAGGGAGAGAGATATTTCCATTGTTCTTCTTTGGAGAGGGGTGTTCTTCGTTAGGAGGATAATGTTATCCGAGGTTTCTCCAAAACACCATCCAAAATAATGTTCCAACCAAAATAATGGGTTAAGCAAACCAATTATTTAATTGTTGGCCAAAATAATTCAAATGATTTCAAATTAATTAAATAATGAAATTAATTAATTTGTGGTTTGGCACCCTTATGAGGTAAGGAGTAACAATAAAATTAAATTAGGAGAGGTTTGGATTCCTTAACTCAAGGTATGTTTAAGGGTTTTAACCGACATAAATAGGGGGTTTAGGGGGTTTGAAGCTTTTGGGGGCCCCAACTAATAATATCCTCCCACGGGAGGTTATGTGTAGGTGGGCCACACCACTAACCTCCTCTTAGAGGTTTTAACCACCATGGAATAAAAATAAGTTAACCCTTATTTTTATTGAACTTAATTAAAACCCCCCAAAATCTGACTTCTACTCTCGTTAGAATGCAACTGTGTTAAAGTTTTCACTAAGCAATCTCTGATGCTGTGAGTTCAATTGTGCCCTTGAATTTCAATTTCGAGCACCGCTTCAAAAGTTATAAAATCTCGTGTATATGTTTACAGAACGTACCCGAACAAAAAACCATAAATTGATTCTGGGAACACTGGGCCTCGGAATCAAGCACCATCAGAATCTACGGACTCGTAAAATTCGCATGAATTTAAGAAAAATATTCCACATAATTTCCAGGTCTTTACGTTCTCCCCGCCTTAAGGATTACGTCCCCATAAGCTACAACTCACACTAAGGAAAAAATGGGGGTACTGAGCAAGCATCTGAGCCTTGTGCTCCAATGTGCTCGCTTCGAGGTTCCCGTGCGGCCAGTGAATGCGCATAAGAGGTATCGAACTTCCACGTAGGAACTGCTCCTCTCAATCTTCAATCTCTACTGGAACCTCAGTGAATGTTTCCCAGTCATCAATGTCCATCTCTCCATGATCAATGTTGTGTGAAGGGTCCTACACGTATCTCATCATCTGATATACATTGAAGACGTCGTTCACCCGATGCAACTGAGGTGGAAGATCCATGTGGTATGCCACCTCGCCTACTCTGCTGAGAACCTAAAAAGGTCTGACAAATCGCGGAGTTAACTTTCCATCTCGGCCAAATCTCCATAGACCTGATTGAGGTGAGACCCGTATAAAGACGTGGTCACCATAATCAATCTCCAGAGGTCTATGTCTCCTTTCATCATACGACTTCTGCCAGCTCTGTGCAGTTTTCATCCGCTCTTGGATAATCTACACCTTCTCCAGGGTAGTGCGTACCAGCTCTGGTCCCACAAGTCCTGACTCCCCTGGGTCTGTCCAGCATAGCGCCGATCAACAAGGTTAACTATTCAAGGCCTAAAAAGGTTCCATACCAATGGTGGAGTGATAGATGTTATTGTAGGAAAACCATAACGATGGTTTGTGATCCTCCCAGCTGCAACCAAAGTCAAGGACACATGCGTGGATCATGTCCCTGAGGGTCTGAAAGGTTCGATCGGTCTGACCATCCGTCTGAGGATGGAAGGTGGTGCTCAAGAGAAGATGCATCCTAAAAGAATCCTACAACCCCTCCAAAACTGGGAAGTAAACCGTGCATCACGGTCGGAGAAAATAGAATAATTTACTCCATGTAAACGCACAATCTAAAGCGCATAGAGGTGTCCCAAGCTCTCTACCGAGCCCTGCACTCTGATCAGTATGAAGTGAGATGACATGGTGAGTTGGTCAATGATCACCCATATAGAATCGTGACTCTAGGATATACGTGGAAGATCTGTCATGAAGTACAGGTATATCCCATACCACTTCCACTCTGGGACCTCTAATGGATAAACCGATGCTGCTGGTACCTGGTACTCTGCCTTCACTTAATGACTAGGGGGCATCGTGAGAAAAAATCAGCTACTTCCTTCTTCATACCTAGCCAACAGTGTTGTCATTTGAGGTCTTTATACATCTCCTCCACTCCTTGATGTACTTCTAGAGGGGAAATGTGGAACTCCCTCAATACTTCCTCCTGAAGTGCAACTGGTACCATGGTACGCCGTCTGAAAATAATGACGTGCTCCCCTCCTTCAGAAAATCTATCAGGTGTCTTCTCTATGGGTATCTAAGAACGTCGCGTCTCTCAGCCAGCGTCTCCACGTTGTGCCTCCCGGAATCACTGAAGAATTGGAGGAGTGACTGTAAGAGACTATAGAATGACTGCTCCATCCTTATCCACAAAGGATATCAGCAAGGCAGCCAGCTGCATTATCGCCACTCCTAGCAGCTGTATACCAGATCTCTTGTTGAGAGCATCAGCTAAAACATTCCCCTTCCTAGGAGTATACACTATCGCGAAGTCATAGTCCTGGAGGAACTCATGCCAATGCCGATGTCTAAGGTTCAGGTCCTTCTATGTGAAGATATTCCTGAGACTCTTATGATCAGAATATATTATTAAATGCTTACCCATCAGATAGTGCCACCACATCTTCATGTTAAAGACCATTGCAACTAACTCCAGGTCATGGGTAGCATAGTTCTTCTCATGTTGTCTAAACATTAGATAACCATACGTGATCACAACTCACTCCTGCATCATGACACACTAATGTATGGTCTATGATGCATCACAGTAATCTACGTACCCTACTCCATCCTCTATAAGACTCGGGATGGGGGCACTAGTTAGCCTCTGCATTAGCTCCTGAAAGCTCTACTGGCATCTCTTTGACCACAAGAAGGGTATACCCTTCTTCATCAAGACCGATAGTGGTGCTACAAAACTGGAGAAGTCTGGAACGAATCTCCAATAGTATCCAACCATGCCCAAGAAACTCCATACCACCGTCACACTTCTGGGTGGCTCCCAAGCTAGTACCGCCTCAATATTCAATGGAACCACAACAACTCTAACCTACAAGATGATGTTTCCCAAAATGTGAACCTCTCAAATCCAAAACTAGAACATCTAGTGATTACCATAAAGCCGGTGCTCTCAGAGTGTTCCAATTACTAGCTGAAAAATGGTAGGCATGCTCCTCCATAGTTGTCTTGTAGATCTGAATTTCGTCGATGAAGACGATGACAAATCGATCGAGGTAAGGATGGAAGATCCTATTCTATAGATTTATGAACACTGCTAGATCATTTTTTATGATGAAGGTCATAACCAAAGAACTCATAGTGGTCATACCGACACATGAAGGCCATCTTCTGCACATCCACATCTTAAACTCTGAGCTGGTGATAGCCAGATCTGAGGTCTATCTTCGAGAACCACCATGCTCCCTTGAGCTTATCAAAGAAGACATAAATCCTTGGGAGTGGGTATTCTTTCTTCACGGTCACCTGGTTTAGGAATGGGTAGTCAATACAAAGCTGCAAGCTCCCATCCTCCTTCTTGGTGAATATAATCGAGGCTTCTAGGGAGAAACACTGGGCCAGATGAATCCCTTTACCTACAAGTCCTCCAGCTATACCTACTACTCATGAAGCTCAGCGGGAGCCATCTGATATGCTGTAGTAGATATCGGTGTTGTCACGGGGTTCATGTCTATGTAGAATTCCACCTCTCTGCGAGGAGGTTGTCCTGGAACAACATCAGGGAAAAAACTCGTGTACTCGTCCACCACAACTGGATATGTCGGACTATTCACATCAACTGCTCCGAGGGTAAGGCAAGCCAACTGGTGAGTGATCGGTTGTACCATCCTCCAAGTAAGTTTTTCGCGTGCTGCAATGGTTCCCTTCCCTATGGTGAAGGTAAACTTGGTCCCATCCGTGCGGACACACCACACTTTTCACCTAATACATTCAATCTGAGCATGAACTATAGATAACCAGCACATACCCAAGATAACAGTGTAAGACCTCGATGGCACAATGAGGAGATCCCAGCCGAAGATCTTTCCACCAAGAGTAAGCTCACACTAACGGCACCAGTGCATAATCATTGAGTCTTCTCTCGTTGGAGTCTCTATCCATAAGGATCGAGCCACTGGCTCCATCGAAATCTCCGATCTCCAAATGAGGGCAGTGGCTATGAAAGAGTGACTGGAACCTGTGTCTATAAGAATAGTGGATAAGGTGGATTATACAAAGATCGTAACTCGATTCATCTCCATATCACCATGGTCGTAAGCCTTAGCTACCTGAAGCTGAGCTCTCCCATGTCCACCTGATCCCTACAGTCAGGGGGGACCTCCTGGTGGTGGTGGTGGTAACACCTTGAAATTTCATCCACCGCCAGTTTCTCGACCAGATCATATACCACGTCCACCTAAGCCCTGCGGACCACCACGATCGAACCTATACCTCGGCCTGGGAGGTCCCCCAAATGTCTGATAATCATCTCAATGGAGGGCCAGACATTCACAAGCCATGTGACCCTGCCCACTGCATGTGTAGAACTGTCTGCTCTTGGTGGGTACATATTTTCTCTATGTGTCCCACAAAACCGATCCTAAGTAATATGGTTGACCACTTGTGGGTCTGTTCCTCATGGATCTCCGCATCATCTGTCTACTACCAGTTGCAAAATACTCTGCTGCATGTCGACTAGTAGTGGGTCTCGCTGCTGGTGACTGCTCGGCAAAGAAACTCTCCACCAGGAGGGCTCTCTCTAACACCCCCTCCTATGTAAGGATGTTGAGAGAGATCATCGAGGATCTGATCTCTCACATGAGCCCATGCTCGAAGTTTTGGCCCCTGAATAATGGGTCTCGTACCATATTTTTGGAGTAGCGAGCGAGGTCGGTGAACCTCGTCGAGTACAACACCACTGTCATGCTACCCTGCTGAAGATGCAATAGCTCCTGAATCCGCACCACACGAAGGCAGGATGGTACAAACACTGCCCAGAACAGGCTCTCGATGTCTGTCCATAGAAGTGTCGCCTCATCATGGACATGGAGAATTAGGCTCCACCATCTTCCTACTACAACTTGAATGAAACTCAATGAAAGAATCTCTATGAGGACTGATGGTGTCCCTACCGGCATGAAAATTTTTACCATAGCCTCCACCCAATCCTCAGCCACCTGTGGGTCCATCTCTCCCCAGAACCTGGGTAGCCTCTGGCACTGGAACGCATGCAACGCGATCTAGCAGTGTGCATCGTTTTCTACTGGGGATCGTGGCAGCGGTGGCCCAAAGGGAAGTGGTGACGTTGGTCCCTCCACTGGTAAAGGGGTATGCACCGAGGCCGCGTCGCTCGGTGGTTTGTTATAGTGTATGACTCTCAGGGCTCTAAATGGTCGTCCACGTGGTGGAATAATGGTGGTAACAAATGCGACACTGTCAAGAGATTTATACCTGGTGATCTGACCAGGTTGAGCTGTCTTAAGAAAAATTTTGTAAACACACACGCAATCAATGTTTTCGTGCACTAAGTCAGAATTCCGATGGAAGGATCCTGGTGTATGGATACGTCTTCCGCCGCACCAACACTAGACTCCCTGAACTGAAAACCACAATAGTACTCTTAACAATATTTCTTCATAGAAAAGAAAGATCATAGTCCTAGGTTCTGCGGTAGAACAGAATCCTCTGATACCAATTTGTCACGACTCATCCCCTGGGGCCCGTATCTTGACTACCCCAATCCCTCCTTCCATAGGACTGTGGCAGCCGACTAGAACCAAAGTCTTAATTCCCTAAACTGGGAAGGCTTTTCCTTTATAATAGTAAACTAACACAATAGAGAACGCAACTAAAAGTAAAACACTAAGTAAAACGGTGTACAAAAGAGTGTGTTGAAAGTAAAGGGGGACGGAAATACAAACCCAATAGTAAAGTACAATACAACTGAAAAGATACTTCAACTAAAGAAAATATGTAAAGAATCTACTGGGTCGTCCTCCAGAATTTCCACATGAAGGGTGGGTACAGATGGCCTCCTTAGCACCCCAAGTCCATCCATCTACTCTGTGTACGTCACACCAAGTGGTCTACCTCAGGGTATCGTCCAGTTCTGCTACTCTCTATCCCAATCACAATTCTTTGTCTTCTATAACCAACATAATGAGGTGCATTCATAGCCCGTGCAACAATGAGTATAACAATACTCAGTAGGGACGTTGGGACCCTCAAGCTCTCACAAAATCCAACAAGGATAAACCAAGATGTATGAAATCAATGGATAAACCATACTTAGTTATATACCCATACATATACCTAAGTTATTTAGTAACCCATCTCAATCATGAGGAAAACACGAAATTCATTGACTCAGTTCAAACTAGGATTTTCATTATTGAAACCACGGCTGCTGGAGAACTCCTCCTGTTGTGAAGTGCTACGAAGAAGTATAGAAGTAAAAAATGATTATTCATGAAGATAGATCATCTTATTCTATCAAGAGGCACTGCTTCTTACCATACAAAGTCTGAACCATACAGGATCGATAGGTACTCACCCCCACAATGACCCACACAAAATCTAAGCCACACATGATTGGTATGCGCTAACCCACACAGGATCGCTGAGCGCTGACCCACACAGGATCTGACCCACACAATATCGGTATGGTCTGACCCACACCGGATTGCTGAGTGCTGACCCACATAGGATCTGACCTACACAGGATCGGTATGCACTGAACCACACAGGATATCTGAGTGCTAACCTCCGTATGATCTATCTCCAACCTCCGTTGTACTATCCGCCACTGGATTAATTGCACCCAGTGTGCTTGAGTTCCGTACAATCTTCCTTAGAGATATCATTCATACCTCGACGGCCACTAAACTCCACAATGGTGTAACCCACAGGACCGCTATGTAGTAAGGGATCCAACGCGATAGACGGTGCATCAATCGGATGTACGGTCTCTGAGTAATTGGCATTTCCGTTCTAGGGGCCCGGTTGGTTTTTATATTCAAACCAGCCCGAACATACTCTAAATATGTCCAATCCTCAAGTGGGATACTCCAATAGAACTATCTCACTCTATTATTTCTGTTGCTGCAGGATGGTCATCAATCAGGCACTAGTAACCAAAGATAGGGGCGAAATGGTATAAACTGGCCAAACGGGTCCGGGTCCGGTCCGACCCAGTCGGACCGACCTAGTCAGCGAGTCTGACCTAGTACGAGGAAGCGGCCTAGCCTAAAGGGTGGCCTAGCCTGAAAGTGGCCCGACCCGATGGGGTGGACCAACCAGTAGTCACGTCCTGCCCTGAGGGCGGACCGACCCGAAATAGCCCAGCCCGGCCCGAGGAGGCCCGACTGGCTAGCCCGTGTTTCCATGCTAGCCATGACTTGGGGGGGGGGGGGTCGACACCCCCTGGATTCCAAAAGAATCGGCGCTAGGTGCCGGTTTGGTGAACCGCGGGACCTGAGGGGTCTCACCTATAGCGCGCACTGGCGGTCGGCTCAACCAGCTGCCCCTCACTCCTCCACCGCGGCGTGACGGCGCTGCGATTCTGCAGGCCTCTACGCGGCGTGACGGCGCCATGCCACCTCTGCCACGACCCGACCTGGCCATGGCCTCTAGCTCCTCTGCGCAGCGCGACGACGCCGCGCTCATCATCCAACCGTCATGGCCCTGTTGGTTGTGGCTTTTCGTTCCAACACGGTGTGATGGCATCACGCCCCTCTGGCACCGTCATGGCCCACCTGGCCGCAGCTTGGTTCTCTATGCGTCAGGGCGGTGCCGCACCCTTTTGGAGACCCGGCGTACTTGCGCCACCGGCTTCTTCGTGGTCCACCTTCATAGTCAACAAAAAAGAACAACCAAAGGGGGAGGATCAGGCCGTGTTCGTGCGGTCTGAGCCCTCCTCGTCATGGCGATAACTTTTCGCATACCATAATCCAAAACATTGAATGACGAAGAATTGAGGATTATACTCATATATAAAATAACTCAAATACCTCTACCTCTATTGCCAAAGATCATTGACGATGTCGCGAAAAGGCAGACGTCGTTCCTTTGACGACAGATGAAGATGAAGAAGTTGACATCGTCGGCATTCTTCATGGATGTTGGTGTTTCCTCTTCTTTCCCGGATTTAATAGGGAGAGAGATATGACCATCGTTTTTCGTTGGGGATTTGTGTTATTTGTTTGTAGAATAAAGTTCTCCAAGGGTTCTCCAAAGCTCCACCGAAAAGAAAGTGCCAACCAAAATAATTGGTTAAGCTAATCCTTTATTTAATTGTTGTCCAAAAGAATTCAAAAGAATTCAAATTATTTAATTAATTCCATTAATTAATTTTTGGTTTGGCACACTTAAGAGGTAAGGTGGAAAGTTAAAATTAAATTAAGAGAGGGTTGGATTCAGTAACTTAAGGGAAGTTTAAGGGTTTATCCCAAATAAATGGGGGGTTTATAGGGTTTCATACTTGTGTGGGCCCCAACTAATAATATCCTCCCAAGGGAGGTTATGTGCAGGTTCGACCCACCAATAACCACTTCTTGGAGGTTTTAACAACCATGAAATAAAAATAAGTTAACCCTTATTTTTATTTATCTTAATTAAAAACCCCCAAAATCTAACTTCCACTCTCATTAGAACGCAACTGCGGTGAAGGTCTCACTAAGAAATCACTGACGTTGCGAGTTCAATGGTGCCCTCAGATTTAAATTCTGAGCACCGGTTCAAAAGTTATAAAACCCCCTACGTACGTTTACTGAATGTACCCAAAAAAAATGTCAAAAATTTATTCAGGGTGCACCGGGCATTAGAATCAAGTGCCATCAGAAACTACAGGCTAGTAAAATTTCCATGATTTTATTAAAAAAATTCATGGAATTTTTGGGTCTTTACAATAATGAACATTATTTTGGCACTAGAAATTTTCCAAATAATGATGTTATTTATAAAATGATTATTCAAAGAATATATTGTATGATGAGGAAATGACTAAATGATGGTCAAGTTAGGTGATATCATCATTTAACCTTGATACTGGTTTATTATAAAAATGATTCAATTCATGTATTCTATTTACACCATATAAAGAACTATATCACAATAGATGATGTACGCTCAATTATTCAGAATAATTTAGGGAATGAAAAAAATATAGCTTTTTGTGGAGAAAACTATAATGGTAATTTCGTTTTATACTCGCGTTAAATAAGTTAATGGTAGTAAAAAAGTCATGCCGATAATAGAATGAATGATTTGGAGTCTCAAGAGGGAGATAATTTTTTCATAAATGTGTCTCTATGTAACTGTGATGTAATATTTTTTCAGAATGGAAAACTAATCCTAATGTTCATGATATATTTTTAAATTTTATAAATTCCATAGTGGTTTCCTATAAACTAGTAATGCCACCATGCCTCTCTAATGTACATGATGTGTTCCTTATCTCTTTGTTATGGATATAAATTCTAGACCGAACACATGTGCACACCTCTAATGAAATTGATTAGAAATATGATCTTTCAAAATATGAGGATCCTATCATGATTATTTACATTAGGGAGAATGTTCATTGTAATCAGATTACTCTATAATAATTGATACATTGGAGGAGTTGTAAAACAGTGGGATTAACATGGGATCCTTAGGATTATTTTAAGAAGAACCACAATCATCTGTTTAGATTGTAATACTAATAAAAATTTTGTAGATTAATTTTTTTAGTAGGGATGAATGTAAAATCCTAATATATTAAAATAACTCTGTTTGATAGTATATACAACATTTAATAGCGAGACAAAATGAATAAATAAATTATTATTTGAATATTATATTTATAATGAATCCATTAATTTGGATAGTATGAACATTATTTAATAATTTATGAAATATATATATAAATCATAGTCAATAGAATTTATTGATTAATTCACTGGAAAAAAAACTATTAAAGACAATTTATACACCAAAAAAAATTTTCATAAAAAAGAGTTTAATCAATTCATGTGAAAAAATAATTATAATTAATTTCATGAAATATTTTAATTTTAATTTTATAAAAATGATATCATTTTTTAATTCATAATATTAAAATTATCTTATGTTTTTTATTTTTCAAAAAGACGGGTTTTTCAGTAAATACTAAAACAACCCTGTTTTTTTGTAATACTAACATTGTATTTCATTTTAATGTATCCTTATAATTTTAATTTGATTTGAAAGTAACATAAGTATTATTAAATTATATATTATATAATTAAATTCTTTTTAACAATCTTTATACACGAATTTTGTTTAATTACATTATTTTTGGGAAAACACATTTATCATACATCTTCTTTTTATTACGTTCTATACATCTATATTAAATGTTAATTTTTCCAATTATGTGAATTTAATCATGAAAAATTAATTCCATACTTATAATCATATGTTCATATCTTTTTAATTAGGTACCCTTTATTTTTAATCATTTTTTATAGCTGATTTATAATTTTGTTGCCAGTGTAAGGGATAAATACAGAAATTTTTGAGGAAAATAAAATAATAAGGACAAAAAATAACCCTAAAACATTTACTAATTATAATGGATTTTTATATATCATAAATAATAATTAAAAAGTATTATATATGACCTTATTTTCATTTATACATGATTTTTACACATTGTATTATTTTATTTAAAATAATGTAAAAATTGTCACTCTCTTTGTTTTATTACCATAATATTTTTTTCATAGGGATAAATGGAATAAATATTATGTTTCTCTAATTAATATTAATTATTAATTATTTTTTCATCATTTTAATTTAGTTATTTTTAATTTATGAAATAATTTCATTCAACTATTACGCAAAACTTACATTATTTTTGTGAAATTTGTTAAAAATCAATATAATGATTTTGATAAATATAAAAACATATTAAATGTGTGATTCTTTGTGTAACATAATTTATTTATATAATTAGTATATATTATAGTTATTTATATTCATTTTATTCTTATTCTATTATTATCTAGAAGTGTTTAAAGCTAAATTAAATGAAAATTTCATGAATTGACATTATTCATAGTTTATACCTAATAATATTTTATTAAATTATTTTCAAATCATAAAAAAAATTATTCATACCAAATTAATAGAAAATGAATTTAAATAAATTACTTCATCTATTTATGGGTTTTGTAATTTTATGGTGAAATTATTAACTATTAATTTATGGAAACCCATAATAATGTTGTAATTGTCAAAATGGTTAATAAGGGGTTATAACTAAAATATATGTGTTCAAACATCTCAAAACTATCATAATTTTATTGATTGAAATTATTGAAATTATTATTAATCCAATAATCTAATAATATATATTTGATTCTATTTTAACATGAAATATAATTTATATTAATTTTATACATTAAGAAACTCAATGAATCCACCCACATTATTCGGAAAGGAAACACCTTTTCGTAATTTTTCGCATAACTTTTAGCCATATATATTAATAAAAATTCCCAATTCTCTTATGAAAATTATTATCTATGTTTTAGAGGTAATTAGTATTCCAAAATACCTACCCCGGATAAGTAATTATAGATTTAAATGAATACTATTGAATAAGAGTTAAGCATCTTTACTGAGACCTTCAATTCCATTTCATCATATTTATCATCATAATGTGTTTTATACATACTAATATAATAAATAAATTTTCATAAATATATTATTATGTTAATATGATAATGTAAAAACCATATTCAATCTTGTTTCCATCCAACGAGAAGAGAAAACATTATTTCTATGTATATATGTCTTACTCTATCCACTTGGAGGTGTAATTCATTTTTCAATTAAATTTTTAGTGGATGGTTATAAAGATGTAACTAATTAATATATATGATATTTAGTATTTATATAATTTATATAATTATAATAACATATGTACCTTCTTTTCTTTTAATCTTTTGCAAAACAATAATGTTCCTCACATGTATATGTAGACTACCACCTCCACGAAGTGATGTGGTCCATTTTTTGTCATTTATAATTTACGTGTACTATAATAAGGATATATTTATGGAATATAAATGAAATATATGATATAATAGTGAATATATAATAATTAATTATTATTTACCTTTCTTTTACCTTATTTGATGGGAAGTGAAAATAGCAGTCATGCGTACATATCACCTATAGTTTCTATGAATGATGTAATTCATTATTCTATATATCTTTTATATTTGAATATAAATATAAATATATTTAATATATAACATAACTATATATAAGATAAAATTTTGGATATAATTCAACCATTATTGGGACACATTGACCAATACTGCTAAATCAAAAAATACTTGAAATCCAATTGAGTTAACACCATAAATAATCATAATAATATATGATTTTTAACAAGTTAGTGATAAAATGTTATAAATATATGGCATCCCATCATAAATTACAGGTTTTCCAGGAATAGTAGCTGCAATCCAATATGGTTATGAATTATCTAGTGTAAATTATTATGGACCACTCTCTACAATAGGATTGTGGCCCTTAGTTAAGAAAGGTAGGGTCAGACCAAGTGTGTGTTAAGATGTATGAAATTATGTGATGCATGCCTATGGGGTGAGTCGGGTTTTAGTATGTTCTAAATTATCCATATATCTCCTATATTATTTTATGTTCTCTTGGAATCCGGTTTCCAAATATGATCAAATTATGTTCATTTCTTGATATAGTTACTTTTGTATTCTATCATTCATTTCCCTTATTGTGTGATTATATCTCATTCCATCATATACGGTGCTCCCCTTTATTAAAAGGTGATAATGAAATTTAAAATTAATATCAAATTTTTTATGAATTTTTTTACATTACCTTTTTTTTGAAATAAAAAAATTATCGATATTCAGTTTCTCTCATTCTTAAAATTATAAGGATCACATCTGAAAAAATAAACCAGTTTTAAATAAAAAGTCCAATGGATCTTGATTTGTTTTAAGGATAATTTTTTTTAAACAAAAATTAGGTTCTACATATTATATTTCTATCTTATAATTGATGAAATTTTTATGTAACCCCTTTTTAAATAGATTTCATAACATGACTGGTGAGTTGTGATATTCATGCATATTGTTCTCCCTTGTTTTTAGTATCAGGTGTAGGTACACACATTATTTCAATCATTGTGAGTGATGGTGGGATTTCATAATAGAGAGTGACTTATGGGGTCACATATTGATCTATTATCTTTCATGTTCACTGTATTTTTTTTCTATTTAGTAGTATTTTTAGTATTTCTGTACATGTTGTTCAGTTTCATTGTTTGTTATGTCGATTTCACTATTTATTTTCCACTAAATCAGTTTAACTTATTTGGATAAATTTTTTCCATTTGTTCATTCTAAGGATCTTCAGACATTTCACCAGTCTGGTTGGATCAGGGATGCCTCTCAGGCCTTCTCCTAGGCCAATTCAAATGACTAATTTGGGTTTCACCTAGTTTAGTTTCTGAAAAAAGTTATAAGATTTGTAGTTTATTATAGGACTGAGATTTAAGAGCATCCTTCATTATTTTTAATATCTAGGTAGATGGATTAGAACTATCAAAACATGGGGTGTCAATAAGATAAAGTATTTGGCCAAAAAATTCGGTGTTTAACCTTGGGTTACTATGGGGATGTTGGGATCTTTTTTGGATTATTTAGTTCTTGTGGGTAATTTTCTATTTTTGGAAAAGCATTAAGATTTGGGTGAGTGGGATTAGGCTGATAAAAAGATATCAGATGATATGTGGTTCTAGAAAAATGATCTATAAATACTCTCTCTGACAGTTGTTTGATGAAATATGGAAGCCAACTATATGTTCTAGTAACCTAATGACACAGGTTTCCATGTTCGTTATCTTGCTTCGAGTCTTCATGATTTTGAGATTGTTTTGAAAAGCGTTATTTTGAAATTTTCATAAAATGAACTCAATCATTGGTATTATATTTTTCTAAAATGGTAAATTTTATTTTAGATATATTTCAAAAAAATATTTAAAATATTTTTGATAAAATGGGTTTTAATTAAATGATTTTTTTGGAAAAATGGTGTTTCTTTAAATATGATTGAAGTGGATTGAACAGAATGAATTGCATTTTTTTTGAATTTCATTGGATTTTTGTGAGGAACAAATTTAATTTGAGATTTTATTTTCAATAAATATGCTTTAATCTGGTATTCAGTGAGTTTTTCAAAAATTATAATGGAATTTTTTTATTTGGTTTCGTTTTTTAACATGGTGTTTTGTTGTGAAATCTTTTGTGTGGTGGGTTGTTTTGGATTGTGTATCGATTTAATATTGTCTAGATTATTCAAAAATAAGAACATGATGGATATTGTAGGGGGGCTATTGTTGGTTAACTATTGGAACACCCTCTAGTTTATCAACTATTGGACTTCCTTCATCAGTTTCGGAAGTCGACCCCCCTCTCTTTTATGGTTATGTGGATCAATTTGAAAAGAAATAGTGGATGTGATGAATTGAGAATATATTTTGGATTCTTCCATTTCTCGAGCCTCTAAAAGTGATATTAACTACCAGTTAGAATGAAGGTCCGAGTTGGAAACCAAGCCTCATGAAGACCTTTCTTAAGAATACATCAAGGATTTGTTATTCAAGAATTTTTTCTCATGGATGTAAATGTGAAGAAGAAAATGGATATGTGTTACCTTCAGCAAGATGATAGATTGGTGTAAGAGTTTATTCATCTTTTTTAGAACTATTTCCTTGTCTATTAGAGTGGTATAATGATGATTCATTGAAGGATAAACATTTTTCAAATGATATTCATCATGATCTATAGTAGAAAATTTCAATGTATGTGTATCCTCCATTGCTGATGTTGTATGGAAATATGTGTGGGATGATGTTGTGTTAGTTGGTGTTCTCGAGGTATCCAATATCCCTTATGTATGTATATGTTTTGAAGGGGATTCTAGAGAATTTATTTGATAGTGGACTATCATCGGATAATCTGGTTTCATAATTAAGAGGCCTTTTAATCATTCATCAACTACTTCTGGGTGTAGGACTCTGGTTTTTCATCAATGCTCCCAGTAGGGTCACAAGAAGTAGATGTGTATAGGAGATCCAAATATCTTTCATGCCTATGATTTCTAGGTAAATTTTCAATGATTGTTTAATGGTGTTTACATGAACCAGTTTGGGGGCATCTCCACCACTTCAAAGGATGTAGAAGTCATTCAGAAGGAGTATGATATTGGTTGGGGTCCATCATATGGATTCTTTTTTTTTGTATGATATATTTTTTTTGTAATAGATGTAGTGAATCATTTTGTAAACCTATGTTTTAGAAGAAATATTTTTTGGTAAATTCTAAATTTTTCCATATTTGGTTGAGGTGTGTCTTGTTGTGTGTCTTGTGCCTTCCAATTATTGTTTTGGGTGAAAAGGTTGATGTGTTTGTATCATTTGAATATCTTTGTGGACATATTTTTTTATTGGAGTTATTTGAGTCTCAGGGTGTATCCATTTTATTTGGATCATTATTAGGTTTTTTTTTGAAGTTGTTATGGTCTAAAGGTATGGTGCTTGATGGGTGGTGTTGGTTGGGCACCCGACTTGAACTCTAAAATTGTAGGGAATCCACTCAGTCCTCCTATTTTGGTCATAGAGTTTGGTCCTTGGTTTTTTCATGGAGATGGATTTTTCCATTTAAATTGTGTAATTTTGAGTCTTTTTTACCAGGGTGGATGTTTTTATTTGGGAGTACACCTAATGGTTTTGTTTTTGTATGTTTTTTGGGGTTTTGGTTTGAGTTTTCCAAAAAAATTAAGAAGTATTTTGGGGTTGTTTGTGTGATTCAGGTATAAGTGTGTGTTTTGGTCTTAGTGGAGGTTAAAGATATTTTTAGTATAAGGAATAGGATCATGCTGGTGAGTGATTCATTTTCTCTAATGTATAAAATGGAGATGTTAAGGATTTATTGGGGTAGAAATCATAATATTGGGGAGAATTTTCACATTTGAGATTTTATTTTCTTCTTTTACATCAGATTATAATTTTTATTATTGGTTTCTCTCTTTAGTTTCAGGTGTTCTAGATTTAATTTTTTTTGTTTTAGGATGATTTCACTCAGTTTCATTGTTTATATGAATAGTTAAGGGGTAAAAATGTGACAACACAAGGCCATGTTTATTTATAGTTCATTTATTACATTCATGGTTTGAGTTTCATGGCTTCAAAAATGTTTTTATCTAAATAATTCAGTTCTTAACACAAACCGTAATGGTCCTTAGGTTTCATGAGTCTGGGGTGCATGGCCTGAGCACAGTTAGTCCAAAAATATAGAATTCATGCGCTTGGTTCAACAATTGATGATAAATCTATATAAAACATTTGTCTCATGGTTTCACTAATCATTTTCCCAAAATATTTACATGCCCGGTGTGACTACTATGGGGAACAAGGTTGGTGCATATTTTGGGAAATCATGCGTATTAACCATTCACAATGTCCACGTTCATAAAAAAGAATTTTTCCTATTTTTACCCTATCGGTTGTAACCCAAAATCACCCATATCTTTCCTCATTTGGACAATGCGACACCAAAGGCTATCACCCATTCTCTAACATGCCTCCAACCCCTTCCATTGGGGAATCCTAGAGGATTTTATCATGATTAGGGTTGATTTATTATGGTAATCTATTTTTTCTTCCACGTTTTCCTTCTCCATCAATATTCATTGTGGTTTATATTCTATGATGGTATAGTGGGTCTAAGGTTCTTGATTTATTGGGATTAAATGGGGGGGTCTCTTTATTAAGGTTACTTGTATGTTTTCATGCTCCTTAGGTCCCCCACAGTGTTGTTTCATGTTTTTGTCAGGGAAGAGTTTGTGGATTTAGGTAGGTTTTACATTATACATTTCCATTAAATTAAATAATCATTGGATGATTTTAATTCACACATTTTTTCATTATAAATAATTATATATTATTTTTAGAATACACGATTGATGTGGACTGATGTGTTGTCCTCTATTTTTTAATTGTAATAAATGGTTGGATTATGTTTTCATGATAATATTATTATAAAATTCTTGGTTGGGTCTTGCAGAAATGTATAGATGTTAAATGTTTTTTTGGATCTATAAAAATGGTTTTCCAGTGGATTTAATTTTTTTAAATTGTATATGTTTTTTTCTTAAAGAAATGGTGTAACAAGTGATAGTTATGCGTCGCCTGATTTATAATTTGGAAATTTTATCATTAGAAAAATGTCCTTAGAATGAGTCCCTTGTTATTAAAATGTCTCAATCCAATCTCTGTACCCTCGTAACCCAATAACTGATTCGTTCCTAACATAACTCGAAGGGTGATCTCAATCCCCACAGGTTGTACACTATAAAAATAGTATTGTACAACATAAAAGTGGGAATTATTTTTTCACAAGAACAAGAAAGAATAAGATTAAAGATTGTGTGCATATCAATAGAAATACTTCACTGGGGGTAAAACAACCATAACACAAAGATGTATAAAAACCAAAGAACAAAAAACTAATGTACTAAATAGGAAAACATCCCCAGGAACCTGAAGGACACAACTCATCACATCAAAAGATTAACTACTGGATCCACATTCAAGAGATCCATTCCCTATACGCGATCCTAGATAAAGAATGTCTATAAAAACATGAAGCCAAAGTTGTGTGTGAGACTAATCCTAGTAGGATACCACCAAGGAATAAATAATAGATTCCAAATATATATTATCCAAAAAAACATTCAATTTTCAATATAGGCAGGTTTTTCAATTCAAAACCATATTTAAACAAAATATGCTAAATAATTTGGATATGTTGGAAAATTCATTTAAAGCGTAGGCATTACTTTATAAGAGATATAATATTTCTAAAATAATGGCTTATGTAAATCATGTATATAAAACAATTTATATAAATTCTGTACGCATGTAATGATGTACCAACAAATGTTGGCATACGTTTTTATCTCAAATATAAATATACATCCGAGCAACTTGGTTTACTACTAAAAGGTGTGATAGTATTAATTATCTATAGCATTACACCATTATTATGTGAACTCAGAAAAATGTATATACATACGTCCCTATGACACTGGACAAAAGAGAATCATCACTAACCTATTAGTGATGTGACCCACCAAAAGTATGTTTTAGAATGTTGTCGTAACATAGAGTGTATCAAATTAACTCACTAACTACCTAAGGAATTCATGCACTCTTACATGATGGGAGAACTATTTTAATACAACATAAAATATGATAAATCCCATTATTACATTTCAATAATGAAAATTTCTTTCAATTTAATCCCCCAACAGGTTTTATTCAAAAACATTCCTTTTTTTAGAAGATAAACCACTGGGTTTCTATCAAATCCTTTTAATCTATTTTAATGAATTTGAAATCGATTCAAAATAATTCCATCATTCCCGTAATTAAATTCCAAAATTAAATTCAACAGATTAATTGAAAACATGTCCATCAAATCCATAATTTATGTTAAATAATTTAAATCATCCAATTTCCCTAAACCCACCAAAATTTATGGAATATAGTGTTTTCAAATTTTTTGTTCCAAACCATTTAAAATCCTCCAATCATTGGAATTGGGTTTTTATCAAATAAATTTAATTAATGATTAAGGAATTGAATTTAAATCAGTGATATAAATAAATATATCAATTTCAGTGTAATAGATTTGGAAAATTGGGATGGAACTACTAACCTCTTTTACGAAGAACAACACTCGCAATGACATGTGTCAATGAGAACAAAGGTGTAGAAGAACTATGAACTCAACCTAGTTGAAAAATCCAAATACATAATATATAGATACATCAATACCAAGAAGATCCATTGAAAACCCAATTAGAGAGGAAGAATGAAACTTGAATAACGTGGGGAACACTTACTTGGGAATCACACCGTAAATGAATGAGGATACCAAGCTGTTTTGTTTGATCTGGAAGGGGTTGAGTCTCATAAAAATGAAACCAACATTATCTAGGTCAAGAGACACAAATTTTGGAAAGAAAATTACCTAGTGAAACATCCAAATGCATGTCTTTAAGATGGGCTTTGTTCGAGTCATGATGTTTACCTTGGGGTCACAACCTGTAGGCCACACTGGATAAGTATGCCAAAAAACATGCCGCCTCAGGCTAAAAATTAAATTTATATCACCTAATAAATGTTTACTTTAGGTACACAGCATTTAAAAACTCACGGTGTGACATCCCCATTCACAACATGAATCCTTCCCCAATTACAAGGCATGTACTTCAGGTACACTACGTGTTCCTATTCCAAAACCAACAGAAAAACCTAGTAAAATATTTTTAAGGATTTTTTACTGAATGGGGACTTATAAAAAGACAATATATTTCTTGTTCAAGGTAATTGAATGTTACAACCTCCCCACAATAATGAATTTCTATCCCCATTAATCCTATAATGAATCTTCCATGCCAAAGAGATGAGTTCACTGATCTCTCATCAGTGCCTCCAAATCCCACATATCATGAGAATCAGAACCATGATTCCCTAAAACATTAAACAATGTTATCATACTCCCACGGAATACCTTGGTCTCAAAATAAACTATCATGTCTTATTGTTCTATCAAGGATAAATTAGTCTCAATATCAAGATCACTCTAACTCAAAATGTGAGATGAATCTGATAGATACTTTCTCAACTGTGATACATGGAATAATTTATGTATTGACGTTAGCATTGGTGGATGTTCCAAGTGGTACGCAACTTTCCAAACCTACTCAACAACCTCAAAATATCTCACAAAGCGAGGTACAAGCTTCCCATGTTTCCCAAGCCGTTAAAGAACATATCGGTGCGAAACATTCGAGAACACATGGTCACCAACTAAGAACTCCAACGATCTACATTGTCGATCAACATAATACTTATATCGGATTTGTGCTGTCAACATCCTATTATAAATTAGCTAAGTATTTGTTTCCATCTCTTTCACCATGATTGGTCCAACCAAAGAACCTTCACCAACCTCTGACTAACAAAATGAAGATTTACATGTTCTACCATAAAAGTCCTAAAATGGTTACATTATGATCACAGACTGGTAGCTGTTTTTATAGGGGAACTCAACCATAGACAAGTGATCATCCCATACCCTGCTGATGTTAAGAAAATAGACCTAAAGAATATCTTCATGAATCATTATTGCTTTTTCGGTCTGGACATCCAATTATGGATTGTAGATTTTTCTCATACAGACCTCAAATCCTAGGGCCTACTGAAGGCCTCTCCCAAATAAAGAAGTGAATTAGGGATCCCTATCAAAGACTATAGCTGATGGAACTCCATGAAAATAATCAATTTATTTCACTATAAATATTTTCTAACTCCTCAACTTTATCTATATTATTAATGGGTATAATGTGATCTCACATGGTCTGGATGTTGATCAAAACCCATATTTCATTATTTTATCTCTGGTTAAGAGAAAACCCAACAATAAAGCCCACATAAATCTCATCAAATTTCCATGTAGTAACTATAAGTGGATGAAACAAACCTGAAGGTTTCTGTTGCTTGTATTTCACCTGTTGGAATGTAAAGAAACATGAGACAAAAATAGGAACTTCTTGTCTCATAAATTTCCATCAGAAATACTACCTCTTGTTATAAAAAATCATAGTGGTTTCTAGGTGCACAACCCATGGAGAATTATAGAAATCCCTCATCACTACTTTACTTTCCATTAACGGCCTGACAAAGCGGTTCTGATAGCATAGAACCCCAAATTTGGAGAATGTCCTCTAGGAAACTATCTCCTCACCGAAAATGGTTTCCCTAATGCTATGAAACTATTTATAAAACTATTGTTCTTGCAGAATCATCTCATGAAGAGTGGACATCAACTACACACTGGATAATGAAACATCATACCCTTCCTCCTGAACTCCAATATCCAACTGTGCCAATAGAGCCATCAAATTCTACTATTTCCATGATTCTTTCATTTCCTCGGATGGATGTTTCCTCCTCAAAAAATCATCAAGTACATTCCCTTTCCCCGGGGTATAGGCGATGTCAAATTCAAAACACTACAGGTACTCCACCCAACGCCACTTCCATATAGTCGAATCTTTTTGGGAGAAGATATAACATAGAATTTTGTAGTTTGAATGCACTACAAACCATTCTCCAAGAAGGTAACTCCTTCTGTGATTAAGCATGTGCATCACAACTTCATGTTCTAGATCATGGGTAGGATAATTCAACTTATGTGGCCTAAGCTGATGAGATCCATATACTACAACATGATCACCCTTCATAAAAACACAGCCCAATCCAGGATCTAATGCATCACCAAATAAAACATGGCCTTGCCTGTCTACTGGAAGAGTTAACACCGGTGCAGTAGTCATCATACATTTCATCACATTAAAAGAACATTGAAATTTTTCATCCCAAACAAATTTCACCCCTTCTGATTCAAATCAGTCATTGAAGAATCCAACTTTGATAAGTTCCTCACAAGCCTGTGTTAACATCAAGCTATACCCAAGATGCTAAAGATTTAAAATACATTTTGTGGTTTCTCCCACGTCAGGACAACCTTCAACTTATCAGGACCAATGATACACCTTTTTTATAAACTACATGTCCCATGAATTTCACATCCCGAATCTAGAAATCACATGTTTTTGACCTTGGTATAAAGGTAGTGATTTCATTGATGTTTCAGTATTATTATCATATGCAACACATGAACCTCCTCAGACTATGAGTAGACAAGAATGTCATCCATAAAGACTACCGAAAAGGTATCTAAATACTCATGGAAAATCTTGTTCATTAAATCCATGAAAACACTATGAACTGTTTTCAAACCAAAAGTCATAAAGAGGTACTCAAATTGTTTATACCTGCTCTAAATGACAGTTTTAAAAATGTTTGATTAATTTTTCCTCAACTGATGGTTACCAGATCGAAGATCAATCGTTGATAACCATTTTAAAAATTTCATCTGATCAAAGATATCATTAATCTGAGGAAATAGATATTTGTTTATTATAATAACTCAATTGAGATGTCGATATTCAACACAAAATTGAATGATAACCATAACCATTTCAAGAAATTGAAACTGGTGCTACCCAAAGCAACACACATAGAAAAATAAAGCATTTTTGAAATAAGAAATCCATCTAAGACTTGTTTTCTTTTAGCTTCCCTAGTTCTATATGGTAAGAGAGGATAGAGACCAGTTGAATTTTGAGAATTATGTGAACAGAAAACTCAACCTCTCACAACGGTGGTGGACTAGAGAAATATGAAGGGAACACATTAGAAAATTTTGTTAAAACTGGAGGATGATAACCAATCATTGGATGTCGATCCAAGACAAAATAAAACACTAGTATCACTTTACCCTACTCTAGATAAGTTGGTTTAGATCTTCCCGACCATGGGTCCCATTCTCCTTGAAAAACAAGGGTCACACCACTTGGTGTAGTAAAGCTAACCCGTTAAAGATAGCACTCAATTCAAGCTTTGTTTCCAATGATCCAATAAATGCCAAATATGGCGTTAAGAGACTTCATATAAAAAACCAAAAAACTACATGCTAGCTCAACATCTAATAGAGGGAAGATACATACAGGACTAAAGAGACCCTACACTCTCTTTGTACCAAGCGGTTTATTAATATCCATTGCACTAGATAGTTTCTCTATTTGAAGATTAAACAAGTTAACAATATGGGATTAAATAAAAGAGTGAGATTCACCAATATCAAAAAAAAAAACTCTCACTAACGACGCATCAATGATAATGGTACCTCTCACAGTCACTGGACCCATGTTTGATTCCTTTGGATACTCTTCCACTCCATGAATATGGTCCTTTCTAGATTCTTGTGGATGGAACACTTTTGAAAGTGAAAATTTTGATTGACCCTCTATTTTAAGAGGAGATGATGATCTTGTCCCAATATGCAGCCTAGAGAAGTGATGGAAGATCCTCTATAAGTTTCTTGAACGTCTGTAGGCGCTACAGTTCTTGGGTGCCTCTACTAATACCCTCCTAGAATGTACTGGCTTTCCACAATGATACCAAGTAAACAAACTTCTTCCAAGATCTGTAGGAGGTCTGGAATGACTCTGCCATCGAGAACAGCTATGAGGATCATCATGATTTTGTTTACGTTTGTAGGAACCAATGCTACCACTAGGATAAAATGGAACTCACGTCATACATTATATTCAATCCAAGACTATCTCAACCATAATCTCCATATCCAACACATCATCCTATATGGGAAGCTTCAGTACGAAAAAATGGGAATGGATAAATGAACGTATTCCCATCATGAACCATCAAGCCTTTATCTTCTCATTGGATATTATCATTGGAGAAAACTGTATCAGCTCAGAAAATATATTTGAATACTCAGTCATAGTTTTTTCAGTCTACTAACTCTTAAAAAACTCAACCACCTTATCCCTCACCATCGACCCTAGATATAACTAATTGGTTAAAATAACCTTGACATCATTCCATTATAAGCCCCTGTGTTTCCCAGACATCAACATCATGTTCCACCATCTATTACTCAGTCCCTCCATCATGATGGTGGATCACTACACCCTAATAACGTCTGGTGTCTCCATAAACTCAAACAAACATTTTATCATTTCAAACCATTCCACTGCATGTGTAGGATATGTGGAGCCTTTGAAGACTATTGGATTTTAGATAAGGAACTCTTGAGAATGAATTTTAAGAAAATCCCACTATGGATCCACAGCTGAAGCCTGAGTTGGAACTGGAGGTGGTGCATGTCCCAGAGCTTGGGCAGTGCACATAATTACCTCAACCAAATTTGGTCCGATAATAGGATTTTCTGTTTGAGGTTCAGCAGTATCCTCTTCCTATATCTGATTCTCACATATCCTTGGTTTTATGATCCTATACAATATCAGTAGATAAAATGATAAAATTTTATGAACCCAAAAACTAAGTAGAAATAGAAAATGTTCTAAAAAAAGGTACAATTTTTTTTTGGATTTCAACATAACCAAATCAATATATTGAAAAGACTTTAACTAATCCAAAAGGCATGTTTCCCAATCCACCCCAGGTGACATAAGTTTCATTGCGGTGTGATATAGGAAGAAACTCAATCACAACTTCCTCCAAAGTCCTGAAAAGATTTAAAAAATGCATACCGACTTTAAGAAAAAGGAATATCACCATATTCCACTGATAACATTTTGTGACCAACAATTCTAGGTACCCTGGTAACCTGACAACCAAGCCATCCATGACATAACCTAAAGGGTGTTCCCAATCCCTATTGTCCAGTGACTAGCACCTAGTATCATACAAGATATATATGGGAATGAATTTTCCACAAGAATGAGAATGAAAAAGATAAAAGACAGTATGCATATCAATAGAAAAACATTGTTGGGAGTAAAAGTACCATATCATAAATAAGAATAAAATTGAAAGTACTAAAACCGAAATTATTAAGCAGGAAAAAAACCCCATGGTTATTATGGAAAAAACTCACCACATCGAATGATGAACAATTGGATTCACCTCCTATAGATCCCTTCCCATTGCTCGAGCCCGGTTGTATAAACCCGATAATCACCTGAAGTAAAAATTATGATTTTAGACTAAGCTGAGTAGGATACCATTGTGGATTTTATAATATATGCAAAATATACATTATCATAAAATGAATTCAATTTTCAAAATAGGTAGGTTTGTAAATTCAAAAGAATATTTAAAAAACATGATAACCAGTTTAGATATGATGGAAAATTCATTTAAAGCATAGACATTACAACATTAGATATAGAATATTTCTAAAACAATGGATTAATTAAACCATTTATTTAAAAAAATTATATAAATTTAGAAGTCATGCAATGAAATCCCAACAAACATTGGCATACATTTACATCTCAAATAAAAATAAACTAGTGAGCAACAAGGTTATCTGCCAAAAGTAAGATTGTATTAGCCAGCTATCGGATTTTGAAATCTCTATGGGAACTCAAGAAAATGTGTATACGCATGTACCTATAAAATTTTACAAAAGAGACTCGTCTCCAACATGTTAAAGATGTGTACCGATGTATGTATGTTTTTAAATGTTTTCGTAGTATAGAATGTATCCAAATAACCCACAAACTACATAAGGATTGAAATAACTCTTACATGATGGGATAAATATTTTAAAACTAACTAATATATTCATTCTTATTCTTCAATTTCAAAAATTACAAATTATTTCCATTTACATCCCAAACAATTTATTTTAAAAAAACATGCCTTTTTCACAAGAAAAAGCAGTTGGGGTTCTATCAAATCATTTTAATCCATTTCCACATGTTTTAAATCCATTATAAATAATTCCAACCCTTTTTAAATTAATTTTTACAATTATGTTCAAAAATTTAATAGAAAAAATTTCCATTAAATCCATAATATAAATTAAACAATTTAAAATATCAAATTTCTATAAACCCACCACAATTCAATGGATATGGGGGTTTTTTCACTTTTTTGTGCCAAACCATTTCAAATTCTAGATTTCATTGGAATTTGGGTTTTATAAACATAATTGAAGAAAATATTAATCAATTTAATTTAAATTAGAGATAGAAATAAATAAATATGTTCAATGGTAGTCATTTTTGCAAATCGGGACTGAACCACCTACCACTTTTCAAAAGAACAATTCTCACAATAGCACACATCAATAACAATGAAGGTGTATAAGACCTTGAAACTCATCCTAGTGGAAAGATCCCACACAAAAAAAATCGATCCATCAATCCTAAGATGATCAAATGAATACCCAAGAGGAGAGGAAGAGAGAATCATGAATTACAAGGGGGAACACTTACTGAGGAATAACACCGCAAGAAGAATGTAGATCCCAAGCTGTTTGGTTTGATATGGAAGGATTTAAGTCTCTCAAAAATGAAACATAACTTCTCTAGGTCAAGATACATGTTGTTTAGAATGATAAGGGCCGAGAAAAATAACCAAACACATTAATTTAATCTAGGTGTGGTCTGAGCCATGATGTGTGCCTTTTGGTCAAGATGTGTAGGCCACATTGGATAAGTAAGCAGAAAAACTGACCTCCTCGGGCAAAAAATTCTATTTTTTTAACCTAAAAGCGTTTTACATTAGGTAAACGACATGTACCAACTTATGGAGTGACCTCAAAATTCATGACTTGAATCTGTCCCTATGTACCCAGCATTTACATCAGAGACATGATGTGTGCCTATCCCAAAACCTACAGAAAAAACCTAAAAACTGGTTTAAATGATTTTTTACCGAATAAGGACTTAGAAAAAAGTGGAAAAATTACATGTTTAGGGTAATATAATGTTACATGACAAGTGGTTGTAATGACCTCTTTTTGGGACTTTCCATGAGTATTTTTAGGTTAAATTCAAGGTATTATTCCCTTATGTGGACGTTGCAGTTCCATTTTGTGGTGGATGGAATGTCTGGTTCATTTAATGGATTTGTTCGGTACACCCAATTGTGAAAATAATAATGAAACCTATCATAGCGAGAAGATTTTCCATGAATGGTTTCTGAACAAGAATATAACTATACTATGTGTAGTGGTCACTGGAATGGACCATTCACTTCCTTGAGATTGTGCCCATAAGTGGGTCTAGGTTGGGTAAGACTGAGAATATGGGAAGATTGATGTAATCTATGAGGCATTCCTATGGGATGATACCTCTTTTAGTTTGTTCTAGATTATACACTAGGCACTGAGGTTCTACCGTGTTCTCATAGAACCCATTCATCTATGGTAGACATCATATTTCATTTATTAGATTGATTTCTATTTCATGATATCTCCCATTTACCTTTTTGGGTGATTATATATTTTACCATTCTTTATGGTGTTCCTCTTTGTAAAATGGTGATACCTATTTTGAAATGATTTATGTGAAATATTTTATGAATTTTTTTCAACAAATATATTGTCTCTAAATAAAAAATTTATCCCTTCTTGAATTTTCAAATTATTAAAATTATTAAAGTTCCCATCATGGAAGTGATACCAGTTTTACATAAAAATGGAAACTTACCATGATTTATTTTAGGGAAAATGTGTAAATACATATTATTATATATTTTATTTCAAAACATGAATTGTTGATTCCTTTGTATAATGGAAATGCATTAGGAATAGATTACATGTAATATCTACTACATTTTAATACTCATTCCTAAACTTCCTTCTCATTTTTAGTCTCAAGTGTATGGTTCCTCTTGAATTTTATACCTATGAATGTCATTTTATTTTGGATTGGAGAATGATTTTTGGGGTCACATGGATATATAGTGGTTGTTAGATTCAATATGGTTTTATTCCAATATGGTAGTAATTAATGTTTTAGTGTAGATATATTTTATATTTCATGTTTATAATGTTGGGATTATCTATTTATATTCTACTACATCAGTCTATTTTCATTGGGTGAAATCATTCCTATTGGTTTTTGTTGATTCCCTTAGTGATTTTCACTAGCCTAAGAGGACCTGGAAAGCCTCTCAAGCATATTGTGGGATGGTTCAGGTCACTGGTTCATGGTCATCATGGGGTGATTTTTGGTAGTTTTAAACTGGCTTGTATAAGGTATTAATGTTAAAGATGTCATGATATTTGAATTTATGGAATATAATAGAATTAATTTCAATTATTTACGGTATCAATATTATTATCCAGTATATTAGAGCACAAATATTTTACATGGATGCATTTCATAGTCATGTTATTGATTAAACAGAATGATTTTTTATTTTTCATGGTATATTGATTATGCCATATTTATGTTGAGTAAATAAGGTTTCTTTATGACCATTCCATTCAACTATGTTTGGAAAATCAAAAACACTCTGTCTTAAAGAAAACTATTTTTTTCCTAAGAAAAATCATAATAAATAAAATTTTGAATTCCTCAATGAAATTTAATCCTTACCAATGTTTTCACTATTCATTTTATAGTTTCTCAAAATATAACACTTTTTATTCCTAAAGGATAAAATTTGGTTTCATATCTAAAACCTCAGAATCCTATGAATCCTTAGTGATATAGTATTTTTCCAGGTTCCAAATTAATATTATGAATTCTCTGAAATTCATATTCTGAATTTTTTAAAATTCTGTAGACAAATTCTATGAAATTCAGATTCCAAATTCACTGAAATTCAGAAACCGAATTATTAAAAACTAAGACTCTAAATTCTTTGAAATTAAGACTCAGAATTCTCTGAAAATAAGACTCTGAATTCATTAAAATTAAGTCTCTTATTTCCTCAGAATTCGGACTCCAAATTCCTCAAAATTCAGACTCGGAATTCCTCAAAATTGAGACTCTGAATTCCTTAGAATTCAGACTCCCAATTCCTCAAAATATAGACACCTAATTTATATGAATTTAGACTCTAAATTCATTTTCCGGAATCTATAAAATTTCTTATTTGAATAATTTGGAAATCATAATTCAAATTTGCATGAATTATTTGAGTGACATGTGTAGATGTACCTCCAAAATTCGAGGAAAAATATGACCGTTTGGAAGAGGGAGCTATCCAATGGAGAAGTGACAATAAATAGGATCTCATTTGAATGAGTTCATCACCAATCCATCTCTCAATAGATTTCATGCAATTGAAGTGATTTCTAGAGAGAGAGAGAGAGATAATATCATGCCTTGTACATTCTAAACATCTTTTTGAGCTTGCTTCGTGTGACTCCTATTGTTTTTGTGTATAATAAAGGGATTCTGGGGATAGAAATTAATAGGTTTATACTACCTTAATGTTCATGTACTTCCATTGATAGGGAGATAGAGGTTCAAACTACCTTAATGTTTGAGGGATGTTGGGGATGGAAAGATAGATTCCAATATTCCAATCGAGGCATTACACTGGTGTGGGTAAGATAGAATTTAATGAATGTATAAATCAACGGACCTTTATCCAGGGTCGTTGGATACCATTCTCTTTGGGTTAAAATATTTTATACTTGTTACTTGTTTTATTTCAAGTTTATTTCTGTTGTATTTTGATAAAGAAAAAAAGTATAACCTTATTATACTTTATTATTCTTTTGTACAGTCTGATAAGTAATATTTTATACCCATTAAGGTAGAATTTTTTCCATGTAAACATTCCCTATGTTTCATTACCAAAACTACATTTTCGGAACCTAGAAAATTTGTGGAACTGAAAGAGGTCCTATGAATTTACCTTGTATAACCTTGTAAAACATAGTTTTCCATGAGGCTAAAAATGAAGGTTTTTAAACGTACAATTCATCCCCTCTTGTAATTGAACATCTAAATTCATATTTTGATCCTACAACTGGTATCAGAGGAGGTTTAAGAAATACTTATATTCACCTATATGTTTTCTTGTTCATGTTTTCATTGTTCAAAAAATTTTAATTTCTTATTATTCTTATCCTTGTTTAAAAACATTTTTTATTAACAAGTTTTGTGGAAAGGTATTTTCTTGAACATAGTTTTATTCTTTATAAACTGATGATATTATCAATAGAGAAGTTGGATATAGTGGGTTTATCATGAGAGGAATTTTATTAATACATATGTTGAAGAATGATTTTTCCCTTCCATATTTATGGACATTCATGTCATGGACCATTGATTGAAATAGAACCATCAAAATAAATTAAATGTTCATGGTGAAAAGATGTGTTTATTAAATATAGATATATAATGACATATTAATCATATAGGTTTATAAATATATCATATAACCTACCAAATGAGATATTTTTAAAAGGGATTATATTACACATTGAGTGTCTATATTTTGTTATTGATGTGGCTATATTAATAACATTCTCTTTGGTTCCACAATCCATTAGTAGAAATTAATCACAGACTTTTTGTAGACAAGTATAATTCTAATGAGAAAGAATCGTATGCGGTAGAAAAATATTTCTTAATGTTTATCTTGATTAAATTATATTTTATTATAGTTAATGGAATAAATTTTATCTTAAATGTTGAGGACTAATATTTATCTTCTTTTATTGATTCTAAATAATTTATTAATGATTAGATCATTTAATTAAATATTCATTCTAATATTTGATAAATGGAATGAGTTTTTAGTGATCATATATTTTTTCATTTGATGTATATTTTCATTAAAACCATTAAAAATATTTATTATTGAGCGAGATAGTGAATGCTATAAATAACTTTTTTATTATATGCAAGGTTTTTTATAATGATTGTTACATTATTTATGAGATAGTATGAAATTATATAATATATTAACCTAAAAATATGATCAATAAATATATGGATATGTGTAATATTTTTGGGTTAATATAGATTTGATAATGGTTACACAAAACATAAATCTCTCTCTATTACTCCTCCAATCTTCCAATCAAGAACGATAAGAGCTAGAGAAATTTCAACAAGATTAAAGGAACTATAATTGATAAAGAAATACACCAAAAGATAGTTTATTATCTAAAATATCACACCAAAGTACATTGATTTAAACTGATGATCAAAGGATCAAATGTAGATAACCACTAAAGATATTTTACACTTCAAACCTAATACTGAAATGAAGGTAAATTGAGATGTTTTTTTTGAAAGATTAGCATCATCATCAAATAATGTTCCTAATATGAGGTAACTAATTATCCCAATAAAAAATAAATTATTTATAAATTGAACATGAAAAGTTCATCCTAAGGTTATGGGTTTCTCAATATAAATTTCTAGTGGAAATGTTTATTTTGAAATTTCTATTACATCATGTCGAATATTTTAAATGGTCTATAGGATTGAAAAATATTGGTTGTTTCACTCCCATTGAAAAACATCTACTATTCTTAGAACCATAAAGTTGTATATGAGTATTAAAATTTTAAATTAATAATTATTATTTTATTTTTGATATATATATATCATAGTGTTTTTTCTATTTCAACAACATTCATTCTTTAATACTATTTTAATTAGATATTATTCAACATATGAATCATAATCAGTCAATGATTCAATTTGTTAATGGAATAATAATATATGAATAAATACCCCTTCGTGGGGGAAGGGGGTTTCTCTGTGTGGAGGGTACGAAACAGCCACACTAAGGAATTCCCTTTAAAAAATAAATAGATGAATAAATACAAAAGATTATATTAGGATGGGTTGATAGTTTTGGCCATGTCACATGGGTTAACATGGACTGTAACTAAAGTACACTCAATGTACACAATTTCACTACACCTGTCCATGTCATATGATGCATGAAAAATCATGAAATAAATAGATTTGGTAAATTTATTTCACACCAACTGTATATTTTCCGATCCAGACACATGATATATTGGATTACATGGTGTGTGGCTGGAATACATGTCATGTATTCTACATTGATTAGTAGTGAAATTCATACAAGATATGTGGTAATGTATGTAGTTAAACCTCTTGATAGTGATTTTATAGAGAAATAATAACATACATGATGTGTATTTGGTGCACACTAACTATGCATCATTATCTATCTTGTTTGAACTACACAATGTGACATTCAGAAAAATAAACAAAAATATGGTATGTGAGATACATTGTGTGGAGAATGATTGTATATGTTTTGTAGTCCCATGTTAGATAAACATGAAATGTCATTTGAAGGGTTTCATAGACCCAATACATTCAGAAAAAATAGCATCTCACTGTCTTGTAAAAGACATTTAATCTACTTAGATACAGAAAGAGGACACAAGAATGTTTCTCGAGTATGTAATAAGTAGAACACAGAACATGTAGATAGTTAGTACATGACATGTTCTATGGCGGATGTACATTACAAATCCATAGGATTGTATCTTAAATTCATGGAAACTAGGATACACACTGTGTAGTTCATAAGTACACACCATATTGTACACTAATATATGATATAATTAAAATAAATTAAATTAATAATTTCTCAATTAATACAATATTACTCTAATTAACACCTATTATGAATTATAATTTAATAATGATTTTAAATAATTGAGGTATACTCAATTAATTTACATTAATATTATTTGACTATTGGATATTCTGTTATTTTTTTAAAAATTACTTTAAGGATGGGTATCTCTAAGGGAATTCGTATGGTTATTGAGTTGAAAGAGAATCAATTAATTAATAAAGTAATTAACTAATTAATTATCGAAAGAAAGTTTATGTTAATAATAGAGAATTAGTAGAAGTGACTTTTATCATATATACTTTTTTTTAATATTTCTATACGTATGAACAATCATGAGAATGACTAAGACCAATTTATGTTTTGGTATTATTTAATTTATGTTGTTTGATGTGCATTCAATTAATTGATTATTTAATTAAATTTATCATCTGTGAGTCATCAATCCCTCCATTTTTATTTTGGACAGACATGTCCAAGATCATTTATGTAATTTCACTTTAACCAATCCTTTGGTTCCCCTCAACTATATGTGAATTATAAATAGTTTTAATAAATAGAGGTACCCATGAATTTTGTATATTGTTCAGGTCAGTGCTAAGATGATTCCTTCCCAGATAATGCATAGGTGGAAATGCGTATTGTTTTATCTTATTCTGGGGATGATAAAAAAGAATTTTCCCCCAGGATAAAGGTTTATTTATTATATGCTCAATAAATTAGAAATTAGAGAATATAGTGACCATTTCATATATATATATATATATATATGCATTATTTTTTATATAGAAGCAAGACCACAATAAAATAATTAGATGAGTTAATGTAATTAAAATAAATATAAATAAATATATTATAAATAAAATATTTATCAGAACATGGATAATCACTTATGTAAACTATTTGAAATATTACCAAGACATGTAAAATAAAAAATATGAAAAAATTTATGCATATGAAAAACAAACACACCATGAATTATTAATTCATTTAGCCTTCAATAATCTAAATTATGATTAACCCATGGTTTTGAAATTGGTTTTTCCTCAATCGAGGGACATTTAATTATCAGGATTTCATAAATAATATAACAGGATGTCATAATCCAATATTTTTTGATTTTAATAGAATCCATCTTTCCAATAAAAATATATAGGAAACTATTGAGAAAATTTTATTATGGGTTTATTGAATGGGGAGTCTACTGAATGGATCATGGAGCTAAATGCCTATAGTTGGACGAACAACCTACCGAAATAAATTCTTTTAATTTGTATAGCCTTCATCTAGATTATAAGAAATGAAATATAGATATTCTAAATATAATTTTAAATGATACTGGACAGTCCAATTTCAATGGTGTGGGGTATTAAGACTTGAATATAGTTGGAGATTTAATAAAATTAATACATTATTATTTTTCACATAATATTTGAGGCAAATTACTAAGTTTTACTTGGAAATTTTATAATAATTGATTTTTCATCATTCACATTATACATTGGAACTGTGTTGGAGAAATACCATCACCAAAATTGTAGTAATTCTCATTAGTGATTCAGTCCCATTTAGGATGGTTTGGGACATGAAAGGAAATATTGCTTGCTAAAAACCTCATTCCGAAATCTATATTCCAAGTAGATGGGTGATGAATAGTTCATTATATATGAAAAAAATGAATGATGTGTTTGATCTCTACTAGATAATAATACATTTTTGATGGGTCATTTGCGATGGGATACCATTATAAATAAATTTTTTTTCTATGGACTGTTGCAAATATTATCATCAAGTTTTTTGAATACATTATTTCGATGGCCCATCACAAATATTTTTTCCTAGTTTTTTTAAATTGTGTTTGCGATGGCCGTTCAGAAATTGTATAACAAAATAATAATAATAAATAAAATTATAATAAAAAGACTATTAAAACATTATTAATATTAATTAAATATTAATATTAATATCAATAAAAAAATTAAATATAAAATAAAAAAAGAATATTATATAATAATAATAATATTTATAAAATAATTATAATATTATTATTTATATAAATAAAGTTATAAAATAATATTTCTAATATAATATAAAATTATAAAATAATGGAAAATCGAATAATCCCGAAAAATATAACAAATAATCAAAAAAATAAAAAAAATAATTAAAAAAATTATAAAAAATTGAAAAAATTTAAATAAAGTAATATAATAAAAAATATAATATTTTAAAAAATATAAAAAATTCACTATATAGAAATGATAAAATTTATTATTTATAAAAAAAATTTAATTTCAAATTTAATTTCATTTAAAATATATAGATCACTGAGGGGAATGTTCGTTTGGAGGATATGGAGAATATTATGAAGGGAACTCCACCCTTAAAACAAAAATTAAGTGTTCTGTGTACTCTAACTTCTCATGATCCTACTGTTTCCGCCATCAATCCATATCTTCCTATATCTCCTACTGCATATGCTTCTATAGTATGAGCTCTTCCTACTGATACTTCTTCCATTAACACATCTTCTCCTGCTCCTTATGCATACACTCTAACATCTCACTTTTAGCTCGCAGCTTCTATAGATACTCTGAAACAGATGTTGATGACTCCTCATAATCCCCTCTTGATTTGGATGCTAATATCGTAGTAATTCCATAATAATCCACATGAACCAATCAAGAGATGATACCAACAATTTGACCATTCTCAATGGAATACTGGTTCGCCAATATCGATGTTGTCTCATCAAATTGGTGGGCACTGGTATGAGTATATGTCTCGCCCTGACTCTCCGTTTGTGTCTGAGGCATTGCATCCTCATATGACTCCTTTCATTGAAATTTAAAATTAAAATAGTTAAAATATTATTTTTAGTTAACTTTTGAACTAAAAAAATATACATACCATAATCTGGTGCTGGAAAGCACCTCTAATCCCTCTAGTGGTCATATCACTGTACATACTTCTATAAACATCGATCTTTGAAATACAGGGTTGTTCGACTACCTATATAAATATAAAATAAACCATTTACATTTAATTTCATATTAAATATTTTAAAAAATTAATTACTATATTCTCCCTATTAATACTAATTGTCCAACTATCGATTAAATGTGTCACCTCTTATCATCCCCGGTTTTGTCGACCTACAAATAAACTCTTCTGAAAATGAGCACCCAACAAGTATGAAAATAATCAGTATAAAAAGAGAGATGAAATGTTATCAGTTTAGTGGGAATGACAAAACTATTCAAACAATATGACTCATTCTTTATTCATTTATTTACATCTCAAAATATGCAAAAAACTAACTAAAATTCTGATTCACAGTCCCCTACCATGCCTTCCAGATAGTGCCACACAGTCTCTCATTAATGGGATATCGTAAGCCTTAAAAATAATTGAAAATATAAAGTTAATAATTTAATTAATTTCAAAATAAATATTATTTTTTTATATACCATCCATTAATCAAACAGGTGGTGCTACACATCAATAGAAATCAGATCCTATGAGACCCATGAATCAGAAAAATAATTTCCCTATATAGTGCTTCCCTACTCAGTAGTTATATGCATAAAGTTGTGAAAAAATAGAAAATATAATCTAGAAATTATTATATTAATTTTTTTTTTCAAAACTAACTAAAATAAATAGGTAAACATTCCTCTCCACATGTGAATCAAAGCCAAGAAATGGACATCTCATGGGTATAGGTTCAAGCATCATATATCACGCAAGATCATGGCCCTTTGAGTCCCCCTGAACCACTTATAGTTTGAGGGTCAGATGGGTCAACATCCTTCTCGTCCAAAGGTATATCAGTTTCCTCCAACAAAAGAAAAAGATCTCCATAGATTTGAAACACGAAAGAATTATTATTAGAAAATAGTTTAAAACAATGATAATATATAGATATATATTATATATGATTACAAAAATCATTTAACTATGTGAATGTTCTTCTTCATCCTCATCTTTATATCTACTGATGTCAATGTCCTCATATTTATCCTTAGTATCATCAATTTCAATATGAGTTTTAGATTCATTGACTCTTGTCATTTCAAATTTATTTTTATCATCATTAACATCATATTCTCTATCGACCCTTTACTATGGGGTGTCATCATTGATGTTCATGTATTGTTATGAAAAAAGATGGATTTAGAGCAGTCTCATGAAAAATTTCAATTCCTTCGACTTCAGCCGAACCATATTAACAAAGAGTAATTCATGGAAGTTGTTTCTTGATATTATCATCAAATAAAATACAAATCAATTAATAACAATCTACTATATCAAAAATTTGATAATATGTTATATGAGCACTCATTGTACAAATGGTTCCATTTCTTCACAGTTGAGCGAACATATATATGAAATCTCTGATGTAAATTATTTAAAATCCATTGTTAATAAACACCACCAAATCCATGTTTTGGAAGATAGAAAACAAATAATTTATTTCCAAATTCATCGTAATCATTTCCCTCTCTATGTACCATATAGTTGTGTTTTTATGGATATTCATATTGAAAGTAATGAGAGATTAAATAAACTCCTCTTGATAATACGCTTTAATAATTGATCATTTAACTGATGCATTGTTATGCACTTCTTTATTCAATTTCTACATGCATCTTTTGAATGGGTACATCTATTAGAACTTAACCAGACATCCAAATTTTATTTCATTGAGCAAATTTAATATCAAATGTTCCATTGAGTAAAAAAATATGGAACAAAGATTTTTTCTATTTTACATAAAATTAACAACACATATTCTAGTAGTCTTCTTAATGCATCATAGTATTTGTTTCTCCACACAAAGGTATCAAAAAAATTATGATATTTCTATTACACCATCGCGAATAATGGAATGAAACAATCCTCTCAATATAATATTTATAATTCTTTCCATTATAACATGAATGTAATTTATTTTTAATATGTAAATAAGACCATTTTTGACACATCATTCAAAATTGGAAGCATAACCATCTCGATGACTCAAATCTACAATGCACTAAAAAAATAAAAATCAGTTCTTTTGGAGAGTTTATAAGCTTATTTTGGATTTATTATCTTCTATGATTCAATATTTTCAGTCATTTGATGTTCTGGTTGCCTATAAATTTGGGAAAGATCTAATTGGCCCTTTACATTATCTTTGTTCTCACCTAGTGTATACAAAACTATATAAAATAAATTATCAACACATTTCATCAAAATATTCATGATATCTAACATGCTACATGACAACAAATGAGACCAATATAAAAGATCCCAAAAAATTATCTATTTATCCAATTGTGTTCCTTCCTAAAGCCATCAATTTTCAATTGTTTTATTGTTTGTCTAAATGTGATGGGAGGTAATGAAGATACAATTGATTTAAACTCTATACATGTGATCATTGTTAGAGGTCCATATCATTCAATTGTGCTTTTCTGAAATGTTCTTTTTTTCCTCCAAATAGGATAATCAGTTGGAAGTAATCTGTGATAATAGTCAAAAAAATTGGTTTTTTCTTCCATTTTCTGGCATAAACAGTTTTTTGTGTCTCATATAGAACTGACATGATTTTGGACCATGTGTACTCCATATAAGTTATATTACATATTTTGGGAATTCACTAATTTTCCACATCAATGAAGCTTTCAGGAAGAAATACTTTTCATAGAAACATCAAATGTAGTGAAAATATTACTTCACAATGAATTTAACTCATCAATCAATGGTTTAAAATCAAAATCAATATTTTTTTCCAATGTCCTAGAATTAATAAGGACAAAAAGATATATGGTACCTCTATCAACATCCAAGGAGTTAAATTGTATGGAGTTATAATGATAGTCCAACATGAATACTAACTACCGTATGGACCAACTGGATAGAAACCATCATTAGAAATACCCAATCTCAAATTTTGCGCTTCTAAATCAAAATACAGATGTACTTGCTCAAAAACATTCTATAAATCACCCTAAGAGTGATGATTTCAGTTTTTACCTGTTGGAATATTGGTTTTGTGCCATGACATCAATGCCTATGTGTTTTTAGGCATAAATAAACATTGCAATATGGGTGTAAGTGGGAAATATCTCAATTGATTTACAAGAATAAATCCAGACTTCCCATGATGATCCACTTTATTCTATGATTTTCCACATGTGGAACGACTATTCAATGACTAATTTTCACTATAATATATAATGGAATCATTTGATCTTGCATGAATCTTTAGATCACTAAGAGTGAGATTACGTACTAGCCTCTTGATCTCATAGTAATTTATTGAAAAATATTTCCTTCGGGTAGTACTGCTTTTTAAAAACATAATATCTGATCAAAATAGCTATTTAACATTCCATTATCTGACTCAATAGCCATTAATTTAGAAATTTCTTCAATTTTTCTTATCATGAAACTGGGATATAATTCTCCTCATTGGACCTCAACAAATCATAATAATTAAATGGGTCCATCTCAATAGTTAAATCTATATCATCTTGAGTCCCAGCTTGTTGAAAAGATGAACCTGCCACATCATGTACTAAATGATCAAAGTGTGATGTATACGAAACCAAATTATTTGTATCTTCTCTGGAATTGCATTCACTATGTTGATACGCAAAAATAACATTTAAAACCAAAATGAAATAAATGAAGCACAATGTTATTAATTATGTCAAATATCCTTAGAGATCTTTTTTTACAAAGGCACATAATTGTCCCTTCTAAAAAAATACTCGTTTTGATGATGCAAATTATATAAAATCTTCAACACCCTATATATATAAGATATAAACAGAATCATTTGGATTCTATTTCTGATTAATACAATCATGATCAGAGAATAAATTTTTTTTCGACTTCCTTTTTCTATATTACTTAAAAAAATATAAAATAATTATTTTTTGTATAATTTGATATATGAAAAACACTATCTAGAAATGAGAAGATAATTATATTCCAGTTTCTTCCAAATTACAATAATTTCCATTATTTCATAGTTATTTATATTATTTTTTAAAATTTTATACTAACCTAAACTAACATATATTTATTGAGACTAATTATCACTAATTATTAATAATTAAAACTATTTTTTACTAATAATTTTTAATTACTTGTGATACAATTTCCAGAAGAATGGTCAAAGCTCTTTTTCTTGACAATTAATATCCACTGTTTGTGACTGAAATAACTATGCCCAATCTTCTCATAAGTATGGATATTCATTTTGGTACCCATAAATATGGAGAGCAGAGAAGCCTCTCTACACTGCTCTCCATTCTCATGCATATGAAAAATGATATTTGTACCTCTCTGCAAATTTTTCATAGTGATTTCAGTTAGAGACAATGGAGATGATTCGTCAGGCAATAGAGTCTCTTTTTCTCGATAAATCATCATTTTTAAAAATTCAATGACTGAAATCAGTATAAAAAATTTTCTCTGATGTATACTTATTAGTTTATGTATGGACGAGAATAGATTGAAGAAAGGCTTCGACACAGTGCTCTCCATTATTGTGAATAAAAAAATAAACATCCATAGGTGATGTCATATTTATTATTGTGACTTCAGTGGGAGGAAATTTCACTGATATAAGGCGTTGGAAATAGGGACCCACTAATACACTAAAAATTGTGCCTATTTGTTACAATTTGTTACAATTTATTGCAATTTATGGATAATTATTGAGAATTATTTATAAATATTTCTAATTAATCCTAATTAGTAATAATTATTATAATTTATTACTGACTATTATAATTTATTACTAATTATTAGAATTTTTACTTATTATTAGAATTTATTAGTTTTTATTTGTAATTAATAGAATTTTTACAAATTATTGGAATTTGTTATTAATTATTACTAATTATTAGAACATATTACTAATTATTAGAATTTATTACTAATTATTAGAATTTAATACTAATCATTACTTATTGCTGCAAATTGTTACAAATTAATGCAATTTTTTAAATTATTACAATTTACTAAAAATTATTACAATTTCCTACTAATTATTAAAATTTATTACTATTTATTAATATTAATTATTATTTATTACCAATAATTAAAAATAATTACAAATTAATATAATTTATTACCACTTATAAGAATTTATAACATATTATTAGATTTTATTAATAATTATTATAATTTATTACTAATTATTGGATTTTATTACTAATTATTACTAATTTTTTTAATCTATTACTAATTATTTCAATTTTTTTACTTATTAATACTAATTTTTGAAATTTAATATAAATTATTAGAATTTAAATTAAATTTTGATAATTTGCTAAAAATTATTAGAACATATTGAAAATTATTAAATTTATTAAAAAATTAAAAGAATTTATTACAAATTATTAGAATTTATTACAAATTATAATAATTTATCACTAATTATTAGAATTTATTAATAATTATTACTAATTATTAGAATTTATAAATAATTATTACTAATTATTAGAAATTATTAACAGTTATTACTAATTATTAGTATATATTACTAATTATTAATAATTTTTATAATTCTTTATCAATTATTACTAATTTTCTGAATTTATTATTCATTATTTCTACTTGTTGCAATTGATTACAATTAATTGCAATTTATTACTGTTTGTTAAAATTTGTTACTTATTATTAAGATTTATTACTAATTACTACATTTTATTTCTAATAATTATATTTTAGTACTAATTATTAATAATTTTAAATTTTTATTACTAATTTTTCAAATTTATTAGATATTTTTTCAATTTATTATTAATTATTACAGTTTGTTACTAATTATTAGAATTTATTACTAATTATAATAATTTATTAAAAATTATTAGAAATTTTTAATAATTATTACTTATTATTAGAATTTATTTCTAATTATTACTAATTGTTTCAATTAATAAAATATTGTTACAATTTATTTGTTATATTTAACATTTATCATTATTTATTACAATTTATAACTAATTACTACTAATTATTAAAATTTATTAATAATTGTTACAATTTATTACTAATTATTCCAATTTGTTACTAATTATTAGAATTTATTACTAATTTTTAGATTTTATTACTAGTAATTAGATTTTTTACAAATTATTAATAATTATTAGAATTTGTTACAAATTATTACAAATTATTAGAATTTATTACTAATTATTCAAATTTATTAATAATTATTACTAATCATTGCAATTTGTTACTAATTATTTTATTTATTTCTAATTATTACAATTTATTAATAATTATTAAAATTTATTGAATTTTTTTACTAATTATTACAATTTATTTCTAATTATTAAAATTTAGTGATAGTTATTACAAATTACTAATAATAATTACTAATTATTACAATTTAATAAAATTTATTACAATTTATTACTAATTCATACAATTTATTACTAATTTTTAATATTTGTTACTAATTATTACCATTTATTACTAATTATTACAATTTATTACTAATTATTGCAATTTATTACTAATTATTACAATTTATTACTAATTTTTACAAATTATTACTAATTATTACAATTTGTTACTCATTATTTAAAATTATTATTAATTATAACAATTTATTACTAATTATTATAATTTCATACTAATTATTACTAATCAATATAATTACTAATAATCAATACTAATTCATAGTAATCACATGCATTTGTTTGTAAAAATTGAGGTAAACAATGATAAATAAAACTATGAAATTCTAATTTAATTTAACTGTAGCTAATAAAAAATATTTATAAATAAAATAAAATAAAATAAATTAATTAAAAATTTAAATAAATAGAAAAATACCTTAAAATGAAGATTTTGATGGATATCAGCTGCGAATAATGCCCAGAATTCAAAAAATTAACTACGAATTTTTTTAGAAAAAAAGTATTCCACTAAAGAGAGAGAGGGGGGAGTAGAGAATTGAGTGGAATGAGGGAAAATGGTGGGGGTATATATATGATAGATTAGTTGTGACGGGCATATTTGCGATGGGAACACTGTTGCGAAAAACCACCATTTAAAAAAACTTTTACATCGGTGCCCGTCCCAAAAGACCACCTACGGACATATAATTTGCGATGAGATTTTCATCCTGTCAAAAATACTAAAACTCCATTGGGTATTTGTGATGGTCTATTATAGCCCTGCCACAAATACCATTTCCCACATTTTTGGAACACAGGGAGTGCAAAACTATTGTAATGGGAGCCATCACACCATCTAAAAAACCATATTATTTGTGATGGGTTGGTTTTCCCATCACAAATAACCTTTTCGACAGACAACTTGCAACGGGACACTACTCCATAGAAAATGGCTGATCTCAAACGCCCACTTTTCCCATAGTGGATGTTCAATGTTTCATGTTATTATCTTTTTCTAGTGAACACAAGAAGTCACATAAAAATGTGAATTCTTATAGTATTCACAAGAATTACTATGGTCTTTAATATTGGAGAGCTAGAGAATAACAATATGGGAAATCATAGGCTCTTTCCTAGAGAAATCATGGAGAGGCTACACATGTTTGGCCTCATGTAGTCATGATTAATTGAAACATTGGCCTTCTATTGTTTATAGGATGAAAAAATCCAAATAAACTATGCATCATTCTAATTATTTTATATTTCCCTTTGAAATTCTTCATATATTTTTTTAAAATTTTATCATAAAAAACATTGTCATGTCTCTCCTAGAACTACATACTTATCTTCAACAAGTATTTAAGGTGATGAAGTATAAAAATCCTTCAATCCTTATGGTGAATAAATTGAATGACCATGAAAAGATCTCTAATCCAAACTATTCATAATAATTCAATTTCAAGAAGAAAAATATCAAGAAAATATCTTACGATCAGGAAGCAATCTATTTTTTATATGGATTGAAAACCCACTTGATGAAAAGAAACAACTATCCAAATAAGTAAGGTGACGACTAAGATGAAATTGTTGTCAAGTGAAATTTGTTTGTTTGTAAATTTATTTTAGATATAGCTTGTGGTTCTCAAAAATGTATTCAAATAAAGGATCGAGGTAGATTTAGAATGATTGAATTATGGAAAATTGAACTATGAGAATCTAATAGAGCTTAACATCTTATTGAAGTAATTAGTGACATAAACATCAAATCAGATACAATGATGATAACTTTTTTCAAATGTGTTTATTATGTTCCACCCATTAACAAAAACATAAATTATATATGTAGACATGAAACACATGAATTTATATTCATGTTCTCCAATAATTTGTTCATGTTTTATAACGAAATTTTTTTTATTGTTATATGCATTTAATTAATTGAAATTAAGTGTTTGATTACATTAAACATGCAATTAAAATCGGTATCAAAACATTTTCACATGATTCCTTCCACACCCAACACTTATATCACTAGATAGTACACTTAAATGAATCCTATTTGAATATATTACATAAATATGGATATTTATATTGTTTTAAACTAATTCCACTTACAGTATGAAATATATATTTACAAGGAAAAATGAATAAAAACATATTTAATTAAATGTTGAAAAGGAGAATGATATCTATGAATTAGTTCATACTAATGATTTTGGACAATTTCTAGTCAAATAAAGTTGCGGTACTAATAAAAAAACAAATTATTATGATGAATTTTGAAGATATGAGTAGGTATATATAATGAGTTATAAGTTAGAAATCGTTGAAAAATGCATTGATTACCATAATGAAGTTGAGATGCAACATCATTAGAATACTCAGAAAGTCCATTTATCTCTTAGTGGAGAGTATCATAATCAAGCCTTCCTTTAATATTTATTTGAGTTAGGGATCCAATCCCAACTCACTAGTCCTTATATAGCTCCGTGGAATTGTGTAAGACAGAGGAGTAACTGAAAATTGTTGGACATGGTGGGATTAATGATGAGTCATGGATGTATTCCATTATCCATTTGGAAATACCAATTATAAAAAGAATCATGCATACTAAATCGAATGCCAACTACAGTATTAGTTTTTATTCCCTACAAATTATGGAATGGAATGAAACATGTATTATCATATATACATGTATGGGGATGTGAATCATTTCTTAAGGACACTTTCAGTATCAAAATTTCAACCCAACGAAATAAGTGAATATTTATAGGATCTCCCAAAGGAAAGAAAAGGATATTACCTATATTATAAATTGAATAAGAATGTTGTTATTTTTATGAATCCAATATAACTTGGGAAGGATCATATCTCAATTAATGATAGTGGGAGAAATATAAAATTTTAAGATGTACAGGATCAATATCAAAAATTGGAAAAGGATAAAATTACACTAAGACCCACGGAAGATGTTATTCCATATATAAAAATACTATGTAGGATTTCTAGAGAGTTTGTATAACAATAATGATATGGATTTTTAATAGTTGTTAGTGGATCAATTTTAGTTGCTCATAATGATCATATATCCTAAAAAAATATGTACATTTCATAGATGATTCCAACTATAAATAATCCATGAATTCTGAAATGGATTACACTTATTAACTCAATGTCTAGATTTAGGTAGATAAAATATTTGATATAAACCATTTTGGATGTAAATAGTTATTAAAAAATAAAGTATAGATGGTTTGGACTTATAGTACCTATAAGGCATGGATGGTTGAAGAAGGTTTTTAATGGTGTTAAGGCAGTGACTGTGATGAATCATTATCACCAGTTGTAATGAGAAAATGCATCGTAATTTTACAAGACATTATAGCCTTCCTTGACTATGATATTTGTAAAATATATGTTAAAACATCCATTACTAATTAGAAACATAAAAAATATGTACATATAACACAACATAGAGGTTTTGTGACACCAAAGGCTGCTAATATGATTTTCTAATTGAAAAAAATTAATTTATAAATTAAAGATATTATAAAATTCATAGAACATTATGTTTTATGAGGTTTTACAAAATTTCATTTCATAAAGAAAAAATTAAAGTCATGTGGCTATAAATCATTTATTGGTAGTTTATTCATTTTTTAATAGTATGTGATATTGTCAAATTACGTAATGTAAATTATTTTAGTGTTACTATCTATTTGATCATAGTAGAATAAATGCTTCTCCATGAATTAAATAGGTGAAGAAAATTATATTATTAGGACAAGATCCATCATGAACTGTCCTAGAAGATTCTCTACATAGGTCAAGGTACATATATTGACAACATACAAATGAAATTAATTACGGAACAATAAAAAATGGGACTGTTTCTAATGATGCATTCCATTTAACATTCTAGGAAGAAGTTTTCACATATAGATGTGAAAATTAAAATTATGCAAATGATTCTATACACATTAGTTATTGGGTCGGTCATGTACGTTATTCTATGTAATATGATATATGATTCCTATGCCTTGAGTGTGGTTTAAAAATATCATGATGACCCAGGTGACCACCATTGGATGGCTTTGAACACTGCCCATAATTATGTTCGGCATACTAACGAATTGTTTACGGTTTATAGAAAACATGTTGAACTAGTAAGTATGGAATATGAATATTTTAGTCTCTAAGTAGATCATTATCATATGAAATCACAATGTGGATACATGTCCACTATGAATGAACGTGTTGTGAGAATGATGATCTCAAATGGGGCTACTGTCAAAGATTATACAGCATACTCTTATTGAATTGGGAATTCTGAGGTAGTTAAATAATTAGTGGGAATTTGAATCTTCATCCAATATAATGACATGGTACCTAGTAGAAAATATCATATAACACACTATTTTGATAGTAATGTAGTAGTGTATCTCACAAAATATCCAAGGAGACCTCTGTGGATAAAGCATGTAATTGGAATAATCATCTCTTGAAGTAATTTTCTTAAGAGTGTTAAAGATGTAGTAACAAATATTTCAATAGAATAAAACATGGAGGACCCCTAGAATAAAACAAATAGTTAGAAAACCCATGATTATCATGTATGTTCTAGTGGTATCAAAGTCATAGTTAGTCAGCTATAGACTATGTTGGAGTTATGGGTGTTGGTATAATTCATAAACTGAATTTTACTATGATTATATGTATATTAAAATATTTTAATATTAATAATACATCTTATTACATATTGATCATTTTTATGTATGAATTGTATGTACTAAATCTCTACATTTTCTATTACTTTGATTAGGTCATAGAATTTACCCACAATTATGGGAGCCTTGAAATGCCCGAATGATATTATTAAATATATTTCTATGGACGAATAACATTCTATGTTGAGACACATAGAACCTGAATATCACGTTTGAGAACTCATATGTGGTTGTGACATCTTCTATTGAAATTTTCAATTAGTAAAATCTATAGTGGGATATTATGAGAATATAAATGAAAGTAATAATTATATTTGTTTTCGTATAATAAAATACTCATATATGTGAGTATAAATATTTGTACACATACATTAATAATATTATTAATTCATTTTACAACTCATGCAAATATATTTATGTCAAAAACATTGATGATATAGTTCCATGAAATTATGGATACATTGGAAACATCACTAGAGAAATATTATTAATGAATAATTAAAGGATGAATTTATCCCTTAAATATTTATGGAAGTTGATATATATACCCATTGATTGTGATAAACCCATCATAATAAATTACATTTACATTGTGTAATGAATTTTTTTTATATAGTTAAATAATGACATATCAAACATATTGGCTGATGACATAGATGTGAAAAAATAATTATTAGACATTTTCATAAAGGGATTATATATTGTATGGACCATTCATATTTTTTTTATTAATACATTATGTTAATTATATTATGTTCCCCCATCTTTTTCTAGATAGTAATCAAGAACCCTCAGCATGTCTTCTTATTCACGACATGAATGAATCCTAGAGGGTTATAGACTAGGTCATTTAGTTGATCCTGTTTAAATTAGATTAGAATATATTTTTATAGAAGCTTTTTTATAGAGACATAAGCATGATTTCATTCATGTTTAATTGATCTAATTATTTATACATGAAATATGTATTTACGTAAATATTTTTAAGTTATTTATTAAATTTACTTGATTTCGAGTGGACCATGATCGTGTCTAGGTATGAATATTTATTTGAATGATGGTCAATAATATTTATCATTGTATGAGATAGGACATTCCATAAAATAATAATATCAATAATAATATATGGAATGGGGTTTTATAATTATTATTATATTATTTATGGATCGGTACACAATTAAATAGTATTTCAACAAAACCCCAGATCTATAAATATATGATTATATCTACTGTGTAGGGTCAATCAATATTTTGGGAATCATTGCCCATGATAGACTTATATCTCAATTCATCTTCCTATTATCCTATTAAGAAAACAAAGTGATCAAGTTATTATTTTATGTGTGAGGGTACTAAAAAGTTAACATGAACAACTTATGATGTTGGATTCTCCATGCTAGAAAATATAAATCATTTGTTAGTGCTCATATATCAATGAAACGTGTGTGGATCTCCACTAAATGGATTCTGTACATTTATCCTCATAATGTAATGATTGTAATCATATATTGGATTTTAAATGATCCACATCACCCTCGGATAATGTTTTTAATATGATGTAATAATCTCTTATACTAATACATAATACCTTAATAATAAATTTAACATGAAATGATCATATCTAGGATTCAGGTTTCTCTGTGTCAATATTCTTGGGGAACATTTCTTCACTCATGTCATAATATGAGGTACAATTAATATAGTGAGGGTATCTTAATACCCCTTAGGAATTAATTTCCCATTACTAAATAGAAACATTATCAAATAGAGGGAATTTAGTGCTAGGTTATAAATCTCAAATCATTCTCTCAATCTGTTTAAGGTCACGCGATGAGGTCCAATTAAATGTTAATGGTAATGATATTTTAGCCTTGAATTTAAGATGAGAAGAATGCATGGATGAATAATATTCAGGGTATGAAATCCAACATAATGGTTGGATAATGTACAATGTGAATCAAAACAAAATGAAATGGAATAAATAATGATGTGATCATATTCTAAAAATAGTGATAACTAATGATCAAATTCATATTATGGGTATTAATACAATGGAATAAATGAATATAGCGATTAAAAGAATTTGTCATTAGGATGAGAACAGTCCTATATTTATAAGACCATATTTGGGGTGTGTATATGAATACATGCTAGGAAATGTATAAATAACAAAATAGTGGTTCCATTTGATGCCATATGTACTCATTATCGATATCCATGGAAGGATTTTGAGAACTAATAAAATTCAGTCAAGATGTATGTTTATGGAAGATAAGTTATTCAAGGAGGGTTTGGGTACCAGGGAAGTTACATAATTTTGTATTCATCACATTATTAGGGTCATATTCTATAATATTTCATTGATGTCATTATCCCCTAAACCATGGATGATGTAATATGTCTTGTATTTTTCTTGGTATATATGTGGGACCCCATGATCATTTTTATGTTTTATGTATGCGGTATTTTTTTTTAATCCCCACGATTGGAATTATTTCCTATCAGAGACGTGGATATTTCAAAGGGATCCATTTATTGGTTTCAGCCTTAAAATTTTAACGCCACTTTCATTAATAGATTATGACCATTAATTTTAGATCACAACGGGCTAGAGGTAAAGGGAAAAACAATTTGTGACAGATTTACATAATTTAATGTCAAAATGGATGGACTAAAATATTAGGTTGTCTAATTATATTTGGAAATACTAAATAAGGGGAGATAGAATGACTAATACTAGAATATGGTATCTGACTTACATTGCACACATTTTAGTGTCATAGTTATTTGTCCACTTAGTGGGGGTGTAATAGTATCCCAATTTAGGGATCAATGTCAAATAACACAGAAACGCATTTTGAAATAATAATTTAGTTTCTGTAAATCATGACATGAGGTTTTTTGGATATGGAATTACGATATTGGGAATATATGCCTAGGATGACAATTTCACAATTAAAAATAAATAATTCCAATATAATGGTATCAATGTGTAATGTGATTTGCGGACCATATTTTTTAAATGAAGATGCCTCTTATTAGAAGGACATACTGGGGATGTATATGCAGATCCAAATCAGGGAATGTATTTATAGAAAAAATTTGTTCCTTTTTATGTCAGATTCCCTTGTTAACGACAGCCACTAACTATTTTTGTAAATATAAGACCCTTGAGAAGTGTACTATAGTTTATGGATTAGTATATTTATAAGAGTAAATTATGGAATTTTAGACTTATTTTTCATTGATTGACAGTTTTGGTCCCTTATAAAGGAATGAAAAAAAATTATGGTTTGTGGTAGAGTCAAAAATGCATGGCCTGAAAATTTGAATAGTCATTGAAATAAACAAAATGAAGAATTTTTATTATTTTGTAAATAATTTATGGTCATGTACAATAGAATAAATGTTTTCTAATTAAGATTTTGTTTCAAATAAGGGTTTACGAATTTTAAATTTGTATGAAAATGACCAATTTTAATGTTGTTTAATGTCGTGAAAAACAGACTTAGATGTTGTTCAGTTTAAATTCGTAAAACAATTTCTCAAATTCTATGAAAATTAATTTCAAGAAATAACTACTCAAATGCAATGTAGTCTTACATCAAGCGACAAGGAACCACATTTCATATCTGATAGTATCTTAATTTGGATCTTTCAGTTGGTCTAGTATATAAGATAAAGACAAGAATACATATCTTGAAAATATAAGAATAAATCCACATATTGTGGATGAAATTTCATCAATTAAATAGATAAATTTTTTTTGTACATAAATAAAACAATAAAAAAATATAACAACCCTTAAAATATATTCCATAGTGTTTTGTATGTGGTCCAAATATTATTAATTTCCTCTATTGAAGGGAAAATGTTCATTGAAACCACTAAGAATAAGGTAAAAATAAATGTGTTTTAAGGTCCATTTTTTGACTTCCTCTACCACTTTTTATATGTTATTTTTACATTAACATATCCTTATTAATAGGTTTATCCCTATGAATTTTTCTGACATGTCAAATATATATCAATAAACTACCAATAAAATTATCATCAATCATATACAATATAATTTTATATTGAATACATTCGAAATTAATCATATACATGAAAAATGATCAATGGTCGGGTGCTCTTGTCGCTGCCGCCGCTCCTTCTTGGGTTTTCCAAATCTAATACTTTTGCTGGCCTTGGCTCGCTTCGGTAATTCCTTCTCAATGGTTAGTGGATTCGATCCTAAATGAAAACTTTCATTCAAACCTAAAATCTTGGTCAAACAAGATAACACCCTCACGAAAGATAATCTGAAATTCATCTCCTTTGTCGAAGCTCTCAAAGGCTTAGACCGTTGCAAATCCTCTGAGATGTGTGCAGCTCGATGCAAGAATCTCGAGGACGGTAGATTTTCTATTGAAGCATATACAGAGATGCTTCAATAGCAGTCGTTGCTCTGTATGTTCTTTATTCTATCCCGAATTTCCTATCTAGAAGGGGACAAGCCCTTGTTGAACCTAGAGCTCAAAACAATAATTGCATTTATTTGGTGTTTTTCTGACTCGAAGATCATCCCTCTCAGTAAGGGTTATTTCCATCTCATTCTGAAATAACAAGTGGATTTGAATAGAATCTGGAATTCTGGAAAACTGTAACTCAAACCGGGTCCCCTCTGTATCTCGGAATGGGACCTCTCCTTCAACCCATCTACCACAATGAATTCCTTAGTTCAAATCTGGGTGTGTTTGCATGGAATGAATTGGTACTTTTGGCACCCACGGATTCTCAATGATATAGCTTCATGCATTGAAACACCACTAAAGATATATCAAAGAATGATGAATATTGATCTTGGTATGTATGTTCGAGTTATGGTGGAATATGACATTGCTGTAAATGTTCTGGAATCGATCGTCTTCACTTCCAACAATTATCATGTTGATGTTCGCATTTAGTGTGAACGGATGCTTCCCTACTATGAACTGTGAAAAATTGTCATCCACTCTTTTCTGAAATGTCGTGTGATTAAAAAGCAGGTTTCTCAACCTGCTGACGACGGATGGACTAAAGAGAAGAGGAAGATGTCTGATAAGAGTATGATTTCAGCCATCCCTGACCCCCCAAAGAAACAACCCGATGATTGGGTGAAAAAAACCACTCTTCTAGGTGAGAGCTCCAGTGTAACCTAGGCTGACCAAGTTAAATCATAGGAACTTGTAGAGATTTCTCCGAACTCCTTAGAGGACAATGAGCAACTTGTTCTGGACAGTGCCTCTGAACCTGGCCTCCATGAGGGGTAGGGTGATGCAGCACTGGTCTCTCCCATTTCGGCTCCAGTGCCTCTCACTGATTGAAATGAGGATTAATCCCAGGTTTTTGTCATCCCTTGGGCTCCTCAGAAAGTCATTGTAACTCCGACACAACCTTGTGTTATGAAACTTCCTCTCCCGGAGTACACTGATGCCATGGCCTCAAACAACATTACTAGTATGCATTCTCTCGCTCTGTTTAAACATGATAATTGAATTCTAGTGAGTTCATATACCCCCTCTACACACTCCCCTATCCCACTAACCTTACAAAATTGCAACCCCAGTCTATAGAACTCACCGGTGCAGACTGTGTCTACTGAAGAAGTAGATACAATGGTCTCTCCAGTATTAACTATTGCACCCCGTACCCCTATTGCGATGGATCCTCCAGATGCTTCTATATAATTAAATGCTTTAAAAGAGACTAACTATTTATCTGCTTCTCCTATGAGAAAACGGGACATGAATACTCCTTCATCCTCATCCTCAAACCTCCGAATATTTAAGAGGAACAAGGGCTCAGATGGATCCAAAAAGAAAAAAAAGGAGCTCAGGATCCAATAAAAGTTATTAATGGATGTCCTTTTTTGGAATTTTCAAGGACTAGTGAACTATAACACTATTTTTTTTATTAAAAGACTCATTTAAAATCATAAACCCATAATTTTATCCCTTGTTGATCCCAAAATCAATTTCTTTATGAATTTTTTTCACCGCTTTATTATTGGTTATAATTTTCTTTGTTCTTGTGCCAATGATAGTAATGTTGAACCTCTCTAGATTCATTACCAAAACTCTTTGCAAGATGTTAATATTAGTATCTCCGCTAACCAAATGTTCACTTGTGATTTTCTTTATGATAGCAAGCACATTGTTTTCTCATTGGTTTATCCTAAAAACATATATCATGATTGTAGCCCATTGTGGAGTGACCTCTCTTCCTTAACTAACTCCATGCATGGCCCATGGTTGGTGATGAAAGACATCAATTCTATTCTATCACCCACTAAGAAGCTAGGACCATCCCATTCACCCATAATATCTTGAGAATATAGAGCATCAATTGATGATTGTAATCATGTTGAAGTCAATCTCATAGGTACTAAATTTACTTGGTATTGTATGCATTATAATCGGGTTGTTGCTTGAAAACTTGATAGATCTCTTGTGATTGTCCCAATCCTTGATTCTTGGGACACCATCTCTAGCATCACCTTACCTTAACATAATTCTGATCATCATCCCATTCTCGTTACCTTTCAATAAAAAAATCCAAGGCTAGTATTCCCTCTAAATTCAATAATGCTTGGTCACATGATCAGGATTGTACTCATCTCATTTGAAGTTGTTGGAATTCTATGAGCCATCTATCTGATTCTTTTTCCTGTACCACCAAGCTCAAGCATCTTAAGCATTGTTTCAATAGTTGGTGTAGTGATAAATCTAAACAGTCTGACCAAGAAATCTCCAACCTTGAGAATGATCTCAATCAAATTCAAATCAGCACCACTATCTCTGATTTTTCTGCTGAACCCCAAGCCAAAATATACATTATCGTCAAGCTCCAATCCCTTTAATCCCTCAAGGATAACCTTCGCAAATAGGTTTTCAAAATTAAATGGCTCACCAATGGATACAGAAACACTGAATTTTACAATGCCCTTCAGTGGATTAGAAATGTAACTCACCCTCTATCTTCTCTGAAAGATAATGAAAATATCATATCCTATGAATCTTCCATTTCAAATAATGTTGTAATTTACCTTGAAAACATTTTTAATGGTTCAAAAATTAACAAGAATATTCTCACTGGGATCATCCCGACTCTGGTCAATGAGGATGACAATATCTCTCTCTTAATTACTCCCTTGGATCATGAAATCAAATCCACGGTCTTCAGTCTAAACCCTGACAGTGCTCCTGGTCCTGATGGCTTCAATAATGGGTTTTTTCAACTTCATTGGGAGGATGTTCACAATGATTTCTACAAACTTGTTAAATATTTTTTTAACATTGTATCTCTTCCTTATTGTCTTAACTCCCAATTCCTTCCCTTAATTCCAATGGTTACTAATGCCTCTGAAATCCATCAATTTTAACCCATTACTCTAATCAACTATTTTTATAAAATTATTACCAAGCTTCTTGCCAATTGACTCTCCTCTATATGTAACAAAATTATTTCCTGGAACCAATTTCGTTTTATCAAAGGTAGATCCATTCAATACTAAATATGCCTTGTTTCAGAAGGAACCAAATCTCTAAACAAAGTCTCTCAAGGAGAAAACAATAACATTAAGCTCAATGTTAGGAAGGCTTTTGATACTATTGACCGGACATTCATTTTTAAAGTTCTCAATGCTTTTGGCTTTAATGATATCTTCATTAGTAGGATTAACTATCTCTTTAACTCTGCCACAATTTCAATCCTTGTAAATGGCTCTCTTAAAGGATATTTTAAATTCTCTAACGGAGTTCATCATGGTGATCCTCTCTCTTCCATTCTCTTTGTGATTGAGGAAGACTATCTTAGTAGATTTCTATCTTCTCTTGTTCATCGGGGTAAACTTCAACCCATCTCGGCATCTAAGAATCTAGTTATCCAGACCCATCTTCTTTATGACCATGACATTATCCTTTTCCTTATTGGAAGTAAACCGAACGTAATCAACCTCAAACAAGCCTTATATCATTTTGAAGTACTTTTGGGTCAATAAATTAGTTGGAATAAATCCTTTATTTTCTTTGGGAAATCTATCCCCTTCTCTCGGAATGGTCACATTATTGAAACCCTCGGAATCATGGAAGGTTATTTTCCTTTCAATTTTCTGGGAGTTACTGTTTTTTAGGGTAGGAAGAAAGATGTTTATTTTAATGTTGTTGTTGATCAGGTGATTAACCAACTCAATGCCTAGAGAGCGAAATCCCTATCCACGGCTGGAAAAATATTCCTTATGAAATCCACCATTATCTCCAAATTGGTTTATTCCCTCATGATCTACAAATGGCCTCTGGGTCTTCTCAATATAATCAATACGTATATCAAAATTTTTGTGTGGACTAGTAGCATCAATGAGCGGAAACTTGTTACCATCCCCTGGTCGACCTGCTGCACCCCCCTTGAGAAGGGTGGAATTGATATTAAAAATAACAAATTGTTCAATGAAGCCCTCCAACCTACGCTCCCTTGGAGACAGATCAATAATACCTCTGACTCCCTTCCTTTCCTTCGAAATAAATTTCTTATGAAGTTAAAAAATGGGAATCTAAACTATGTCCAATCTTCTCTCTATCCCTCCTTAAAAAAATTATTTATTCGCATCATGAATAACTCTAGATGGTTGTTTATCCTAGACTCTTCCATTCACTTTTGGCTGGATAACTAGACGGGCTCCCCTCTTATCTTTAAGCTTCCCACTAATTCTTCTCCTGAATGCATTAACTCCATTCACTTGGAGTTACCTGACTCTATCACACAGGTGGTATATGGTTACCCATTATCAAAAGATGAGGACTTCCTGGTTTGGGAGCCGTCTCACAATGTTATTCTTAACTCAAAAAAAAATTACATTCATTTTTTTTCAAACTTGGAGTCTGATGTTTCTTGGAAGAATCTTTTTAAAAGACCTTGGATTAATCCTTATAGGCTTTACCTTATTTGGCGCTTGGTGCACAATCGTATCCCTAATGATATTTGTCTCCAATCCATTGTTATTCATCTCTGATCTAATTTCCTCCTATGTCATCAACACCGTGAGGATATCAACCATCTATTTTTATCTTGTGCTACATCTTTTTCTATGTGCAATTTTATTTATGTCATTTTTAACGTCAAGTGGCCCTCCTATGACAATATTCTTTCGCACCTAATGCATTTTTTGAAGTTCGATTCTTCACCACAAGTCAAAAATCTCTTCATACATACGGTGTAGTAGCTTCTACACATTATCTGGTCTGATGGAAATGAAAATTTTCCCAATAATCACTCGCCCAACCTCATTGCAGGCCATGCAAGAATCTGGATTTCCATTAATGATGATGCTTCAATCTCGAAAGCTAATTGTGGCAAATCGATCGGTGACTACGTGATCCTGCGACGTCTAAAGATTGGATTAATTTTTCCTCAGTAAAAACGTTTTCTTGGGGTCTTCTGGAAAGTCCCACTTCTAGGATGGATCAAGATTAATATTGATGGAGCTTCAAAAGGAAACCCCTACCCTACCGGTAGTGTAGCAATTTTTAGAGTCTAAAAAGTTCATTGCCATGGTTGTTTCTATGGAAGCTGTGAGATCACCTCCTCCCTTGAAGACGATATGCTGGATCTTATCCATGCCATACGATTTGTTAAGATTGATGGTTGGAACAACATTTGTATCAAAAGAAACTCCACCGCAATTGTCAAGGCAATTTGGAATGGGGTCATTCACCTCTCTTGGCCCCTTATTGCGAGTTAGAAGATCTATCTGGACTTGCTTCGAGATATCAGATATATTGCCACCCATGCCTACCGTGAAGCTAATATGGTGGCAGATGGTCTTTCCAACAAGGGGATCATCCATGATATTACGTGGTCTGATGAGTTACGAGATGATCTCCTCTCTCTCATTGCTAAATATTGTAATAAAATTCCCTCTATCAGAATTTTGTAATTTTATTGGTTGTTATTAATATATTTTGTCTTGGACGATGACCATGAAATTGCCTTTAAAAAAATTAATCATATTTATCTTATAACTATCACATGCTCATCACAAAATATAATATTTTTATACACTTCTGTTTTTATGTAATCTCACAAATGGACAATTTTTGTTAACATATATAATAGTTTTCATAATAATAGTACTATAAATATATAAATATTATTTGAAAGTAAATTTATTAAAAAATATAACCATGATGTATTTATCTTCTTTATTCCCCTAGTATGATTGTTATGAGAGAAATATATATTAATATAATTATCACATTTAAAAAATGATCCGAAATATTTAATTAATCTTATTTTTTTATCACGGTCTTCTAATCTCAAATCAACAATGTTACCTACTGATTATTTAGTAAAACACACATCATATATACTATTGTATCAATATTAAGATATAAAATGTTTTATTATATATTCTCTCTCTCTCTCTCAAATTATATATCCACAGATTGATTGTATATTTGGATTCTAGAACAAGAAATATATCATATGAATAAATAATGAAACATGGTATTTAATCTTGAGTATGATTTTTATTTCAATTTGCGTTTGAATAAAAAATCATTTGTTTTAATGATGAACAATGATTTAATCATATTGAGACCAGTATTTTAGTATTGTAACCTATTAGAGGACTAATATAATTCAAACTCTCATCCCAAAGGTCCTAGATAATTTTAATATACACAACCAATAATCCTTAACATTGAAGATCCTTTAATAAAACCTATCTAGGAACATTATCATATCCATTTTCCAAATCAACAAAAACCATATGAAAATATTACATTTTTTATTTATAATAATCCATCACCCTATTATCAAAAAAAATTATATGCCTGAAAATCTATAAATAAAACCCAATTGATTATCAAAAAATTGTAGTTTCTCATCAAATCCTCTATTCATTCATATCTCTGAAAGTCTCATGGTTGGAATCATAACCTTAATTCCTTGATAATTAACACAATATAAAATGTTTCTATTATTGTTATAACCAGGAATAAGAAAACATTAAACTATTCATCATGAATTTTCATAGATTTCATAATCTCAATAAATAACCTACTGATCAAATTGAGACCCAAATCCCAATAATTATTCCACACATAAATGAAGGTGGTATGTAACCCAACTATATGTTCATTTTCAATCCTTCTTTAAACCTCTTTAACAATAAAATGATTAAAGTTTCATAATGTATATAGGTGAGTTCCTATCTACAAATTATTATAGTAAAAAAGAGATTTATGATATTATTAATATAGTATCTTTATATTTTTCATGTATAAAAATATTTAAAAAAGTTATTCACTTCTTTAAACATTATTTAACAAACATCATCTAGATATATATATTTTCACTATCTTCCTCTAGATAAAATGTATATTTTAAATTCACTACTATTAGTATGAAACCTATATTACAATTCCTAAAAACCTTGATATTTGGGAGAACTAAATAAATTATTATTCTCTCTAAAAGATTAATGATATTGACCCAGGGTAGTATTATTACCTAAAATGTGTAAATACATAAAAAAAATAAATATTATATATACTTTTCTTTGGAAACTCTCATTCCAACATAATTATTTCTCTCCATTATGAAAAACTCCCTTTTTATTAATAGATTCTTTAATTTTTTTCACATTTAACTTATAATTCATAACATGCATGTTTCAAAATAATAAATGATATTGGGTGGTAAAAATTTCCCCATGTATCACCTAAAAATATATAATAAATCATCAATATAACTTTTTTGAAAATAAATAATCAATTTAAAAGCATTTGAATATACGTATTTAACTAATATGATGTTTCTCTCATTTCATAAAGTGCATATTTTCTATCAGAAAATTATAAATGTCAAATTGATTTATGAATGTTGATCCATTATAATTTAATAATCCAATAAAACCATGCATGGTTATCTATGTGTATCTTGAAACCATTCCTATGTAACCTATAAGCATACAACATATAAAATAATTAGTCAGGTTTCAGAAAAATATAAATCAATATTTCTAAAATTACCCAACAATAGAAATTTTTTGTACATATAAGCCTACATGAGATGAATAAATACTTATGATATTGAAATAATCATTTTTTATAACAATATTAAGAACTATTTTATATCCACTATTATTATGAAATCATCTAGTTTAACATTTATATTTTTTTCCACCATAATGCCAACACAATTTTTATTCTTCATTTTACTAGAGTACACATGTTTTAAATTAGAGTTAGCCAATTACTTATCCTAATATCCCACCAATTTATTTTTCGTTAAAAACAATACACTAATAAATATTCTAATCATAGTATCTAAAAATTACATATATTTACATTATAATTTTTATATATTTCAATTAACTATCATAGGCCTATGATTTTAGACTATCTTCCTTAACCCCCAAACCCACGTAAAACGGGTGTGAAAAACATTAAACTTTTAAAACTACATCCAATTTTCAATGTTTTAAATCTACCTTATTTAACAAAAAACATGAGAGATGTATCAAATTGATTCTAGGAAATTACCAATTATAGGTATACTAAATCATTTTATCCTTGTGTTGAAAATATCCAATGTCGTTTCACCTAGGTTGTCAACTACCTAACACAACTATCTTCATTTATCGATGACAGAAAAATAAATATAATATAAAATACCCACATAAGTAGAGTCATGATGATGTCATGTATATAAGGGTCTACTTTTGTTAATTAGAGGACCATAAATATAATTTTAAATGGGGAATTTGTTATTAATAGTATTTATAACTAAGATTATGATAAGATATCATGCTGTTAAAAAATATATCATAAATTCATTAATCATGCCACAAATATTTATGAGTGATATATTCCCTCCATATATCTCTCTCATATGCTAGAAATGTGTCAATTTCCATAAAATTCATGATTGGTCCTACAAAAAGTTATATCAACATCACTATGCATATTCAAATGATAGGAATCAAGACACACATAGTTTTTTAAGATAAAGAATATTTTATATAAATTTATTTCAAAATAAAGAGTTGAATATCATGGATTGGGATCTCATGTAATGAAACAATCAAAACAATAGACCATTATTAATGGATTTATTATAAATAAATTGTATAACTAATATTTTATAGTATAACATCATTAGACCAAGATATAATTTCTCACCATTTTGGTATGTTGTGCGACAATCATTCCCTTCAAAATAATTCACCATGACCTCTATGATTTTGTCAGTAATGCTTAGGGTATCAAATAAATGATGAAAGTAAAATTTTTTATGCTTCCAACGAGTTAATGGAGTTTATGAAATGGAAATGAAGAGAGTATTTCCCTTTAATTTTTGAAATAAAATGTTTATAAATTGGGGGGAATTGACATATTTGTCAAGGATGATGATTATTGAGATTAATACACTATGATTTCTTAAAAAAATATACATCTCATGTATGGGATTCAATAAATGTGATGTTGGATACTCAAAGGAAAATAATAACATGTTGGGTGGATTTATTTCTACATAGTTTAATTTCATGCTACTATAATTACTCCATGAAGTTCAACAACATTTGATATGTATTTATTTCCACATAGTTCAATTTATTTTTACTTAGATAAGGATACCAAAAATTAAATAATTATTATTGGGTGAATTTTTAAATATTGTTTGTTACAATGTTAGGATAAATTCAACCCTTTTTCAAAATAGAGATGTCTTAGTATTAGGGAAAACCCACTACTGGGTCTAATATATGTGATCTTAGAAATCATTAATTATATTGATGGAACATTAATATATCTAAATTAGGTTATTGAAACATCTAAATGTAGATATAGAACATATATTATGGAATAAAGGATTTATCCTATTGTTAGGTTTATGAATAAATAATTCTATATCAGAAGTTACTATAATAATCTTATTCATACATAAGAGAGTGGTATTTTCAAAATTTGGGAAACATAGTTCAAAAGATAAATTTCATAATATGTGGCCTCAATATTATAAATATTCTGATGGTGGTTATAATTTAGTTGGGTATAAGGTATAAATAATCGCAATCCCTATATAACATAATACGATAATAATCACTATTTAATAATTTCCTATATGTTTTGTTGTGGGATGCCAAAGATGATGAAGGATACATGGTAGCATTCTAGTGATGAGTGGAGAATATGATTTGGACATTGGTGGATCTGTGTAAATTTTTACATTATACATGATGGATGATTTTCTAATGTATTACATCCTAAGGCCTAAAAATGTCATTTTTAATAATGTCATGATATAAGTACATTGATCATATTGATTATAATTATTAGTGAGGATGTTGGGAACAACATTTAACTTGACATAGTGAGGATTATTAGGCTGATGTGAACAAGATTCAATATATTTTTTAGAAAAGTTTAAATTTTGAGTGCAAGAATTTTCCCACCATCTATGGTGATACATATTTAATATATATGATAATAAATAATCATTACTTTATCAGGATATTCCTACTTTGGATTGGGATTTTTTACTTCCCTATAAGGACCATTAGAGTTATTTTAACTTATTATAGCTCTCTTTAGAGAAATTAACATTGGAAATCATTCTTATTAAGTTCCCACATTATTTTACTCCGATGGATTTCCACATTGTGAAATGAGAAATATAATCTCATCAAGCCACATTAACAAGAAAAATCACTTTCATGATTATTAATAAACTAGGATATGATCATAAATAGTAGTGCATATTAAGGGAAATAGAACTTCATTTGAAAACACCACCTATATTCTATAGACATTTCAATTAGGGGTTGACAAAATAGATGAGTGATATTTTATGTAAGCCCATAATTAATACATGAGGTTGTATATGAATAAAATCTTATTTTTTTAACATTTTTATATAGGATATTTTATAGATTCAAACTAAACTCACTGATCTAGGAATGTTTTATTATATGATAGTGAGTTCAATGGTAGATGTAAAATTAATATTTTTGGTACATCCTTTTCATCCTGGGGTCTTACAAATTATTTTATCTTTCCATAAATATTGTTCAAGGAACATGAAATATAGCGATGAATTTAGTATTTATGATGTTGATGATATTAATTCTTTCGATTACATTAATGGATATCTTCTTGACCTATTTAGAGAATAATTTTATGGTAGTACGTATATATATGAACATACCCATATTAGCTGGGGGATATGCCCCCATGATATCCTTTCAATGGATAGAAAATGGACATGATTTTTTGATGACATTAAGCCTTATTAGGGGATAATTATTGATATCAGAATATATTGGAATAAAATGGAACTTATTGGAGAAATCCATAAAATCATGGTTCAAAATGGGTTAGAAATATATATGCATCCTAATATAGTGGTAGATATTGGTCTTATTTCGAACACATTATGAGATACCAAGATATTATATTCTAGAATATGAGTAAGGGGTTAAAAATGAGAAAGTATAACATCCAAAAAATGGATGTTTACATTTTATTGAGAATAATCCCTATATCCACATATAGAAGGAATTGTTTCACTAAATCATGGATTATGATTCTAGGTATATATTTATATATTTGAAAAATTAGGTAAAAAAGGGACTATAATGTCATATATTAATAAATTAAACTACATTTTAACAGTTCCTATCTATATAGTAATTATACTATACAATAACAATCGGGGTCTTGAAGTATGTAGATCTACAATTACGTTTCAGTGTCACTGGTCACAATCTTGTTCAATACTATATCTAGGTACATGTTGCTATAGTTCACTATCGGTATCATTGGTCATCTATTCTATGGGAATAACTATGAGTTTTTTAGTTTGGAGTACAATATGGTTCATTAGTAGTTGTCCCAACATCATCAAAAAGATTGAACACATAGTTCCCACAGGTCCATAATTGATTTTCATCATAGGATCTTCCGTGAGATTTCTCTATCGTGACAATGATCTCTACTCCCATAATGTATTTGATAAATAATTAATAAATAACTCATTTATAGAGGATGTTATATTCATTTGGGTTTCCATAGTGACGAATGATCACTTATCAACGTAAGATGTATTATTTCACCTCTTAGTCAGATGGAAGGATCATGAGTTAGAGGTAGATGACTATTGGGGAAAACTATCCAATTATGGTACTAGTTATGGTTTTTATAATCTCAACCACTTCTAGGGTAGTTATGAATTCATCGATTTACTTCATTTCATTGATGGTAACTTGGGATACTACCTTACATTGTGTGATAATTTTCGATATCTAATCACGGTCATGTTCTTCTAGGTATATGTATAAATTTTCAAATTAATATGAACACTTATTATTTATTCGGGGGATATAATTTAATATTTTATTAATGAGGAACCATGTCCTCAACCCTCTTAAACACTAAATTATTAAATCATAATCTTACTTTTTAGTGAATTATTCACTATTCTCCTTATTCAGCAACTCTAAATCCCCTTTAACAATCATATGGGATTCTTACAATTACAAGGATAACTCTATTACTTGATTCATATCATTGTACCCACCTAATAATTTCAAAATCATTTTGATAGTGTGAATGAGTAAGGTAACACTATATTTGATAGGGTGAAAAAAATAATCTCCAAACTATCATTTTCGTGTTTCTAGTGTGAAATGATTTTCCAATTTTGGCATTTAATGGTATATAAAAGTAAATAACCCACATTAGGTTGGATTTATTGGAAAAATACTATTTATTAAAAATTAATATATTCCCAAATATCCATTTTGGGGTATCTTATTATAATAATAAATCAGATAATATCTTACCTTTGATTTCCTATTATGAAAAAATTGTTTTTCAAACTATTTTAAGATAACCGTCCATAAATTTAAGAATATATAAAACATTACATAGTTGATGAAAATTTAAAATTTATAAATTTTAGAGACTAAATATATCTCGTGATGATGGAATTAGTTCCTCATAATTTTTATATTGAAAATTAGTGTGAGGTGGTTCTTCACCAATCTAAAAGAATAATTATTAGTATATAACACTATTATCTAATATATTATATACCTTTATCCTTTTGTGTATAATTTTTATCTTTGATAGTTTCACTAAATTATTGCTATATTGTTTCAAAAATAAATAATGGTAAGTTGTACTTATAGTGGTAACATCAGAACCGATGGGTGTAACTAATATTTCTTATGATTTTTGATGGATTTTTCACAATTTTTATATCATTGGTAGGTGGATACCTTATTCATAATCTTTTTAAAGAGAATAAAGTCATAGTATTATTATTCTGGGAATTTATAATTTATGCGGGGCATAATTAAAACCCACATAACTTCTTATGGTTTTGAAGAGGTGGTATGTAATTAAATGTTCTCGTATTTTTCGGTAAAATTTGACTCCACAATTGTGAATTAATATATTGATGAATTTTCTAAGAAAAATAATAACGGGACACCTGATTTTTTTATAAACATGTTTAAATATTTTATTTTGATAAAAAAATTATCATTGTGTTTAGGATGATCGCAAAAATAATGATATTTTACCACCAGAACATTGACCTAGAGTTACGTGATCTTTAAATGAAATGGATTGTCAATTTTTTGCATACTGAAATGATATGTGGTTCAAATATTTTTTAAACACAAATCCATGACATGATAGTATATATCCCATGGGGTTCATTGAAATAATTGGATTCTTCATCCCATGGAGATATTTTAATCTGACTATACATTGAATGTCCATCAATGATAGAAGTGTCTCATATGTTGATGGTCACTTTGACCAAGATATCTGTACTTGATGTTGGGAATTGATTCTTTTTATCTATTGTGTGATGTCCATGAAATCGTTGAAATCCTTGTTCCAACCAATTGGTCACTTAATGGGGATAATTTTGGTGATTTATTTTTGGTACTTTACATTCCTCATTTTGTTTGATTAGTTAATATTATGAAATTAAACATTGACCATAGTAGTTTGGGCTGGAATCATTTTCTTGGTTTGATGTTGAAACACATGGTGATCATATAGAAGTCAAATAAGGTGAGTTGTATTAATGGGATCTTGTTTAATAATTTCTTTATAATTTTAGGTGGACTGGTCACGGTGGTATTTATAGAATGATATATATATATATATACACTTATCTTCTTAAGGAAAGGATTCCATGATTTGTGTAGTTTTTCGGTCCATAGTTGTTCCAGGATTTATATAATTAATATCACTGATTGTGATGGAGAAACCATCCGAAAATTATTGAGGATAATCTATAAAATCGTTACACTCCACTAATTCAATCTGGGTGTCATAATAAGTGAAAGTTGTGGGTAACTTTTCATTTCATTAAAGTTTGGATATAATATCAGTATGCTCATGAAAGGTATGTTTAATTACCACTTGATGATAGGTTCTATAAATAATTTCACCATCCTCCACATATTCATTAGGTTTAGAGGTTTTACTAGCATATTGAGATTACAAATGCAAAGGGAAATTTTATTCCCTGGGGATAATTGTAAAATATATTTCATTCAGATACATGATTATATGAATACATATTGGGAATATTAAAATAATATATGGGATTTATTTGGGGTAATTTAAATTTATATAGAAACTAAACCCCTCTTTGTTTGAACATTTTTATATTTCATACACCATATCATGAGGAATTTTATAGATCTTATATCCCTATAGATTTAATATATATAGAGGATTTCTTCAACTTGATAAATGGATAATACATACTCTGGGATAAGGTCATTCTCCATGTAAAAAAACTAATTTATAACTATTTGGGGTAGTAATATATGTTTCATAACATTCCATAAAATATATATAATCTATTTTTTAGAGTATAACATATATTTATTGGGGTTTATGAGACTCAAATTTTCATTTTCACTATAAAACACTACCACATTACTACTAAAAACATATGTGATGTATGTATGATTCATGGATGGTTCTATTATATTCTAATAAATCCATGTTATTCCTTATATTGAATTAAAAACCTTGTATTGATAAACATCCATGAAGTAATAGTTATAGATTTAGTCCTTAAAATTGGATCATAACATAATTCATCTATGAACTTTATGGTCACACTCATAAAATAATTTGATCATCATATTAGAGGGATAAAATTTTCCCCCACTATTTCTATAATGATAGTGGGTTCGGACCGGTATGAGGGTGATCAATATCCATTATCAATTAAGTATTAATGGATTTCAATGTTATAAGTATTTCCAAAAATTTAAATGTGTCTCATGTGTTCCTATACGGTAGAACCTCTATCATTAACTATAAAGTAGATAATCATGTGTAACACTTTAGGATCAGTCTGAACATGGATTTACTTAGCAAATATTATCTCATAATTAACACTAATTTTCTATAGTGGTCCTTATTAAGTGTTTAAAATATCATCATTTAACTTTAATGGGAGTTCAGGATTAGTTTTTTTCATGGGTTATTTCATAGTAATTAAAGATGTTATATTTTTTTATAGGGGTCCTTTTTTATCATCATGGGGATATTCTATGGTTTATGGACCATAGGTTGATGTAAGTTGTGCTAATTATTTTTTCTATAAAAAATATTTTGGGGTATATTTTTTCAAGTATTAGACAATGTTTATCCTTCTGTACATTAAAAAACAATATTATTGTACTTCTAGTAATCATTCCTATAATGTGTTTTCACTTTACCAGGAAATTGATAACTTATGGGTTTATTAGTCCTCCTGTTTGGCCTCAAGAATGGATTTTAAATTTTTATAGAATTTTTTGTTTTGTTGGGGAAATTTTATAAATATTGATATTCATGTTGATATTACCACTTACCACATTATCTCTAACTACCTCATCCTTCATGTACTCATTTTCACCATCCGAAATGTTGTTTATAGACATCATGTTGATATTAAGTATTTCTTTAGATAATTAATGAACCAATTGTATTATATTTTTTGAACCATTTTATCACACTTCCATTGTTGAGGATTTTTTCATTATGATAGTACCCAAGATTGTGAATCCATGGGTAATTTTTTTTATTCTAGAATTTCAATGGCACGCAAATGTGTTAATTTTTCATTGTATTTCCATTTTATTGTTTTCCAAGAAGAATAATAGAATATTATGACACTAAAGGGAATTATTAGGTCATTATATAAGTAATTGGGTTCATTATTCATTAGTTTATGTACGGCCTAAGCAATAAATGAACTTGGTCAGATGACATTCTTGTCATTAAATCATAGAAATATTTTGTGTTCTTTCATGAGAATTCATTTTTTTCTCCTTATTCAAATGTGGAAATATTAAAAACCTAAGAAACCTGAGCATCATATTTTAACAATTGGACTTTTATGGAATCAATCATCATTTATATGAGGTCTTTCTTGAAAAATAACACCTAAAATTTATTCCCCAACATCTGATTGATGGGGATGTAGTTTGGAGGATTAGTGGGAATGACCCTATTAATCATACTGGGGAATAGTAAATTGGGCAGGATAGTCATACGGTTTTAATAAAGTATCCCATAGCATTCATTATTCATAAAAAATATAATGTGTTATTTTTATCTTCATATGGTGGTCACCATATGTATTTCTTCTCGTCCAATTGGAGACATTGTTGTTGTAGTTGTCATTCAGGATTTTTTTCATGTTATTATCTATTTTCAAATGAGTAAATAAATTTTTTGGAATTATCTTGAGTGTAAAAAATATTAATTCATATTTAACATCTCTCTTTCTTTGTATTATTATCTTTTTCACGAAACAATCCTTTCTGAATCGAAAATAATCCAAAATAAACTATGTATCATTCACCAACTCTAAAAATAAACTAGGATATTTTATTTGAATTAGTGTTGTTTGAAAATCATAATGGATATTCCCAACTTACATTTCCAGTGGATTGTCCTATTAGATAAACATGTTGAATTATTATGTCTGACCTTTTCATCTATTGATGAAGTTGCATGCACTCTTATTCTCATATTGTTTTTAATTCAAGTGTTTCAAAATTTCCATCATCCTCACTATAGAACATAACTAATAAAGAATCTAATGATAATGGTATTCTGTATCAATGGTAATCCAAATTGGTAAGCAATGTAATTGAAAAATGATTTCTTTACTAGAGTCAATATGAATAATGTGATCCTAGTTGGCATCAACATAATATATAAGAGTGGTTTTGATATGCGTTTACTATTTTGTTAATAATTGTAGTGGATGGATTTCCAAATGAGGCTGTATGAGGATTCAAATACTCCAAACATGGTTATAGAATCCATTTAAAATTCATTATTTATTAACACCCTTCCATGGTCTCTAATTGATCAATTAAATTTTTTATGTTTTCTATCTATTCTTGATTGATATAAAACTAAAATTTTAATATGGTAGAGGAAAAGGAAGGGAAATGATTTGTTTAACATGAACATGTCTTCTATTGAATCATGGTATTAATTATACAGTCATAACATATGTGACATGGATACATTTTTCATCCTATAATAAGAAACTCCTGGTAAATTGTTTCATCCATTCATTGGTACAGTTGTTTCCTGGATACATAACCCACCAGATGGTACAGTTCTACTTGAATGGGATGAGATTATTTATAATGAATGATATTTAATAGAGGGGAATATTGAATTCTACATTTTCATAGAAAATGGAATGATTATTTATCTATATTAATTCATTTTTGATCCCATTTATTATATCTATCTCGACCTAATATTAAGAATACCATTCATCGACAGTGACAACATCAATATCCTCAAGTGTTTGGTTGTATATTTCCACACATTACACAGTTAATTTAGTGGAATCCTTTTGAGTGATTAGTATTTTAGTAATGGAATAAAATCCAAAATCATCATTTTTTTCCTTTTTTGGGTACGCATACCATCTCCCAATGTTTTGGTGTGGGTGGTGTTCAAACGAGTATATTTCTCATCCGAATATTTTATTTTAATAAAGAATTTTTAGTCCTCCACAATGTAAGTGTACATAACATATTTTAATGAATAATATTCCACAATGATAAAATATTTTTCAAATGTAAAATAATTACCACCATCATCTAGATATTTTTCTTGGGATGTATAATGATCATCCTTCACATTCTCCTTCTAAATGGGTTGTTTGACTTCCCGACCTATGCAGGGATTCATAATTTCTATTGAGTCACCTTATATAAGAGTCTAATGGGTTTTTAATCTATGTGTCCCCCTAACATCATTATTATTAATGCCTCAAATTTTTGGGGTGTGTCCCATGTTGTTAGGAATGGGGAACGAAGAGTTTATAGAGAAAATCCGAATACAAAAAACTAGCATACATGGTAGTGAGTGAGTACTGGTATAAATTCTCACATCCCTAATATAAGGGGTTTTGTTATTTTTACATAATTATTTCATGGATTACATTGTGTTTTAATATCACCAAGGGTGATGGATGTGGAAAATATGATGAAAATTTCCCCAGTCCTATAGCTTAGGGATGAACTTGTATTATAATAGTGACAACTACTGCAGCATAACTTTTAATTTTATCATATTTTATTCTGAGAATGCGGGAGTTGAAGGCCTTATTTTTTCCATAGACTATTTTATATTGATAAAATTTTCTATATTTTCCCATTTTATTTTTATTGGGCATGAATCCTATAGAAAAATTTATGAAACAAGGAAAATAATCTCGCCAATTGAACAATCATTTCGGGTATATATTTTTTGGGTTTTGAAAGTAGTGGGATTATACTATAGGAAATAGTTAAAATATAAATACAATAGACTATAGAAATATCCCATGGAGGTTAAATTATATGAAGCTAATCTTGGAGGTTAAAATAACTACAGCACATGTCTTCATCTATAAGAGTCGTATCTTAAAACATTATATATATATAAGGGTTTCTTTATTTAATAATAATATCCATGATACCTATGTTATAATCTAATAATTATTATTTATTTTTACCATCATTTATAGCATAAAATGATACACCTATAACCATTTATCCAGGAAATATTTAAAACCTTCTAAATTCCTTATTTAAAATAAATACAACTAAAAACATGGAAACATCACTAAAAAATAATTTTCACATAAAAGGATTATTAGAACCCAATAATTTAAATAATTTTTGAGGGAATATAATTTCATGATTCGTGATTTTAATGTAATATTACAAGGATACACATAGCATACCATGTTTTTTTTGTTGATTATGTGTATATATCAAATAATATACACTAAAAAACTAGTTCCATAATGTTTTTTGTAATATATTAATGTTTTATAAACATAAAGGAAATAAAATAATTTATAATACTAGTATAATACTAACCATGTTAATAGATATCATTGTAAGTTTCAACACTGTGATATTAGAAATTACATGTTTAAATTTTACCTTCTAAACTATAATTAAATTTTGAGAGTAAATATATATATATTGTCCAAATAATATGTATTATATTATGACTTAAATATAATTTCCCATGTGATTACACAATTTAATGATGTTGATGTTATAATATATAATATAATAGATACACAATTAAAAAATGTTCAATGTCCATGGATCCTATATGAAAGAGTCAAAATAGATTCATTTTAAATTTTTTGAATCAAGTTAATGGATATTAGATCGGTCAAATTTCATCTTCTTACCATTATTAGTAATTATACTATTTTTTCATAGTCATATTAATATCCTTCCATTGGGGAAAAGTGACTCAATATTTAATATAGATGGTTTAGAGGAAGAAATATATTACTTATTACATAGAGGTCCTCATTAGAAACATTAGTTAAGGAAAATATAGAAAAAAGGTACACATGGTTTATATAATTCATCTAATCTAAAATTTTATCTATTAAAATACCCTTAGAATTATTTTAGTTACACAATAATATTAGATATGTTTTATGTCTTTGAAACCCTAAAATGGTATCAAATAAGTCCTTATATAGGGAGAAATGAATTATTGAATTTTATAACTTTTAAAAATATTACATATTAATATTTCATACTACAATATAATGTTAATATATTACATGATATAACTACATGTAAGAATATGTAATTAGTGGTGTTTGTGGTACAACCTGAATCAATATTTTTAATTCATCCTAATAATTCAAACATAAATATAAAATATCTAAATCTATATTAATCTTTAATTGTATAGAATTTCATAAAACAAAAAATATGATTATATCATTGCATGCATAAAAATAAAATTAAAATGTATTTGGGTTACCCTAAAAAAAGATCTATGCATATTGTTTTTTCTAACAACTAATGTGGTTAGTAATATAAGTATAACACTATAGTGTTGTATCTAATTTATAAAAATTTGATATCTTTATCATAATAGCATGAATAGAATAAAGAGATTGTGATATTGTAAGGGATTAATAATGGCTAGCATTACATTTCACGGGATAATATATAGTAATTTATTTTTATATGATATTAAAAAAAAATTAAAAAAAGGTGATATTTTCTAAATTTAATTCATTTATTTTATAAATTTTTTAAATAATAGTTAATATTAATTATTTATAATGAAATAATTGAAATGTTCATATTTATGTATAAATTGAATAAATGAATATTAATTATTGACAAAAATATATGATCTATTAATACATTTAATTAACTTTTCATTATAATATATGTGTTTATAAAGTGATTATATCATAAATATTTTAAATTTTAAAATTTTATTTTTTTATGTTTATTGTAATAAATAATATTCTACAAATTTCATATGTTTCATTGTTTATATTACATAAAAATAATATTAGTGAACAAAAATTGAGGATTTTTTTATGTAATGAATCTAAAACACGTACTTTTATGTAAGAAATGGTGACACGTTTATTTTATAAATTGAGAACTTCTAACAATAATTTATTCATATTCTAATTTAAAATAAAATCTTTTGTTGGAAAATTTTTATTATTTATCTCGGGATTGTGGGACTTAGTGTTAGACTTCTACTAGATTGGGTAGTGTGGTTCTACATAAAAATTTTGTTCATATTTATAGTTTCTCCTTACATGATCTACAATGTGACTTTGATTTTATATGGTTTTAATCCATTACATAGTAGATTTTCATTTACTATATCAATCAGTTTCATATGGAAAGGTTCATAATAATATAATTATGTTTTATCATGGTGTAGTATTGGTAAAGCAGTATATATATCTGTAAGTAGTTCATTAACATGACTAATTCATGTTAATTTGTCTAAAATCATGGGATCTTCAAGTAAAACCATTTTATTGTTTTGTACATATTCTGAATGCTAGAGATTCATATAACGAAATGACGAGAATTTTAAATTCCCTCAAAATGATAATGATTGAGATTCATTATCATATTAAAACACATCAATACCTAATTTATACTATGAGAACTCTCATCATTATGAGTTGAACAAATATGGGTAAAATTGAAAAAAAATTGAAGTGATTTTGGTGAATAAATGAAAATTACTTCATAAGATGATATCAAATAATTTTTCCAACATCATTTTTGGTTTTGGAATTGGGTGTTTACACTAGGATAATAGTTTTTTGGTAATCCAAGAAGATCATTTTTTAATAGAATATTGAAGATTTATCTAATTAATTTTTTTTAAAGAAACTCCATTTTTTCAAAACTGTTTAAAGGTGAGTCAAAATGAAATTCATTCTCCATGGTTTACTTTCAAATGAGATGTGGCAGGATGGGTTCATTTAGGTGTGGCATAAACCTATTTTCTTGCACTGGGGTCAAGGTAGAACTCCTTTTCTTTTCAATATTTTCTTCCTTCTTCATTATTATTTCACATCATTCCCTTTTCCAATATATTGTAACAAATGCCTATCGGGCTTCTCCATAAGGGATCCTAAACCAATATAGGGGATTCAAGAAAGAGGATAAGGGGGATACACTCCTCGAGAAGATCATGTGGAGGTAGATCAAGGTTTGGTGGGTGCATAACATAGTTTTAGTGAAAAGCTTCACTGGTTTCCACTCCAATATAGGCCTATTATTATGTTTTCATTATGAATCCCCAAATAACAGGTGTTTAAAAGTTTAAGATAATTTTATTGGTTGTTAGGGACCTTTTAGTGGTGGTCTAATATCAATTTGGGAGAAATGATGCATTTGGGCCATTTGGGGTATTTTCTTTTGGGGAATACCCATGTACAAGGTGTGTAGTTTAGATAACACATGTAGTGTGTTATTACTGTTTGTGAATGATATGTTTTTGTGACCAAACGATATGTACTAAGGGTACACATCTTGTAGTGGTGATTTGGGGTGTGTCATGGATGCACAACCATGTAGGGTATATGAACGCATCACACATGAGGTACATGGCTAGCGGTCATTTATTGTGCATAAATAAACCCCATGTTGGATAAATGGGCATGTACTTGGTTAGGGACCCCATGTGGGTACACTCCCTAAATTGGGCGGTACACGTCGTTTAGTGAGGTTTTATAAGTGTGGAATGGGCAAGAGGTATTATTTTTTTGGGTTTTATTTCATTTATGTTTTTCAATTCATTTCATATACGTAACTATGATTTTCATTTTCAAATTAATTTTTTTATTCAATTAATCTAAATGGTTTTCAATATGTCATTTAGTTATTAATTTTTTTTCATTATTTCAAAATGTGACTTTTTATATTTTAGTTATGTCGAAAATTTTAGCAAATTAATTAACTTTATATAAAAATTTATGATCTCATTTTAAAAATTTTATACTCTGTTTTATCAATTTTATATTTAGTTTAATTCATTTATTTCTTATTATAATTTTCATGAATCATTTATAATAATATTTTTACTCAATGAAATATTTTAATTATAATTTATGTTTTACTTATAAATATTTTTTTTGTTTTCAAAATAATTATGTTTTAGTTTTGAATAAATAGAGTCTTTCAATTACCTATATAATTAAATATTGTACTTCAGTTTTAATTTTTTTAATATAGTTTATGAACTAAATTATTTAATTACATTGTTTATTTTATTTATTTTAATTTCATATTTTTTCAGGGAAACTATTTTTATTGACATTATTTTAAATAAATTAAATTATTCATTCATTATTTTATTTGTAAATAATGAAAAATTAATTTTTTATCTTAATAATTTATTATAGATTTTAAAAATAATTCACTATTTTTTTAATTTCATTCTAGGAAAAGTTAGTCATGGTCATTACAGAGACTTTTTCAACTAATCACACCATAGTAAACATCTTGACCATGCAAAGTTGAATCAAAGTGTTTTTGTAGAATCACCACATTCAGAGTAAATAGATATTTTTTGTACCTTATTTATATCCTACCATACCTCTGTATTACCTAAAATCATTGAACCATGCAGTATCCCCAATATCACCACAACTTTGGTGACTATGATCTACCATACCACACCAACATCCCTACCTACCATGAGCTCCAATCAAACGTACCCTAATATGAAAATCCATCCTCCACCTGACCATGAACATAATCATTTTTCCTCCTCCAAGTCACCACCACCTCACATAGATATACCTACTTACTATGGAAACCATAAAAATACCACCACTGACCCACCAACCTCAGACAAGATCTGAAGACTATCACCAACATGAACCCATATGGCTGCTACTATTTTGATCTTATGTGATTCTAACCATTATCAATACAATGAAGCTACTACTATGGGTGGGTGGATATTTAGACCCATGGGTTTCATAGTTAAACCGAGATATAGAGATCCAATTTCAAAAATACGTAACCTTCATGATAGAAGTCTAGTCATCGGTCTCCTAAAACTCATGATGAAGTTGTACCTCTATAATGGACTGTGAAGAAGTCTAAAAAAAAATCTAATAAAATTGGTGGTCACTAAAACCCCTAATCATTCATTGATTAGGAGGTTTACACAATTGATCTGGAGATACCCATTGTCCCAAAACTAAAGAAGACTACAAATCTATTTTACTCTCAGAAGATCACCACTATTAAAGATCAGCCACAAGAGAATATCCTATGCTTATCTTTGGTAGAATAGGATATCCCGAATCCTATGACCAACCCGGATTTTCTTATATATATATATATTAACTATTTTAACAAAAATACATACATATATATATACATACAACAATAATAATAATATATTTAATATATATCTCTCTCAATTACTGTGTCAATATAAATACATATATTTATGTATTTATATAATAAAATACATTAGTAATATATATATATATATATATATAATATTAAAAAATCACCATACATCATAGACATATGAGTCTAAAAATTATTGTGGAACTGCACTAAGAGATGGGCATTGTATATCCAAAAAAATTTGTTTTAAACCCATCCATGGTCTAATTTTCTTAATAGGGAATTTTATTTTCAAATTTCACATTTCCATCACACCATGCCCATGTAACATATAAAAAATTGGAAAAGAGATTATGTGGTGTGTAAGATGATCAGTGGGACATAAAATAGTAAGTAGTGCAGTATGTTTGAGAAGTGATTCTCAAGTCACTAAAGGATTAAGATGTGTATAAATGTTATGACACATGGATATAAAGGATTTTTCTAACAGTTAAGGACCTTTATCTCACACATGGGAAGTGCATAATATTTTATATTAAATGTAAAAGAGAGTCCATTTGAAATAAATAAATAACCCACAGTTTCTGAGTGAGGAACCCTATACATTATCCTGGGAGTGTGTAAGGGGATTTATAAACCATTCCCCATTTCATCGAACAAGAGAACCAATATAGAATAAAGTGTGAGAATGATCTAAAATTGGATAATGATGATGGAATCATTGTCAAAAGAGATGTTTCATAATATTTTTATTAATAATCTTGGTATTTATATTTTTGTTTACATGAGTAGGTAACAAGATTAGGGGAATCAGGAAGTGATGAAATAAAATTTAATTTTTTAGTTTTACTTTTTTTTAAATAGTTGTTCAATGAAAATTTATGTTAGAAGATAATTTATCTTTGATTATGAAAATACTTTCATAATACTCATGAAATAATAGAATATTGAAGTGATATCATTTCACCATTGATCATTGATCAATGTACCATTAATTTTAAAATGTTAAATGAATATCTTCTCCATAATTAGCAGAATAATTCTATGGTTATAATCAAAATATAGAAACATATTAAGGTTCACTAGATAGTGGTAGTTCACTAAGGCAACAAATCAGTGAATCTATAAATTTTTTAAACCCATTGATCGGTTGTATTAATTCATGTAGGGTTAGATAATAGCATTATTATCCAGTTTAGAGAAATACAAGGACCCCAATTCCATCATTGTGTTGTTTTAAATTTTTACCCCATCATTGAATCATGTGACATTAATTTCATCATTTTACATTGTTTTTTTCATTTTAATTTGTTTTTATTGTTTTGTTTTGGTTTCATGAAATTATTCTTCCCAATTGGTTGAAACTTTTTACCATAGTTCTAGTATATGTAATAAATTGGTTTTTAAATTTAAAATATTAAATTCTTCAATGATGGTTGTGTAAAAAGTTTTCATCACTGATGGGGAGGGAATACGTAGCCAAGTCAAAATCAAAACACAAAAAACAAAAACAAAAAATATATAAATCTAAAAAATACCTAATCATTAAATATGTCCAAAAAATATCTAAAAAGTACTTTTTGTGTATTTTATGCACACAAGTTATTCTAATTAATATATTTAAACTCAAATTTATGAAATTATAAAATAATACTCTGATTACTTAATCAAAAATTGATGATGAATGCCAAAAATAAATTGATTTATGTAGATCTAAAAATAGAAAAATTAATTTACCATAGCATTTAGATCCTTCCCCAGAGAGACCTAAACATGAGGATTTTGGAATTCTAATTGTGTTAATAAATCCGTATTCCATAATTTTGTATCCTATTTATAAGTACTATGTGATCAAAATTAATTATCTCTCCCATTAATCTTTATTCAATGGTATTCCTATAGAGGACTCCTTGGAGTTTATTAATTACTTTTACAGTTTATTCCCTCAGCTTTCTCTTTGAGTTTTTAGTGAGGATGTTTTTTACATGAGGTTTCTTCTGTTATCCATTAAAGGGAATTCTATGACATGGTTCTAGAATCTATATTCAGAAATATTTAATTCATCATATGAGGTTTTCAATTCATTTATCTCCAATTTATACCACAGGAACACCACTATATAAGTGATTTATAAGATCACTGGGTTTTTCCACAATGAGGGATAATTTTTCACAAAAAAAGAGGATTGTTTTAGAAGTATTCTTATACAAGATACCAATCCACAAATAGCTCCCCATATACACTATGAAACTATTTACAATTCCCTCAACACGTACAACTATACTCTTGTATAAAAATAATAACGGGGTGACGCCTTCTGATTCCAATTATAATGATCTTAGTAATCTATTTGATAAATTTTCCCAATGTTGGAACATAAGGGCACTAGTGATAGAATTATTCATAAGACCAAAACTAATACCCAATTTGTTTTTCAAGTCAAAAAAATCAACAGGAATATTATTTTTGTTTTTTTTGGTAATACTAATATATTCATCCCAAATATGATGTCCCTTTCAAATATGAGGAGACTTTATCATTTTTGGATTACATGGATAGGATTATGGGTTCCCAATATTTATTCTAAAATCCATTCAATTTGGGAGTCCAAATTCACCCCCACATGTCATGGAATAAAAAATGTAAAATCTAAAATTCCAATACCCCTAATTAAATTAATTAGACAAGGAAGAAAATATTAAAATCATTGTGTTGATAAACCATCACAATCCATATAAGAATATATGGGAATTTTTCACCATAATTTAGTTGGAATAGTGTTTCGAAAAAAATAGATATTCAAAAAATCAAAGTAAATATATTCATATAAGTCAATTGGATAGTGATCTAGGATGAAGAGGAAAGTAAAATCAACCTTCGAAATCTATGTAAAACCCAAAAGTGCATGAGGCAGAAGTAACAGCCAAGTAAGATTATATAATTCAAGGAAAATTTAAGGGAAAATATATGCATTGTGAAATTTATGTTAAAGATGAATCAGTAATTAAAAATATTGATATTACATTATTTCTAAATCTAGAGAGATTTCATGAAAATTAAAAATATAATGAAAAATGTAAGTTATGTAGGAATTGATAAAATAGGGAGTAAATAAAGTGACTTTTTAGGATGAAGATAATATAACATATATATTGAATAATTATGCAATTCAATACGTTTTCCAAAAAGGAATAAAAATATCAATGAACCATATTATCTCAGGTTTCTTCAATAGTTTCAGATCTCCAATGTTAATATTCCCTTTGTGGGATCTTAAAACAAAAGTCCCTCTTATCTAAAAATTTTAAAGTGGTTTTTTTCTAATGATAATGATTGGGTTGGGAGATAAATAGTATATATAAATAATGAGTGTTGTTCCATATTTTAAAAGAAGATCCCACCCAAACTCAAAAACACTATTAGTTTTTTTCATAACATTTAATATTTTTTATAGTTATAAGATGAAATGTTTTTGTGATCTAGGATCCAGAATTGTCCTTATTCACTAATCCATGTTAAAAAAAAATTGGTCTTAGGAAACTAAAACTATATTCAGTGTCACTGAAGATGGCTAAAAGGTCACTTTCCTACCCTTAGGGAATGGTGTATGACTTATTTTTTGATATAATGAAACTATATTTTCCCACAATCTTTTTTATTTTATAAATGGAATGTGATAACATGGTTATAATCATTTTTGGTTGTTCATTAATTAAAACTACTAGGTTTTTCATGAATGTCTAAAAGTGCAAGATTACCCTCTGAGATGGTGATTGCTAAGGAGAATTTTTTGTACACAAATAGTCATAAACTATGGTTATCATTAATTTCATTTATTTTTTAGTGAGGATTTAAGAGATGATGTTAGAAAGGAGAACCATTATATATTTCATTATTTAATCCCTGATTCTATCCTTAAACATTTTGAAGCATATTTTTTCAATTTGAGTCTCCACTTTAACTAGAAAGGTTAATTATAGTTAAAAATTTAGAAAAAATAATTCTTAAGATCAATAAGTTATTTTTTTAATCCATGTTGTCTTACAATGGTGTTTATCAAAATATAAAAGTATACAATTCTTTGAAGTACCCATCACTAATGTTGATTCCTATATTATACAACCGAAAGGATATAATTCTGGTCATGTTTCTTTTGTTTTTGGGGGCAAATGTATTAGAAATCAGGATATTCCAATACTCTTCTCGTTCAATCTTTTGTCGGAATTTTTTTAAATCCATTAAATATGATTTAGAGAAATTTTTAGAAATTTTATCTAATTTGAATTTTATGTCTACGTAAAAATCATTTTAAAACATGGATAATGAATATTTTCAATTAATTTGGGATTTTATGAGATATACATAATGAATCATTCATGGAAGAACCTAAAAACTACCTTTAAGATTCATCCTATTATTCATAGTGAGTTCCCTAATTTCTAAACCTATTATTGTAACATGATTTTTAGAGAGTAAAGGTCTAAAATTGAAATGTTAGGATAATAATTTTAATGTTTATTTAAGCTATTTTCCAATAATCATAAATAATTACAGGATAATCTATATTTTAATAATTTTTATCAAAGGATATTTTTCCTTATGTTTTGGGATTTTTTAGTAATATTTTAAAATATGATAATTTACATGATCTTATATGTGAACTTGTAGAATATTCAAGTTTAAATACAGAGGGATCATCTAACGGTGATTAATAACCACCAAATAAAAATTTATATAAAAAATTTTGTGATTGATTCTAGATGAGGAAATAAAACTAGCGATTCATTAGTGGAAACCCATGGTTTTCAGGTTTTCAGATTAAATTTATTTTTGAAGGTTAAATTTTTCCTTTACAACATTTAAATGTGTTTCCTCATATTAGTGGATTTTATATTTATCTATGATAGGACAATTTTCAGAGTTATTGTTGGATATTTAAAATTTACTATATTTAATTTATTGCAGAATTTGTTTCTTTCCTGCTACTTTCATGCAACACTTGCTGGTCACATTAAATCATCATTTTCCCTATGTTTTTTTCAACTATATTTTCTCATTTTATAATCTATTCAATGTCATTCATGAACTCAATTATATCATGGAAATTCTTGAATTCAATTTTGTATTTATTTAATTTTATCATAATGGAATATATAACTATTTTTTATTTTTTGGAAATTTTTTCTTATGATTTAGTATTCTATTGATAAAAATATTTTCAATATTCATGATACCCCTTATTTAAAAAAATCTCTATATTGATTTTCATTTAAATTATAATAAAATTTTTTAACTATTTATCCCACTTTATAAATCAATTGTGGGGATATTGTGGATTTCTTATTTTTGGGGAAGATTATTCATTATGATAAAATATAATTTATTATAACATTTCAAAACCCATAAAACTTATTCAAAATTTCTATCCTTGATGATTCAACTTAGGTTCTTTGTTAAATGAATTAAAATATGTAAAAGTAATCAAAAAACACAAAATAAAAAAATCCTATATAAAAAACTATTGCATCCTACTTAAGTGAAAATTTCATTATAGATTTAAGTGTTTCAATGTATCTGAAATTTATATAATTTCTTGATTTATTAGTTTTTTTTTCACCAGTATTATTTCAGAGGATCTCTTTTGGAACTAGGAAAGTGAGTGTGAAGGGAGGGTTCCTTGTTGAATAGTGATCTTAATATGAGAACCCATGAAATTTAAATTTGAAATTAGGGGTTATTCTATATTTTCTATAAAACATTAAAGATCCTATAAAAATTCTAATCATATATGTCCTTTAATTGTGGAGGAAAATGGGTAAATGGGATCCCATGATGATTCTCTGAGTTGAGAGCATAATTTTTGCATATATATTTAAATGACATCCATATTCAAATTCAATAAGTCTATTTAACAATGTTATGCAGAAGAATTATGGATGGAAAAAATTATAATAAATATTCCCTTTCATAAACAATATCACTTAGGTGAGTGGAATTTGAAACCATTAAAAGAATGAGACAATTGACTTATATAGAAATACTTTCATTTTTATCAATGATGTGCGAAGAATGTACCTTTTAATTTTTGGGGCCTAGGGAAGACTGATTAATTCTAGTGTCTCTTGTTTAAATATGATTTCACTAATCATCTAACCTTTTCAACTCATGAAATAGGAACTTAATATTGAAATGGAATTGAGGCTATGAGTGACATTCATATAATATGAATGATTATTTCATTTTTTGTAGTGATTTTTCATTTCTATTGATTCTAGAGTGAATTTGACCTTAGGTATGATGTTATTTTCTTTTTAACATACTTTTTTACTAAATAATATCCATTGAATTGATCTATAGTTAAATTGATTATGTATGGGGTAATTTGATATTTTTCTTATTTCATTTTTTTCTCATAATTTATTATAATTAACTGTGTTTATAACATAAAAATTAGTGTACTTTTAATTAGTTCCAATTGTTAGTAATCTATCTATTAATTATTAAAATAGTGTTTTTATATTTTAATCATAATTTATTACTCTCTTTTAGTTATTTTTAAATTATTTTGTAATTAAATGTGTTAAATGTAATAAATTAAAATTTTCCATTATAAATTTTTAAATTATGTTATATCAATTTCTTCTTTATTTTAAATCATTTTTTTCAATTTTTTCATTTTATTGAATTACTAATAATAATATATTTTATTGATTAAAAAATTTAAATTTAAATTTAGGTTTTATATCAAAATAATAAATTTTATGTTTAATTTTTTTAATTTAATTTTGTTTTAATGTTGAATATACAGATTATTTATGTTTTTTCTATAATTTTATATTTTAATAATTTTATAAATATTTTAATATAATTTATGTGAACAAATAGTTATTTCATTTTATTGTTATATTTATATAATTTTCATTTGTTTATCAAATTAATTAATTTTAATCACTTTAATTTAATTAAATTAACTTATTCATTGATTATTTTATGTGTACATAATAAAATATTAATTGTTTTAATTTATCAATCTATTATAAATTCATTGAAACATTCACTGTTTTTATTATTTATATTGTTTTTATGAATTGTTAAAAAAAATTTATAAAGACTGTGTCAACTGACTCAGCCATGAAAATCATCCTGCATATGAGAGATAAATCCAACTATCCATTCCACACCACACATCCAACAATCAACCAACTAACCAGGATCCTCATTTCGAACCTAATGTGGTAGTATATTACTGAAAACTACCTACCCTACCATGCACCATCTCCCATCTAACAGAAATTCTAGTGATAGTGAGCCACTATACCAAACCTATAACCCCATCTTCTGTGAGATCACCTCACATTAAAGCAGCTTACAATGCCATGATAGCCTCAAACTTATCATGAAAACAATAACCTTCCCTCCATCAAACCACCACTACCTTAACTAGAAGGAACTCCTCACTAAACACCCTCCGAACACACCACCATAGACCCACAAACCCCAAACTAGATCTAAATACTATCACTGATCGGAACCCCTCCACCAATGAACTAAGCTGCTGCGATGTTGACCATCATCAGTAAATAGGTACTTCTGTCATGAATGCACCCCTGTTGAGATACACTGTATTCCAAATAAATCTCAAGTATTCTGATCCCATTTCAAAAATACATTTCCTCAATGGATAAAGGAAATTCATCGACCTCTTGACACACCTAATGAAAAGTACCAAGTCATACTATATATTGAAGAAGGCCAAGATAACGACCGATAAAATCGATGGTAGCCACCACCCGTAGTTTAGTTGGGAAGAAGAGGCCTCCACATTAAATATGAATATGAAATCATACCCCAAAATAAAAATGACCACGGATCTAATAGCCTCGTTGGTGATCTCCTATAATGAAGATGACCCACCAGAGAATACATTGCAGTCAATGTTGGTGGAATAAGAAGACATGAAGGTCATGACCACAACAATTTTCATTTATTTATAAGTGTATTAAATAATATACTAATAATAAATATATAAAATTATTATTATAATATTGTATATAAATATGTATATTTAAATTAATTATTATAATCATATAAATAAATATATTTATCTATATTTAAATTTAAATTTTTAATAAAAATAATAATATTTAGTAATATATATATATATATAACAATATTAAAAACGGTTTGGTTGTTTTTAATGTTCGAGCCCAAAAAAATGTTTCTAGAAATTGGTCGCGGGTTGGGAACTATACTACCTAGAAATTTTTTTTCAATCCTGCTCGACAACCGAATTTACTGACTATGGAATTTTAATTAAATATTACACATTTCCATCATGTATTTCCTATAAAACTCAGTAAAATGAATGATGAAGGAGATAATGGGGTGTGGAAGATGATCATTAGAACAGATCTTACAAAGGAGACTTGTTTTTGGGTTGAGAGATACTCATTCATTAAAGGATAATGATTTTAAATCTAGGTACACAATTTAGAAGTTAGAGGCAAGTTCATTAATATCTTATTGTGACTGTACACAAGGGATGTGCATGTAGATTTCATTCCAAAAGAAAAATAGTGTCTAGTATAAAGAATTAAACACCCCATGATTACTATGTGAGATATAGTGTGAGGCCCCAGATTTTATGAACTGGTCCAAGTGAACAACGTTATGCTTTTAGTAATGTCTCTTGTTTTATATGTTATGCTTTTAATGATGTATCTTGTTTTATTTTGTTCTTTTTGTTCTAATAAAGAATTTAAAACGAAATAAAATATGAAGAATACAATGAACTGGTATATATTAAAAGATTTCATTGCAATAAGACCCAACTTGATGAAAATACCATGCACAAGACCTAACGTAGCCACAACGAGACTACTAAGAATAACAACTTCAGTAATCGGATAGTCGTCGTCTTCACGGTACATCAGTGTGAAGAATATAACAGCCAGATCCACGCCACACATACTCAACACCAATGGTATGAGGAGATCTATCTATTTCAGTTCAAGTGTTTTGTTTTTATGAAATACCCCTGCTTTTATAATGTTCCTTAGAAATATGACCGTTAAATATATATAATCGTTGTATTTTTTCAAAACGACCTTTGGGTTACCGTTGATGGAGTTTATATTTATATGAAAACTAGTTTTTAATTCCCTTATAAATTTATGATATTTCAAATACTATAATATGTCTAAAATATTTTTTTTACAAGAGAGTCAATGTTTTAAAATAAAAAGGGTATTACTAGAAATAAATCAGTTTTCTATTTAAAAAAATTCTGATTGATACCTATATAGTTAAAACCTTAGTATTCCTTTTAAAATATATGTTTAAAGGGTATAAATAATAATTATATCTTTTGATCCCTAAAATTATGTATTTTTGAATTAACTAGTGGTCTTTCAGAATTTTTATGGTGTATTTTAAAGATCCTAATAATTATAATGGTTTTGTATGTAAAATAATAAAGGTATATCTTTTAAAATATTTATATATGAACTGGTAAATGGATTTAAATTTTATGTTAAAACTATTTGTTCTTATTGTATATTTACACATTTTTGTACAAATATTTATATTACACACTATTTTGAACTAAGTATACTTAAACTAGTTATTTCGGATGACTGAATAAATTTTTATTAATAGTTCTGTTGATATGAGATATTTTACATAAGCTAGTAAAGGGATTTAGATTTTAAATTAAAATTTTATGTTGTTATTGTATATTGACTCATTTTGTGAAAATATTTATATTTTCACCTAAGTATGCTTAAACTAGTTTTTTTGGAGAATATAATAACATTTTAAAAAATTTATGTTGGGGCCTGGCCAAGATGAGGGCATCCCTTACGGGACAATCCCTCTAGGCCGAGACCACGCCCCAGGGACCCTAGGTGCTGACCAGGGTCCCAGTTATGCATAGTGTCAACCTGGCCCGAGCCCGAGCCGAATATGGGTTCTTCAAGTCACACACGGGCCTGTGAGTAAGGCACGTGGTGCGCGTTGCGTAGGGGTGGGCCAAAGACTGCATGGGGTCCGTGTGTAAGACCCCTGTGTGTGTGCGTTCATGTTATTGCTCCGGTTGCTGCGCGCATTGTATTATAAACCTCTCCCCAACCGCTTTCTGTTTCGATGTGGGACGCGCTGCGTGCGATCATTACCATCTGATCGACTCCTGTGTCGATCTCGTCCATACAAACATTTTTACCGCATGATCTTCCCTGAGATCTAATCCGGACCCTTGATCTCGTTAATACGATCTCTTTAAATTTTTTTCCCCGTAACCTCTCCAATCGTGCGATCTTCCCCTTCGTGAATCCCGGACGTCCATTCCTCTACCGCGTCGAGTTGTCGTCTTCATCCTCGCAATAGCACCCGACCAGTAGGCCTATGCAAGGACACCTCGGCCTCCCCCCCCCCCACTCCTCTTGACCTCCGAACACCACCCTTACTAGCTCACTATTCCTTCGTCTTTCCCACTTCGATCTAACCTCTTGGGTTGAGTCACCGATGAACACCGAGGCCTATATAAACTCTTCCTGCTTCATGAAACCGGGGCGGTTCCTCCTTCTCTTTCTCTCCCTCAAACTCCCAGAAACCGAGCGAGGTACACCTGGTCCGAGCCTCCTCCCCAAGAAAGGTAAGGGTCCATGCATGCTTGCTTTATTTTAAAATAACCTTTTTTTATACTCTTAGTATATATGTGGTTTATATTTTCATATATATATATATATATACTTAATATAAAACCTTCGGTTTGTATAGCCTTCAAGGAATCTGCCTTCGTGTTTTCAGTATGGTGCAGGTGTAAACGTGCTTCCATGTTTTGCTTTCCTTTGGTAGAAACTCATACCATTATACACTCAGTATATATATAGTTTGTATATGAAACAACCCTTCGGGTTGTAATACCCTCAAGGGTTTTTACATTTGCATTATCAGAAGAGTTATATGTATGAAACCTTTTAAATTTTTACGATTCAGTTTTAAAAAGAAACCCAAAACATATTTTTTTACATATATAGTATATATACAGTTTTTATAAAAATTAATATGTGAATACATAGAACCCAAACCCTTCGGTTTAAAGTATCCATGGTCATTCAGCAAGGTTATACTAAGTAATATATGTATTATGAGGTTGCATTTTATATCGACACTTAACATATGTTATTCATGTAATATATACATATTACTAAATATTTCTGCATGTCTTCAAAATGAGTCAGTATGATTTTAGTGGATGAATGCCTATCCTTGAACAATGTTTTGGATGCAATCTAGGCCATTGTCTTAGGATCAATTATGTTGTTGTTTTAAACCAAAGTTGCTACATGTTTATATATTTTCTCATGAATATTAAACCCTCTTAAAATTTTTGGTTCTTAACTAAATAAAATTAAGAGTTTTTTTCGTAGAACTCAAGAAAATTTTAATGGATTTGTTGTTTTAGTGTAAAAAACTTTTTTTACATTCTTGGTGTATATATGGTGATGTATATATATATATTTATAAGTATAAATTCCAAACCCTATTTTTATGTAATGATTACCAGGACTGACTTTATGTTTTTATACATGTGTGATTTTTAATAAAGGATAATTTTTTCATTTACTAAACCAACATGTTTTTTGTATACATGTACCCACAAATGAACATGTTGAAATGAAGGAGCTTCTTTGACATGGACCATGACATATTTTATGATAAAGTGTATATTTTGGCATGATTAATATGTATTAGAGGATTTAGTATTTATGGGATCATTTCGTCATGTTATGTTCATTAAACTGTCACTTTTGTGAACATCCATAGTTCATTGAACCTTCATAGTTTAGTGAAGGATCTTATTTTCACTAAACTATCACTTTTGTGAACATCCATAGTTCAGATGGAAAAAGAATCCACAAAATTCTTATCTCTCCTCATAGAGGCCCTAGAGACCATTGTGTCTTTAGCTAGCGGTGAAGATTTTATAAACTATGCCCATATCCGCATGACATGCAAACACCTTTACGACGTATCCAAATCACCACGGATGCTTCAGTTACACCAGGGGGTAGGAATAGATTACCTCCTTATTATGATAACCAAGTTTCCCTCTTATGTACGTTGAGCAAGGTACTATGAGGGACTTTTCCGAGTTTTCATGGTGGGTGAGAGATTTGGCACTATGATTGATAACCCATTTCAAGAATCTACTACTGATGGAGACCTCCGAGCTAGCTACCTTTGTCAGATCATAATCTACGGCTTCTGGGGTCGGTTTTTGGACTTCAGAAGGTTAGAAGATGAGTCCACTCGACTATCTTGTCGAAACAAAAGTGTATGTGGATGTCTCTCAACTTTATAACCCTCATGCTAGACTTATAAGACGTCATAGGTTCCCCCATGAGTTTTTCCTTGAGTGCTCATCCTGTGTTGGGTTCAAGGAGTTAGGGAGTTTTTCTTCTTTGTGTGGAGTTCATTTAGTCAGTGGTTAAGGGAAACTAAAGAACTAATGTTTAATAATAAACTTATGTTTATGCTTTCTTGCCCCTTCCTTGTCTTTACTTTGTATTTATCCTTGAATGATTTTCAAGTGATTGAAATCCTGCCATAAAAATTTCAGATGGAAGGACAAACCCACCTGTTATCTCTTCCCACTGAGATTCTGGAAGTCATTGCAATTAAAACGTGTGAGGACGAGTATGACCCCTTCGAAAATTTGTGAAAACCGTTCAAGCAGTGGTTTTAGGTAACAAACGGTCCGGAGATTCTCCGCACCAGCCAGGGGAATGCCTCCATCTATTACCGCATTGGCTCTGCACAACTATCTAGACATGAATGACGAGGAAGTTACCACGAAGGGCTCTTTTTACGTTTCACCATAGGCTGAAACTACATGGCCAATGTCAAATTTTAGGAGGCTGTATTAGAGGGAAATCTTTATGCAGCTTATATACTCCAACTTCTCAGCTTTAGCTTGTTTTACCGCATCTATGGATTCGATGTCCTCGACCGAGACATAATTCGGCGAGTCCTTCATACATTGGTCTGTAATGACATTTCAGAACATTGTACTGTTCGAGCTTCCCTCTCGAATCCTGAAGTCCCGGAACATATGTGCAACCCCTCCTTTCTTAGGTGTATATGGATTAGGGAACTGGAAGCGGTGAGCATCGCTGCGGGGATTCCGCTAAATGCACCTGCTGACCCTATACTTCGGTGGAGATGGTGAGGACATTGCAGAACCTTGTAGTTTTGTGATATAAGTTGCGAGGATGCAATTTTATAAAGGGGGTGACAATGTGACGCCCCAGGTTTTATGAACTGGTCCAAGTGAACAACGTTATGCTTTTAGTAATGCCTCTTGTTTTATATGTTATGATTTTAATGATGTCTCGTGTTTTATTTTGTGCTTTTTGTGCGAATAAAGAATTTGAAATGAAATATAACATGAAGAATACAGTGAACTGGTATATATTAAAAGATTTCATTGCAACAAGACCCAACTAGTTTAAAATACCATGCAGAAGACCTAACACAGCCCCATCGAGACTACTAAGAGTAACAACTCGAGTAATCGGATAGTCGTTATCTTCAGGTTCCATCAGTGTGAAGAATATAACAGTCAGAGCCACGACACACATACTCAACACTAATGGTATGAGGAGAGCCATCCTTCCCATTTCAAGTGTTTTGATTTTATGAAATTCTCTTACATTTATAATGGTCCTTAGAAATATGACCGTTAAATATATATAACCGTTGGATATTTTCAAAATGACCATTAGGTTACCCTTGATAATGTTTATCTTTATATGAAAACTTGTTTTAATTGACCTTATAAATTTATGATATTTCAAATATTATAATACGTCTAAATTATTTTTTTTACAAGAGAGTCATAGTTTTAAAATAAAAAGAGTATTCTTGGAAATAAATCATTTTTGCTTTTAAAAAAATTCTGATAGATACCTATATAGTTAAAAACATAGTATTCTTTTTAAAAGATTGTTTAAAGGGTATCAATAATAATTATATATTTTGGTCTCTAAAATTATTTATTTTATAATTAACTAGTGGTCTTTTTGAATTTTTATGGTGTATTTTAAAGATCCTAATAATTATAATGGTTTTCTATGTAAAATAAGAAAGGTATATCTTTTAGAAGATTTATATATAAACTGGTAAAGGGATTTAAATTTTAAGTTAAAACTCTTTGTTCTTATTGTATACTTACCCATTTTTGTACAAATATTTATATTACATACTATTTTGAACTAAGTATACTTACACTAGTTTTTTCGGAAGCCTAAATAGATTTTTATTAAAAGTTATGTTGATATGAGATATTTTACATAAGCTAGTAAAGGGATTTTGATTTTAAATTAAAACTATTTGTTGTTATTGTATATTGACTCAATTTGTGAAAATATTTGTATTTTTAACTATGTATGCTTAAACTAGTTTTTTTGGGGAATCTAATTAACTTTTTATAAAAATTATGTTGGGGCATGGCCAGTCTGAGTGCATCCCTTACGGGACAAGCCCTCTAGGCTGAGACTAAGCCCCAGTGACCCGAGGTGCCGACCGGGGTCCCAGTTATGAATAGTGTCAACCTGGCCCGAGCCTGAGCTGAATATGGGTTCTTCAAGTCACACGCGGGCCCGTGTGTAAGCCCCGTGGTTCGCGTTGCGTAGGGGTGGGCCAAAGCCCGCATGGGGTCCATGTATAAAACCCATGTGTGTGTGCATTCGTGTTAATCCTCCGATTGCTGAACGCTTTGTATTATAATCCTCTCCCCAACCGTGTTCCATTTTGATGTAGGACGTGCTCCGTGTGATCGGGACCGTCTGATCGACTCTCATGTCGATCTCGTCCATCCAAACGTTTTTACCGCACGATCTTCCCTGAGATCTAATCCCGACCCTTAATCTCGTTAAACCGATCTCTTTAAATTTTTTCCCTACGCCCTCTCCAGCCATGTGATCTTCCCCTTCGTGAATCCCGGCCATCCATTCCTTTACCGCGTCGAGTCGTCGTCTTCTTCCTCGCAATAGCACCCGACCAGTAATCCTGCGCAAGGACGCCTCAGCCTCTCCCCCCACTGCTCCTCTTGACCTCCGAACACCCCCCATACTATCTCAATATTCCTTCATCATTCCCACGTCGATATAACCTCTTGGGTCGAGTCACCAATGAACACTAAGGCCTATATAAATGCATCTTGCTTCATGAAACCCGGGCGGTTCCTCGATCTCTTTCTCTCCCTTGAACTCCCAGCAACCCAGCGAGGTACACCCGGTCCAAGCCTCCTCCCCAAGTAAGGTAAGGGCCCTTGCATGCTTGCTTTCTTTTAAACAAACCTTAGTTTTATACTCTCGGTATATATACCATTTATATTTTCTTTTATATATATATACTTAATAGAAAACCTTTAGTTTGTATATCCTTCAAGGAATCTTCCTTCGTGTTTTCAGTAGGGTGCAGGTGTAAACGTGGTTCCATGTTTTCCTTTCCATTGGAAGAAAGTCGTACCATTATACACTCAGTATATATACAGTTTCTATATAAATCAACCCTTCGGTTTGTAATACCCTCAAGGGTGTTTACTTTTGTGTCATCAGAAGAGTTATACGTATGAAACCTTTTAAATTTTTACAATTCAGTTTTATAAAGAAACCCAAAACTTATTTTTTAACATATATAGTGTATATACAGTTTTTATAAAAATAAAAATGTGAATACATTGAACCCAAACACTTTGGTTTAAAGTATCCATGGTCATTCAGCAAGGTTATACTAGGTAATATACGTATAATGAGGTTGCATTTTAAAATGACTCTTAACATATGTTATTCATGTAATATATACATATAACTAAATATTTCTGCATGTCTTCAAAATGAGTCAGTATGATTTTAGGGGATGAATGCATATCCTCGAAGGATGTTTTGGATGCAATCTAGGCCATTGTCTTAGGTTCAATTATGTTGTTGTTTTAAACCAATGGTGCTACATGTTTATGTATTTTCTCATGAGTATTAAACCTTCTTAAAACCTTTGGTTCTTAACTAAACAAAATTAAGAGGTTTTTCTTAGAACTCAAGAAAATTTTAATGGTTTTGTTGTTTTAGTGTTAATACCTTTTTTTACATTCATGGTGTATATATGGTGATGTTTATATATATATATTTATAAGTATAAATTCCAAACCCTATTTTTAAGTAATAATTACCAAGACTGACTTTATTTTTTGATACTTGTGTGATTTTTAATAATTGATAATTTTGGTGTTTACTAAACCAACAAGTATTTTGTATAAATGTACCCACAAATGAACATGTTGAAATGAAGGAGCTTCTCTGACCAGGCCCATGACGTATTTTATGATAAAGTGTATATTTTTTCTTGATTAATATGTATTAGAGGATTTAGTATTTGTGGGATCATTTTGTCATGTTATGTTCATTTATTGCCTAAAGACAAAAGGAACCTACTTTGGGGAATGCATTAATTAATCAAGTTATGGTTTACTTTATTTACATGTTCAAGGGACTATTTATCACCATAATTGATTTCAAGTGTTTTCCTTAAGCACACCATTTCCATGGATTAATAATGACAATGATTCAACATTTAGTCTATAATTATTTTATATGCTTTTGCGAAAAGGATGTTTTACCAAGCTATGTATGCCTTTGATTAGTTATTGACATATTTTGCAAAGTTAACTATCTTACCTTGTATTAGAAAAATTTGTGGTGGCTCATTATTTATTTTAGTTATTATTGTACATAATGCATGCTTATGACATATCACTAAATGAACTAAGAAATTAGATTACCCAAAGTGGTATGGGACCCCATGGGTAAAATGAAAATGAATGAGATATTTAAGGTGGTATGGGACATCATGAATATATAAACCGTTTAGGTAAATCATGAACGATGTGGCTCACATGATAATAAAGACATGTCAAGGGTGCACCCTGATAGCGCTCCAATGCATTAGGTGAAGACATAATCTCTAGAGATGACCTTTTAGATTGATACCTTGGTGAATAACCTTATTAATTTATTATTGACACCTTGGGGATGGACCTTGGTGATACAGAAATGATTGACTAAGATTAAATGTTGATGCCAAATAATTCATGTTATGTAACAAGTTTTTTCTAAAGATAAATTTATTTCATGACTAATGCCTTTAAGTTTTCATAATGTTCTTATTTAACTGGTATAATCTTGGAGCATGATTGGTGTTTGTCTCTTATTAGAATAGTAACCAGCATATGAAAATTTAGTTGTTTCCTTTATGTGCAACTCTGATTATGCATTTCTTTTAACTGTTTAATTTATTCTTAAGTAAGTCATATGTCATACTTGTTTATGATAACCATTGATACTCCTTTGAGAAATAACATAATTGTTTCATGTTCTTCTTGAAATCACTGATTGAGCATTTTTATGTTATGTGTTATAATTTTCCTTTAATGAGTGTTCAATCTCTTTTAAAATAATTTTTTCAAATGTTATACTGTTTTAATTTTTTTTAAACCAATTACTGAGTATTTCAATGCTCACCCTATGTTTTGATTTAAAGTTTTCAGGTATCAACTCTTAAAAGATGAACTGTTTCAGAAGATGCTGGTTTCCCAGAACCCGAACTGCACACGATCCTCTGTATGGGGCATGATGAGTTGTTAACAATGTGGGTTTTATTTTATGATAACACATCATGTTCTAAAGGCACCGACTCCTGGGTTTCTGGGGTTGGGATCTCTACATATATCTTCCACCATCCAAAGTGGGGGAGATGATTACATAACCATACAACATTGCATCACACTAGAGCATACAAGTAGCACCATATGAGGGATACATGATAAGGATTTTTTTATAGATCTTGAGGAAGGAATCATTATCTACATATATTTCTTCTTATCTATATCATATATATCTTTGTATTTCTATTTTCATTAACATGAGTAACAATGTAGATTAAGGGAATCGGTTTCTAATGAACTAAAATTTATTATTTCCATTATGATTTTCATAAAACAATTATTTATAGAAATATTATGTTTGATGATTTTTTTTCTGTTTTATTGTGATAATCATTGAACACTACTCAATAACTGAAATGGGACAATACTGATTTATTATATGCATAGATCATTGATCGATGTACCAAAAATTGAAAAAGGTCAATGAATATATTCTCCATAATTAATAGATCAATTATTAGCTTAATATAAATAGATCGAAATTGTTGAAGGTTCACTGAACTATGGATGTTCAAAAGACTGACAGTTTAATGAATCTCCACTTATTTTCAATGAACTAAATGATTTTATTTAGTCATGTAAGATTGGATAATAACATATTTATTCAGTTCTATGAATTAAGAGGACCCTAATTCTATTCACTAATTACATTCTATTTCCTTATACAATGAATGAATCATTTCACATTGCTTTCATAAATTTCATATGTTTTGTAAATTTTTTTATTTTTTAACGGATTTCATTGAATTCTCCTTTTTAATGGTTAGAATATTCTTACCATAGTACTAGAATAAGTGGTATGGACATTCATAAATTTTGTAGTAATGCATATTCAATGATGGAAATGTCCTGTTGTAGGTAGCCATGTTGGGGTATAAATCGTGTATATTGTCGACATATCATGTAATATGAATAAGTGAATATTAGGTGGTGTAGGGTATAAGGAATGGGACAAAAATTGGGCTTAAACTTTTTGAAATATAAGCACACACAATTTAGAATTCCTTTCTATATTTTTATGAATTTTTACCCTCATGTTAAAATTGGACATGTGAGTAGCCTATTCTATGAGTTTTATTTACACTCACCCATGGTAGAATCTTTTTTGTGTAACATAATGCATGGGAGAGAGTTTTCATGTAGTTTTTCTCAAGAGTTTTTTCGAAAATCCACTTCTGGGTTAGGATGTGATCTTTCAGGCATGGGTGAGGGTTGTGAGCTCAAGTAATTTCCTCAATCATGTTTTCCAAGGTGATATGTTGGAGGTTTTTTTGGATTGAATTCGGAATATGGGATCATGTTGTGTCTCTATAGATATCTACCTTTTTCCTTGTTATACCATACCAATTTCAGGATGTTAGTGTTGTGGGGTTTGGATAATATCGTCATGGATATTATTTATTAGAGACTTTGGGATGGGATGACAATGTTGGATTGTGGTTATAGATGGATGTCGTTGAGTTATTGAGATGAGTTTGAGGTAATAATGATGATTCCCCAGCTGGTTTGATACTAATAATGAAATTTGTAGATATTGTAGTCGGTTTTTGATGTTTCCTTAGTGGAATGTTGTTTTATTGGGTGCCCTTGTGGGTGAATTGATACACATCTATGGTGTGTTTTTTTAGAAGGTCAGATGAGGTTATCTTATGTGGGTGTTTCCACATCATTTTTTTGTAGGATGGGGTTCCCTGTTAGGGTAATTCATGGAGGTGTTCATGAGGACCATTATGAAATACCTTATTTGAATTATTATGATTTTTAATACCTCATTGGGTGTGTTTCATTTTAAGGTTTCTTTGTGTCACGAACCAACCCGGTTCGACCCTGAACCGGTCACCCGACCCGGCCCGTGACATGGCACGAGAGGCGTTCCCAATCCTCCCGGGCTGGCGACAAGCACCAGGGAATCAACAGAGAGCAAGAGGGAACGATTTCACTTGATAAAATAATAAAAAAAGCAGTATAAGAGTAGAATATCGTGATGTAAATAAACAGCACTGACATAAAGAACGATCAAACACAACAAACAAACCTGACCATAACCACAACTCCTCATGACTCCGAGAGTCACTCACCAGGCCACACCCAACTCCTCCACACAGCAAGCAAGCTCGATTCAAACCTACAACAGAAACTAAAAATAGGAAAACAATATAGGCGTGAGTATTAAAACTCAGTAGGTGTGCCCAACAAAATAGTCCCAATAAACTACATTTAAATAAAGAAATTTACTAATTCCAGTTTTGAACTAAATTATACAAAATATGGGTTTCCATGCACACTTTAATTTCAAAACAAGTAATAGTCAATTTCCCTTTTTAATTTAAAAAAATGATTAATGTTTGGAAGAAACTTTTGCATTTCATTTTAAAAATCTCTTTTTTGAACCATTTAGAAACCTAAATTTTAGTTGTTAGTAAAAAGAGGAAAACACACAACACGTAACACACACTAAGGGAAATGGAAAAAGTGGCACACAAGGTCCAGCTACCTAACTAGACCTCTTAATCATCGGCCACATACAAATAAACACTAAAGGAAGCATGGGTCTAACCTAGGAGATCGTGGAAAATCCAAAACGTACTATATATGTGACTCATCATGAAGGCATGCCCTAACTCGATGATGTCATCACACCATAATGCTCATAATAGCCCTACATAGCCTAACCGTGGGGCCCAATCCCCATAGCACCAATAACATAGTATTCCCTTTCTATGAGGCCACTAGCCAGTGCGTAGTCTAAACTAGTGCAACAATCGTTCTAAGAAGATTCACTCACTATGGTAGGTTCCCATGTCAAAACATAAAATAAAAATGGGTGAGTCAATAATGCCAATCATGTAACCAGTCACAATGCACAAACATCATGCTCAACAACTCACACAATCACCGTACACAACAGGATCACCCTTGAGCCAGTCAAAGAATGTTTTTCCAAAATAAATCATTTTTATTAAAGTGTCAAACTAGATTTAAACATCCTTTGAAAATAACCCATCTTTAAAAAGAAACCAACACTTTCACATCACAAGTAAAACCATTTTCCAAATAAACCAACACACTTTACTTTTATCAGGTGCCAAACGGGCCTTTACCAATTTTAAAGAAATCCTCATTTCTCAAGATAACCAAAAACACTTGTTCACGCTTCAGAAGAAATCATTTATCATTTAATCCAAAACCACATTTGAAGTTCCGTGAATTATTTTCAAATGAAAAACGGGCATTCTCTCAACATTGTGTGTCATCTCTACAATAAAATATGTCAAGTGTTATGTATAAAGTAAACAACTCTTTTTTCATCAAGTGATCATTTAAAAATAAATTATCTTCTATCATTTTTCTTTTATAAAAATTAATACAAACATCAAGAAATTAATAAATTTTAAATTTAAAGGAAATTGCAGTGGGGGACCTACCTCGACTCGCAGACCTATCATGACGACGTGACACACCCCGCACGGGTGCGCAAGAACACCCAGGTTGATGATCGCAGGACCGTGGGAAACCATGTCAACACGCTATAACCACAATGATAAATAAAATACATGAAAACATACCTAAAACAACCCAAATGAACAACCATCACAAAAGAACCACCTCGGCCTGTTTTCATAACATAGTGTGCACCATCTACACTATTTAATAAAACACTTTAAAATTTATTAAACTCCAAAGAGAAACCCGCAATTTTACACACCCAAAACCTGTTCAGAATCCCACCTTATAATCAAACACGCACTCTCAATACACAAATTCAGAATTCTCACCACTTGTACAGTGAATATAAAAAAGTACACAACTTAATAAAAATATTCCACGTGTAGAAAACCCATTTTTAAACAAAGTGCACCTCAAAAAATTTCCAATACATGATTCCCAAATTCCAAACAATTTATAAAGAAAAATTCTAAAACATTATATCAAAAAAACTCACCCAAAATATATATAATATCTTTCCGAACCATCATAGAAATACATTTTGGAAAAACAAAAATTCATTATTTATGTTTAAAATATATTTTCAAAGGCCAAAGGAATTTGTCTACTCCAATCTGATATATATATATATATAAATATATGTATAAACAAAAAATAATTTAAAAATATACAAACTAAACCATTATTTCAAACATAATAATTTATCAAACACATTTGGTATAATTTCATATAGGCACATGCAACGAATAATTTCAAAACCTATTTTTAACATGTTCTAAAAATATAAAAACACTCTAACTAACTAATTAAGGATATTTTAAAGCTGAGAAAAAAACGTTTAGAGATTTTCTGAAATAAAAAAAACATCAATAATTTGTTTCTAAAAATTTCAAAATACAAGCCAATGCCAACCGGGATATTTAACAAATAAATACCATGCACAATTTCAAAAAATGTATACCGTGCAATCTAATAATAAAAAAACATCCTAGTTCACATGATTTTTTTTAAAAAAGATATTCAGATCCCTAATTAACTATAAATGATTCTGAGAAAAACAAGAAATAAACTATTAATTAATTTAATGGAAATGTGAAATGGATCCTACCTCAAATACATGACGTAACAACCTTCAATCGGTGCCAAAACCCAAACGTAGCCCAATTACACTAGTGAAAAGCTAATTCCAACACTAATCATCAAAATCAGACAATTAATTTCAGAAATCTAACCCTCAAATAAAAACACTACCCATTGTAGAACCCTAAACTACGGGGAGGAGCGAGAGAGTATCAGAGGGGAGGCCGCGCCGGAATGGGTCGTTAGAGGGGGGTTGTGCGCGCTGGAGGGGGTAGCCAGTCGGATGAAGAATCGCTTCCAGGTTTCACAGCCGAAAGAGGGGGGTGTGCCGGTGAGGCGCCGGAGGTGATAGGAGGGCGTCGTCAGGGGGGTGCACCGGCCGAAGGCGAGCTCGCTGGACGGAGGAAGGTTGGCCGGGTGTGGTGACCAGAGGAGCTTGTGCGAGTCAGGTGGGGTGCGCACCAAGTGTGAGGTTGGGTTAGGGAGGGGGAGCTAATGAGAGTGGATGGGGAGATGGTATAGCACGTAGGGGAAGGGGGAGGATAGACGAGGGAAGAAAAAATATAAAAAAAAAGAAACACACAAATTAATGATTAAAATAGAACCTAAATAAAATAAATAAAACTTAATAATAATGAATTAATGATATAATCAATAACAACTTTTATAATAATTGATATAATAACTTAACGATAATAATAATAATAATAACGATAATATTTAACATTTCTCATTTAATAATAATTATAAAATTATTACCAATAATAAAAACTTTAAATAACATGATAAATCACAATATTTACTCATTTTAATTCTTCAAAGGCAGGCAAATCGTTCTGATGCCTAATCGGAGTGCTGCGGGTTTCCAACACGTGTTTCACCCATGCGCCCAGCAACGCCAGCTGAAAAACACCAACTTTCTAACATAACTCAAAAGTTTTCCTTCTGGGACTCAACCCGAACCCCAATAAAATTTTAAATGTCAAAGAAAATTGTGATATAAAACAAAAGATAAGTCGGGGTGTGAAAATTCTCCCCACCATAAATCATTCCACCCTCAGAAAGCTAAAATAAGATCAAGACCCAAAAATGTAACTCCTTAAGTCTCACTCACTCCCAAAAATTCTAGCCCCACCAGTTGATCGATCCAAACCGACACTAAAAACCAATGAGACACAACTCATCCTTAAAACATGATCTCCTTAATCGCCACCAAGAAGAACCCAAATCATCTATTTCAACCAAGGAATGAACAAAATTAAATCACCTCTGAGACTTATCCCTATAATCTCAGTCTAACAAAACCATTGGGTGTACTCCAATCTCATCATTTACTCGAGAGGAATAACTCAATATTAGGTGGTTCTGCATGAAACCACGTACCACCCAATGATACATGAAAAGAAACTCTGATAATGACACGGGGAGGCCCGAACGAACTCCACACCATAAGTGTTGGGATAACTCTTAATTACTTCAGGTGTAAATTTTGGAGACCCGTTGTAGGCCTCCCCACCATAAGAACTGATGAGATTAAATAAACGTGAAAATTTTCCGTACAGACCAAAAAAACCCTACCATTATGGTGGAGAATGCAAGGGATCGACTGATAGAGCATCAAACTATCATCATCGTCCCATCAACAATGTCACAGCCTCGAAAGAACACAAACCATGACACATTAAAGAAAAGGGTAAAACCAGGTCCCTTTTTCACCGTTGGGGCTCTCCTGACTACGTGCCACCTTCACTTCGGAGCCTATGGATGGAGCACCGATGATTGAAGCATCTCCTGCCTCGCATTCAGGCTTCAGAAATTCTCAAACATAACACACAAACCAGAATTTCACAAAACACACTTCCAATAAAATAAAAGTTTCAAATAGGTTCAACCATAACCAATCTTACAACTAAAAAGAAAGAAACACCGAAAAATGCTACAGGAGATGATTACTATGCCCAATATGAACTATAAAGAGAAAACCTCAAACTGATCCCCAACCATCGCCCAACTCTTGCTGACGGGATGAGGCGACCTTCGACGAGACAAAACTAACTTCAGCGCACTTCTTAGAAACACCGCGGCAGAATTGCTGTATGTGACCCCAACATCCACAGGTGCGGCAGGGTCTCCAAGAACTCAGAAACGTCGACCTCTAGTGACCCTACCTACCACACTGGTGACAGATCATGAAATTTCACTATGGAGAAGAAGACTGGAGGTCTGAAGGCTGCTGAATTCCTTTTCCAGCACCACCAGCATCAGGTCTCTTCTCACTCTTCTTATCACCATCCTCTGCACTGCTTCCCAAAGCTGGAGGATTTTCCACCTGAAGTCCTCCTGCTAACCCAACATCATCCCAAAAGGCTTTCCCCAAAACATTCTAAAAGGTGGTTAGGTTGAGATCTTCCACTTTCAATCGCAGCTCATGTCAGATTCCACACTCAAATTGTTGAGCCTTCCCGAGATCATTCACAAAAAAACCACTGATCAAACTGAACTAGGTCTATGAAACATCGATAGAATTTCAATACCGATTCAATGCCCTACTGATGAAGACACAACTCCATCTTATTCCTTAGCTTCATAAACTTAGAGATGTGTTTTCAGATAAACTATTACTTGAAAAACCCCCCATGTTAGATTTTCCCGAGACATATTCCGAGACACGGACTTCCACCATTTCCAGGTTGGGCCTTCAAGCATAAAATTATCCTACTTCGCATTTAACGAATCTGGAATCCCAATGAAACTGAACTTCCTCTCAATATTCTACAAACACTCCTCCGCCTCATGTGGATGTTCTTGACCATAAAATAGAGGAGGGTTCAACTTTTGAAACTCAAGGACATAGTCTTTGGGATGATCAACTGGAGGATTTTCTACGGATGCACCACCCAAAGCTCCACCATGGGCATCCATCAAACCTTCGTGGCAGTGAACACTATGGAACAAGGAAACAAGTTATATACTCAAAACATGGTCATTTCTATTTCAAATTCAGCTTTTCACAATTTCTAAAATAAAACATCGCAAAAAAATTCTTAAAAGTAAAGAAGACCCAGACAAACCGCAAGGACAAACTCGTAGCAATTGGTGACTCAGAAGTATGGTTGGAAGCCATACGCCAGTCACACCATCGTCACAGGGAGAACACCAGGGCAATGCCCCCAGCTCAACATGGCTATCCAGACCATCCGAGCTCACGAAGGACACTTTCTTGGTTACCATTTCATTTACCAACATAATAAAATTCACAAATATCAAAGGACACCAACAACCCGAACATCTCGTGGTGACCCGAGGTTCAGAAAGAGCAAGGGTTCATGAAGTACTTCTTGTCAGTATGCCTCGAGTCCTGACAATTCTACTCCTTCTACCATGATAACCCCAAATAAAAATGGGCGCTCTGAAAAACAAGGTTTGCTCAGGAGCTGAACTCCTCTGATACCATTTTTTCACGAACCAACCCGGGTCGACCCCGAACCTGCCACCTGACCTGCCCCATGACACAGCTCGAGAGGCGTTCTCGATCCTCCCCGGATCGCAACAAGCACCATGGCCTAAAAAGAGAGAAATAGGGAATGATTTATCCCGATAAAATAATAAATAAAGCAACAGAAGAGTAGAAAATCATAAAGTAAATAAAAAACGTGAAAAAAAAGAATGATCAAACAAAACCAACTAACCTGACCATGACCACAACTCCCCACGACTCTGAGAGTCGCTCACCAGTCCTCACCCAACTCTCGAACACAGCGAGCAAGCTCGATTAAAACATTCAACAGAAACTAAAAACAGGAAAACACTATAAGCATGAGTATTAAAACTCAGTAGGCGTGCCCAACAAACTATTCCCAATGCACTACCTATATATAAAAATTTTTACTAATTCCATGATTGAACTAAATTATAAAAAATATGGGTTTCCACACACACTTTCATTTTTAAAACAAGTAACAATCCATTTCCCTTTTTAATATAAAATCATTTTAATGTTTGGAAGAAACATGTGAATTCCATTTTCAAAATCGCTTTGGCGAACCATTTAGAAACCCAAATTTTAGTTGTTAGTAAAAAGGGGAAAACACAGAACACACAACACACACTATGGGAAATGGATAAATTGGCACACAAGGGACAGCTACCGAACTAGACCTCTCAATCGTCCGCCACATAGAAATAAACACTAAAGGAAACATGGGTAAAAACTAGGAGATTGTAAACAATCCAGAACATACTATACATGTGACACATCCTGAAGGAATTCCCTAACTCGATGACGTCATAACGCCGTAATGCTCGGCCTAGCCCTATATGGCCTAACTTAAGGGCCCAATCCCCATAGCTGCAATAACTCAGTATTCCCCTACTATGGGGCCACTAGCCAGTATGTAGTCTATACTAGTGCAACAATCGTTCTCAGAAGAATAACTCACTATGCCAGGTTCCCATGTCAACACATACAATAAAAAGGGGTGAGTCAACAATGCCAATCAAGTAACCAGTCACAATGCACAAACATCATGCTCAACAACTCACACAATCCTCGAACACAACAAGATCACCCCTGAGTCAGTCAAAGAATTGTTTTCCCAAATAATTCATTTTTATTAAAGTGTCACACTGGGTTTAAACAACCTTTGGAAATCACCCATCTTTCAAAAGAAACCAACACTTTCACATCACATGTAAAACAATTTTCCAAATATACCAAGACACTCTACTTTTATCAAGTCCCAAACGGGCCTTTACTAATTTTAATGAAATCTTAATTTCTCAAGAAAACAAAAAACACTAATTCACACTTCAGAAGAAATCATTTATCATTTAATCCAAAACCACATTTGAAGTTCCATGAATTATGTTCAAAAGAAAAACATGCATTCTTTCACTATTGTGTGTCCACTCATCAAAAAAATATGTCAAGTGTTATGTATAAAAAATAACTCTTTTTACATCGATTGATCCTTTAAAAATTAATTATCTTATATCATTTCTCATTTATCAAAATTAATAAAAATTTCGAGCAATTAATAAATACTAAATTTATTGTCAATTGCAGTGGGGGACCTACCTCGACACATAAACTAGTTATAAAGATGCAAGACGCCCCGCATGGACACACAAGAACACACAAGCTGACGATCGAAGGACCTTCGAAAACCATGTCAATGTGCTACATCCACAATGATAAATAAAATACATGAACACGAACCTAAAACAAAACAAACGAACAACCAGCACAAAAGAACCACCTCAGCCTGTTTTCAAAACACAGTGCGCACCATATGTACTATTTAATAATCCAATTTAAAATTTATTAAATTGCAAAGAGAATCCCATGAATTTACACACCCAAAACCTTTTCAAAATCCCACCATATAATCAAACGCGCACTCACAATACACAAAATCAGAATGCTCACCACTTGCACAGTTAAGATAACAAATTACACAACTTAATAAAAATATTCCACATGTAAAAATACCATTTTTAAACCAAGAGCACCTCAAAACATTTCCAACACATGATTCTCAAATTCGAAGAAATTTATAAAACATTTTTCTAAAACATTATACCAAAAACACTCACCCAAAATATAAATAATTTCTTGCCAAACCATCTTAGAAATCCATTTTAGAAAAACACCAATTCACCATTTAAGTTTAAAATATATTTTCAAATTCCAAATGCATTTGTGTACTCCAATCTTATATATATATATATATATATATATATAAACATCATTTAAAAAATACCAAATGAACCATTATTTCAAACATAATATTTTATCAAACACATTTTGTATAAATTCAAATAGGCACATGAAATGAATCATTTTAAAACCTATTTTTAACAGGTTCTAAAAATATAAAAACATTATAATTAACTAATTAAGGGAATTTTAAAGCTGAGAAAAAATGTTTAGAGATTTTTTGAAATAACACAAGAATCAATAATTTGATTCTAAAAATTTCAAAATATATACAAAAGACAACTGGGATATTTCACTAATAAATAGCGTGAACAATTTCCACAAACATATATCGCGAAATCATATAATCAAACAAAAACATCATAGTTCAGATGATTTTTTTAAAAAAAATATCAGATCACTAAATAACTATCAATGATGCTGCGAAAAACAAGAAATCAACTATTAATTAATTTAAAGGCTATGTGAATGGGATCCTGCCTCAAATCCACGATGAAAATTCCAGGAATCCGTGCCAAAACCCAAACGCAGCCCAATCGTAGCAGTGAAAAGCTAATTCCAACCCTAATCATCAAAATCGGACAATTAATTTCCGAAATATAACCCTCAAATCAAAACCCTACCCATTGTAGAACCCTAAACCGAGGGGAGGAGAAAGCGAGTACCAGAGGGAAGGCCGCTCCGGAAAGGGTTGTTGGAGGAGGGTTCTACGCACCAGAGGGGGTAGTCGGTCGGATGAAGAACCGCTGCCAGGTTGCGTGGCCGAAAGAGGGGGGTGCACTGGTGAGGTGCTGAAGGTGAGAGGAGGGCACCGTCAGGGGGGGAGAGCCAGCCGAATATGAGATCGCAAGAGGGGGGAAGTTCAGCCGGGTGTGGTGATCGGAGGAGCTCGAATGAGTCGGGTGGGGTGTGAACCAAGCGTGAGGTAGGGTTAGGGAGGTGGAGCTCATGAGAGTGGAGGGGTGAGGGTGTATCACGTAGGGTAAGGGGGATGAGAGATGAGGGAAGAAAAAATAAATAAAGAATGAAATACGCAAATAAAGGCTTAAAATAAAACCTAAATAAAATAAATAAAACAAAATAATAATAGTAATATTAATGACATAATGATACAATTAATACCAACTTTTATAATATTTGTTATAATAACTTAACGATATTAATAATATTAATAATAATAATATTTATAATTTCTCCTTTACTAATAATTATAAAATTATTACCAACAATAAAAACTTTAAATAACACGATAAATCACAATCATTACTCATTTTAATTTTTCGGATTCAGGTGAATCGTGACGATGCCTAATCGGAGCCCTACAGGGTTTCCAACACGTGTTTCACCCATGCGCCCAGCGACACTAAGTGAAAAATGAACACTTTTTAACATTACTCAAACGTTTTTCATCCAAGACTCATCCCGAACCCCCAAAAAAATTTAAAAGTTAATGAAAATTATGATGTAAAATAAAAGATATGTTGGGGTGTGACACTTTTGATATCATTGAGGACTGTTTGGGATGTTTCTACACTAGGTGCGTCCCGTTATTTTGGATGACCAGGAGTGATACCTCTGCGGGTATTCATGCCTTATTATGGACTTTGGTATAGATTTGGATAAGTGGAAGGGCATATCACAAGAGCTTTAGTGTATTAGTGTAGTCCCTAGTTGGTGTCACTATATCGTGGGACTCCAAGGAACATGGAATCCTCGTGTATGTTTTGGACCTATGGTGGGTCCATGAGTTCTCATGGTGGATATTTGTTGGATTCTCATATCTAGGAGAAAATGGGAGGACCTATTCTCTATTTTCCAATTGTTGATCTTTGATACTAGTTTTTTAGTTTGGATGTTTGGGTCAAAGAGGGATAATCCAATGTTAAATGGTTTTCTGGAAGTTTGGTTTAGGAATTTTATACTAAGGACATTGTTTTGATGAGAATACCATTATAATATTGTGGATTAGTTATTGACCTGAGTACTGATCTGGTTCTCTCATTTATTTGATGGATATGCATAGATGGGATTATGGAGTTAAATAATGATTTGGATGAGTGCATCCCCATCTAGTTGATTATTCATAGTAGTTAGAGTGTTTATCGTCTCCTGAGGAGTTTTGGATATTATGAAGAAGAATTTGAGTGCAAAAAATTCATACATGGTCATAAGCCCCATGTATTAAGTGTCACTCCTAAGGTTATTTAATGAGATAATCTTTTTGGTTCCACAGTTAATACATTGTTCATTTTATAAGACCTTCGGGAATAATATGATCTCTAATAGTGTCTTCATTGGTATTCAAATCCCTATTTCAGATCGTTCTATTGGATTCCAATATCCCAATAGATGCACATTGTCCATTGGACGTATGTGGTTACTCCCTATGGTCCATTATTCATCCCTTTTCATTTATATTTCTTAGAGATCCTTTGTATTTCTTGAGGATTAATTGGATATTGTGTGTCATGGTGATATATGTGTTATAAATCATCTTGTGTGGTATATAGTGTAGGTATATTTATCTTAGATTCTAATATAGAATATGGATTTGGTTATTTTTTTATTTGTTATCCCCCTTTCTTTTCAGATAGGTTTCTTTTCTTACCAACTATAATTAGATTAAGTTGGGTTGGGAATATCACATTTGGATACACATATTATGACCACATATTATAGGTTCACCATTGGGGGTACCCTATAGTAATTTATTTTTCTCCCACTACAAATGCACCTCAGGGTGTTTTGAAACCTAATATTTGATATCATGATGGAGAAAATGTTGCATAGTTATTGGGGGAAAGGAACTATGTTTGATGAATGGGAGAATATTCTCATGTGGAGTATTAGAATTGGGCTGGTGAAGTTTGAGCAATATGGGAACTGAGTATGTGGTTAGGATCTGTGTTGGTTGTGGATCATATTGTATTAATTTACATATTTTTTATTTTTATATATGTGAAAGGCCTAATGGGTGACTGGTTTCTATGTGTTTATCATTATGTTCATATATATGACTATATTTGATTTTCCATTTATTATAAAATAACGTTTTTTTAAATATTTATCCTATTTTTTCTAATATTTATCATTATGTATGATATCAATTGTTTTCTTCTTTTATTTTACTCAAACTAGAGGGCATATTCTACCTACTATATCATTTAGACACTCACCACTTTTAAATTAGCTTATATAATTTCGGGAGGCATGATTGGGGCCTTATGTGGCTCTAGATCAGTTGATTGGTCATGTTGACATCAGAAGATTCATTAAAAATTGTATTTGAAATTTTTGGTTTTGGGATTTCGTTTGTAGGTAAATATAAATTCTAGGAATGTGCAAGAAATTTTGATGGATATCATACTCATTTTTTTTGAACACCTTTTTTTAAAGGTATTCCATGTTTATTTTTCATGGGATTTTTTTCTTGGCTTATTATTTTAGATTTTTTCTAGTTTCACCTACTGTGAATCTATTTATTTAGTGTATTTATCATTTTTTCTATTTGTTTTGGATATTGGTGCATGGGGAAGAGGAAAATATTCATGAATCATTATTTAAAATTAATAGTCACATTACATGTTCCTATCAGTTTAATTCACACTGATGATAGAGGGTCTATTGTATTAGTGTCTCAAGGAACCAAATAGTTAGTAACATATAGATATTTTTTAAAATTACACTATAATGAAACACATGTATGTATTTTCATCTGATGATATATCATGTGAATCTTGTGGCATGATGATAATTAGTGATAGAGATGTATTCCCTTTATTGATGGATGCATGAAAACCCATGTAGGTCAGTATATTCTCTGAGACCCATATTTGATATTTGGTTAGTGAATTGATTCATCATATAACCCTAGAATGGGATCATGTTTCTATAATGAGGATATCCACATGAATTCCCTAGTTTTTTATCATGGAATGGATCTATTCTCGACATGTGTGGTTTGTCGGGTCTTATGGAAAAACCCATGATCGTACTATCACTGAGGGCTTGGGTGGGTGTGGATGTTCCTCATCAGTGGGTTAATTAAGTTCAGATATCTCATATATGTGGTTTGATATGTGGATTTCAATTTTTTAAGTGGATCACTAAGAGTGCCCCTATATTATGGAAGGATTTAGAGGGACAGTCGGTTTGGACCCCTAGCCCTAGTCATTTTTTTGAACCATGGATAGTATAGTGGATGTGTTTTTGGATTCATTTCTCATTGGATAGACAACCAAGTGGACGGTGGTAGTGTCTTTGATCATGTAATGAGGGAGATTTCCTATTTTTATTTGAAGTGTTGAGGGGGTAATATTTTATTATAATTAATCTATTTGTAGACTATAATAAATGGATTTTGGAACATTAGAAAAGTTCCACTATGACTTTTCCCATTTGAGCATGTGTCCTATTACACTTTTGAGAGTGGGTTCATTTAATAAATGTGATTGGGAGTTCACTTTAGGTTGGTATAGGTCAGGAGCCTCATTTATGTGGTTTTTTAGCATATATATTTTTGTTCATGGTTGATCGAGAATGATAAGAGATTGTTGTATTTTCTATGTTTTCACCCACAAGCGGTCATTTTGGACATTCTTATTCATTACACATAGTGATGTACATATAATTGGATATGTAGTTTTACATTTGGTACGTGGGGAAAAAACAAGGATACACCTATGGAGGGGAGAATCGTACCTATTTCTATAGAGTGGTTATCGAAATGAGAGGTATTCTGAAACACTATAATATTAGTCTTTATATATTTGAGAAAGAGTCAGATGAAATACTGCATGGGTGATATCATGAATAAAGGTTCACCATTTAGGCTTCTTAGGGGTAAGAAGAGTTTGTGTTTTTGATTTTATTTTACTTCTCATCTTCTCATGGGTTGTGAAAATTGTGGGAAATTTTTTCTATTTGTTATTATGAGTTTTTTAGGAGAAAAGTGGTAAATTATATTGTCGTATGATCTTAGATAATTTTTTATGACTATTTGGATCAATAATATGATTTATTTCAATTTATTGGAGTCTGGTGGAAATCAGAGCCTTTCGATATTCACAGTACATATAATATTTGACTAATTACATGTTATTTGATTCATGAATGTTAATTATTTGATATATTTAAAAACAATTATGATCTAGATTCTATATTCATAGTTGTGTCTATAATGGTGAGGGTGGGGGTCCTTGGTGAGGCATAAACACCTCGTGCACACCAAACCTGGGCCAAGTCCATATTATTTTATTTTGGTTTTCTTATTTTTTTTTAAATTTATACTTTAAATTTCAACTTGTCTTATCAAGTATGCCCATGGGGATTCTCCATTTTTGGTGTTCCACCAAGATGAGGAGATGTATCAAAGACATAGTATATTGATGTTCCACACGAGGAGCTAATTTGGATGTATATCAAGGATTGATGGGATTATGGTTGAGATCTAGAGAAAAACTTCTATGATATCACCCTCGATATTGGAATTTTTGTATGTTTTTTCTAAAATGACCATATATTTGCTGTTTTAATTTTCAAAATCCTTTTATGGGTTTTTGGAAACATTGTGGGGGTTGGTCTAGGCATGATTAGTGAGAAATAGGATTTTTAGGACGTTTAGAGAGTTTTTTATTTGCGAATACCTTTATAAATTGTGTTTAGTTCAAAGAACACATGTCATTTGTTATTCTTATTTGGGAATGATTATAATTTGGTAATACAAACCATGTACATGAGGTAAAATCCTTGTACCAATGACATGGTGTGTTCCAAGAGCACATGGCCATATAGGGTACACAACCAGATCCTATGGGGGGTACACAGCCTGTAGCCATGAACTATACATTTCCAGACCCCTTGTGGGAGGTACGTGGACCAGTAAGTAGCTAGGGACACTGTGTTTGGTTCAAACCATATACAAGGCAGTACAAAATTTAGTTGGGCATTGTACATACAATGTGCAGTTGAGTTATAGGAGTAGCTTCCCATGTGTGGGTATATGTCATTTACGTGGTCCACAATCTATGAAATTTTAAATATCATTCTCCAATATACATGGAGAACTCTTTCATGGAATATCCTTGGGGTCACACACCATGTACATGAAGTTCATTAATTTTTCATTTCTTTTGTTCATTTTTCATTATTTTTAACCATGTGTTAGAATTAGACTTTTGGATAGTCCATTAGGTGTTTTTTAACATAAATCATGATCGTTAAATAAATTCTATTTCTAGATGAATAATGATTTTCTGAATGATACTGTATTTTTAGGATATTCTGATTGAGATTTTTATGTATAATAGTAATGGGGGGAATGTTGGTAGTTATGAGACTCAAGTGAGGGTTGTGATCCCAGTGATCGTTCAGGATTGAGTGTGACCTAGTGATATGCTTGAGTTTCATTCGGAATGATTTCAAATGATGAGATCATGTAGTATATCATAGGAAATCATTATTTTTTTTTTCTATTTAATGGTACCATTTGCTCTAGGTTAAAGCTGTGTGGTTTGGATCATATGGTCATGGATTATATTTGATAGATAATTTAGGTTGGGATAATGATATTTGATGGATGTTACAACTAGGTGACATTTAGTAATTGAGATAAGTCTAAGGGACTATTAAGGATACCATAGTAGGATAGTTACTAATGTAGTGCTTAGTATATTTCATAGTTTTCAACTAAGGATGCCCATGTGACATGTTATTTCATTGGTTTCCTTTGTGGGCGTGTTTGTACCCATAGTTTGTTTGTTTGTTGGAATGGTAGGTTGAGGATTTCACCCACGGGTGTTGTCCCATGGTTTGGATTATGATTTATATCCCTTTTAGGGTATTTCATGTAGGTGTCAATGAGGATAATTTTTAATGAACATGTTGACAGGATTATTCTTTTCAATTCCTCATTATGTATGTTCTTTATTAAGGACTCGTTGGAGGCCATTTGGGGCGTTTAGGATTTTAATTTTCTTTGGGTTTAATATGATTTTGTATGATCTATAAGAACCCAAAAGAGGGTTTCCTTCTAATTTTTCAGCCTTTTGGATTAATTTAGGTCAACGGACTTGTGTGGTCGGAGAGAGTGGGTGTAGTATAATAGTCAGATGTTCAACATCACTCTAGGATGTAGCCCTTGGGACCATGGTATCAATGAGTTTTTTGGGATCTAAAGATGGTTGTTGATAGATAGAGGTAGTTGTTTTTTGGATATTAACATCCACAGGACAATGATAATACCCTTTTACCATTATAAATAGTTGATAAACTCTTCTAGTTCATCTGTTTTTATAGTGGGGTCAATGTTGGGTTATCCAACATACATGTAGTCTTTTCTATGTTTTTTTTGGTTTTTCGTCATATGAAATTGATTTGAGGATGATTCCAGTGGGATTTCATAGATTATGTGTCACCCTTTAGTGTGAAAATGTTCTATCATCCTTTGGTTGGATATGTTTAGACATTATTTGGGAGTTAATGGATGATAATGATGATTGTATCCACCCTATGATTGATTATTCTCCCTAGATAGGGCATGTTTAGGGATCATGAGGTGTTAAGGATTTCATGGAGTGGTTTCTAAGTATCATTGATTCAGGTGTTCTCCCAAACCCTATGGTTTTTGTTTCACTATTGGTTTATATATAGATCCATGCTTATTACACACATAGATGATTCCAGATTCGTTATCTAGGACCATTAGGACTGACTAGTTTTCTAGTTATATCATCCTTGTTGTTCATTTTTCGAGATCCACTACTGTTATTGGAGTTAAAGATCCCATTATATGTACATTGGAATGTGAAATCTTATGGTTGTTCCCTAAGGCCTGATAATATTTCTTTTTTGTTTGAATGACATAGATATCATGTGTAGATTAAGTGGATTCTCAAGATATCTTGTAGATGGGTGAACAAAAATTTGTAAATCCTCTTGTGTTGTACATTCTTGGGATTGATTTTTCCTCATGTGTTCGTATAAGACCCATGGTTGGTAACTTTTTATATTCATTTACCCCCCTTTTATATTCATGTATTTTTTAAATTATTAATGAATTTAGTATTTTTTTTATGGGAATATCATGTGTGAATTCACATATTATGACATTAGATTGTAGGATCACTATTTGGGGTGGAATACGAGGATTAATTTTTCACCCCCATATATGTGAACCTTAGTGTTTTTGAAGACCATGTATCTTATTTGTGGATATAGGAAGTGTTCGATAGTGGATGGGCCCATGGCTCAATGTTATTTGAATGAGCTACGATGTTCATGTGGTGTCTCAAGATCAGGCTACTGTAGATAAATTATCATGAAGACCATATATGTGGTTAGTATTTTTGTTTTTTGTGGATAATATTTTATATAGTTTCAATTATATTGTCCTTGTATATTTAGATATACTAACGAGTGAACAATAGTTTTCTATTTCGTATTCTTTAAGTCTATATTACTGTATTCCACATTCAATTTTTATAGAATTTTAGTGTTTCAATTTCATATTATGGGTACTCTAATTTTTATCCCCAAGTATGGGTTTGTGTATTTTCTATTGTTATTTAACTTTTACCAGTCTATGTAGTCTCCCTAATATATCTATTCGACCGTTTCTTCTGGTAGATAGCCTAGGGAGTTTGGAGAGGTGTGATTAAGGCTTTATGGAGATCTATATCTAGTGACATGTCTTATTGGATGAAGATGGTTCATTTCAAATACATTACTGGTGACCCAAAATTTAAATACCTATAAATTGTCATGTGTATGGTATGAAATATTTTAGTGACCCAAATATATTGAATTCTATAGCTAGTTTGAAAATCGAGTTACACATCATTTGGTGATGGTAATATATAGGATCCTAAAAGAATAAATTTAAGATAATTCATTATATAATTTTTTATAATTTCACTTACATTAAAAAATCCATTTGTCATATATTATATAATTGTCATGATTGTCTACATAAATCTATATCTAATGGGAGAAAAAAAATTAAAATAATAATATTAAATTTTTATGTTAAACAACTAATATGTATGAAATATAGGGTAATTATTTCTATAAAAAGGTTAATTTTAATGCCTTATTGTATACCTTTTAAAACATGATACCACATGCAAATTTTTTTTGTATGTTAAAATAATATTATAAAAATATATCATATTTCGATTTATAATATGTTAGTATTGTATTATGAGATGTGTTCTCATATATAATGGAAATTGTTAACACAAATATTTTAATGATAAAATAATCAATTTGAAAGATTCATTCTCATGTTTAATATTAGTTATAAATTACGTATTTTTGCTAAATTATATATGATCATAAATAATAGAAAATTAATTAATGGAAAAATGAATCTATATCTTAAAAATGGTGACTTAGTCACTACATTGGATGTAGTTACTATTTTATATATCTATTTAGGGGATTAATTTATGAAATAAAAAAACATTTCTATGTTCCCATTATAAGAAAATTAATTTTAATTCTATCTAGAATTTCAATTTGAGGTGATTTTCTTATAAGATTAAGAATAATATTTATTCAATATAAATGAATTAAATATTATATAGAATGAGAGTTATAATAATTTTTCATTATATTATAGAGATAAATAATTCAATTTAGACCATTTAAATTGAAAAATATTAAACTAAATATTTTAATAAGTAAATTTTTGGCATTTCAACCTTGGACGATAAAATGAGTGATAGATTCAAAGACTCCATAGAGATGGACTGGTGGAACTGTTGGATTTTAAACCATTTTATTCAAGATAAAATAATTTATCACATATAATTTTAAATTAATTTTAATCATAAAATGTAAAAGATCTAGTGGGATATTTTAATTAATATATAGTAAAACATTTGGTCCAAGTAGTACACATGAACTTTATTGTTATAATTTACAAATAACTTATAATGATGCTAATTTTCTGTATGGTTATGTGTTTCTCAAATGAATTATAGAATGAATATGAAAAAATATTATTATATATAGTGTAATTCAAGGTGGGGAATACATTAGTTAAGAGTTCATTAATAATATGGGATATTATTGTAATTTTTTCTTAACTCGCTAATCCAGGTACACCTGAAAGGAATAGTATATTTGAATGAATGAAACATAACTTGTTTGACACAATTCAATCAATAATGTGTCAATATGGTCTTTAAATATCGTTATATTGTTATAGTTATAATATAATATATAGTACACATAAAAAAATATCATGAAATGAGGATGTCGAGAGAACATATCAGATATAAACTTAGAATATTTATAATTATCATTATTTAATGTTTTTATATTTGAATCATATCAAAGAATTATATTTTATTTTTAAAGTGGGCATAAATTTGAAATTTATACATTTTTTAGTCATCTAAAATAAATAATGCTTTATTATTTTTTTATCCATCAAATTTGATTTTTTTTGTCTCAGATGAGGAGAATTTATAAAGAATAAATATATTACTTGAAATTTTAATTGGAGGAATAAAATATATATAAAAAATTGTTAGAAATGAATAAATATAATTTTTCAGATAGAATATGAAATTCATCAATAAGTATGTAGCAGAATTAAATTGAAGCAGATATAAGAAGAACCACATAGTTATGATAGGATTTGTCATGATATTAGGGGATATGCATTTATTTTATTAAATAATGGTGAGTTTGAGTTTAGAAATAATGAACCTATCACGAATCAATATTCTATTGAGATTTTTAATTCTATAAAATTATTAATGATCATAATATATGATATAGAATTCATATACATTGTTCAAGATTTTAGCTTAATAGAGAAACCAAAATTTTTTATTCTCATAGAATGTACGATTGTTTTGTAAAATAAAAATTACATGTATGGTTGTGTTTCAGCCTATAAATCTTATATGGTGGTGAAAATATAGTAGAAAATTCAATATATTAAATATTATATACCTTTTCACTGGTAGTTTTGAAAATGTTTAATTATATATTTATTTATATATATATTTTTAGGAATTTGAGATCAACAAGTTAGATATTAAATTTTAATTACATAATGAAAATATCTTTAAGGTTTATTATGTGAAAAAAATAATGATTTTGAGGCTCCACATGGAAATGTTAAGATTTATAAGTTATAAAATTTTATTTATAGACTAATGAAAATGTTTTTGTGATTGAATATCAATTTTGTAAATGAATGAAAAATATCATAAAAATAGAGATGAATAGAATGTATATTTTAAAGATGTGCATATGTCAAAGAAAAAGTACTCATCATAAATGATATCTCTACATTGAAATCAATGATGGATAAATGGGAAACATGTCCCCAATGAAATACATAAGAAAATACCATTATCGATTATGTATTAACATCAGTTGATATAGATATTATAGGTATATTGGTCATAGTTAGAAAGAATATTTTTCAAAATATAATAAGAATTGTTAAATGGAAATCATGTAGAAGGCGTGTCTTCCATTTTTAAATAGTTTGGATCTTACAAAAGATCAGTTTTCTTCTTTATAGCAAGAAATAAATTTATGAAGGATTTTATATATTAGTTTGAAAATATATAAATGTTATATTTAATTATTTATTCACAAACTCATGTATTTTGTTCTTGATTTTAACCTTAATATTGCAATAAAATCAGGGTATGAGCCACTATTAGGGGATAATAATTTTCAATTGTGGATTATAAAAACTAATGGTTTATTATTTGTCATTGATGTTGAGTAAACCTCATCATATATTGTTACTCTAATTTTATCTTCCAAACTGATAAATGTGAATCTAAATCATTATATTTTCCATTATCAACATTAAATATGATTCCATAATCTAGAAAATCTCTATTAATAGAAAATTTAAAGATTCAATTATATAACATAACGAAATCACTATATAATATTATATAAATGAAGATAATTGGATCCTTAACATTATCACTATCTATAGGAACTACCAAACATACAAATCCTAATAGTGTTATTTTTATGATGACAATGACTTCCTCATAAAACATAAGGAACATTAGTGTCACAAAACTACAAAAAACATAAATTTATTATCATACCCATTTAATTAAATTAATGAGATAAAAAACATAAATATTTTTTTTGCTACAGAACATAATCACGTATATGCATTAAAAACCCACTAATATGAAAAATGTGATTGCTATATAATTTCTTTGGGTATTTTTTATGGATTTGATAGAAATTTATTTTGAATGATTATTTTTCCAATTAAATTTCATATTATATAAATCATTTAATTAAAAAAATTATCTTGTTTTATTATTAATGTACATTTCTACATTATCATTTAATTACAAGGTAAATATTATTAATTGAGTGGGTAATGATAATTAACTCATAAGTGTATTTAATTTAGATATGTTTCTCATAAAAAGAAATAAATTATGATATAATGTAAATATTATCATGAGTAAAATCTCAAATTTTGATCTAGAGTTTACCCGTAAAAAATGATCATGAATTGTTATCTGTATTTTTATACCATAGTGTATTATATATAATCCCATAAATATTATATTTGATCTTCTAATGAGTTTATATTTTATATGAACACCAATAACATGAGTTTAATTTGATTTATAGATATGTAAACCATCATACATAGATAATTTTCCTTTACTATCCAGAATATTGAGCAAATAAATAGGTGTTTGGAAATGTTACCGATCATGGGGTGGATTTTTCTTATTAAATATAACTTTTTCCTTATATATTATATGAATAAAATATTTTCTATTAATTAAAAAATATTTAATAAATACAAGAATATTTTTAATTGATTGACTAGTGATGTACTAAACTATTTGGAATGTTGTCTTATGGTGTGTTTATACATTTTATTCAGTCTATTTGGGGGAATTTGTATAATATGAGTTTTCCATTAATATATTTTATTTTTTCTTACCTTAAAATATTACTCATTCTAAATAAAAATTGGATCATATAATTATTTATACAATATATAGCTATACATCTGGTGTACATGCTTATATAAAGTTATGAGTATTTTCTATTGAGATCATGCTATATCAATGTGTATCTTGAGTAGTATTGACTATTTGAGAGAGGTATCTATTTTATTACAGTTTTAAATTCATGAATTAATGTTAATTTTAAATTATACAAAATCCTTGGGGGGTATACATAATGATATGGAAAAATTATATATTTATATATAATATGATAGGAAAAAAGTAAGATATATTATAATAGTTCATCCAAATGAGTTTTGATAGGAGTTCCTAAGTTTTTGTGAGATGTTAAAAAAGATGTTGGTTCTTCTATGGATCTCCTTTTTACATGAAAGATATAATTTTTGGATATTATAGAAAAGTATATGATGATTTTTAATGAGACACTATGTGGTAGAATTGAAGAAAGGGGTTTATTATAAAAAACAAACAGATTTATTTTGTTAGAATATTTCATAACATGAATTATGAGTATTACATTATTCAGTGACTATCATATGTATAATGACGATCACAATGAATATAATGATAATTTAATATTGCGTATTGTAGATATAGTTCTAGGTTTGGAATTAATATAATATCCAATGAATATAATAACTCAGGTGTAATGAAATCTATGAATGGAAAACTTAATGTATTTTACACTTAATACTCAATGTTCTAAGGGTGTAGTAAAGAAAATATATTTTTTATTAATTTTACAAATATTTTTTATGTATGAACATTACTATCATGTAAATGTAAAATTATAATAAATATTATTTTAAATAATAATGTAGATGAAGTTTTAATACATTATTTTTAGAAAAAAATGGAGGAAGGATCAATAAAATTGAACATTATAAAACCCTTGATGAAAGTCACCAATAGTTAGTGGATGATTTTTTTATGAAACTAGAATACAGAAGTTCACATAAAAAATACATAATTTAGTATTCCTTAGTGAACCAGATATATTTTTAAACATTACATATATATTTAAATAAAACATCAAATATTAGGTTTATAAATAATAATTCCACATATCATTATTTACTCTTCAATGCTATCCTAAGAATATCATACATAGTATTATTTTTTATCACATATGGAAATAGGGAGACTTAAGAATGTAAGAGATCAAATACCCACTAAGGGTTAATATATAAAAAATACTATAGGAATTACCCTGATAACATATATAATATGTAATGAATATTTAATAAACATAATTCCATATCGATGATTTTTTTTTAAAAAAAAATAAAAAATTCATTATGATTGATAAAAATATTAATTGATATTGTGGAGATGGTATTTAATAATGCTAGACATCATAAACCTTTTATCGTGGCATTATTTTTGAAAATCATACATAAAAGTTAATGATATACCCAATACGTTATTTTAGATAACTCATGAGAGCTACCAATGCACTAAAAGAATTTATAATTTCCTGACATACTAATTATATAATTCATTCAATGCATTCCATCATATGATAAAATTTTCATAACACATATGAAAATGTTGAACAATGGGAAAAAAATCAATACACAGTTTAATAGTAATGAATTTTATTTTATAGGGTTCCAATAAAAAATAACATGTTATTGAGTGATATCAACTATTTTCTATTGTATATAAAATTGTATTGAAATCATGGAGAAAACAATTCATTTATAATTATGAAGTTTAAGGTATTTTGAATTTGAACACTATGGTAAAAAACCTTATGACCAAATAGTGGATCCAATAAATTATCATTGTAATAATAAATTTTTTTACAATGGAAATATAATCCATATAATGTAACCTACTAGAGTACTATAAGAAAATAAAAATAAAATGTTCAAATTTTTATGTAAATTGACGGAGGAAGAGTGTCTTAGAAATAACCGAGAATTATCCATTAACACTAAAATTTCATAACATTCATCTATTTGAATATAAAATTATTATAATAAAAAATGTCTTGGGAGTATACTGGATGAATATAGATATCACATTATCCTAATAACTGAAAAATAATATTTTCTCAATTTATATAGAATAATATATAAATTGAAAAGTCATTTTAAAATGATAAGTAAATAATAATTTTAAAAGGAAAAGAGGGAGAGGGAGAAGAAACCCTTTCATTAATACATGCCACAGAAATGATGGTCCAATAACTTCTGAATAACAACATTCTATACATTATTTATAAATTCCATAAAAATATAATAGTTTCTTTCATCAATTATCATTTTTTATCTTAATTCATTATTATTTTAAAAATTTCATTTTATTCATGTTTCTCATCATGTGATGTACATTTTACAATTAAATGTTACATTAGTGTGATAGTATTTGTTATAATACATTGTCTAAAGAGTCCATAAATCTAAAAAAAATATGATAAATATTTAATATAATTACACAACACCATGACATTCATTAGAATTTATAATTTAAAAAAATTAAATTCATATTCAAATATGTTTTACTATAAGTTAATTAAAGGAGTTTTATAAACCATTATGATTTAATATAATAAAATAAATTAGATATAAATTATTATATTACCCAACCATAATAATGATATAAATTAAATATTTAGATTATATATAATAATAAATAATAAAATTAAATCCATATTTTAAGATAATGATAGATATTTAACAACATCATCCACATTAATAAATAAATTTTCCATAAATTGGAAACTATTAAAAATAGATATATAATATTTCTGATTCATTATCTTGTATTTATATTCCCACAATATGGGAATTATTGAATTTATTTTATAATAAAAGGTTATTTCAATGGGGTTAGGAAATGAAACAGTAATAAATGGGAATAAATAAAATAAAAGAGTATATATATAAATTATTTCCTCCTCTTTTAGTATTGCCCTTTTCTACATGACTTATAGCATTAAATAATGCTTCAATAGTGATATTGGACCTTACCCAATGTGAATAAAATTGGATTGTAGTTAGATTTAAATTGAAATTTTATATGAAGAATGGTATTTATAAGTCATGAAGAAATCTGTTTTTGAATAAAATATTAACGAACATATATATGTTTACAAATTAATAAGTAATATTTATTCTTGTGAAAAAATAATATTTAACTACTATAAATATATTTTATTTCCATGAAACACATTAAAATATTAATTGTATAACTGGAATAAATTATGTGAAAAAAGAAACAAAAAATAATTTATATTAAAATATCATATAATTTGGACTTTGAAAATTTTCAATTTTTTTTGAAAATTGAGTTTATTAATTTTTATTACTTTATTAATGTCGTTAAAGAAATTATATATCATGAAAATTATTTTCAAAATCATTTATACATTATTATACCATAAATAGTTCCTAAAAATATCTTTTACACAAAACTGTATTTTTACCATTAACCCAAAAATTTAGATTTTCCTAAAACATCAAAAAATCAATCATGAATAATTTTGAAATTTCGATTCAAAATTTATAATTGATTATATCAACAACAAATTAAATACTGTAAATTAAATATTTAAATTAAATAAAATATAATAAGTAATAATAAATACTGATAAAACATATTATAAAAAATAATCTACTTATTTGAGTTGGATGAATTGAATTATACAATTTATTTATTTAAATATTAAAATATTACATTTTTGTATTTGAATAAATTTTTTAATTAACTTATATATTTAATTCAACACTTAATATTAAATATCATTTTACTATTCTATTGTCCAGGTTATAATTTTAAAATATATATTTATTGTTGCTTTGATACATAATATCATGATCATATTTCCTTTTTTAATAAATATATTCAATATAATCCTAAAAATATCATTATATTGAATTTCTCTCAAGGATATACATATTTATTTTATAATATTTATGCCATATTTATAGCATTTTTTCTAATTATAGTCATGTGAAGGAATATTTTATTTTTGTGTAATCATAATAAATATTATTTACAATATCTATTTTTGTGGTTTAGTTTTTTATTTTTCAATTGTACAAATATTACTTTTTGAAACATTTTTTTCCATTAGTGTTTATTTTTCAATCAGAAAAATAATACAAAGGTTATTTATTTTATAATAAAAATATCAGGTGTTACATTATACCGTCTTATATAATTTAATCCTTAAAATTTAAGTCATTTTAATTTCCATTTCAAAATGTGGATATATTGTCATCATTTATTCCTCAAAATCATACATAACATTCTCTATTTTGAGAATATTATGAAGTACACTTTCTAGTTGATTAATACTATTTTAAAAAACCATCACAATTTTGTCGAGGATCTAAATTGGATTATAATCATGTAATAATCTGGGATCTAGTTATACTTCATTAATATTAGGAACATGTGATTTTTCTAGAATCTACTTCTTCTAGAGTGAGCCATAAAATACATCATGTAATTTGTATATTTCAAGTTGTGTGTATAATATATAGGCATGAACTATAATATGTTTCAAATTCTCAAATGGCCTAAAAAATTTTCAATCATAACTTCTATTTCATTTCAACTCATAACACTCCATTCCATGGTGATACAATTAATATAGAACGATCCCCAAAATGAAATTCCAACAAATTTTTTTAGTTATTATTACATATTTTATGCCTACATTGTAATTTGTTGGTGTGTTTTTTTAATAGTTCATTACATTCCATGGTTATCAATATAACATAATGGATAATATTATATCTCCCAAAAATTTATAAGATTAGTATATTAGTTAAATGGATATAGGAAACATTATCACATATAATATTTTTTTAATTCTTTAGGATAAAACTTGTATAATCATTCCTTAGCATCGTAATAAATTTCGTCACCTATGGATATACATCAAAGAAACAGTGCACTAAAATCTTAGTAAGGGGATGAATAATATGAAGTAATATGCGTAAATTGTTGATCATAATAATAATTATCAAATTATATGAGAATTATTATAATAAAAATAATATTGATGAAATATGATTAAGAGATGGAATATGAAACATGAACAATAATGTGACATCATAATTCAATTATTTTATAAATAAATCATAACCAATTGGAAAAAATCAAACTACATTTTTTCCAAGTAAAACATTGTAGAAAAATATAATAGTATCATGTATATACTTAATTACCTAATGAGATACGCTACTTTACCTATTATATTAATATGTTGAATTATTTTTATCCCTCACTCACAATAAAATATATAAATAATCATGTGTCAAACATATAATAGAGTCATACATCAAACATAATCATGAAATATACCCATGAAAAAAGAATTGGTTTAATAAAAATTTATATAAAACAAATGTCGATTAATAATATTGAAGGTACCAATAATAATATATGTATATATTATTTTCGATGTTAAGTGGTATAATGTTAAATAAAATTTGAATGGAAAATATAGAGAGGAAGAAAAAAATAAGAATAATCAATTATATATATTAAATATGGATCACTTATCAAAAACCGTAATGGTGTGTATGAATTCACCAAAATCATGTTAACACGTGAATATTCATAGATGACAGAAAGGGAAAATAAATTAAAGGAACATAAAAAGTGGGATATTTAATATTGTGAATAATTATAAAAAAATAACGATAAAGTGTGAACATAAACTAAAAACAAAAGGAAAATGTTCGAGAGAACCTTTTTATAGCTCCTACATTATTTCATCGCATGAAAATATCCTATATCAACAACCTTTTTCATCAAAATTTTAATATAATCATACATTATACTATTTTAATTTATTCTTATTCAATAACAATCAATATAATTTACTTATTACCTAATTGTTAAAGATAAAATGTCACCATGAAATTTTTTCTGAATCGTTCCCTTGTTAATTTAAATATTGTGGTTTGGATCATTATTATTAAATTATAAGATAAATTATAATTACAAACATATAGAAAATTTATATTATATGTTCTCACTTTATATAGGATAAACTAATCAGGTGTGAATGTGGTGATAAATAAAGAATTATTAAAAGCCTCATAAATGGGTAAATTTATCATTAATGTGACATGTCAAAATATGGGGATATATTATAAATATACTATAAATAAACATTTCAGAGTTTCATAATATCATAAAACTCATATTGATGATATAATTAACATATTTTTATGAATTTGTTAAAAGTAAAAAATGATAATTAAATATTAGGAAAAGATAAATTTCATGTTAGATAATGGAATATTATGTTATACTCTATGTTTCTCCTTTATAAGGCCAAAATGCCGTGGAGGCTAGGAGTGGTGTCAAAAATAACATCTTTATTGAATAAATGTGGATTTATAAAATGTAACTGATAAAATCAACGGAAAGTTGATGAATTGTAAATGTCATTATCTAGGGGTGATAGGGATTACATATAATTGGATGGGTGATTTATTTTGGGTTATAGTAATAAAAAAAGATAGTTTCAGGAAAAAGACATCAAATGGTTGTCTTATTTGATAATGTAAGAATTTTTTAATAAAAAATACATGTTTTAATTACATTGAAACCATTACCCTAATGAATTTAATAGTATATATTTAATATATATATATATAGTATTTATTATAATAAATTATAATTTTATACATTGAAATTAATTTTTAGGAATTAAAATTGAATTCATTATTTTGAATATAAATTAATAATCTAATAAAACTTATTTATATTTTAAATAACTATATAATAACATTCATTGGTCATAATTACATCAACATTATATCACAATAATATTGTATATAGAAATGTTTTGATTTTACAATTCACCCAAATATTCATGTTTTTCACTAAAAATATTCTCTTATATAATTTTAAAACAATAATTTCAAAAATAAATTAAAATTTTCAAATTGATTTTGAAATAAAATTAATTTTTATATTTAAATATATTTCATAAAAAATAATTTTTTTATGAAGAAAAACAATTCCTTCTTAATAATATACAAGTATTTTATAGAGGTAAAAACAAAAATATTTTGGTTATTGAATTATAATATTTATAATTTCATATTTTTTCATGGAAATATTTATTACTCAGGTTCAATTACATTAATGGCCATTCTTCTACTCTAAAGTCCATGTTACTATTCTAATAGTCAGGTTACTATTCATAAGGTAATATTATTGTTTCAATGGTTACATGGAATTTATAATTATTATAAAAATCCCTTATTCCCTAAATTATAAATCAACTAAGTTCTCTCTAAAGATTCGCGAAATTATTTAAAAAAAATTAATAAAAAAAATTTATTTTTTATTTTTATAATGTTATCAAGGAGTGGTTAGTTCATAAACAAAACAATGCATAATAATTTAAATTTTTTGTTATTTTACAATATGTGATTTATTTTACCAATAATATTATTATTAATTTTATAACATTAAATTATACATATTATATAGTGATATATATTAGGGTGTAGTGTATAATTTATTATTATTATTTAGTGAATTTTATTTAAACCATATTTAATCATATATCAAAATATGACACACAAATGTGTTGACAAGGAATGATTAATATTGAAAACTCGATTTCATTATATTTCTTATCTAAAGAGATTCTAAAATTATGTTTTAAAAATAATTATTTAAAGTATGGGATTAAACCACCTTATGATAGATAATCCATTGGAGATAAATTCTCTAGCCATTATATGTATCTCATGTATTAGGAATCGTCCTTAAACATTACATAATCATGAATAAAATGAATAATTCACATTGATGATCTTTCCATGTTTAGAGTTTTAGAGAATTCAGCAATAAATTTTATATTAAATCTCAAAAATTACAAGGTTGACACTTCTACTAAGTTTTTATTTTTTTATAAAATAATAACTCTTGAAAAAATAGTGTCATGTCTAATCCCATGTTTTAGATAGCATGACTTTTCCTTGATCCCATCCTTGAACCTATTCATCTTTAGGTCCTGTGAAAAACATTTCAAAACATGGGATGAGCATAAAAATAGTAGTAAGGGTTTTAAAATAATGAATGAAAATATTCATTCATCAATACATACATAGCATAATATCTTTAACATACCTCATGAAATCATAATATTTACATTGTAAACCCAAATCATATAGGTAAATTGTAGAATCCATAACATACTTACTTCATAGCTTTCATAACTATATAGGGAGTTACATTTGGAATACCCATCACAGTATATTCTCTAAATATCCTAGGAGAAACATTCACTTTTAACTCTGTCACATTACCCAATTCATTGGAGAGCTATATCGGGCTAACCCATCCTAGGCTTATCACAGAACCACCCGTATACATAACAATTCCCAAGAACCGTAACATATTCATAACACATAAAACAAATATAAAAGGAAGATAACATTTCCACATTTCAATCACAATATATCACTTAAAAATATTGAAATAATAAATCCATTATCAAAAACATTTTCAATACCAATATATTTAAAATGAGAAAATAGAATTTACATTCCTTTTAAAAACATTATGGCTTGTTAAAGAAGCCAAATATCAAATAAAACTCACGGTGGCGGAATGGTCATTGTCACCACTTACTTTAAAAAGATACATTTTTTTTGTATATTAAAGTGATTCATAGAAATATATTCCCTTTTAATGAAATGAAATTTCAAAGGGGTTTATACATAGTATAAAAGATAGTCGTGTATTAAAACAAAATATGCCTCAATGAAAGGAGAATGAGAGGAAGTCCCTTACCTCGTGTCTGACTTGACCCATTTATTCTTTAATCTCCTGAATAATAATAAAAAGTTAATTTATACTTTATTAAGATCATATTTCAGGTTTATGATTCATTTTTTAACACTTATTACAATGTTACAAACATTATGTAATCATTTAAGTTAATAAAGGTTGTTTTGTCAATGTTTGGTACTTGAGTCAAAAATGAAATTCTCATAATTACAATTTGATCATGACGTCAAATATCCATTATATCCCAAATTACAAGCATTATGTTGATATAATATATAATATATATATATATATACATTATAATTATGTATCTATAATAATACATCACATTTAGAGATAAGAAATAAAATCCACCATTCATGGAGACGGTAAGTCGTACGTATGACTAAATGCTACTTTCATTTCAATTTTTAATATTAATGGAATTAAAAAATAATGATGCATATGTATATTATAATTACAGTATAATATAATATATAATATTATTAACTCTATCATTTATATGTCCCACATATGGCATTAACGAGACATATTACTTTGAGCGGGCGGTAGTCCGCACTTCCTCAAATGAAATTATCATGTTTACCCATAATGGAAACCATAAAGGCATGTTATAAATGAAAAATACAGAAGCATAAGTAAAACATAAACATAATATATATCATATATAAATACATTACTATTTTAATGGCCATCATGAGATGTAGTAGGATATAATTGACCAATCATCGTTTTGTGAGGTGTTAGTTTGTCATCCACAGAAACTTTATGTTCTTTTCCCATTATATAGAGGCGTGTGTAAGTGTCGTTATAATAATTCTCATTAAGAAAATACTATTATATTGAGGATAATTTCGTGTTATAAATAAAAAGAATAAAAAGAGTTTAGGGGATGGACAAGTAAAATAAAATAAATGAATTAAGAGAAACTGTTACCTTTAATTCATGTAACTCCCTTTGGTCTAACCAAAAGGGCTTCATGAAGAGACTTATGCCTAATTTAAGTCTTCTAGGTTGAAGATAGTGATATTGAAATATTATTTGGGTAGGTTTTGGACTATCTAATGGGCTTGAGAGGTGTGAGGTTTGGGTTAGAGTTTAGGGGTTTTTATAAGGGGGAGGAGGGGCTCTTTAGGAATGTTTGAAAATATTTTTTTATATAATATTTTTATGTTTATAAAGGTCCCAAACTTATTAAAGTAGAATATAATATGACTCATGGTCGAAATAAAATCATCCAATAATAATTGAACAGGTTTTGCATATTATTTTAATCTTTATAATATTATTTATTTAAATCCATTATTAATGAGGTAAACACTCCATCATTATTATGTCATAAATAATTATATTTATATGTTGTCTAAAAATTATAAGAAAAATAACATGATATAGAAAATGTTTTTAGCTTTCAATGAATAATTATATATGAAATGATAACTTATATAACCCCTTAAAAGAATTTATTTACTATAAGATATATGATTATGTCATTTTGTCTTAAAATTAGGTTAATTAAAATAATGTGTCATTATCACTATTAAGTGACTCCATGGGGTCCAAAAATCAACCCCGGAATTTCCATGGTCGGAAATGTATCATCCTATAGGATTAGGATAGATATTAGGGTAATTTCATGGTATTATAATAATATTTTTTACCCTTATTTACTTGATTTTCCCTTTAACCATGGTAAATACAATTTTTACAGTAGTAAATATTTAAAATGTCTAAAAATAATAGTTAATTATTTACACAATTTTGACCTAATTATTCCAAATATTAAATAAATTTTTCTAAATTCAAATCATATAATTGGCAGAAATAAATTAAAATGTAATTTCCGATGATAAAACAAAAAAACGTGTTTTTAAGAAATAATAACTATCAAAAGATCCACACATGTTTATATCCAATTTCAATGTGAATTTACATCTAATGACCTAAATTGTATTAAATGGTAAAAATATAATCTAATTAAACTTTAAAACCAATTAAAAAATAATAATCTATACATATAAATAAATTAGATTAAAAGGCCATTTGGAATTAAAATACATTATTTTCCATTATCCATCAAAAATTAATTTTTATCAGAAATATACCAAAAATTTACCGAAAGTTAATTTTTATGTCTCGATTCTGAAGAAAAATTTTATTATGTAAAAAAATCATATAAAAGTGACCATAACTATATTTAAAGAGGGTTATCCATCAAAAATGCGGTAAATTAGCCTTTTAAAGTAAATTATTATTAAAATTATGTTCATTCAAATTTTTAGTCTCTATCTTTTATTGTATAAATGTAAAAACATTTATCAAACATGTATAATCATATGGTAGTTAGTTATTTTCATTCCCAAAAATACAACATCTAGGCATTAACAACCATTTAAAATATTAATATTATATTATTGTTGTGCGACGTGAGATTTCAGAGAAACCCATTGTTGCATATCAGGTAATTCATTGAACATAGTGTCACCTTTAAAGTAAAATTAATATCTAATTGAAAAATATTGATAAATAAGAAAAATTAAATATTCATTATTTATCTAGGATGTTACATCCTTCCCATTTTTGGAAATTGTGTCCCCGCAATTTTATTCACATATCAAATAAATGGAGGGTATTTATCCCTCATAGAATTTTTAGATCTCTACGTTGCCTATTCATCCATTTAGTTTTTTTCAAAAAATCTTTACCTGGTGAATCACCTTATTACGTAACACTTTCTCTCTTCGGTAACGAATCTAGAATTGTTGTTCCTCATAAGAGATATTCTCTTCCAACTGAACTACCTCTGGGCTTAAAACATGAGATGGATCTGGAATATACATTCTCAAGATTAAAACATGAAAAACATTATGTACCAGGGATAAACATGGAGGTAAAGCCACTCTATACGAAACTGATCCAACTTTCATCAAGATTTTATAGGGTTCAATGAACCTTGGACTCAACATTTAATTTTTACTAAAATGCGTCACACTATTAAATTTAGATACTTTGAAAAGACATGATCACCTACCTCAAAAAAGATCCTTCCTCTAGTTATTTGCACAACTTTTCTGCCTACTCTGAGGTATTATCATGTGATTCTAAATCAACATAACCTTTTCTGCCATCTCTTCTAATAATTCTAGTTCCATCATATTCCTTTCACCTACTTCATCCCAAAAAGCTAGATTTCGACACCTCTTTCTATATAATTCCTGAAATGGATCCATCTATATACTATAATGAAAACAGTTATTATAAGAAAATTAATTCAAAAAAATATGGTGGTCCCAACTTCCCTGGTAACTAGTGAACAAGTACGTTGCATATACTCCAAGGTCTTAATTGGTCGTTTGACTGCCCATCTGACTGCGGATGAAAAGTTGAACTAAAATTTAATTCAGTACCCAATGAATTTTGAAGGCCTTTTTAAAAGTTAGAATTAAACCTGAGATCACTATCAGATACAATGGAGAGAGAAACTCCGTGAAACCATAATATCTCTTTAACGTAGAACCGATAATGTTGATCTAGAGACAATGTATCTCGAATAGGATGGAAATTAGTAGATTAAGTCTACTGATCAATAATAACCCAGATTACATTATTACCTGGAGATGTCTTTGGTAATCCCACAAAAAATTCCAAGGATATATTTTTCGATTTCCTCTTTGGCGCTAGTAAATACTGAAGAATCCCTTTTAGTAACTGCCACTCTACTTTAACCTACTCACAAGTCAAACACTTCCTAGTAAAATCTCCAATATCTCTTTTCATTCCATCCCACTAGTAAAACTCCTGAAGATCTATGTACATCATAGTAATTCTAGGAAGAACTAAAAACGGGGAACTATAAGATTCACATAACAACTCATTCATTATCTTTGAATCACAAGGCACACATAATATCTTTACAAATATCAAAACACAATCATTATCAATGTTAAATTCAAGCAACTTACCCTTTTGAACCAAATCTACCTTTTTCTATAACTAACTGTCGTCCTTCTGTGCTCACCTAATTCTTTCTGATAGAGATGATTTCACAGACACCTGAAACAAAACATAAGAATTTCATACACCAAAAACTTCTATGCCAAATTTCATCAAATCATAAACCAAAGGATATCATTCCAAACATATAATTATTAATGAAATATTACTTTTTCGAATCAAAGCATCAGCCACTTTGTTTGTTTTTCACGGATGGTAAAGAATCATAAAATCATTGTCCATGATTAATTCCAACCATCTCCTCTGTCTCATGTTCAATTCTTTCTAAGTGAATATAAAATTCTAACTTGTTTGGTTAGTATATATTTCACATTTTACTCTATATAAATGATACCGCTAAATTTTTAAAGCAAAAAACAACAACATCAAATTCCAAATCATGTATCGGATAATTTATCTCATGATGTTTCAACTGACATGAAGCCTAAGAAATTACCTAGTCATTCTGCATAAGGACACAACCATTTCCTTTCAACAAATCATCATTGTAAATAAAAAACACACAATTTATGGAAGGTAGTGCCAAAACTAGAGAATCCACCAATCATCATTTCAATTCCTGAAAACAATCATCACATTCTTTTTACCAAATGAACTTAACACCTTGTTAAGTCAACATAGTGATTGGATTATATAACCATTCAAAATTCCAAAAAAACCTTCATTAATAACCTTCCGAACCAAGAAAACTTCAAATCTCGATTATATCTGTGGTGATTGGCCATTCTTCAACATCTTTTGATTTAGCAGGTTCAACAGTTATGCTATTTTTTTAAACAATGTGACCATGGAAAGAAATTTTTTGTAACCAAAACTCACACATACTAAATGTCCCAAGTAATTTCTTTTCTTTTAAGGTTTGAAAGACATCCATTAAATTCCTTCCATGTACCTCTTTACTTTTAGAATAAACCAAAATATCATGAATGAACACTACTAGAAACTTATCCAAGAAGTCATGGAAAATTCTATTTATAAGATCCATGAATATAGTAGCTTCATTGGATAAACCAAAAGGAATAACTATAAATTCATAATGGCCATATCTAGTACATAATGTGGCCTTTGGAATGTCTACATCCTTTAATTTCAACTAATTGCACCCCGACCTCAAATCAGTCTTCAAAAAATACTGAGATCCCTGGAGCTAATCAATCAAATCATTTATATGAGGCAAAGGATACTTCTTCTTATCATTGATGTTATTCAATGCTCTATAATCAATGAAAATTCGCATTGACCCATCATTATTTTTAACAAAAAAGACAAAATCACCCCAAGGTGATGGTATACATTGAACATAACCTTTATCTAATAACTCATGCATTTTCTTCTTTAACTCTAAAAGTAAAATTTTATACATTCTATATGGGGATTTTGAAATTGTCTTTGCATCAGGAACTATTTAAACAGTAAATTCGACTTCCCGATCAAATATAATACTAGGAAACTCATCAGGAAAAACATAAATGTACTCATTTACCACTGGCATATCATTAATCTGAAAAGTTCATTTTTTTCATCAATATGTGCAAGGTAACATTCATTTCCATCTTTGACTAGTTTCTCAGCTTCCAGATATGTTATCAAAAGTAAGGGTTCATTGTTGTACAAAAACATAAAATCTTTCTAAAAAAACCTCTTTAGCTCTGCAGTCAATCTTAGCATGATAATCAAAATTCCAATCCATACCCAAAATAACATCTAACTCTACTAGAGGCAAAACAATAAAGTTTGTAGGTAGATTATTTCCACCCACGAGGAAAGAAAGGTTCTTATAATTTATTTATTTTTCAACATTTCATCCAGGTGTTTTTACCATTAGTTCAGGATTCATATCCTGATATGGAACTCCAAATTTAATAGAAAACTACTCAGAACTGAAATAATGTGTAGAAACTTAATCAAATAACACATTGTCATAATCTGAACAGACAAATAGTGTACCTGATACTACATTATTTAATGGACCAACATCTGCTGATGTAGTTTCAAAGGACTTCCCCACCCCTTTCTACTTGTTGTCTGGTTGCTTTCCCTTAGATGAGTTCATTGTTGGAAATTAATTTTCATAATGACCCATTTAATTACACTTAAAACATTTTACAGATTGTAAACTAGATTTTGTATTACTATGGCCCTGCTCATTTTCAATTTATTTACGATCCATATGTCCCATTTTACCACATCATTATCTCAAACTAGAATTCAAAAGAAATTCCCCAGCATGATTTTTACATCAATTTTCACAAACTATAAACTTAAGTTTCTTACCATTAAATTTTTTGAAGAGTTCTTCCCTTTTGACTGCCACGTTAACCGCTTATTCTATTGTTTTTCAAAGAACACCTGATCATCATAAAACCCCATTTCCACATTCTCCATACATCGAACTAGTTTTTCATAAATTTTGAACTCATTAGAAGCTAAATCCCTTCGATACTTTGGATTTATTCTTCAGTAAAATTGATGATTTTACTATCAAGATATCATATGGAATTTGGAGCATACCTTGCCAGTCGAGTGAATTTTGCCTCATAACTAGCCACTGAGTCACCATACTGCCTCAATTCTAGGAATTGTTTGTCTATCCTAAAACTAAACACCTTAGGAAAATATTTGTCAAGAGACTTACCTTTGAATTCATCCCAATCAAGAGCATCAATCTCTTCACTATACATGATATTTTTTACCATCGACCACCACTGATCAGCGTCAACTTCTAAATTCTATACAGAGAGATTAACCTTTTGATGTTCTAAACACCCCATGACATCAAAAAAATTCTCCAGTGGTTTAATAAACCCTTTATCTAGAACAGTTTTTAATGATCCTCTTAATGATGGGGGATATTGCCCAATGAAATTCTCAACCACTGACATGTTCCTCTGTGGTTGATTTAGCTAATCTTGTGCAAGGATACCACCACCATTTATAGACTGAGTCAATTATGCCATCACTGCAAAAAACTATTTAGTTCCGATTCCAACCACCTCAGGTAGCTGATTTGGATGTTTTGCTTCCTCCTGATGTTGTCCCATCATATTAGCCTTGTTTCCTCTACGGAAAACCATTCTTAACATAGAAATATCTTAGGCGAGGCGACATGGTAATATATAAATTCTATATAATATCAATATTAACATAAATTAATTTATGGATATTAATTTAAAAATTCCCTAAATCCTAAATTTATCTAAACTGACCTCTGATACCAACTATAAGGACCTGGCCTTAAACAATATATAAACTTGAATTAAATGAATAATTCACATGAAGGATCTTTTAAGTTTATATTTTAAGAGAATTAGGACATAAATATTACATTACATCTCAATAATTATAAGGTAGACACTTCTACTCAATTTCCAGTTTTTTCAAAAAATAAAAAACTCTTGAAAAAGGGGTCATGTCTAGTCATATGTTTTAGGCAACATGACTTTTTCTTGATATTATCCTTGACCCTATTCATCATTGGGTACTGTGAAATAAATTTCAAAACATGGGATGAGTATAAATATCTCAGTAAGGGTTATAAAATAAAGAATGAAAACTTTTTTTCATCCATACATACATAGCATAAGATCTTTTACATACCTCATGAAATCATAAGATTTACATACTAAACAGAAAACGTAAAGGTAACTTGTGGCATACATAATATACTTACGTTGTAGATTTCATAGCTACAAAGAAAGTTACATTTAGAATATGCATCATAGTTTGTTCCCTAAATCTCATAGGATAAACATTCACATTTACCTTCTTCACCTTACCCAATACATTTGAGAGCTATCTCGGGGTCACCCTCCATAGTTTTATCACGAAACCACCAAAATACATAAAAATTCCCACGAACCATAACATATTCATAACACATAAATCAAACATAAATGGAAGATAAAATTTCCACATTTCAATCCGAATATATCATTTAAATATATTGAAATAATCAATCCATTATCAAAACCATTTTCAATACCAATATACGTAAAAATATTAAATGGTATTTACTTTCCTTTTAAAAACATTACCTCTTGTTAAGGATTCCATAGATAAAATAATACTTGCATCGGTGGAAAGGTCATTTCCACCGCTTAAATTAAAAAGAAACATTATTTTTCATTCATTTAGTAAAACGATTCATAGAAAAAGATTCCCATTGAATTAAATGGAAAGTCAAAGGTGATAATATTGAGTATAAAATTAAGTCGTGTATTAAAACAAAATATGCCTCAATGAAAGGAGATTGAGATGATGTCCCTTACCTCATGTCCGACTGGACCCATTCGTTCTTTAATCTCCGGAATAATATACTAAAGTTAATTTTAACTTGCTTAAGATCCTTTTTCAAGTTTATTATTCCTTTAATATCAATTATTAAAATTTTATAAACATTATGTAATCATTTATGTTAATAATCGTCTTTTTTTGATATTTGTTACCTGAATCCAAATTGAACTTCTTATAATTACAATTTGTTCTTGTGGTCAAATATACATTATATAAAGAATTATATTCATGATTTAGATATCATATATATCATTTATATCCAGTATATTTATGTATTTCTAATAGTGAATAAAATTTAGAGATATCAAATGAAATGCACCCTTCATGGAGACAGTAAGTCATATGTACGCATGAACGTTAATTTGATTTCTATTTCTTATTTTAATGGAATTAAAAAAGTAATGATACTTATATATATTATAATTCCAATATAATATCATATATAATATCATTAATTCCATCCTTTATACATCCCACATATGGCACTAATGAGTCATATCACTTTGAGGGGGCCGTAGTCCACACTTCCTCAAATGAAATTATTGTGTTTACCCATATTGGAAACCATAAAGGCATGATATAAATGGAAAATATAGAAGTATATAAAACATAAAAATAATATATATCATATATAAATAGAGTTCCATCTTAATGGTCACCATGAGAGGTGGTAGGAGATAATTGAACAATCATCGTTTCGTGAGGTGTTAGTTTTCCATCCACCGAAACAGTATGTTCTTTACCCATTAGATGGAGGTGTGTGTAAGTGTAGTTTGAAAACATTTCATAACCACATACTGGTATATTGAGGATACTAGTGTTGTTATAAACTAAAATAATAAAAAAAATATAGGTATTAGAGAAGTAAAATAAAAGAAAATAATTTAGAGTAAATGTTACCTTTATTTCGTGTAACTCCCTTTGGTTTGAACCAAAAGGACTTCTTAAAGTGCCTTCTTCCTATGTTAAGTCATATAGATGGATGATAGGGATCTTGAGATCTTATTTGGGTAGTTTTTGGACGAGCCAAGGGGCTTGAGAGTTGTGATTATTGGGTTACAGATGAGGGATTTTTATAAGGGGGAGGAAGGGATCTTTAGGAAAGTGTGAAAATATTATTTTATTATATAACGATTTTCAGTTTCTAAAAGTATTAAAATTATTAAAGTAAAATATAAAATGAATAATGGTAGAAATAAAATCATCCAATAAATATTGGATAGATTTTGGATATAATTTTAATCTTTATAATATTATCTATTTAAATAAATTATATACGATGTAAACACTGCATCATTATTGTGTCATAAATAATTTTATTTTTATGTTGTCTAAAATTTATAAAAAAAATCCATGATGTAGGAAATATTTTTATATTTTCAATTAATATTAACTATTGAAACGATAACTTATATAACCCCTTGTAATAATTTATTTACAAAAAGAAATTTTTTATGTCATTTTTGTCTTTGATTTATGTTAATTAAAATAAAGTGTCATTATCACTCTTTTGTGGCTTCATGGAGTCCCCAAAACGACCCAAAGATGCCCATGGAATGAATTTTATCAACCAATAGAATTCTGACATATGTTAGTGTAATTTTATATTGTTATAATAATATTTTTTTACCCTTATTTACCATATTTACCCTTTAACCAAGGTAAATAAAATTTTTACTGTCGTAATTATTTAAAATGACTAAAAATAAAATTTACCTATTTACACAATTTGGACCTACTGAATAAAAATATGTAATCCATTATTTGAAATTTAAAACAATGAAGTGGATGTAATTAATTTAAACTTAATTTCTGATGTTAAAACAGAAATACATGTTTTTTAAGAAATAATAACTATCAAAATATCGACACTTTCTTATGTCCAATTTCAATGTGAAATTACATATAATGACCAAAATTGGATTAAATGGTAAAAATATAATCTAATTAAATGTTTAAAACAATTAAAAGTATAATCAATCCATATGAATAAATTGGATTAAAAGGTATTATTGAATTAAAATACAATATTTTCCACTATTAATCAAAAATTGAATTTTATTAGAAAAATTCCAAAACATTACCAAATGTGAATTTTGGTGTATTGATTCTTAATAATAATTTTATTTTGTCAAAAATAAAATATAAAAGTGACCAAAATTTGATTTAAAAAAGGTTTTCCATCAAAAGGTGTTAAATCAACCTTTTAATGTAAATTATGCTTAAAATTAGATTCATTCACATTTTAAGCCTATAAATTTTATTACATTAATGTAAAAACATTTAACCAACCTGTATAATTATACTGTAGTTAGTTCTGTTCATTCCCGCCAATACAATGGCTAGGCACTAACAACCATTTAAAATAATAATATTATATTATTATTGTGTGACGTAAGATTTCAATGAAATCCATCGTTGTGTATCGGGTAATCCATCAAAAATAGAGTCCACTTTAATGTAAAATTAATATTTAATTCAGAAATATAGATAAATAAGGAAAATTTTTTATTCTATATTTACTTGGGATGTTACATCATGTTTATTATTTATAGAGAATATCACAATATAGTATGGGAAACCTACCATGTCACCCACATTAGCCTCCAACAAGACCCAACAGTCATTACTGATCCTTATAATCTAGTGATGGGTACCAAAACAAGGCTAATACGGAATTATTTCACCATAAAATTAGAGATTTGAAGCTAGAATAACATTATCAAGGTACTTAAAGGGAGAATCCATATATTGGATATCCATGTAAGTCAAGATATTCATAACCAACTAAATAAAGGAGTTAAAATAGTTGAAACCAATTAGATTATGGCCAATCCGATTTAAATCAATATAAAACTATAATCCAAAAATATTTAAAAAACCATGGAAATTAATTGTAACCAAATATAACTAAAAATATGGACGAAATGACCAATTAATCTATCATCCCAATATATACAAAAAAATTATCTTTATCACAATATTATCTCTGTATGGCCCATATAAAATACCTATATCCAGGGTGACAATTAATGAAGCAAGAGAATGATGTTCAATGTGAGGATGAATCATGGAACATGTACAGAAAATTTTATCTTGATAAAAACAAGTGATTTCTGTATTCAAGGTGTAAATTTACATTCCTAGTAGGATCACCTCATATATTAAATTCTATTACTTTGGTAAAATAGTTTACAAATTCTAGTTTCAAATAAATTTGAAATTTGTGTTTTTTATTTTTAAAACTATTTAGGTGAAAAAAACATATTTTAAATTCTATCGAATGTATATTTTTTTAAAAAATTAATCAAATAAAAATACATATTATATAGTAAAACACATCAAAATTTTTAATGAGGGCTTCTATTTTTGAATAAAACAGAAAACCCATTTTCAATAATTTCAATCCTTTAATAAAATTGAAACATAAAATTGGCCATTTTTAATTGTTTTCAAAACAGTTTTCCAAAAGCTCATTTTAATCCATTTTGGAAACATATTGACATATAATGAATAATATCCCAACACAATAAGAACAAATATTGATAAAATGAATAAATATATGAACTATTATAAATTATTAAAGTAATATAATGAATAAGTGGATAAATATTATTATAAAATGGTGATCCCTTTTACCGAATCCCAAATCATTGAACAAGTGTCATAGGTTTCACCTTAATATGAAATTTCAAATGGTCCTAATGGTACGAAAAACACGGGAAAAACTATTGGTCTATGTTGTATCCAAAACATCATAAAACACCTGAGTATCCCACACTAGACTCATCAGGGGAACTCCTCACCTAAACATAGTGTATCAAATGACCTTGGAGACACAATAACATGTGTTATGTAAACTAGTGCAACACGAATCTGAATCTCCCAATTAGTTAGTTGGGTTACCATAACCAATAAAATGTTTTGGTGAGAAAAAAATTATGACACTATAAATATGAATATCTAAATAAATCATATGAAATTATCTCAAATCTTTTACAACACCGAAAAACGAAATAATGCCTTTATCAAGTCATAAAAACCAATAAACATAATAAAAAACATTTAATGTAATGAGAAAAAAAGGGGAATAATTAGGTTCTAAAAAAGTGTCAAACCATTTATTTCATAAGGTACCATTGATGATATTATAAGAAATGAAACTCATAATTTCAAGTCGTTTTTCATTTTGTTGAAATATATAAATTTAATAATTATTCAAAAAAACATTAACAAAAGAACATTTTTATCTAAAATATTCTTCTAAATCACATTTAAAGTAAACCAACCAAATTATCCAAAAATATCCCCCTAAAAATGTTTTTCCTTCTTGATAAATGAAAAAGAGTTAAAATGCTTAATTGTCCATCAAAACCATTTATTAAAACCTATTATAAATTTAAATTAATACATACCATTTGAAAAACATTCAGTATTAACAAAAAACTTGAAATTTATAGAAAAATAATTTTTATTAGAATAAATAAATTCATCATAATACTTTGAAAATCGTTATAAATATCATACATAAAAATAATATCAGGGTTTATTATTTATAGAACCCACAAATTTTTTGGAATTGAAATACAATTTAATGGAATAAAGATGCCTACCATGACATTAAAAGAGAACAATTGATTTAAATTGAATCGTACACGAAAATAAAAAATAACCATTTGTATGCCCTATAAGAACAAAACCATATGTTAGGTAATCAAAAACTATAAACATCATCTGAAAATTGATTATCATTCTTGGGAAAAAGAAAAATTATACGATAAATGGAAAAGAGGAGAGAATATATAAGAAATGATGACAAAGACTAAAGATTATCTTCAGAATCCTCATTGAAATAATAAAGGGGAGGAGAAAAAATTAATGAAGAATGTGGAGCTCTCCATAGGGCTCAATTAAGGTTGTTCATTTGATTGGGATGGGATTGGAGAACCAAGGCATTAAAATTTAATAGTGATATAATGTTCATTTTCATTTGTGTGTGAAACTGGAAAGAAACCAAATTTAGAAATAAGGGTTACTAAACTATGAACCAACTATATAGGATCCAGTCGAATCCACCATCATGAATCAAATTGGTTGACCACATAATTTACTAAATCATTGAATTTTAAATTAAAACCCACCTACTTAAAGTTACCATATTTTTCATGGTTTTTTCACACCATTTCCCCTAACCAAATTAAACACAAGAACTATGAATTGAAGCATAAAAGTTCTCACATGAGTTTTATTAGGCATTTCATTGTTTGAACCTAATATTGTTCTACTCATTCCTACTATTTATGAACAAACCATTTTAATCGTAAACCCCCTTAATAACACAATTTTCATTGTTTTCCCCGAACAATGTGTACTAACATTTAAAAAATTGAAAATATCACGAAATATAAGAATATAAATCTAAAACTAAAAAATAAAAAATAAATTTCTTTACATTATATTAAAAATATTGGTAAAAAATGGGTGTTACAATTCTTCCCATCATGGATATTTCATACCATAGTAATAGATTAATTGAAAATTGATGGTGATGGTAAAACAAAACATCCTAAAAAATGTACAATAGTTTGGTTGGTCGGGATATGATTTTTAATGATGTAATGAAGAATAAACCTCTAAACATGATTCTTGATAAAAATTGCCAATCCAAAATCCTAAAAAAATACTTTTCTCTAAAAATCACTAAACCATTCATAAAGTGATCAAAACCCAAAAAAATAACATACAGTACTGAGAGGATAGAAAATTATACATGATCTCACCACCATTTAGAATTCATCTAAAATTATACATGATAAAAAAAATACTACACTTATGATTCAAAATAAGATAAACATCACATATATAAAATAAACATTCTATGGGGATATAGATTCCAAATCTTCAAGGGATAAACCTACCATAAGAACATTCAATAACCCCAAAATCGTTGATGAACCCACATGATTATTTAAAAAGAAAATAAAATGGAGAAATCACCAAAATCATCCCAATATGAAGTGACACATGAAAAAACTTATGTTAAGATATAAATGGTATTAATAATGAAAAATACAAAAATATACCTCTGTAACATGGAGGAATCAAAAAGAAATCAACCACATGCCAAATATTAACCCGAAATGGTGTTTCCCACATCATAGATACCCAATGATGCTCTCATGTTTTTTAAAATTTCTACCCTTCAATAGTAAATCCTAATTCCAAACAACATTCACATTTAATCATTAAAATGTATAGTTCCATAAACCATGAAAAATAATAACTACCACATAACCAACATCACACAATGAGATCCCAAGAGTAAGAAAATGGAAACATCGTAAAAAAAACCTAAAAACCTTAATCCAAATCATATCTAAAAAAGGAATCAAATAATATATTGTAAACCCAAAATATATTATAATAAATATTTCTTCTAGTAAAAAAGGGTAATGATTTTTTTGAAGATGATCTAAATAAATTTGATAAAGGTATATTCTCATTATAGTGTCTATGAATGAAAATGACATTTGATATCCCCTAAGATAGGTACCCGTGAAATAAAGAAGGGGCCATAAACTCCCAAAACAATAACACCCCAAACATTTCATGGAACACTTCTATTAAATAAATTTTATTCATAGATTATATTTCATAAATCATTTTCTTCCTTTGAAAAAACACTTGTTTATTTAGGAGATATTCAAAACCAAGCCATTGAACATAAATTTTCCACTTTTATGTTTTGAATTTCGATAAACAGTCATCTTGAGTGGTGACCAGTAAGTCATTTGGAGTCTGATAGAACCAACTTGATTTTTTGATGAATTGTAACATATCCTTATGAATATTAATATTAATAGTAATATGACCCTTATAAATAGTAAACAATGATAAATAATTCATCCTCTTAATGTAATAAGGTAATGAGATCTTAATTAATTTTTCAGTGTGATATAGAACTAATTCTAACTTCAAAATTATTATTTTTAGAATTAGTTATGATTTTATTTAAAAAATAAATTAAAAATAATTAGAAAATTATTTTCAGAAAATGGAGTTCATTTTTGAATTCTACATATCGAAAAATGCTTATGGTGAATTTTTTCTATTTTTCTAAAAAAACATGATTTTTTTGTGAATAATAAAAATACAATTTTATGTTTTCGTTAGTATAATGACATCATAATGATGGAATAATTAAATAAAAATGTATGTTAAACTTTTTACAATAACATATGTAATGGGTTTTCCACAGTGGCTAAATCAATGGGAAAATACCATGGGAAATCCCATGGGTTGGAAAAAAACACTAATGAGTTGTCCCTTTGAAATTATTAAAAAACTACCTCTCTTCTTCTACAAATACCCACTCATCCATTTGATTTCATTCATTCCAAATCCATAATCCTATAATATTGGTGGTTTTACCTATCTAGGAGCCCTTACATGGTATACTTATGCTCCCAAGGTCTCATCCTGCATGATTATGGAGTTACTCTACAAGGTAAGGGAATCCATCATTCTCTTCTTTTAGTCGACACTTATTTTATGTTATATATTTTAATTTCCATTATAATATGTTGGGGATTTATTTTATCTATTATTCTTAATTCCATCTTGATTTAAATATGATGAGATACCCTTTTTTCTCATCAATTCATTTAATGAAATTTTAAGCGACTTCGTTAGGCTGTTGAATTTTCATAAGGGATCTCTCAAATTTTCTTTTATATTCAAGTTCATCTCTTTTCTTTTTCTATCCTCACCTAATCTATCCAAATTAACATGATAAAATCTATTATCATATATATAATAGAATTATATCATGTTAATTTCATAACAATCATCAATATTCTTACTCTCCCCTTTTTATTTTTAAAAATGAAATCAACGTCCCTGAGGTTCCAATTTTTAACATTTTGTGGACAGAGGTGTTTCTTTATTCACTTTCTCCTTCATTATTTGTCATGAAACCATTTTATTGGTTGAACCAGATCATAATTGTTGTATTTCATCTCATTAATTTTCTGTAATCTTTACACACACATAATATGAAATATTAATTCAAAACAAGTTCATTATGAATAAAACGACCGAGTTAATCCAAATATTTGTAATTAATTTTTAACTAATGAATAATCATTATGGTATATAACCCAAAATATTTATAAGATAATTTATATCTCTTTAATGTCACAAATAATATATATTATAAATTCTGGTTATTTAATAACATTTTAAATGAACTTCCATTCACTAATATAAGTAAATGAATCATCAAAACCAAGGAAGAAAATGCTTCCAAAACAATAAAATTGAACCTCTAAAACCTGTAAAAAGAGACAAGAATAGACCTAATAATGTTATAATAAATAAATTAAATGTATATGAGTTTTTAATTAGTAATTAAAGAAGCTAAATTTTATTATTCAGGCCATTAAAGAAAATAAACAACACACTTAGGCATAAGGTGAGGGGTTTATCATCTCACCATTACTTCCATGAGATTTCCATTGTTCGACAATTATTGCATGTATTTAGTATATGTTTACTTCCATTTTATATATAATAACATTATTCTATTTATATTAATGGTATTAAATGACTCATTTGAAGGTTATTGAGTTCTGTTCATATGATTCGACCGATTACATTGTCGTAAAAGACCTTGTCTCAACTACTATTTTATTGTGACTAACATATTATTGTGCACCTAATAATCCTTATGTGGTGTAACTACTTCCCATTGGAGATAAATTTTCATTTGAAATTATATTTATCTTAAATATCCATAATATCATATCATGGATATGTTTTTTTTTCTAAACCGTTTACCATTTTACATACGGGGTTTATTTGGAATGTTATTTTAACTATAGACATATTGATGAATCTGTATACTCTAATATATATGGATATTAAAATGGAATATTTCCCTTGTATTCAATAAATGGTTAAATAATTCTTTGTAAATTTAGTGGTGGGTGGGGCCCGCTATATCCCCTCGATGAATCAGTAAGTCTCATGAGACAAATCAGTTGGGGACAAACCCATCGAGTTTATTTTAAAAAATTAGACAGGTTTCTACCCACAGAACTAAAATGTTTTTATTGTATTATGGTATCATGTGTCAGATACATGACATCCAATTAATAATAATTTTCTTTATTCATTATTAGTTATTACTATCCATGAGGTTTTCACTATGACAAAATCTATGGATGTAGTTTCATCCTGAATTTTTTAATGCCGTGAGTTTTTAATTTTTTCACCATGCCATATTGATAATGTCAAATTTTTTACAATTCAAATATTAGTGATTTATCCTTCCTCTATTTGTAACCCTTAATGAGCATCTGAGCTCACCCCTTTCACTGTTTAACTTCAATAGGTGATGAAGCAGAGATCATTTATTGAGTTCCTGTGGATGTAGTTTTTTGTTTTTGTAATGTATTGTATTTTGTATCCCTTTTCAATGTAATTTTAGTAACATTTATGTATCTAGTTTCTTCAAGAACTTCTAATATAATCGTTACTTTAGGATTTTAATTGCTTCTAACCATACCAATATAAAAAGTAATGAACCAACTCTATTCTAGAGGGGTCAGGGTGTTACAGTTGGTATCATAGGAATTTTATTAGAAAACTTGTAAACTAGAGTAGGAAATGTATTGTAGGGAATAAATCCATAAGGATTATTTGAGGATAAAATTACAAGAAAGTCCTTTTATTTTGGTAAGGAATTGATTATGTGAATCTTTCTAGAAAATACATCCCTTTCTGGATATGAGCATGTAGAGGTGGCTCTGGAACAGATGTACCTAGCAATCAAAGCTCCGACAAGGAGTTTTAGGCTTGACCCGAGGTATCCAGGTACCCAACAATGGGGCTTGTTGCACTCTTGGTTATGATACTCCTAGGGGATATGCTTAGGATATTTCATATTTTCATTACAAACATTTATCAAGGATTGAAATGTAAATTATTCCTCAAAGAAACCATTTTTCTAATTATTGGATTATCCATGCATAGGATCTCAATTTATGTTAATTATTTTGTTAATTTAAGATTATACATAATGATTCAAACCCTAATCTAGTGTGTTCTACTATTTATAAATTGCGTCTAATGGAAGGAGTGGAATCAATACTCATGTAAATGGTAGGGATCTCCCCACTAAGCATGTCAACAATGTCAATGTTGGAGCAGATCAGATCATGAACATATTGGGAAAACATAATCAGGTTATAGATAATAATCATTTCACACTTGTGTTGGATCGTTTCATGTGGAAGAATCCTCCATCTTTCAGTGAGACTTCTAATCTAGTGGTTGCTAAGAAATGGATCAAGTCCATTGAAAAGATATTAATGGCATTATGATTCAATGAAAATTAAAAGGTAGTACCGGTGGTATACTGTCTCAAGGGTGATGCTGATCAATGGTGGTCCTTGATTCAGAATACCATAGAGGAAGAAGAAAGAGAAGATAAGGATTGGAAGAATTTTAAGGAAGTATTCTTCAAAAAATATTTCCCTCGTGAGGAATGAACCTAAATGAAGAGGAACTTCATTGGCATAAAAAAAGGGAAGAAGACAGTGTTGCAGAGTATGAGGCTAACATCACAAGGCTGTCCAGTTATACCATAGATTAAGTACATGACTCAGCAGACAAGATTGATCATTTCTTTGAAGGTCTTAAACCATGACTACAAAGGGCATAGCCTTCTCCAAAAATTTCCTCATATGAGGAAATTGTATCAAGTTCCATCAAAACTGAGAAGGAATTTTCTAGATAATATATTTTCAAGGAACACCAAGATAAAAAGCGGTACTGAAATAACCAAGGGAAAGTTGAAGTACAAAAGAAAAAAAGGGAAGGAAGAATTTCCCATTATGCGAGAACTGTGGAAAAATCATCTCAAGAAATGATTGAATGGAATGGGATTCTTCTAAAAGTGTGGAGAAAAGGGTCATCGATCTAGTAAAAGCAAGGGGAAGAAATAATTTGATGATTTCAATGTTACAATTGTAGAAAGATGGGACACTATTCCAGTGAGTGTCCTATGTACCAAGGAAACATTCCACAGAAAAATCCAAGAGAACAAGGGAGAGCATATACAATTACAACCGCCGAAGTTGAAGTTTCTAATTGCGCGGTGGCAGGTACTTTAATTATTTCCTCAAACATAGCCAACACTTTATTTGATTCTGGATCATCACAATCATTTTTATGTTCCCACTATTCCAAGAAAAGTAGACATGTCCAATTTGATTTAATAATGGAGTGATCAGTCAAAAATCCTATGGGATGCATCATTAAAACAATGTCATGTCAACTAGTCCCAATCATGACACATAAACATTCTTTATTTTCTAACCTTATCATCATACCAATGACTGACTTTGATATAATTATTGGTATGAATTGGATGTAAAACTATGATTCAATGATTTATTTCAATAAAAAGGATGTTACAATTTTTGAAAATGGTCTAGAATCTCTTATCAATAGAGTAGAGACCATGCCATCTGATTCTTATCTAGACCCACCCCCAGTAGCATAATTGAATGAAATTATTGAAGAGGAAGAGAACCCAATATATATGGGTGAGGAAAGAAATATATAAATTTAATATGTACATATCATGAAAGAATATGTTGATGTATTTCTAGAGTATTTACCTGGAAATATTCTAGAGCGAGAAGATGAGTTCTCTATAGATTTAATTTCTAGTTCAAGAACTATATCAAAGACTCCATATAGAATGGCCACTGTGGAGTTAGTAGAGATAAAGAAAAAACTAGAGGTATTGAGTGACAATGGATTTATTCGACCTATTGTTTCTCCATGGAGAGCCCCGTTTTTGTTTTTCAAGAAGAAAGATGGATCCATGAGGGTATGCATTGATTAAATGGAAATCAATGATATTACATAAAGAATAAATATCATCTACCATGCATTGAAGATATATTTGATCAAATTCATGGATCACAATACTTTTTTAATATTGACCTTTGATCCAGATATCATTAGCTATGTGTGAGGAAGGAATATATTCTTAAGACAACAATTCAATCGAGGTATGGGCATTACGAGTTTACAGTGATGCATTTGGGTTTAACTAATGAACCCTCTATTTTTAGGGATTTAATTAATAGAGTTTTCAAGGAATGTCTTGATATTTTTTTATGTTATTCATTGATGATATCCCAATATATTAAAATAGCTATAAAGACCATGAGGAACATTTGCAGACTATTCTAAAAACTATTAGAGGAATTGAATTATATGGAAAGTTTAGGAAGTGTGAATTCTGTCATCAATAATTTTCATTTCCTGGCCATATTTTCTCTAAGGATAGAATCTTAGTGGATCATTTGAAGAAAAGGGAATCCAAGAGTGGCACATGCCAACGAACATAACCAAGGTACACATTTTTATTTTCTTAGCAGGTTACTATCGACGTTTCGTTCAGAATTTCACCTGACTGGTTAACCCTCTAATCAAGCTTACATGTAAAAGGGTCAAGTTTGTTTGGACGAGATAATTTACAGAATGCTTCATGGAATTGAAATGAATATTGGTCAATGATCCAATTTTTACTCTTCCATATGGAAGGGATGAATTTATAATATACATGGACGCATCAAATAATGGGTTGGGTTGTGTCCTTATGAAATATGGTAAATTTATTTCTTATTCATCAAGGTAGTTGAATAATCGTGAGAAAAGTTATCCAACACATGATCTGTAGTTAGCAGCTGTAATCATTTCTCTGAAAATATGAATACATTATATTTACTGTATAAATGGGAGATATAAACATATCAAAACAGTTTGAAATACAATTTTACACAAAAATAACTCAACATGAGGCATAAGAGATGGCTCTAGTTACTCAAAGATTATAATTGTTCAATAAAATACCACCCAGGAAAGACAAATAAACTGGAAGATACATTATTCCGGAAGGATATTGGACTTCTGACTCAAATGAGGATTGAGAGAGATCCTATATTCATTGACCATCTAAATATGGATATGGGAATTGTAAAGGAATGGGAAACATCTAACCTCTTTCAAATGATTGCTAACCCATCTTTACTAGAGAAGATAAAAATCACTCAATCTAATGATTAAAATCTACACAATAAGTTTATTGTTTTTAAGGATGGGATATAGGATTACTTTATTTCTATGGTTGGAGTTCTAATGTCTGGGAAGAGGTTATGTGTTCCATCAGTACCAGATCTAAAAAAAATTACTCTTAGACGATTCTCATAGTTGAAATTTCTCTATACACCCAGGTAGCACAAAGATGTATAGAGATCTGAAGGAATATTTTTGGTGGGATAATATGGAGCTGGAAATCCCTGACTACATGTCAAGGTGTCTAGTTTTTCAACAAGTGAGGGCATAGAGACAAAATCCTAGAGGATTTATGAACCCTCTACCTATTCTTATGTGGAAGTAGGATAACATTACAATGGATTTTGTCACTGGGCTACCGAGGACATCTAGAAGGAGTGATGCAATATGGGTAACTGTTGATTGCCTCATGAAATCAGTACATTTCCTTCCTATAAGAGAGGATTTACCACTTGAGCGCATGGAAAGATTTTATATTAATGAAGTTGTAAGACATCATGGTGCACCTCAATAAATTGTGTCTGATGGAGATCCCTGGTTTTCATCAAAATTCTAGAAAGGTCTCTAGAAGGCTTTGAATACAGAGCTTTGTATGAGTACTGTTTATCACCCCCAAACCGACGGACAGTCTGAAAGGACTATTCAAACTCTAGAATACATTCAGAGATCATGTTCTCCTGACTTTAATGATATGTGGGATCAATACATGTCATTGGTAGAATTTTTATACAATAATAATTTCCATTCTAGTATTCAAATGGCTCTATATGAAGAATTATATGGAACGAGATGTCGAACTCCAACTTGTTGGGGGAGAATTTGGTGACAGGAAACTTATATTCCTAGAAAATATTTAAGAGACCACGAAAAAGGTAAAGACAATTAAAGCCTATATTAAAGAAGGCCCATGTAGGCAGAAGAGTTATGCTGACAACCAAAGAAATAATTTGGAATTCCAGGTGTGAGATCATGTATTTCTGAACGTATCTCTATGGAAGGGTGTCTTAAGATTTGGTAAGAAAGGGAAATTGAGCCCCAGGTATATCGGACCATTTGAAATTCTAGAAAGAATCGGAGCAGTAGCATACCATTTAGCAATGCCACCAAATCTCTCCAATGTCCATGATGTGTTCCATGTGTCATTATTGAATAAAAAAAGCCATACCCAATTCATGTACTCACCTATGATGAAATTGAACGGGAACCTGATTTCTCATACTGTGAAACTCCTATTGGGACTCTAGACACAAGGGAGTAGGTATTGAAAAATCGGATAACTCGTATAGTAAATTATCTTTGGAGAAACCCGAATATGGAGTAAGAAGCATGGGAACCAGATGATTTCATGAATAGGAACCACCGACATGTTTTCGTTGGTCTTTATACAAAATATTTCGAGGAAACAATTTCCGAAGAAGGGAATAATATAACACCCCAATCATTTTATCGTATTTTTCTATTAAATACATTCTATTCATAGATTATATTTCATAAAGCATTGTGTTCCTTTGAAACAAAACTTTGTTATTTAAGATATAGTCAAAACCAAGCCATTGAACATAAATTTTCCACTTCTATGATTTGAATTTTGATAAATGGTCATCTAAAGTTGTGACTGGAAAGTCATTGGAGTCTGATGGAACCAACTAGATTTTTTTTATGAATAGTAACATACCCTTATGAATAGTAATATGAATAGTAATATGACCCTTATAAATAGTAAATAATGATAAATAAATTATTTTCTTATGGTAATAAGATAATGAAATCTTAATTAATTTTTCAATGTGATATAGAACTAATTATGCCATTAAAATTGTAATTTTTCAAATTCACGTTGATTTTATTTAAAAATTAAAATAAAAATAGTTAGAAAATTATTTTTAAAAAATGGAGTTAATTTTTTAATTATACATATTGAAAAATAGTTATGGTGAATATTTGGGATTTTTCTAAAAAACATGAATTTTTCATGAATAGTAAAAATACAGTTTTGAGTTTTCGGTAGTATAATGACATCATAATGATGTAATAATTAACTAAAAATGACTTGTGTACTTGTGTGAAATAATATAATACATGAGGTGTCCCATGTTACTAAAACCATGAGCAAATACCATTGGCAAGCCCAAGTATGGAAAAAACCACTAATTAGATGTCCAATAGAAATTTTTAAAAAACTACCTCTCTTTTTCTATAAATACTCACTCATCCATTCGTTCTATTTCATTCCAAATCTCTAATCCTATAATATCTGGTGTTTTTACCTCTATAGGATTCCTTAAAAGGTATCCTTAAGCTCCCATGGTACCATCCTTCTAGATTTAGGGGTTACTCTATAGGGTAAGGGAATCCTTCATTCTTTTCTTTTAGTAGACACTTATTTTATGTTATCTATTTGAATTTACATTCTCATATGTTGGGGTTTTATTTCATGTAATCATATTACTGTAATTTTTATATAAATATTATTAGATACACTATTGTTCTCATCATTTCAGTTTATGATATTTTATGCGACGTTGTCAGGCTGCCGAATTTTCATTAGGGATCTCTCAACTTTTCTTTTATTTTAAAGTTCATATCTTTTCTTTTTCTCTCATCACCTCCTCTGCCAAAATGAACATTATAAACTCCAGTATAATCTAAATACTGGAATTATATCATTCCAATGGAATAATCTTCATCAATATTTTTACTTCCCTCTTTTTATTTTTATAAAGGAAATCAACATCCATGACGTTCCAATTTATAACCTTTGTGGACGACGGAGTTTTGTTCTTCACATTATCCTTCATTACTGGTCATGAAACCATTTTAATGGTTGAAATAGATCATAATATATTTATTTAATCTCATTAATGTTTTGGAATCTTTAAAAACTCATAATATGAAATAATAATACAAAACAAGTTCATTATGAACAAAACGACCAAGTTAATCTAAATATTATCAATAAACTTTTAACTAATGAATCATCATCATGGTATATAACCCAAAATAATTATAAGATCTTTTATATATATTTACTTTCACTAATAATATATAATAAATATTAATTATATTTATCCACATTTCAAATGAACATCTATTCATTAATACAATTAAACGAATCATGAAAACCAAGGAAAAAAATGCTTCCAAAACAATAAAATTGAATCTATTAAACCCATACAAAGGGACATGAATAAACCTAATAAAGTTATAATATACCAGTTACATGTATATTAGGTTATGGAATTAATAATTAATGAAGATAAATTTTATTATTCAAGTCATTAAAACAAATGAATCACACACCCGAGCATAAGGTCTGTGGTTTCTCGTCTCACATTCATTTCCTTGAGATTTCCATTTTTCGCCAATTATTTCTTCTATTTAGTATATTTTTAATTCCATTTTTAAAATGATAAAATTATTCTATTTATATTCATGGTATTCAATGACTCATTTTAGGGTTATTATGTTCTGGTAATATGTTTCGACCGATTACATTGTGGTAAGAGACTTTGTCTCAACTACTATTTTATTTTAACTAACTTTGTATTGTGCACATAATAATCCTTATGAGGTGTACCTATTACCTATTTGATATCACATTTCATTTGAAATTATATTTATATTAAATATCCATAACCTCATATCATGGATATGTTTTTTGTCTAAATCAAATACCATTTTACATATTGTGTTTATTTGGAAAGTTATTTTAACTATGGAAATATTGATGAATCTGTATACTATACTCTATACTGATATTTAAAGGGAATATTTATCTCGTATTAAATCAATGTATAAAGAATTATTTGGATATAAAGTGGCGTGTGGGGCCTTCTATATCCCATTGATGCATCGGTGGGTCTCATGATACAAATCAATTGGCGATAAACCCTTCGTGTTTGTTTCCAAAAATCAGACAGGATTCTACCCACAAAACTAAACAATTTTAACAATATTATGGTATCATGTGCCCGATACATGACGTTCAATTAATTAGCATTATTTTTATTCATTATCATTTATTACTATCCATGAGGTTTTCTTTATGACAAAATCCATGGATGCAATTTCATTCTGAATTTATTAATGGCAGGATTTTTTTCATTTATTCACCATGCCATATAGATTATGTCAAATTGTTTACAATTCAGTTATTATTGATTTATGATTCCATTATTTTTAACCCTTACTAAGATTTTGAGATCACCCCGTTCACTTTTTACCTTCAACAGATGTTAATGTGGAAATAATTTATTGAGTTCTGGTGGATACCATTTTTAATTTCTGTTATGTATTGTATTTTGTAAACCTTTTCAATGTATTTTGAGTTACATTTATGTATCTTCTTTGTTCAATACTAATAAACTGATCTTTCCTTTGGAATTTTCATTCTTTCTATGCATTCCAATATAACAAGTAATGCACTGGCTCTGGTCTAGCGGGGTTGGGGTGTTACAAAAAACATTATTCTCATCCCAACCAAAAACATTATAACTGATTTGACGCAAAATGCCTTAGGAGCTTAGAGATAATTGGAAATTAAATTAATCATTTATAAAAACTCTACAACTTCATCCACACATTTATATATATATAAATAATATAGAAATTGATTCAGAAAGTCTGAGATAGATTCCAAGAGAAGATATGATTCTATGGCCACCAATCAATTCAATGTTTGAGTAGAATCTAGAACTAAAAAGATATTATCTAAATAATGAGAGGATTTACTGAGAGTATCATACTCAATGAATAACATATAGTTTTTAATTTACCATAATAAGAGATATAATCTCAATTAAAAGGAAAATCAAACAAATAAATTCCCCATGTATGAAGAAAAAATTCCCTTTAAACAGTTATATACACGTCCCAATAATACATAAAAATTCATGAAAAAATACAACCACCATAGATCAACAAACCATCATTTCATTTAAAACCCATTTTTTCAAAAAAATGTAAAAACAATTTTAATGACGCATTATATATAAAAATAAAACACACCCTTTTAAAAAAATCAACCCTGTTCGAACGCCACACATTATTTTGAATCCCAAATGTTATTATATCACAACGTTATTACAATTTTAAATCATTATTAAATTATACCGTATTTATCGAATTCATTTACATATTTCCCAAATTCCATTTCATGTATTAATATCCAAAAAAATAATATAAGAAAAAAACTTCTAAAATATATAATGAGAAATATAAAAATTAATTTCAAAACAACCTACAAAAAATGATTTTAGTAAAATATTTTTAAAAATTCTTTTATACCCAAGATATAACCACAAAATCATTTTGAATAAATATATCATAATAGAATACATCAACAATAATTCATTTCATCTAAATCAAGGCATCACCAAAACCCTCTTTAATTCATATCCAATAATTGTTATCCTCTATAAAGGAAATGAAAAATCAAAGGACATCAATATAACTATTATAGGTATAAAGTATATCTACGATTTATTTGATCATGTGATTTTTTAGGAAATTAACCAACTATACTCGAGGTTCTATTTTATCCTCAAAACCACTTATATAAATTCCTCATGGTTTGACTTACCATGAATATTATGAATGAAACACTAGTTCAACTGCTATTTTCAACCCAAATCATATAATTACAACTAGAATTACATGTTTAAATCTTCTAGGATTCATGAACAACTATACCACATACAAATTAATAAAATAAATTTATGAATTAAATGAAAAACCATTAATTAAATCCTTTATATAGATGGAAACATGTGGTAGTGAGAAAAAAGAGAACATAAGACTCTCCAAGTACATACCTCTCATGTTATTACAGTCTTGTACCCATTTAACCAAAATTCTCACAAATTATAGATCGTTCTATCTAAAACCATTTTTTCTTCATCCGAACTAGTTCAAACATACACATCACATAGGTTGTCCCAAAAAAAGTCCATAAGGGTATTCCTAACCTGAAGGGATTCTAAAAAGTGTCAGGGTATTATATATAGATAGCATTTAATGATTTCATCCTAAAATAATATTTTCAGGTGTATAATAACCAAAAAAATATTCCTTCATAGTTAGTTTTTATATTTCAATTACATGAAATATATAGTATGTTGAGACATATAACTTTAGGAATAAAAAGAGTCACAATAAATAAATTAAGTGTCCAACCCATTTAAATCAACATAATACCTTCATATAAAATAAATACATAATAAGGTCAAATAAAAAATACCTAGATATTATGAAATATATAGTGTCCCTTGATTAATAAACATATTATTACATTATTATAAGCATATTTAACCATAAATGACCAAGGATTGTAATGTATAGTTTCTTTGTAATATTGGGTATATAAAACAGAAATCATGGAAATAGAATTAAACATCATTATATTAATCATCCATAATGACCTCCTAACATCCTCTAGGCCAAAACATATACATAAGAAACCCCAGTTAATATATGAACCAAAAAATTCGCTAATAATCCATATAAAGGAATAATAATAGATGATAGAATAACACATATGTTAGAAGACAAAAAATTATTTCATAAAAAGGAATGAAACATGAATAAACATGAAGAATAATAACATGTAGAACATGAGATAATTAATTCCAGGAATTATATGAATTTGAAAACACCATAAAAAACATTATAATTATTAAAGTCTAAATACGAAGACTATTTCACATTAAGGAGAATGAGTCAGGGCTAACGAAAAATACCATTACACATGGAGGACAAAGTCCTATAATGGAATCAGGTTTACTCCATGTCCCTGCATGACGTCTCATGAGACTAAACATTACCCAATAAAATATTTTTATATATATGTAAACCCATCATAACATGTTCATGAATACATGTTCCACAAGATGAATCCATAAAAAGTAATGAATATAAGGGTTACCCAAGGAATGTATGGGGTATCATAATCATATCATAATGCATAAAAAGAGGATATATCATAAAGAATATCATGAATAAATTTATTTATGAAATAAAATGAAATTAATATGGTAAATTATACATAGATCATGATAAATAATTTCCAAATGAAGTGTAAACAATAAAAAAGAGTGATTAAGAATCATTATAAATGGGATACATTAGTGCTGGTTAATGGAAATTCTAAAAATTATTTAAGGAAGAAAAAGATTAATTGTTTCATAAAACCAAAAATTAACATTATGTGTTTTTCATGCTAATTTTTTTATAACATTTTTTTAGCTTAAAATAGATTATAGAGTGTACTTGAAACTGGGTAAAAACATGGGGGATCCCTTTAATTAGGTTATGTTATCCGGAGGAAATGAGAAGGGAACCACATAAAATATAAAATTTTTCATACAATATAGAATAATTGAGCGATTATAATATTATTATTACTTAAAAACATAAATCAGGAATATTAAATTAAAATATTTAAAAATTAAATTTGGTTAAGTAGAGATAAAGTGTAACCTGATGGATAGATATAGGTTTGGAAATAATCCCTTACCATATGTCATAAAATGGTATGTAATTTTACATACATACCTGGATAAAAAAATAATACATTAATACAGAAACTAATATTCATTTCTTTAATTTAGTATAATTTTATTAGGTTCATTTATAGCCATTTCGTTGACTTATAGTGTTTAATTTCACCATTTTGGGAGTGTTCGTATCCGGATTTTATGATAAGTCCCCTTGAGTATAATTATGGGAGTTCAATTAATGTAGATGAATATTCCATAATTAGATATATATGATATTTATTCTCCCCCATAATTTTAAATGGTTCAATATATTATTATTTTTTCATAAATTATAGTGATTCATTAGATAAAATTTTAATAATGAACTTTACTTTGATTTGGTGAATTTCTGATCATCACAAACTATTTTTTTTCATTAATTTATATTCTGAATATATTTATATATATATGTTCTGAAAAATTTAATAATCATCAGTACATATAATATAAAAAAATTTATCCATAAAATTGTTATCATGTCCTTCCTTGAATGTGGTAATGGTAAATGACAATGCATCTTCAATGATGGTGATAAATCGGCACATCATAGATGATGTTTAGATTTCATTAATAAAAGGAAGAAGGAAGAGATTTGATGATAGATTATTCAATTTAAAAAATAAAATTATAGTACTTAAATTATACTATAAATTTGATACCACTTTTGGATATGGTGTTTATTATAGGATAATAATAGAGATGAAATTGAAAATAAACTGAAAGAAAATGGAAGTGGATTTTACCACGTTGACTTCTTCTTTATGAAAACCTACTTAGGGAAATTGGGTTTGTTATTTTGTTAATAACAAAGGCTAATTGAAATGGGAAAATTCATGATATATTAATTGATAATAATTTATATAGTCTCCATGGTATATAAGGTGTGAGGAGAGGAGGTGGTATTTATTATGGTGGATAGGTGTGTTTTTAAATTTTTTTCATCAACTGTTTATTATTTTGGTACAAAATTATAAATAGTGAGGATTATTGTCCATAAATATATTAAATAGTGAATTTAAGTTATAAATTTTGGGTGTTACATCATCCATACATCATTCATGACTTAATAATTCATGTATATAGCTTATACCGTAGACTACCATATTTTATTATGCATAAAAAATTAAACTATTTTAGAAAAATAAAAATAATAAACCTAACCTATTTTCATCATGTAGACTAAGAAAATAAACTCCATTTCATGAAAATAATTAAAAATATATGATAAATTTAATTTTTCTATAAAATCATAATTTATTAAAAAAATACTGATTTTAATATTATAACGGATTTTATGAAAAATTTAAAAAATATTTAAGTTCTAATAAAAGTATGCTATTGTCATAAAATAATAAAATATTATTCTATAAATCTATTTTATGATAGTCAAATTAAATTTAAATATTTATATTAATTATAAAATTATAATGAATTGTTTTCATTTCACAAAAATACCATTACTTAATTTATCTTTTAAAACATTTCATTACATATACTATTATATAATTATATCACTTTTTCATTTATATAATACCATAGATTTATTTTTACTATCATACGTGAGGATAACATTTTATTTATCTATTTACTTTTTGTAATGGTCACATTACCATTCAAGAGATCATGTTAAGATTAAATCGGTATCTGTTTCACAATTACTAGAAATACTTTTTATTTTATTAATTATCTATTTATTATATTTGTATTGTGTTATAAATGAAATTTAATGTTGTTAAAATATATGACTTAATAATCATTATTGTATTTTTATTGAATGAATTTTAGGTTTTTCTATTCCCCCTTAAGAAATTTCCACCTATAAAATATTTTTTCTATCTAAGTACAAAATAGGTGATGTTACTTATCCTCCATTACTTCTTCCAGTCCTCGTGTTATCTCTTCATAATTAAGTCTCTTCCATATAAATTTGACAGAGGCAGTATTCTTATTACATTGAATATAATCTCTATCATCCAAGATCTTCATATTCTACACTCCATATGAGAGGTGTTCTCTAGTTTTACCACCTATGGTGTAACACCACAAGATTTCATAGTATATTATTTATTCAATGTAATTTAATAACATCCACTACATGCAACACTAAGTTCAAGCGCACCATAACTTACCAAACTATCCATTCAAAAGCAGTTATAAATATTATTAACTGATTTTTGAACATTATATAATCCTTATAATTTTAGGATCCATATTATGAGTTTCTTAGACATACTATAAGAAGAAATTCATTTTTTCAGATAAAAGAAGTATTTTTTTTAAATGAAATTTCACCACATTTTTTTGAGAACCCCTTTTAAATCCAATATTTGAAACTTTTATATATATTAAATTTTACCAAATAAACATCTTCTTTACAATCGAGACATAAAAATTTAGTTTGGGTAAATTTTTGGTGTTTTTCTGATAACATGCATTTTTGGGTGAATAGTGAAAAATACTAAATTTTAACTGAAATCAACTTTTTTAATCAAAATAATTTATAGTGATAAAATATACATATGAATGGTTTAGAAGAATAATTAGATTATATTTTTACCATTTAGTCCAATTTTGGTCATTAGAAGTAATTTAACACTGGAATTGGACATTAACAACTGTCAATCTATTGGTAGTTATTATTTCTAAAAAAACGCTTTTTGGTTTTAATAATGAGAATTAAATTTAAATTAATAAATCCAATTTATATGTTCTGAATTTAGTAAAATAGATTTAATTTTTTAATTTTTAATATCAAAATTATTTAAGGGTTAATTTTGGGTATGTTTCTAAAAACTTCCAGTTTTTGATGAATACTGAAAAACACCGTGTTCTTGGAAAAAACCGACTATTGATTTAAATTAATATTTATTTTATTGAAATTTATTTAATATAAAAATATAAAAATAATAACTATATATGTTCAATTTAATCCATTGGGGTGATTTTGTAATAATATTAGATATATAAAATTTTATTGAACTTTTCACCATCTTTTACCCACCTCCTAGGAGAATTTACAATTCACAGAATACAAACTTTTACCACTTCGGTGAGTTGAATATCACAAATCTGAGAGACACGGATTATATCAGTATGAAGAATTTAGTTCAATAAGATGAAAATAATTTTTGGTGAATAGTTACTTTATACTTTTATTTACAACGGTTCAAATTAAATTGGGTAATTAAAGGTATAAATGATATCATAATTACCCTAATACATGTCCTAATTATATTATATTTGAGAGATTCGACAAAAAAATCATAGGAATAAAATATGATCCTTTAGGTCCACATGGACTAGATTAGAAAATTTATTATTATTTAATTCAATGAAGAGCTAAAACTGTTAAATTCAATGTTTAATAACTAAACCATTTTTAATATAGGGTCACACATAAAATAAATTCGACTATAAATATTCATTAGAAAGATAAAATGATTTCCTACATAATGGTATTTTATTTATATTTTTTAGATATTAAATAATGAAATTTATATATGACACAATGATGATGCAGTAATTACCGTATTAATGAATGTTTAAAATAATTTATATTATAAATATCTAAATATATATTTTTTGAGACTTTTTATGAATTAAACTAATGTTATAGGTTAATATGGAATATTATAATTTGTTAGATGAATTTTTTGCGAAGTAATAATGCTATTATTAATTTAGAAAAAACAAAATACCAAATAGTGTCAAAATTGACATAAAAGAGTTTTTAAAACAGATATTATATTATTAATTTATATTATATTCCTAAAAATATAATGTTCTTCCAAAAGACTTATGTAATGATATTTGAATCATTAATTAACCACTTGGGTTTCTCTTGAAAGTATATAGTAAGTTTATTAACCATATAATATAAAAATGCAAAGAGACATGGTAAATGTCAAACTATTTAACTAATAGTTAAATCTAAATGATTAGGTTAATATAGTGACCCAAACTTGTATAAAACTTATTGGTAGAGTGGTTTTATACCATTCCCCAACATATACATTAAATAAATAATTTTTGAGCGATTAGAAACCGAAAATTATTTTATTATAAAATAATATTTCTATCTTTCACTAAGTTGCCCATCACCGCTCTTATAAATTTGCACTCACCCTTCTCTCTAATTCAAACCATCAAAGCCATTTATCTCTTCCAAATTCTACCCAAACACCCTATCAACTCTCCTCCATTCATTATAGTGGACTTCCTTTTGTCCTAATGTCATACTATGGATCTCATTTTATCAAATAAAAAGGAAGAACCCGAAAAAGAGGTAAATATTTCATCACCTCTTTCAAGTTCTTTTCATCTTCCTCTTCCTATTCATTGTTGTTTCCATTATCAAATAATAACTCAAGTATTTCCTATATAATTTTATGTTATTATAAATATTCCATAACCATATTCATTTTTATATCCATCATTTGAATGACATGTCACGACACGTGCGTACGTACGGCTTACCGTCTCCACGTCGTGCTATAATTGTTATTCAATACATTATTATTTGGATGGGTATAATAATTATATGTAATTGATTTTAATAGTAGATATAATATGATAATTATTCTTTATATATGATTGAACATCTAATTCCACACCTTTAAAGAAAAAAATATTTTCCCTCGTGCGTACGTATGGATTACCGTCTCCGCGACGCGATGAAATTCATTTCCAAGTTCACCATTCATCGACGACTATAAAAATATATAATACTAATAAGTATATAATATATGACATATTAATGATACTGGATAAATATATATGTATGTATGTATGTATTTATGTACTTACATATTTCTTATTCACTTGCGTCCGTTCAATACGATATGAAAATAGAAACAGTGTTTATACGTACGTACGACGTATATTCACCATAAAAAGTGTTTTCCATTTCATATATCTATATATTATAAATATTTATATTATAAATATGTATGATTTATAAATCAAGGTTTATATTCTGAAATTATTTAAATCATGAGCTAAATGATACGATCAAGAATAAAAAGTTAAAATAAGTACGATAAAGAAAGAGATTAATACCCAAAATGTTAATTTAAAAGAAAATCATTATTAAATGGTTAGTATAAAGTCAAAAATGAATAATGTATGATATAATAAATATGAATATGGTTCTAGTATAATCTAATAACATAAAATGTTCATTATAAGAGGTTAAATGTACCCTCAACCAAAGTAAAGTGCAAGGTTAGGGTTAATTTCACAATCTCATTATTATTCGAAGTTGTTTTTAAATAAGTATATACTGGGACATATTTATTATCCATGTAAATGTTTAATGAAAGAGTTTTCAATGGGATTATTTTATGGTAATTTTTTTAATAAAACATCATTTTAAATGATTTAAATATTTATTCCTCTAAATCGTTCTCATTAATGTCCATGTTTTCAAAATGGTATTTATGGATTTATCAATATGAAAATGAATGTTTTTAAAATTTTAATTCCTTTAAAATGTTTTAAAGTGGTATGGGAAACTTTGATTAAAAATTTCTTTAAATATCTTCCTTTCTAAATTATGTTACTTTTAAATTTTTTCATGAAAAAGGGATATTTCTCTCAAAGAGTTATACAAATCATTTTCATCTATGTCAATATCCTTTGATGGATTTTAATCTTGTTCAAAGATGATTTATTATGATACGAATCTTCCATATTGTATTGAATGGTTATTGATATGATTGACTATGGATGTGATATTTTTATACCATTCTGGGTTTATGTATAAAGTATTGACATTTCGTATGCTAGTTTTAATACGAATGTTTAAGTTATGTTTAAACCGTTTCATATGAGGAATGCATTAGACTTAGTAAGTGATGGGTGGAGCCCTCTATAGCACATCAATGCTTCGGTATCTCTCATGAGACAAACTAGTGTCTCGTCATAAGGCCTTGAAAAAATATTATTTGTAGTCATGGAACAACTCCTTGACTATGTCGTTATGAATGTTTGAAATTTTTCATTCCACCATTATGAAAGTGGCTATTGATATTTCATGTAATTATTAGACTAGTAGAATCTGCATGTGAATAAATAAATGGTATTATTTAATTTTTATCATTGCTATATTATGATGATGTTCATGTTTAAAAGTATTTTGTTTTAGTCTTATATATTGCCTTAAATGTTTATTCTTATTTATAATAGTTTCCGCTATATTGTTATCCTTACTGAGAATCTGAGCTCACCCCATTCTATGTTTTATTTTTCCCTGGATGCGAAGAAGTATATTATGACTAACCTATAGGGATGGACTATTGGATCTCAATGTTGTATATGCAAACAATTTGGTTTAAGTTTTCCATTTTATGATTTAATGTAATACTTATAAATGTATATAGTACTTCCAAGGCTACTAAATTAATCAGTCTTTTGAGACTTTTTCTTTTGTGATCATGCCAATGTTATGTAATAATGTACTGACTCTAGGTAACTAGGTTTGGGGTGTTATAGTTTGTATCAGAGGATTTTTAGTATAAACCATGAAAACTAGATTTAGGTAAACTCTAATGAGAGCACATAGCCCTATGATAGATTTGAGGATTATTATAGAAGAACTTCCTAAAATTTTGGTATTGTAGTGATTTTGTGAGTTTTCCAAGAAATACATCTATGTCTGGATACGATTAGGTAGAGGCAGCTCTGGCATAGATATACCAAGGGGTAAAATTCGAAAACACTGCTTTGATCTAGACTCAAATAGGAAATGATTCACGACAACCGGCCTTATTGCACTCTTGGTTATGGCACTCCCATGAGATATTATTAGGATAATTCTCATTTTCTTTACAAAACATTATAAAGGGGTTATGAGTATATACTTCTTAGGGAAAACATTTTTTATGGTTTTGGATTATATCCATAAACTGTTCAATTTATGTTAAGTATTTTACAAGTTTGGAATTATTCATTGCAATTCATAAACTGACCTAGTGTATCCCATTGTATAAAAATGGCATCCAGTAGTAGGAATGAGAACACCAGCAAAATGTATGATCCAAACAGTAAGAGGGATCATATCATTCATGGTATTAAGCCAACATTTATAAGGGAAATAGTCTCCCATGTATTCTAAACATATGAATAAATAGTTTCATTTGTTAATATGATAAGTAAAGAATTCTTTGAGTCCTATGTATTTTAAGGGAAGCAAGAGAAGAAAATGATGGAAGATATAAAGATAGATAAAGGGAAGAGGGAAAAGAACTATATTCCCATATGTGATAACTGTGGAATGAATCCCCATGGTGAATGTTGAATGGAATGGGGGTTTCTTATTAGTGTAGAGAAAAATGATATCAAGTATGTGACTACAGGGGTAAGAAAAATGTTTCAAATGTACAATGCTTCATCTGCAAGGAGATGGGACACTACGTGAATAAATGTCTAAATCATCACAGTATACCCCAAATGCTACTATTGGATAATAATAAAGTTATGATACTACCAAATATGAAGAGGAATGATTAGATTTCTTAAGTTGTTATTAAATTATTGTGTCATTTGAGTATTGTATTAATGATGTACATGTTATAAGAATTATAGAGTATATAAGGATTGTACAGTAGTAATATTTCATTTAGGACTTGAGATTGTGTGGAACCAAGAAAATTGACTCAATAGAAGGTCAAATTGTTGGAAAATATATGGTTGAGAGAAAGATAACCATAATATGGTTCTGATACTGAGATAGTGATTTTGGAATAATACATGATTGATTTGGATAAATTATATTGGAAATTCTTGACAACCTTGAAACTGATTAATGATCTGTATATTCCATCATTTTTGGAGTTTACAACATTTTTCAATAGAAGGAGTATATGCAATATTCTATAAGGAATAAGGGAGAATGAATGATATCAGTAAGGTTTTATGGTAATTCAAGATGATGTTGTGTTTCGAAAGAATACATGATGAAGGTGTTCAAAAGTTATTACGTGGAAAAAAGGATCTTCATTGTGTTTACCTTCCTTATAGAATTTGGACAATGAGTTTGGACATAAGTATTTTGGATAAGTTTAGTTTGAGATTATTTTTGGATTTCCATAAAAAGAAAAACATGGAGGTCGGGCGGAAACCCGTCGCATCTGGCAAGGCTGCGAGGCTTGAACCCGCAATCGAAGGGCGACAAGGGTGTATCACCTACAACTGGTCCACGTGATGTCCAATATTGAATAATGTAGTTTTTTAGGGTCTGGTAGTTGAAATATAAAATCATTTATTTGGAACCCTCTACGAATAGGATAAATAGAATATTTTTTTTACGTTCTATTATCTTTTAGAGTGAAAGATGATTTTATGGTAGAAATTAGTTAAAGGATGGAACTATAATTGTCATGTATATATTTCTATTCCTCTCTTATTCTATGAATAAATTAATTCTTAAAATATAGGTAAGGGATCTTAAAACTTAAAATTTGTCATCATAATACCTTATGTTTTGTTGTACCAAGGATATTTTAAATCATCATAGATTGATGGATTTGAGGTCCTCAATTCTATAATTGGTTGTGATTGATGACATCAATCACTCCCTATAAGTATTTAAATTTTTCCTCCAATTATGTGTGTCTAATTACCACCAATGCTCTCCTAATCAATATCATAATTTTTTTTGTCTTTTTCATTCCCATTTTCCACTTATTAAGACTAAATTTTATTAACCCAATTTCTGATGTAGCTTTTCCAATAAAGGTATTTTCTATTTTCAAACATTTATTTTAGAAGAACAATTTGAATTTGTGAGGATGAAATTTATTGAAGGAGGGAAGAATTTAACACCACAAGATTTCATAGTACATTATTTTTTCGATGTAATTCAATAACATGCACTACACGCAACACCGAGTTCAAGCTCACCACGACTTATCAAACTAGCCGTTAAAAAGAGGTTATGAATTGTATTAACCGTATTTTGATCTTTATATAATCCTTATAATTTTTGGATCCATATTATTAGTTTATTATACATAATATAAGAAAAAATTCAATTTTTAGATAAAAGAAGTATTTTTTCAATGCAATTTTAACGCCTTTTAATGGAAAACCCTATTTAAATAAAATATTTGAAACATATATATATATTAAATTCGACAAAATAATCTTCTTCTTTAGAATAGAGCAATAAAAATTTTGTTTTGATAAATTTTTTGTGTTTTTCTGATAAATTTCTTATTTGAGTGAATAGTGAAAAATAATAAATTTTAACTGAAAACAACATTTTTAATAAAAATAATTTATAGTGTTCAACTATACATATGAATGGTTGGGAAGAATAATTAGATTATATTTTTACCATTTAAATCAATGTTGGTCATTGTATGTAATTTAACTTTGAAATTTGACATAATCAAGTGTCAATCTTTTGGTTAGTATTATTCCTTAAAAATACATTTCGGGTTTTAATAACGGGAATTAACTTTAAAATAATCTATTAAATGTCTATATTTTGAATTTGGTAAAATAGACTTCATTTTTGAATTCGTAATATCAAATATAGCATAGGGTGAATTTTTGGTATGTTTCTGAAAACTTCCAATTTTTGATGAATACTGAAAAACACTACTTTATTGGTTAAAACTGACATTTCATTTAAATAATTATTTATATTATTTAAATTTATTTTCAGTCAAAATAGAAACATAATACCTATATATTTTCAATTTAATCCTTTAGAGTCTTTTTGTAATAATATCAGATATATAAAATTTTATTGAACTTTTCACCTTCGTTTACACACCTCCTAGGAGAATTTGCAAATTCACATAAAACATAATTTTACCACTTCTGTGAGTGGAATTTAAAAAATCCAAGATACACGGTTGATATCATTAAGAAAAATGTGGTTCAATAAGATGAAACTAATTTTGGGTAAATAGTAACTTTTTACATTTATTTACCACTGTTAAAAGTAAATAGTGTAATTAAAGGTAAAAATGATATCATAATTACCGTAACACATGTCCAAATTCTATTGGATAGGTGTAATTCGAACAAAAAAAATCTTTGGAAAAAAATATGATCCTTTAGGTCCAATTGGACTAGATTAGGACATTTATTATTATTTAATTCAAAGAAGAGTTAAAACTGGTAAATTCAATGATTAATAACTACCCCTTTTTTAATATAGTGTTACACATAAGATAAATTTGACAATAAATATTAATTATAAATATAAATATATTTACAACATAAAGGTATTTTATTTATATTTTTTAGAAATTTAATAAATAAATATATTTATGACACAATGATGATGCAGTAAATACATTATTAATGAAAGATTAAAATAATTGATATTATATAAATCCAAATAAATTTAATTTGAGACATTTTATGAATTCCACTAATTTTATAGGTTAATATGACATATTAGGGTTGGTTAGTTGAATTTTGTTTTAAGAAATAAAGGTTTTATGAATTTAGACAAAAATACCAAAGAGTGTCAAAATTGACATAAAAGATTTTTTAAAACAATAATTATATTTTTAATTGATATTATATTCATAAAAATCTATGGTTCGGCCAAAAGACATATATATTGATACTTGTATCATTAATTAACCACTTGGGGTTCTCTTGGATGTATATTATATGTTTATTAACCATATAATATAAAAATACAAAGAGACATGGTAAATATCGAACTATTTAACTAAGAGTTAAAACTAAAAAATAAGGTTAATATAGTGACCCAAACCTGTCTAAAATCTATTGGTTGAGTGGTTTTTGATCCATCCCCACCATATCCTTTAAATAATTCATTTTGGATCCATTAGAAACCGAAAATGATTTTATTATAAAATAATATTTCTGGCTTTTCCGAAGGTGCCCCTCACCTCTCTTATAAAAGGGCACTCCCCCATATCTCTAATTCACAATTTCAAATCAATTTGGCTTGGACAAACTCTTTCCAAACACCCTATAAAATGTCTTCCATTCATCATGGATGCCTTACTTTAGTCATAATGTTATCCTAAAGATCCATTTTGATCAAATCATACGGAAAAACCCGAAAAAGAGGTAAATATTTCATCACCTCTTTCAAGTTCCATTCTTCTTCCACATCCTGTTTCTTTGATGATTCCATTATAAAATAATAACTCCAGTATCTTCTATATACTTTTATGTTACTCTAAATATGGAAAAACCATATTCATTATTCTATCCATCCTTTGAATGACATGTCACGATATGTCCGTACGTATGGCTTATCGTCTCCATGTCGTGGTGTAATTGTTATTCAATACATTATTATTTCGATGGATATAATAATTATGTGTAATTGATGTAAATAATAAATAAAACATGAAAATTATTCTTTATATACGATATAACATCCAATTACACACCTCTAATGAAATGATATTGTCACTCATGCGTACGTATGGATTACCGTCTCCACGACGCGATGAGATTAATTTCCAAGTTCACCATTCATCGACAATTATAAAAATATATATTAATAATATGTATGTAATATATGAAATATACTGGAGATATATATAAATATATATATATTTATTTATTTACATACATATATCTTATTTATTTACTTCCGTTCAATACAATATGAAAACAGAAACAGTGTTTATACTTACGTACGACCTACCGTCTCCATAAACGGTGGTTTCCATTTCATATATATATATCTATTATAAATTTTTACATTATAAATATTTATTATTAATAAATCATGTTTTATATTAAAAAAGTATTTAAATCATTATCTAAATGATACGATCAAGAATAACAAGTTAATATGTGTACGATAATGAAAGAGATTATTACCCAAAATGTTAATTAAACATGACAACCATTATTAAATGGGTAGTATAATGTCATAAAGGAATCATGTATGATATAATAAATATGAATATGGTTATGATATAATCTAATAACATACAATGGTCATTATACAAGAGTTTAAATGTACCCTCGACCAAAGGAAAGTTTAAGGTAAGGGTTAATTTAACACTCTCTTTAATATCTGAGGTTGTTTTTACATAAGTATCTACGGTGCGATCCGTCTGTTGAGTTTCGGGACCAGGATGGGGGGTCCCACATACCACCGCTCATGTGTGGTGCACCGGAATGCATCTTTTTCTCCGGATTTCTGTTTTGCTCAAGTGATCAGTCTTTTTGATGTGTTTTCCCGAGGGAATCGCAAAGGTGCGATGCGCCCGACTGTTTTCGGGGCCGAGGCTCGTGATCATGGGATGTCGTTCAGGCGTGAGGTGGTGTTGGTGACTTTTCCGTCAGATATCATTTTGAGGTGAGAAAGTAGTATATCACGCGTGTTTTTCCACGATGATTAAAACGATGCGATCCGTTTGGTTGTGCGGTGCCTCTAGCATGATCTTATTAAATGTGGAAATGTGAAAGGCGCTCTGATGGCGCTTCTTCTCACCATGTTTGCAGAGAACCCTTGGCGTGTGATGGCGTGCACTCTCGTGTGATTGAAGAGATTTGGTTGGCTATGCCTCAACCGATGAGGTGGCAGGTTGGAGTTTTTACATCATATATTCGCGTTGACGTTGGGTGTTGTGTGCACGGTAGCCCTTGGGCTGAAAATAAGGTATACTTTGGGAGTATACGGGAGCGCTTGGAGGTAAATATGGTTCGTACCTGAGAATGTTTGTGTGCTTGGTCATTGTTGATATGGGGCCACACGTCGTTTGGGCCCCACGTGCGTGTCCTGTTCTGCTTTACGTACTATTCACCTCTCGTGACATAGAGGGTTCCTCTGTTCTTGTTTGTTGACCAGCAGGCTTGAGTCTTCCCCTATCTTGGTGCACATTTGTTTGGCCCGTAGGGTAGAGTTTTCCCCTGGCCCCGTTCTCGTTTGGCCGACATAGATGTTTTGTTCCTCTTTTTCTTCAGTTGTGAGGGGTTTCAGAATCGTTCCCTTTCACCGGACTGTGGCACCATTTGCGACTATGTGTGCTCGTACAGTGTGGGTGTTTTCCCACTTTCTGGGATGAGTTGTCTTAGTCTGCTTTGACAGGGACTCAGCGGATTGGAGCGTGATTCCCTTGTGAGTCCTCGGAAGATTCTCTCATCACTCCGTGTACCCTGATAGAGTTCTTTTGGATTCGGTGTGACCAACACTTTAAGCGGGCACCAAACCTCTACCCAGGAGGTTGTTACCAGCAGTGCTGAGGTTGTTTCCAGCAGGGCTGAGGATGTTTCCAACAGGGCTGAGGTTGTTACCAGCAGGGCTGAGGTTGTTTCCAACAGGGCTGAGGTTGTTTCTAGCAGGGCTGAGGTTGTTTCCAGCAGGGCTGAGGTTGTTGCGAGCTGGGCTCGCCAATTGTACCATCCATCAGTGATGGCCAGTACAACGTTGTTCACTGAGCAGTACCATCCAGTAGGGATGACCAGAGCAGTTTCGGGCTTTACTCCAGTGGGTCTGGGCAGTGGTCCCCAATGCCAGGCTTACCACCAGCAGGGCTGGGCAGTGGTCCCTGATGTCGGGCTTACCTCCAGCTGGGCTAGGTAGTGGTCTCGTCGCCGACTTTATCCAGGTCTCCCTTTAGTGGATTACCTTGTTATGGGACTGGGCAGTGTGGCACCCATCGACTCATTCCGGGTCTCCCTATAGTGGGAACCTGTTGACTTCTAGGGACCCTCCAGTGGGGCTGGGTAGGGGGTCGCCTATCGACTTTGAGCTGACCTCTCGACTACGGGGCAGTGACGAGTTGTGTTTTGACGTTCCCCCATAACTCTCAAGTATGAGGAGCGCTTTCCCCACCAAGACACGTCCTTGTGACGCGACCTAAAACCGTGTGGGTGAGTTAGTGCCGCCCAAAGCGGATAGTGTTGAGGTGCGGTGGTTTGAGCCCCATGACATGTAGTTCGGGGAAAACGTGCGGGATGTTGAGCATCGATGGTGTTACCTATGGGAATGTTGGCTACTCTTTCCTGGGGCTGAGCTACAGGATGGAGATCCCCTTACGATCTTGTCTGGGTTTCTTATTGACCATACAGATATGTATATTCCTTATTTCAATACCCACTTCTTGGGTTTTGGTTACTCTCTTTCCAGGAGAGGCGAAGACGCGCGGGGTATGCCACGTGCTTTCTGTGTCTAGCTTCTCGTGGTTGGACGAGTGTACTCTCCTGCAATAGGTAGCTAAAACTCGACGAGAAGTTCATCTTCTCCCCATTTCCAGCTCCTTGTTTCTGGACGAGTCTACCTCCTATCCTTTTATTGAGTTGAGATAGACTCTCTTCTGGTATTATACTGCACTATTTGTTGTACTCCTTTACTTTTAGTATTCTCTCTACTACTCACCCTTTGGTACCTCCTTTTTTTCACCCTCGAGCCTTCGGGGTATCCTACTGAGTATTTTTATACTCACCCCTACTTGGGCTTTTCCCGCACATGGTGTGCCCTTGTAGATGACAGACAGGTTGGTCGTGACGTCAGAGGATCATAAGAGCATGGGTTCTTGGACTGCGTGCGGTGGTTGGATTCGGGTTCCAGGAGAGGGACCCTGCAAGCTCTTTACTTTTTGTTCACCTCTTAAAAGGTTTTGGAACTTTTTTTATTTGGGCGCATGTTTTCCCCTCTTCCTATTCAGTTTACTTTCAGTACATTCATTTTACTTTTAGAGGTCGATGCACTTTTAGTGGTTTATATATATATATATAGCTATTTACCTTTTCATTACTTGTCTTTTCTTTAAGTCTGCACTGTTGCATTGTGTGTGCTGCGTGTGTGTGTATCGGTACTTAGGCAAAGGCCTACCCAAGTTGTTGTTCCTTCGGCACTGGTCGCCAGCCCCAGGCCTATGGAGGCGGACTTTGGGTTGTTGCGGCTCGATCCCGGGTAGGGTTGGGTCGTGACAAAGTGGTATCAAAGGTGGTTCGTTCCTTGGGACACTGTTCGAAAGTCCCTAAAATAAAAGGAATGGGTTGGGATTTAGGGCCATATTGTTAACGTGTCTCGAGAGCGGCACTCAGGACAGAGAGTCTGGTGATGGTGTGGTAGCCGACATATCCATTCACCAGGACCGTGATAACCCGCATGTCGACTCGTCATGCTGAGACACTTTTTGCAGGGAAATTGGTTTGTGCTTCAAATAGGAATGAGTCTGGACTGTCTTTCTTGTGTCAGCTCCCCATCATTGTTGTTATTGGTATATACATATGTTCTCATCTGACCGCGACACTCGTTGATAACATTCAAGATGTCCCCATGAAGACAACCATCCAGGATGCCATCTTTGGTGCATGACGACGACCCTGTGATCTACGAGGGCTCATTCCATGACCCATCTTGCGAGCCCCTTTCTCCGGGTGGGCTGGTAGTAGAAACACCACCTATCGAGCAGTATAAAACTTTAGAAGATCATATGGGGCTTGAGCGCACTCCGTGAGTTCCAGCGGTAGAGACCACTGTGGTTTAGTGGTGAGCCAGACCCTCAGGCAGTAGAGGTTTGGCTCAAGGTAGTGGTTCACATTTTCAGGCTTGTGCAGACGCCGACAGATCAGATAGTGGATTTGGAAGCCACCCTTTTTCATGGAGCACCATAGCGTTGGTGGAGTCTGGTGACTCAGTTTCATGAAGAGTCGTCGCTTTCATGGGGAGACTTTCAGTTATTGTTCCATGAGGAGTTTTTCCCCTGATTCTTGCGCTCCTTTTATATTTAAGAGTTCCTCCAGTGTCAGCCAGGAGGGATGATGGTGGAAGAGTACGCGACTAGTTTTGCAGACCGTGCACACCTTTACCTACAATTGGTCCATGACGACAACATCCAAGCCCAGAAGTTTGAGAAGGGCCTTTTCTAATAGATTAGTGCTGTCATAGTACCCTTGGGAATTTCCACATCTTCCAGGGTGCTGGAGCAGGTGCTGGTGATAGAGAGCTTCTTGTCATGTTCGAGAGTTGGTGGTGGCATCAGGAACGTTGGAGCCGAGACGTCTATCGCAGCTAGCAGGCTTCGGCAAGAAGAACCTCGACGCAGGTGGCTTTCTGACAACCGGATTTAGGGGTGCGGTCGTACCCCACAATAGCACCGGAGTGCACCAGTGCAGCCCAGAGAGAGTCGGTGCTATGCTTGTGATGGGTGAGGTCACCTGTCACGAAACTACCCAACTAGGCGTGCAGAGAGCTTCAGGAAAGTAGCAGGTGCACCACCATGACAGAGGCAGTGTCGTGATCAGAGTAGTACCCATGGAGGTGGTTCTAGTAGAGGATCAGGATGAGCTTGTAGTGGGGGACGACTTTATGGGGTCTTCTCATCACCACTAGGTGGTCCACATCAGGCTTTGGGAGCTTATTGTTGGGACCACAGACATCCGCGAGCTTCGGATGTCTACGATCCTACAGAGCATGGGGTGATAAGAGGTACGTTCTGCAGCTCTTCTACTTATTGCAATAGAATTGATAGACTCTGTGTGTGGAATGCTTTCTTCCCTTCTGCTTGATTGAGGTGTTACCAGGGTGGCACGGGGCATCGGTGTAACCCTGTGTTGGTATGAGAAAAAAAGGGTGTAGAAGCTTTTTCTATAGTCAATGGTGTCAAATACATCACTTTCCAATCGTGTAAGAGAGTCTTGGTTGCGAGGCATCGACTGTGAAATCTTTCATGACCAGATATCCTTGGGTGTTTCACCATATGGATGTTCTAATGGAGGGAATCATAGGGCCTTGTTCTAGGTGCGGGTGGTGATTCCAGTCGCGGCGTGCAACGTAAGGGTGTTTCATGACCAGATATCCTTGGGTGTTTCACTACCACCTTGCCCTAACCCTAAAGGTTGGTTTGGGTGCATGACGTCTCCCACATGACTCACCCGAGAAGAGGTGTGCGTGCTCTGATGCACATCATCAGCGAGGGCAGACCACGCGTGAACAGATCAAATACTTCTGTCTGTGTGCGGTGGCGCAGAGTTGTGCAAGAGTTTTTCTGGGTACGGGAGAGTCAGGTACAGGCTTTGTACCCTGAGTTTCCCTAGTTTTTCTTTTCAGGGAACAAAATCTTGAAGGAGGGAATGAAGTAAGAATCTTGTTTTTGGCTACAAAGGACTTTGAAATATTCTTAATGTTATTCCAGAGAAGCGACTTCAGACGGAGATATAGCAAATATTATAAATTAATTTATATTTAATATCATTGTTTTAACCCCAAAAAAGTGTTCCTATATGATTAATTTTTTCATTTTTATGACAATGGTGTTATTTTGAGCTGAATAGTAAAAATTGGCCATTATGGATTTTTAACAGTTTTAAATTATTTCCGTAGTTTCGACATAACATTATATAAACTGATCCAAATTGAAAAATTCTTTCTTTTACATAATCTAAACATCCAGGGATTAATTTATTATTTTTGGACTAAAAGCTGAATCAGCCATATGGAATCCCAAAAGAATCTCACAAGTGGGATAATGAAAACTGTTGTCAGTTCTACCTCGTTTTGGTGTGGGATCCATAACTCATCCATGGTGGGCCCCAATGTTGTCAAATTCGATGGGTAGACACACAAGGAGTTTTTTTAGCATTTTTTATGAAGTAATCACCGAGTGAATTGGCCGTTTATAAGGTCATTATATAACCCTAATCTGTAGGATTTCGTTTTAGAGAGTCAGACTGGACAGAATAAATAATCAGAGTAAAAAAACATAACTCATGGAATTCATGTCCAAATCTGCTGTGATTTTGAGGGGACACGTCGAAAGGAATTATGAAAAACATTAATGTAGGTCTCAACATGGGAATATTTCATTTAATAGGGCTACAACACATCATCATTCGGGGGACAAATTCTGCATATAAAAGGAGGAGATCTCCACCCTCTCAAAGCATCCCATTATCCATCCCATTCCTTCTAAGACACCAAGAAGAAGATGTTTTTGGCTTTATTTTTTATTTCTTTTCTTTGTCATAGTTTTATAATTCCTTATTCTTCCCCATTTATTTCGATTACCCTTACCATGGTGGGGTAAAATTTTATAGTGATTGAGGAAGGGTTGGTATTCTACATTGTAATGATTGAGTTCTTGGACGCAATTGAATAAATTTCTTTCTTTTTCAAAGTTGTTTTCAATTTATTATAGAGGATTTTATTATCACCTGTGATTGTTCTTGAATATTAATTACATTATTGATTTTTTCCATGGTAAAATAATCATAATCTCCCTCCACTAATTTATGGTTTATATATGACTGAATATACCAGGAATTAGTGGTGAAGTACATGACGATCGTCAGTACGTGTAAAAGGTGTTGTGAATGTTCATGATTGTTTGGGATAAACAAAACCCGGCCGGGTATTGCCTATTTCAATGAAAGATATTCAATACAACTGTTTTACACACAGAAGGAGAGTTGACCAAACCGAGATCTTGGTAAGGTTTTCATTCACAATAATAATTTCCCCAAGGAAGTGAGAGGAAAAGATTGTGGAATCTCACTTTAATCAACTAAGAAGAAGAGGTTTGAATTTAATTGAACAAGGATAGAATTACATTTAGGAAACTGAACCCGATCTAATCACCATTTTAATATCATATTTTTTTGAATCATTTTAATTTCAAATTTCATTTTAAAAACACAACATTTTTACCCCCGTTTTAAAGTGACAACTCGTTTTGTGTGCACTCCTCTTCAAGAGACATCCTAGTTCTAACACTTTCCTACATTTTAACTTATAAAATAATTGTTTTTACACACACTATGACAGGTGTTCGTCAAACTTGGCACCGTTTCCGGGGAGTAAGTGCCCCAAAAACCTTAATTTTTTTTACTTCTTTCTTTTGAATGACCCGTAGTTCAAACAACAATTTAATTGAATTTGATCCTGAAATTGAGCAAACAATAACCCAATTGTGAAATAAAAATTTGTAATTAGATTTTATAGAAATGTAACATATATATTCAAGTGACACATTCAGTGATCACTCTGAACCTCCAATGGCTGACAATCCCAACCAAACATTGCGTGATCTTTACGCCCCACAATTCGCTAAACAACGAAATCAACTAGCTATTCCTACATTAGAAAATGATTTTGAATTGCACATTAACATGATTCAAATTATTCCTAAATTACATGGTCTTGCAGGTGAAGACCCTAACAGGAATATCTAGGAATTTACAAATGTGTTCTCTAGCTGTACACCCCGAGGTGTTGCAGAAGAACAGGTAAAGTGGAGGGAATTTCCCTTCTCATTCGTGGGAGCAGCAAAAGAATGGTTGTATAGTCTACAACCAGGAGAAGTCCAAGACTGGGAAGATCTTCAATGATGCTTCATGCAAAGGTTTTTTCCCACATCCAGGAGCACAAATATCCGAAAAGAGATCTATTCCATTCTCCAATCAACCAGTGAAACAATTTACGAATACTGGGAATGATTCAAGAAGCTATGAACCGGTTGTCCACACCAGAATGTATAAGAACAACATTTAATTGTTTTCATCTATTAAATATTGTTTGAAAATGATCGAAACTTTCTAGATGCATCATCTGGAGGAGCCTTGATCGACAAGTCACCAACGGATGTCAGAGGATTGATTGAAAATATTGCACAAAACACACATCAGTTTGGAACTAGAGGAACGATCACCAGAGGAATCCATGAGGTAAGAACATCTGATTTAATAGATTTAATTGGGAATGAAATGGGTGAACTCACTAGGTTGGTGCGACAAAAAGATGTGATCCATGTGATGGAACAACAAGGGACGAATCAGGAATGTGGTTTATGCTCTTCTAATTCTCATTTCACTGATCAATGTTCAGATGTGAAGGGGACAAAAAGTTGTGTTGCAGCCTATAAAAAAAGGAAATACCAACTGCAAGCCCAAACAGGGTATGGGTTTCAACAAAACCATGCCAGAGCACCTTTCCAGCAGCAATATCAGAATCTGATAGCATTACAAAAACCTTAAAGCAGTCTTTCCAACAACAACAAACTTTCCAACCACCACCTTTCCAGTTGAAGAATAATGAGCAACCGTCCACAAGTGCACCGACAAATGAAGATCAACAGCTTAAGACAAGATTTGCGGGATTAGAAGATAAAATGTACAAGCTAGCTGATCAACATACAAGAATTATGGATGCTCTCACCAAAAACCTTGGTAAACTTCCCTCAAAAACAATTACCAATCCAATGGATAATTTTAGTGCAATCACCACCCGAAGAGGGAAGGAGCTCACACCACCAGAAAAAAATGAGGAGGATGATTCCAGGGAATCTTCTGAAGCTCGTCCTATCCAACAAAAAGATGGAGTCGACAAAAAAGGAGAAAGAACAATGTTTCAAAAGGAATGTATATAAACACCTCTTCAAAAACAACAAAGAGATAAAAAGGATATCCCAGCACCATTCCCATCAGCATTGGTTGAGTCAAAGAAGTCTGAAGAAGAATGAATTCTATGGGAAATTCAAGAAACATTCCGAAAAGTTAGGATTAACATACCACTACGTGAAGCTGTTAAACAAATCCCTAAATATGAAAACTTTCTGAAGGAGTTGTGTACTAAAAGAAGGAGGCTGGATGGAAATGAAAGAATCAACATTGGAAGAAGCGTCTCATTATTAATCACACCACCGATACCACAAAAATGTCAAGATCCTGGGACTTTCTCTATTCCATGCACTATCGGTTCATTATATTTATCTAATGCTTTGTCTGATCTAGGTGCTTCAATTAATGTATTACCTCACTAGGTATACACTTGCAGAAGGGAGAATTGAAGCCTACTAGAGTGGTGATCCAGCTCACAAACAGATCCACAGTTCTTACAGAAGGTGTTCTGGAAGATGTTCTTGTAAAGGTAAAAGATATATTGTTCCTAGATGACGTTTATGTGCTGACAATGGAAAAATATATGAGTTCATCACAATCACCCATCATTATGGGAAGACCGTTCTTAAAGATAGAGAAGACCATCATCAATGTGCATGAGGGAACACTCTCAATGGAGCTCAGAGATAGTCGAGTGCATTTCAATATACTCGAATCCATGAAAGAATTTGTCAGATGTTCATTCACTGAATGAAATCTACCACAATCAAGTAAAAGAACCAAATAAAAATTCAGAATAGACCACCTTTGAATTATTAGATAGTTTGTTAGAAGAGGCTAGAGAATCAAAAATAGGAGAGGATGTTGAGATCAAGAAGTATAAACTGAAGGAGTCCGAACATGAAAATATTATCATAGATCTTTGGAATGAACATGCTACAAAGGAAGAAGAACTAGCTAAGAAAAATTCTATATGCTTTTCAATGGAACATGAGCTGAAGAAGGTCAAGGAAACCCCCATTAAAACTGTAGAGTGTAAAGGATATTATCAAACCAATAGGAAGAGGGTATTAAAAGAAAAGGAGGAAAAAAATCAAAACTAGTTTCGTATGGGTAAAGAAAATTGAGGGTCAGTCTCCTGCCTCTTGAGAAGAGAGGAATTTTCAAAGGACACCACAAAACCTTAAAAAGAGTTTTGTTCACATTGCAACAAGGAAGAAAAAAATATCCAAAAATATTGAAAACCATTCCAGAAGAACAATATTTTAGGGGTTTTTCTAGAGTTGTGGTATCTATGGACACAAATCAGACTCTTTTTGGTACAACATGTCTTTACCAGAAAATAGAAAAGAACCAGTGGAGGAGATCCCACTCCTCCAACCTGTCTATCAATAAGAGCCTTCAGGTTGTACATCTCCTTTACACTTTAACCATGTTGTGATTCATTTGAAAATTGTCTTACATGTTAAATACACTTGAATTCATTTAGGACATAGCAACATTTAAGTGTGGGGGAGGGAACCATTGTAGTATAATATTTTCATTTGATGTATGTTTTCACAAAAAAATAAAAAAAATGAGTGTTTTCAAATTTGTGTGTGTTTATTTTTCAATTTTTGTTGTATTTATGATAATTTTGAGCTGAAATGATTATCAATACCATTTTTGAAACCCATGTCAATGAGTGAACCAATATATTCCATGAAACTGAGTTTAAATGAATGCTGAAATTATGTTGTTTCATGTTCAAATCTTTTGGAATTTCATGAAAAGTACAACGATTTTTGAAACCCATTCCATATTTCACTGTCTATATATTAAAAATCACTTTCCTGTGAGGCTTATGAACCATTTTTGTTATATTCTTTTCATTCACCTCATTTCTTGAGAGAACTAGATCATGCTTGCTTAAACCAGAATTTGATTTATTTCTTTCAAAACTTGAGGGTTTAGGGTACGTGTGTTTTAAATGATTGATGCATTTATTTGGTTTGAAGCCCCATTTTCAAAATAATCCTTTCCATTACGGACCACATTTACATTTAACTTTCATTGTATCCCCTAGTATCCATGACATTCTAGTTAGGTTAGCCACATTACAAGCCAATTTTCCCTATCCTACCTGCTCTTGAAGTGAAATTACCTGATCTAGTTGATCATAAGGGTGGGGGAAGATGTCTTGTAGTGTAATACCTCATTTGGTGATACTTTTGGAGGAATATAAAATTTTTAAGATCTGATGTTCCTATTGAATATTTCATTTTGTTAAAGGTTGTACCTTTCTGGAGATTTCATGATAAGAGAATCTGTGCCTTTCTGGAGCTTCCGATGTAAAACAATGCTGTGCCTATCTGGAGCTTTCATGAAAAATCATGTTTCAAAATATTGAAACTTTTTCTGCTAAAATATTGAGAATATTGAATGATGATGGAGCTGAGTTTCTTCAAAGGGGAATATAAGGAGATCATACTTGAGTGAAAATTAGAATCTTGCAATTTTGCTTCAAACAAATATCCATGACCTCCTTTTTCGGCCTCAGAATGTTTAACATCTAAATCCTACCAACCGGAAGCCACAAAAAACCCTGAAAAGTCCTCATGAGAAACACATGTCCTAGAATCACATCATGTGGAGAAGTATGAATTTATCAAGCCTATGGTGACTCTTGTGTGAGTTTGGATGAGAAAACACCTGTTCAGCATTTACATTTGTGAGATGAGAGAAAATTAATGTGAGGTAAGTGTCTTGTGGGCATGGGATAAGAAATGAAGTGGAAATATATTAAAATATAAAATGGAGAACTTGAAATAATTGTTATTGATGAGGCATGATATCTTTTTGTTTCTTGTAATTGATTTGATAGATCTCATTGATATGTTTTTTGGATTTGATTTGATTTGATTTTTACTTGTCCAGGAGTCCAAGTCCTAAGTGTGGGGGAATTGATAGAGCAAATATTTTCAATTAATTTATATTTGATATCATTTTTTATTCCCACAAATGTGTTCCTCTAAGATGAATTGTATCATATTTATGATAATGGTGTTATTTTGAGCTGAATAGTAAAAATTGGCCATTTTGGATTTTTAACAACATTAAATTATTTTTTTAGTTTGGCCATATCATTATCTACACTGATACAAATTGGAAAATTAATTATTTTAAATATTATAAACATCCAGGGCTTCAGTTTTTATTTTTGGGCTAAAAGCTGAATCGGCCATATGGAAGCTCAAAAGAAGATCACAATTGGGAGAAAGAAAACTGTTTTCAGTTCTGCCTAGTTTTGGTGTGGGATCCATAACTCATCCATGGTGTGCCCAAATGTTGTGAACATCAGTGGGTGGGCGCGCAGATAGTTTTGGAGCATCTTTTATGAAGGAAGCACCGAGTGAATTGGCCGTTTATGGAGTCATTAAATCACCCTAATCCGGAGGATTTCGTTTTGGGGAGTCAGACTGGACAGAATAAATGCTCAGAGTAATACGACCATAACTCTTGGAATACGTGTCCATATCCACTGATATTTTTAGGAGACACGTACAAGGGAATTATGAACAACATTCAAGAAGATCTCAATGCGTGAATATGTCATTTAATGGGGCTACAATGCATCAACATCCGGGGGGAAAATTCTGGATATAAAAGGAGGATAGCTCCACCCTCTCAAAGCATCCCATTCTCTATCCCATTCCTTCCAGGACACCATGAAGAAGATATTTTCGGATTTATTTTTTTATTTTTTTTATTTTTCTTAGTTTTATAATGCCTTATTCTTCCCCATTCATCTCTATTACCCTTACCATGGTGTGGTAAACATTTGGAGTGATTGGGGAAGGGTTGGTTTTCTATATTGTAATGCTTTAGTTTTTGGACGCAATTGAAGAAATTTCATTCTTCTTAAAAGTTGTTTTCAATGTAATATAGCGGATTTTATTAACAAGTGCGATATTTCTTGAATATTAATTCCGTTATTGATTTTTGCCTTGGTAAAATAATCATAATCTCCCTCCACTAATTTCTGGTTTATATACGATGGAATAAACCAGGAATTATTGGTGAAGTACACGATGATCGTCAGTACGTGAAAAATGTGTAGTGAATGTTCATGATTGGTTTGGATAAACAAAACACAATTGGGTATTGCCTATTTCAATTAAGTATATATTCAATACAACTATTTTACACATGGAAGAATTTTTGACCAAACCAAGATCTTGGTAAGGTTTTCTTTCATAATAATAATTTCACCAAGGAAGTGAGAAGAAACGATTATGGAATCTCACTTTAATCAACTATGAAAAAGAGTTTCGAATTAGATTGAACAAGTATATCATTAAAATTATGAAACTGACCCCGACCAAATCACCATTTTAATATCATATTTTCTCAATCATTTTAATTTCAAATTTCAACTCAAAAACACAACATTTTTACCATCGTTTTAAAGTGAAAAATAGTTTTGTGTGCACTCCCCTTCGCGAGAAATCATAGTTCAAAAACATTACTACATTATCACTTAGTAAATATTTGTGTTTCCATGCCCTATGACAGGCGTTCATCATACGACGTGCGATTCCGAGCCACAGAGTGGCCGGAATTATATTTTCAGTGCCTTCACACTGGAAAAAACAAATGAATGGGATAAATACTAAACAGTTATACGGATCTGAGAACCGAGAGTACATATAGGTTCGGAATGGGGTTTTTACCCTAGGAACGACATAAAACATGTCGGCGCCGGACATTTGGACCCCTCACCCACTTTCGGAACGTTAAACTGATAATTAAATTAATTAATTAATTCGTTTAATGGTGAAACACAAATATCTCTTAAACAGTGGCTTGGATTGGAAAACTGAGGGCGTCGTTGAGTTTGGAGAATGTCATTTACCCTAGGAGGGGTGTATATTTTGCGGGAATGGGCCGTTAGTAAAAAATGGCCCTAGGGGTGTTTTCGTAATTTGGCTGCCTCGGGCGTTGAGCTTTATAACTTTTGAACGAGGCCTCAGATTAAAATTCTGAGACCTTTGTTGTGCTCGACAGGTGGTGTTTACCCTAGGGGAGGCTTAGCCTCGACCCCGTTGAGAGTTTCGGGTGCGAGATAAATTGGGGGTTAAATTAATTTAATTTCTTCTTTATTTAATCCCTAACCCCACCCCTCTCCTTCCCCATTTACCTTCCCCCTAGAGGACGAGCTCCACCAAGGAGGATCCCTTCTCCCCGCCTCCCCTCTCCCAGAAGAAGCTCCGGCAGATAACCGAGAAGCTTTGGGATGCGCCCTGCAAGGTAGGATCTTGTTTCCATTTTAGTTTCACACACCATGTTCATCCTAAATTTACATTATTTAATTGATGTCGAATCTGCACATGAATCCCCTGATCATGTAGTATATTTTATGAGATTTCAATCGCTATTTTCGGTTTTTAAATCGGAGTTCGGCGGAGGTCGCGGTCATCCGGTGAAAGTTGCGGGTTTTTGGGTTTTCCCGTCCGGTTTTGAGGGCTTCTGGCGGTCCGAGGGTGGCGGTAGGTGGTGGCATACAGGAGGCGTCAAGAGGGTGTTGCGGTGCGCGGGCGACCTCAGGAGGTTGTCGCGGTGGCTAGCCAGGGTGAGGGGGAGACTTCAAGAGGAGGCAGGGGCTCAGGCGGAGCGCCTAGGCGCGGCGGCGGGTCGCCAGGGAGTGGCGACCGCGGGGTCGCGGTGTGCGACCCCCGTGCGGCGACAAGACCCACGGGACACGGGTCTTCACGTGGATGATGCGACCAGCCCTCGTGGCCGGTCTGTGCATGGACCGTAGGTCCACGGCCGGCCCGTGCAGCCAAGTCGCGGGCTAGTCCATGCCGGTCCAGCCCAAGGGGCTTTGTCCCTGAGTTTTCAGATGCCCGTATTTTCCGCTACGGTTGTCCGTTTTGCTTTTGTCTGTGGTAGTGTACTACAGACATCGTGACAGACTTTTTGAGATGGTTTCGGGAGTTTTTAATTACTGAACGAGGGGCCTCATAAGCGCGACACGTCTTTATGTGAATCGACGTTTTTTTCCGAGGGATCTTGCTTTGGGCGGCACAGACATGTCTAACATCCGATTTAAGCGTCGTTAGTGGTGTTGGGACCCTGGAACCGAGGCGGAGCTTTCGAGGGTGGTTCCAGGCATTGAGGCTGGAGTTAAGTCATGGGCCCCATGGCCCGTCTTTCGAGCTGCGTGCAGCGTTTCACGGATTTTTAATCGAACGTCCGTTCGGGGCGTGCGAGCAGTCATTTTGGGTGTTTTTCCGAGGGCATTGCAATGGCGCAATCCACTCGCTCTAATTCGGCATGATGGTGAGGGCCCCATGAGGGTCATTTGGGCGTTGACAATTATTTTCCTTCTCTATCACCAGGCGACCGTTTTGGACGGGTAAATAGCCATTTCATGTACTTTTTAGAGAGGATCGCAAAGGTGCGATCTGTCCATTGAGTTCGGGACCGAGATGCTAGTCCCACGTAGCACCGCTTGTGTGCAGTGCACCAAAATGCATCTTTTTCTCTGGATATCTGTTGTGCTCAAGTGAGAAGTCTTTTTGATGTTTTTTCTAGTGGGGATCGCAATGGTGTGATGCACCCAAATATTTTTAGGGCCGAGACTTGGGATCATGTGACGTCGTTCGAGCGTGAGGCGGTGTTAGTGACTTTTCCGTCGGATATCCATTTGAGGCGAGTAAGTAGTCTATCTCACATGTTTTTTAGTGAGGATTACAATGGTGCAATCTGTTTGGTTGTGCGGAGCCTCTTGCACAATCTTATTAAATGTGGAATTGTGAAATCCGCTCTGATGGTGGTTCTTCTCGCAGTGTTTGCAGAGAACCCTTGGTGTGTGAACGCTTGCACTCCCATGTGAGTGAAGTGATGTGGTTGGATGTGCCTCAACCGATGAGGTGGCTGGATAGAGTTGTTATGTCATGCCTTCGCATTGACGTTGGGTGTCGTGTGCACGATATCCCTTGGGATGAAAATGAGGTATACTCTGGGAGTATACGGGAGCGCTTGGAGTTACATGTGGTTTGTACCTAAGAATGTTTGTGCGCTTGGACGGGGTTGAGATGGGGACACACGTCATGTGGTCCCCATGTGCGTGTCGTGTTCTGATTTATGTACTTTTTAACTCTTGCAATGTAGAAGGGTTCCTCTGTTCTTGTTTGTTGACCAGCATTGTTGAGTCTTCCCCTAGCGTGGTGCTTGTTTGTTTGGCCAGCAGGGTTGAGTTTTCCTCTTGTCCTGTTCTCGTTTGGCCGACAGAGATGGTTTGTTCCCATGTTTCTTTAACTGTGAGTGGTTTCAGTACCGTGGCCTTTCACCGGACTAATGCACTGTTTACGACTATATGTGCTTGTACAGTGTGGGTGTTTTCCCACTTACTGGGATGAGTTGTCTCGGTCCGCTTCGACAGTGACTCATCGGATTGGAGTGTGATTGCCTTGTAAGGCCTGGGAAGATTCTACCATCACTATGTGTACCCTAGTAGAGTTCTTGTAGATTCGGTGTGACCAAAAATTTACGAGGGCACCGAAACTCTACCCAGGAGGTTGTTACTAGCAGGGCTGAGGTTGTTTCCATTGGGGCTGAGGTTGTTTCCAGAAGGTTTGAGGTTGTTACCAGCAGGGCTAAGGTTGTTTCCATTAGGGATGAGGTTGTTTCTAGCAGGGTTGAGGTTGTTTCCAACATGGATGAGGTTGTTTTGAGCAGGGCTCGCCATTTGTACCATCTAGTAGGGATGGCCAGTACATCGCTATTCACCGAGCAGTACCATCCAATAGGGATGACCAGAGCAGTTCCGGGCTTACCTCTAGTGGGGCTGGGCAGTGGTCCCCGATGACGGGCTTACCTCATGTAGTGTTGTGCACTTTTCCCCAATGCCGGGCGTACCTCCAGCTAGGCTGGGCAGTGGTCCCATCGCCGACTTTAGCCGGGTCGCCCTCCAGTGGATTGCCCTGTTTCGGGACCGGGCAGTGTGCCACTCGTCGACTCTTGCTGGGTCTCCCTGTAGTGGGAACTCGTGGACTTCTAGGGACCCTCCAGTAAGGCTGGGTAGGGGGTCGCCTGTCGACTTTGAGCAGACCTCTCGACTGCGGGGCAGTAAAGAGTTGTGGTTTGACGTTCCCCAAGAAATATCAAGTACAAGGAGCGATTTCCCCACCAAGACGCATCCTTGTGACACGACCTAAAACTGTGTCGGTGCGTCAGTGACGCCCAAAGCGGATAGTGTTGAGGTGCGGTGGTTTGATCCCCTTGACTTGTAATTTGGGGCAGACATGTGGGATTCTAGGCATCAATGGTGTTACTTCTGGGACTGTTGGCTACTATTTCCTTGGGCTCAGCTATGGGATGGAGATCCACATACGATCTTGTCTGTGTTTCTTATTGAGAATGTGGATATGTATATACCTTGTGTCAGTACCCACTTCTTGGGTTTTGGTTACTCTCTTTCCAGGATAGGTGAAGACGCGCGGGGTATGCCACGTGCCATCCGTGTCTATCTTCTCGTGGTTGGATGAGTCTACTCTCCTGATATAGGTATAGAAGACTCAATGAGAAGTTCATCTTCTCACCGTTTCCAGCTCCATGTGTCTCGATGAGTCTACCTCCTTTCCTCTTGTTGGGTTGAGCTGGACTCTCTACTGGTATTCTACTGCACTCATTGTAGTACTCCTTTACAATTTCTGTTCACTCTACTGCTCACCCTTTGGTACCTCCTTTGTTGCTCCCTCAAGCCTTCGGGGTATCCTACTAAGTATTTTTATACTCACCCCTGCTTGGCCATTTCCCGCACTTTGTGTGCCCTTGCAAAAAACAGACAGGTTGGTCATGACGTCAGAGGAGTTTAGGAGCTTGGGATATTGGACTGCGTGGGGTGGTCGGAGTCAGGTTCCAGGAGGGGGACCCTACTCGCAGTTTAATTTTTGTTCACATGTTTCCGGGTTGTGGCACTTTTCTGGTTGGGCGAGTGTTTTCCCCTCTTCATTTTCAGTTTACTTTCAGTACTTTCTTTTTTTACTTTTACATGTCTATGCACTTTCGGTGGTTTATATATATATAGAAGTTGCCATTTTCTTTACTTGTCTTTTCTTTTACTCTGCAATGTTACATTGAGTGTGCTGCGTGTGTGTGTACAGGTACTTAGGAAAAGGCCTCCCCGAGTTGTTTTGCCTTCGGTGATGGTCGCCAACCCCTGACCTATAGAGGCAAGCTTGGGGTAGTAGCGGCCCGAGCCAGGGTAGGGTCAGGTCGTGACAACATAAATCAAGAAATGTAAAATTAAAATGCATCATCCACGACGGTTGTAAATGGATACATAATGGATGGTGTTTTAATTTTTAGAATAAAAGGAAGAGGGAATAGATTTGATGATAGATTGTTAAATTGACATAATATCACTAAAATATATAAAATATAATGGTGATTTCATTTCACGTTTGTATAGGGGTTTAAGGTGAGGTTATAAGAGAAAATAAATTCAAAAGAAATTAAAATAAAACATAAGAGGATATTTTCTCTTGAAATTATTCTTCGTGAGAACCTCCTTACTGAAATTGGGATTGATCATTGGTAGAAAAAAAGGCTAATGTATATTGATAAGATATGAGGGAGATAAATTTTTAATAATATAATAAATCTCAAAGTCTTATAATGTGTGTGGAGAATATGTAGTGACAGTGGTATTTATAGTGGGGGAGAAGGGTGTTTTGATAATTTTATTTGTTTTTTTGTTATTTTGGATGAGGACAATCAATAATGATTATTATCATGAATAAATAAAGTAAATAGTGTATGTGATTGGGAAATAATGGTTCTTACACCATCCATACATCATTTATAACATAATAATTCTTGTATTTTGTTTATTGTGTCATTTATCATATTTCATTACTTAGCAAAAATTCAACTATTTTAGAAAAATTAAAAAATTCACCAGAACAATTTTTCAATGGATAGTTTTAGAAAATGGACTCCATTTTACAATTTTTTTTTCAATATATGATAAATTTAATTTTTAAATAAAATAATAATTTAATTGAAAAACACATAATTTAAAATTATAACGGACTATATAACACATTGAAAAAATAGTAAAGTTTTCATAAAATTATCTTATTATAATAATAATACTAAATATTTATTTATGAGTCAATTTTATGAAAATAAATTTTCTATTAAATCATCATATTAATTATAAAATTGTAATTAAGTTTTTCCACAAAAATACCAATCCATAATTTATCAATTTTAAAATGATTATTTAAAAAACTAAGATATAATTATATAGTATTTTTTTATAAGACACTTAATTTTTATTTATTCTTTTATAGGTGTATTTACTATTCTAATGATCAGATTACTATTCCTAATGTTCACATTACTATTCTTATTTTCATGTTACTATTACATCAATATAGGTTCTTTAATTTCTAGAAATAACTCTTATTTCATTCATTAATCCTTTATAAAATTTTTATTGTGTTCTAAATGTGATTTTATGTGGTTATAATATATGACCTAATTATAAGAAGGAAATTTCCATTGATATACTTTTGGGATGTCAAAAAACAATTGACTTAGCTGATAAATCTATCATCCCAATATAAAAAAAATCTAATCCACACCCCAAGAACAACACATTATGTCCAACATTCACTCCCTATATAAATGAAGACCATTTTCAAATAATGATAATGATGTATAATCTAAATGTAAAACTTATAAACTATATACAACTTATGTGTTACATACACACAGATGAATAAGTTTGTATATAGGGTGTGAGTTAACTAGCATGATATGATATCACCATGAATTCTATAAAATTCCCATCATCGAGCCATTCAAAAATGAAATTCTAGAATACAATCGATTTTATGGTTTATCGTTTAAAAAATTAGGAGGAAAACAACATACATTTAAATATATGGATTACCACTTTTCTTTTTTTAAAATTCAAACTCTCTTATTTTTTACAGAAAATATTAAAATGTGAAATGCATTCCCACATTTTTTAATTAAACAAAACTAGTCCATTTTACCTCTTTTAAATAATTTCAAAATATTTATACATGAAACTGAAAATTTATCTTTTATTTGAAATTAATTATCAAAATCCATTGTTGAAATTCTTTTTTGAAGAATTCCCAATAAAATATATTATAAGAATAAAAACATAGGTTCCACTATAAAAAAGGTGTATATAAGTAGAAAACTAACATAAATGGTTCCATAATCAATATTCATGATTGTATGAAAACAATTATTAAATGGAAATTCACTATATAGAATAAATAATAGACAAATATGTTTTATGGGTTACCACATTGGTTCCAAAGTGAAATGATCCGAAAATTACAATATGAATTGGGAAATCTATGAAACAAAATTTCATCTAAAAAATAACAAACAACATAAATATACAATTCTATCATTATCCTGGGAACCCCCACCCACTTAGCCTAGTATATCAACCAACTAGTAGGACACATTCACATCTGTTCCCTAATCTAGTGAAGAAATAATTGCGATCTGGAAATAGTTTCTCCGGTTCCCATGAGAAACCCAAATATGATATGAGTACACAATAAATCCATGATCAATATGAATATATCCATAATTTACAAAAAGAACACCAAGCCACACATCAATCACCCTCTCCTTAAGTTACCCCTTTCAGAATCATAGAAATATTCCAAAATAAAAAAATCCCATTAAGGTATTAAACAAAATAAGAAAGGAAATTGGAACTCACAAAGAATCAAAAAAGTTATTTCATATGGTTACAAATAGTCTTTTATAGAAAACCATACATGAACAATGAATTAATGTTAAATTACATAAATAGGTAAACATTTAAAAAACCTGCAAATATCATTATAATAAAAACAATAATTTTCTTTTAAAACATTCTATAATGTCACTTATAAATAAAAAAACCCTTTTATACAAAATTTTCCATTAAAAAATTTATATCAATAATCAAAATATGAAAGGTGTAAAATAATTCATATTAATTCATTTTTCTTTCAATAAAACTATTATAAATTTCTACACTTTGTTGGGATGAAAAAGTTTTATTTTTTTAAAAAATTGATTCATAAGATTACTTTTTAAAATCATTGTAGAAGTCATGCATAACTATAAATTCAACGGAAAAGAATCTAAGAACCATTTAATTTCATAAATTTAATAATAAATGAATAAATTTGAAACACATACTTTATTTTATGTGTAAAAAATCACCTTTTATAATGACATCCATGACATGAAAGAAGCCACACTCCGCATTCCATATACTATAATGTGTTTAGTTCATCCAAACCACCAAGCCTCACTTCTAATGTGGAACGGATTATTGAAGGAAATATAAACCAAAAATATTTATTCAATTTAAGAGATTATAAGATAGGTTAATAAATAATGAGATATTACCTATATAATACCCATTACAGTCATGAAGTAGTGGCCAAAAATCAAGGGGGTGGCTTTGGATCTGTACCTAATGAACTATGTAGCTCTTTCATGTGAATAAGAGTGTTGAGGAGTAATACAATAAAACAATAAGGGGGAATGAATTTCATTTAATATTTTACATGAAGTCAGAAATTCCACATGCTTTTGACACATTGTCTCTAAAATGGGCGCCAATTAATTAGATCTATTGGAAGGACCCTGAATGAACCACATATATTCGACACATAATTTAACAAAATTTTAACCAACATTTCATACCCAACTGCTAAAAACTATAGAACTAATCACAGTTTCCATTAATGGGTTTCACTAAACATGAGTATTTCAGGCACTAACACTCTATACATAAAAGTAATCACATAGTTTACAAAAGATATTTCACAGTTTGGACCCAATGATGTGATTCAAATGTACATGAGCATTTCATTGAAAAATTGAATTAAAAAACCCCTTATGTGGGGATTTTAAATTCATACTAACTATTCAATAAAGGATAAATTTATATAAATCTATAATATGTAATTTAGACGACCAATATATAAAAATAAACTAACATTATTCAATATTTAAAACCACAGTGGCGTGTTGCTGTTGCAATTCTCCCAAAAATGCCACATAATGACTTTATAATCTCATAAGTTGAATATTAAAGGTGAGGGAACACTAAATCATCTATATCCACTTGTTTGTGGTGATATATTCTAAAAAATTTAAAAGGGTCTATCAAAGAGGAAACTAAACATGATTCACCATCAAAACTACCTATGTGAAATCCTAAAAAATTACTTAACAGATCTATTGAAATCATTAAACTTTTCCAAGTGTAATAAAAAAAATCTCTACACTGGAGACCTAAGATAATAGATCACGTTATAGGTTCCCCTATTATTTAGAATTCATCTAAAATAGGGAGAAGATAAATAAAAATCCTATAAAAGATTATATATAAATAAAAAACATCACATGTAGAAAATGTCAAACTAATGAGAAAACAGAGTCGAAATCACAAAATAGATACTCCTTATAATAACATCCAAATATCCAAATAAAATAACCCATTGAAATCATTGATAATCTGAGAAATGAATTTCTAACCCAATATAACATAGAAATCCCACCCCAATCATCAAAAATAAATAGTAAAATTATTAGACACATAAGTCAACCTATAAATGGGATAGGTGACCTAGGAAATAACACATATAACACAAAATAAATGTGAATCGCATAGATAAAACATGTTCCAAACAGTGTACAACTTGAACTACTATTCCCAACAGCTTAGTTTCTAAAGCACGCACCCATGGTATTTATAATATCATCTAATAAATAATAAAGCCTCAGAAAAATGTATTACAAATGTAATACTCAATAAATAAATCCAACCAATAATGAAATAATATAATCATAACATACTCAATATCCACAAATGTATTGAAATACGAACAAAAAAACACAATAATAACCACCTCATTGATTTAATAAAATCTAATTCTGAAAATGGAAAAAATATAATCACCCGTAGAATTATTTCATCTAAGACATCCTTCAATAAAACTATAAAAAACCTCTAAATATCACTTAAATAACTTAAAAAATGGAATGTACCTTGGATAGAACTATTTAAGGTACATAATCACGAATAACTTTCAACAAATTTCCTCAAACAACTAATAATTAGAAAAAACATCCATCACACTCAACTCAATCCAACCATAAATCATAGAGAATCTATCACCTATAAGGTCTATAGATTTTTCATTGAAATGAGTATTCTATAAAACCTTTAAATCCACTACACTACTCTATACAAACATTATAGTCATAAAAATTTAGGAGAATATGAAATGATATTTTTTAGACATATTCCAAGAGAAGAAAATAAAATGAGTCCAAGTCATTCTTGGATTCTGTGTTGAATCCAAAAAGAATGTGTCCTTATTTAAAATATTTTAGGATTAATTGAGTGGATTATCCATTGATATGTCCTTCTACACTCATTCATGAACATTTGTGGTGGTATACTAAAAATAAAATGAAACATTAAATAAATATTTTCATTCTAAATAATTTATGAAAACACTTACCTTTGTAATGGAAAGAAAAAAATTCAAATATGAAATCCATTTTAGGAATAACACATCAACCACACATTATATAAAATAATTAATTTGAAATATAATATTTATAATAATGAATTGAAAACCCATTTTACCAAGTTGTACAGCAGAAAAAAGCCACTACCTTTTAAGAATATCATTTTAAAAACGTACCTCATTATTTTAAAAACTAAATGAGAATATTTATCACATTTTTTAAAATTTTGAATCATCACAAAATTAAATGGAATAATTCCAAATATATTACATAAAGGACAAATTTGATATAAAAATATTATATTTACTGCTTCCAAAGTGAAATTAGTCACTTTATAATGTATCTCACGGTAAATAACGAAATCAATTTTCATGATAACCCAGAAAAATTAGTAATCAAATATGACATTAATTAAGATAAATTTTCATAAAAATAAAAAAATAGTATCAACCATCATAAATATAGAATATCATAATAAATCAAGAATAATTCACCCAAACAACATGAAAAGATCACCAAAACTCTCTTAAATTCATCTTCAACTAGTGAGAACCACATTAGGATAAATGTACAATAAAAATAGATCAAAAGAAGAAAATATTTACGAGATTTAGATATCAGTATATTTTGAAAAAAATGTTTTTCAAGTTATGTGACAACCATGAAAAAAAATCTACAAATTTCTCAAAATTATATGTAAGATATACATATGGTTTGATATACCATTATAACTAACTATTCAACTCCATTTCATCTTCAATTTTCTAAATAAAACTCTTAATACCACATAAAATGACTTCCAAAACTCACACAGGAATTAGAAATATATTATAAAAAATAAATATACATCAAATGTCATCATGAATGAAATCAAAAAAAAAGATCATATCTTACTACACATACATACTGAAGGATTAATGTGAGAATGTTCTTTATAGTTTCTCTACACTCCTACCAATCATGTTATAGATTCATATATCATGTCTAAAAAGACAAACTTCATGTTAAATGAGAGATCACTAATACCATTTTGTCATATACAAGCCAGAATCATCCTTCCACATCACTTGGGAAAGTACAAAATATTTTTGAAATGTTTCTCTAAATAATAATGAATTGGAAACATGAAATTGGGAAAACATGAGGCAACATGGGAATTATTTTTCACTTAAATTTGGAATTAATGGGTGGTGGGGACAATACAAATTTTCAATAATGGACCATCTATAAATTGGATGTATAAGAAAAATAGGATAAAAATAAATATATAAAAAATGGAATCAAAAATTAAAAACCCAATAAAATAAGGGCCCAACAAATGTGAATCCTCATAATAAAATTATAAAAAATAAATAAAATAGAAGGTCCAATAAAATTACTCTATATAGATGAGAGTATTTATAACTTAGGTGATGAATTTATCATATAAAAATAAACCAAAATCCAATCCACACAAAAACCACACCTCTATAGGAACCACGATCAATGCTTGTATCCACAAAACCATAAAAAATGTGATTTATTTTCTGTCTTAAGATAGATTAATGAACATGTATACAACATTAGTTCTTCACACATATATAAGAGTGTGTATGGAGTGAGTGATATAATAGAACCTGGAGAACTATATGCAATCTCATTCAAAAAACACTTCAAATATTCTATTTATAAATATAATAAAATATTTGGATTCTATTTTTAAATATAATAAGAATAAAACTAAAAAAATATAAATATAACAAATGATGGATTTATTTTAAAAAATATAATAAAAAGATCAATTTATTATTAAATGACTTCTACAACTTGAAATGAGGGACTTTATTTTGAAATGAAAAAAATACATTTTCACCCATTTCAAACATTTCCAAAAATCCAAATATGAATCTGACTATATCTATTTGGTTTGACATTATTTCCAAATCCTGCATTGAAATCCATTTTGTAAGCACTCCCGAACATAAATATTGAAAAAAACAGAAAATATACCACTGTAGAAGAAGTTTAAAAAAATATAAAATAACACAAATGATTCCACTTCTAATTAGAACAAGGGAATAAAAATAAAAAAAATATTTCTATATATTAAATAACCTATCATGAAATAAATTTCATAAATTATACCCATGGTTTCAATGTTAAATGATCCTTATAGTATTGTAATCATAGAACAAACGTTCAGTCTACATTCCATCCAAAACATCATAAACCACTCGACTAGCCCACACATGCATCATCATGGGTACCCCCCACACAGCCCTTTTGTATCACATGACAAGTGGTACACTATAAGATGTGTTCCCTGAACTAGTTTGAAGGGAATAAATATATCCTTCATAGTTAGTTGGGGTACAATGACCAAATAAATGTTGATTTTAGTAGTAAATCAATCCATGATCAATATAAATGTTTCATTAAGGAATAAAAAACATCTCACCAAACCTCTAAAACCCCATCCAAAAAAATCACATAATAATTCACAACACGTGAAGGGAGGTAAAAAATATGTATCACGTAGAGGAAATCACAAATCGTCAACACATATAATTCATAAGGTTCTAATGTAGCCTTTAGAGTAAATCATTCTCAGAAATCTATTTCACATTATATTTCATTTAAATTATAAAATTCAAACAAACTTCTAAATATTTTATGTATATAACACCTATTTACTTTAAAAATATATCAAAAATTAAATAGAAAGAATAAAAACACCATTATAAAAAATTTATTAAAATAGGTATTCAAATTCTTTTAAAAGGTTTAAAAATCATAATTTTCATTTAAAATAATTTTGAATAACCCATTTTAGAATTTCCCAAAATTCATTGACTCCTAAAACATTTAGTTTCAATCAATCACTTGATATTATAAGAGAAGGCCAATATTTTATATTTATAAAATTCATATAAATATTTTCAAACTTATCATATATATCATATGAAAATATAATTTTATAAGAAATTAATTTTATAACCCAATAATTTTATGAATTGAATAATAATAGAATGATAAAGAAAAACTAAACTCATATTAATTGAAAAATAACCACCTTAGATAGTGAAGCCTATAAATCATATAAACCAAATTCATTAAGCCGTAAATGGTCAAGACCCAAATGGTATATTTTATATAAATCTAAGAATAATTAGACTAATTATAAATTTTCAATAGAGTAATAAATCCAAGGATAAATGGATTTCAGAATAGATAGGATCATAATAGAAGATAAAAAGGGGATTCCCATTAGAAACCCCTAGTAAATCATGATAATTTGGTAAAAATGAAAGAATAATAAGGTGAAGATCTCCCTATATCATTTAGTTGGTTAGTCATATGAATTGTAAGTGAGAGGTGGAGAAAGAAATTAAGATTTTATTTGGTCCTGATGTTCATATCATTTTTTAAATTAAGATTATAAGGTTGAATTGTTAGACCAAAAAATTAAAAACCATGTCCCAACCATGTGAGATCCATTCGATGATAACTCTATGAAATACGTGGAAGGGATATATCGTTTACCGAACTATGAACCAAATAAGAAAAATACATTTTTAAAACTATAAGAGTACACGTCATTTCATACCATTGGTTTCCTAAAACTATGTGTAATCTATGCGTAAAAACTCCATGTATAAAAGGACTCACAAGTTTTTCATTAGAAATCAATATTTTTGGACCCTATAATGCACCAATGATTCACACTAACCATTCAATATCAAATTTTACGATGAAAACGTATGTGTAATCCCTTTCACACATTTTCTTTATAACAACATATATAAACTATAAAATTTTTTAAAAATTCTATAAATCAAGAAATTCCAATATAAAATTACAAATAATAAAAAAATAGACATTGATTAAATTATATTATAAAAAACAATGACATTTGGGTGATTGAATTCTACAAACTATGAAACTTTCATCCCATAGAAATTACTTGGTTTAAAATAAAAGGCCACATAATAATATGAAATCCACACCCATTTGAATGTTTTATGTAGGTTAGGGAAATGCGTATATGATTATAAGTAAGAGGAAACCACCGAATATAATTAAGAATGAAATCTACCCAAAAAAATCCACAGAATGACTAAATTGATATCCTGAAATCATATAGTGTTTCCAAGTTAAATATAAACACAAACATCTAAAAAAAATATTTAAAATGATTAATACTATTTACTGGTCTCCCTATCATTTATAATTGATCTCAAATGATGAAGTAAAAAAAAAAATTTGAAACGATATTTAGTAATGATGATAAACACCCCCCCCCCCCAAATTATTAAAACTCAAAGAGAAAAATGATTCCAAATGATTAGAGTTGATATTACTCCTAATAATACAATAATATCCACAGAAAAATACCTTTTAAATAAAAAATGAATCCACTGATGAATTTCCAAACCAAAAATATTATAAAACCACAAACTTTTACAATATGGGTGAGGGAATATTTTTTGAAACCCAATTAAAAATATGAATGATATGGGTAACATAGGTATTCAACCATGGAACAATATATCATGTGGATAAAAAAATATGAAAAATTCATTGCCTACTAAAAAAATAGAACTAGTGTTTAACACATACTTGTTACCTAACAACAGACCCAGATACTTTCTAATAGCTTCTAATCAATAAACGTTCTAATCACAAACACATCTGATATATAAAATTAAAAAAATTAAATTCCTTTATCTAAGAACGGTCAAAATATAAACATACAAAACATCCTTAAAAGGTAATGGTGGAGGAATAAAAATGAAATATCCTGAAATAACCATCGCAAATATTTAATAAAATCCATATAAAAAAGGCCACCACGAGATATATAATCACCCAAAAATAATATTAATCTAAGATTTCATTTTATAAAAACCATATATAAAATTCATCAAATAAATTAAATTTCCAAAATGATGTTTATTCCTTGGGATAGAGATAATAAATGAACGTAATCATGAATAAATACTATTAAATATCATTATGTAATGTAGATGTGAGCATAAAATACCACCACACAAAACTAAAACTATCTAACAATCTTATAGAATCTATCACACATGAAGCTTCTAAAATATCAATAGAAATAATAATTCCCCCAAAAAATCTAAATATATTATATACTCGTCTTAAAATTGATCTCTTCAATAATTCTATGATAGGGTCCATATTATAGAATGTTCTAAATCCACCACTCCATTATATGTCTAGATGGAATCAAGAACTAGTGGATGTTATCAAAAATATTAGAGGATTAACCAATAGGATTATCCCGTAATATATAAAATTTGTACATTATTTACCATCCAAAAATTCATAATATAATAAAATTATACAATAACACAAACTACTCATTCCCTAAAATTTAATAAAACTCATCCCTTTATAAACTAAGTTATATAGCCAAAAAATACAAACCACTTTGAGGAATAATAAAAATCATCATTTATAATAACAATAACAAATTTTTTTTAAAAACCAAATGTGGTTATTTCATAATTTTGTTAAAATATTAAATAATTGAAAAATTAAATGGAATAATATGATAATAATTATATATATTCTATCTTCTATTTCAAATTATTAGTGTCATTATACGACAATTAAATCAACCACTATATAAAACAACATATGATAAAGAACAAAATTACATTTTACAATAACCATCAAAAAATAATTTTAATATAAATCATCTTTAGAGAAACTTTTATAACATAGTCATACCTTTAAATATTTTTGTATAAACATGTAATAAAATATCAAAAAAATATTAATTTTATTAAAATAAAACCTCCCAAAAAATCATTGTAATTTATCTCCAATAATTGAGAACCACATTAATTGTAATCTATATAAAAAGGTTCCAAAATAATAAATCATGGAGGGATGTAATTTGTTTTTTGGTTTATCTAAAAATTGTTTTTTTCATTTTCCAACCATTAAAATTTATCAATATATTCTTTAGAATCATGTTCATGGGATCGACACTTTTTGATAAACCATTTGAGATAATTGTAAAAACCCACGATCTTCTATTTTCAACAAAGAAAACACAAATGGTCACCCAAAATAACATTAATGACTTATTTATAATTAAATAGCTATTTTAAATATCAAAACTCATCAAAACCTATAATTATAAGTTAAAATAAAAAAATAAATTCTTAACTACCCATGTAAACAAGGTCCCCAGATAAATAATGATATAGCATTACTCTCCTAGAAACAATATCTTAATTTTAAACAAATTTATCTTCTAATAACAATTATATACCCCATATAACATGATTATTTTATGATAAAACATTACATGAACTATAATAGGTTAACTTCCCAAATCATTTAGTATATCACTCATTGGGTTCTGAAGGGTGTTACCAAACCTCGTGAGATAACGTAATGTTCCAATGTACCAAAACGAGACTATATGGAATTGATTATACCCTCAAATCAGTGATGGATAAGTATCAAAACCCTTAACATGATTTCAACATGAATAATCTATAAGTTTTACTAACATGAAAAATAATATAAGTATGAAGAAATTATATTGTAATCTAATGTTTAACAACAACCGAAAAAATTATTATTCACATTTAAATCAGCATACAATAATTGTACAAAATAAATAAACTACAAGGACGATTATAAGAAATAATATATAGATAAAAATATATTCTTCATATACAATACATATACTATCCCTAAATAAACAAAAACCTGATACATACTTTAAGAACCTCTCCATGTAACCCATGGTCACTCCCTATATCCACGATTCCCATCAATAAACCAATAAAATGATTTCTAATCAAAATATGAAATATTGAACTTATATAAAAAATTATAGGTAAATACATATGAAAGAGTTTTAATGTATGGAGATAGTAAATAAACCTAAAAGGATATTACTATGAATTATAGGTAATTATATTCATAAAATAGTCCTCAAAATCTAGTTTTAGATACTATATATTGTTTGGTTTAATTTATAAAAAAACCCATAATGAGAAAAACCACATCCTACTAAAAATATTTTGAATAAGACATTTATTCTGAAACAAAATAAAATTGAATTTTATGTTAGTTATTAAGACTTTAGAACTAAAAATGAGTAATTTATTTTTAAATAACATTAAACAAAACCATTTTTTTCACTTCAATCCATTCATAAAATCCTAACATGAAACTATCCATTTATCTTTGGTTTCAAAATTTTCATCCAAAAAAATATTCAAATACATTTTAAAAATATCCAACCATAAATAACAATTTAATCCCAACATTCACCCCAATAATAAATAAGAATATGAAATATAGAAAAAATTTAAATAGTACTGCTAGAATTAATCATAAGGGGTTGTGGATATTTATGAAATGAGAATCTATTATATAGCATCAATAATCTAGGAATATGTTCTATTTGGTTTACCCTATGAATCAATGCAAGAAAATAGAAATAGTATTATAAATATTGGACCAAAATTAATCTTGTATTCTAACTAAAATATTACAAAAAATCTAGCTAGAAAACACTAGAACAATCAAGGTAAATCCCCACCAACTTGCATGAGTTTATCACATGAATGTGGGGAAACCATCCCACTTTTTCCTTGAAAAAATATTATCCTAAAAAATGTTCTCCCAATTAGCTTCAATGGTTCTCATGACCAAAAAAATATTTGTGTTCACAAAAATTAAATACTTGATATATATAAATGTTGTGCTAAAATGTAAACAAATATATCATCTCACCTAAAAAAACCTTATATGAAATTTCTCATCCACATCATAAAAACATAAATTAAAAATTCACAACCCATAGTGGGGAAGTGAGGGTCTCACAAAAACCAAAAACTATTAATTTCATAAGGTGGTAAATGGGACATACATGGAAATCTAATGTATAATTACATCTCATATAAAATTTATCTTAAATATCTCCATCTAAACACAATTTAGATATCATTAAGAAATAAATACATCATTCTGTTAATATTTTAAAAAAACATTATAAATATAACACACCCCTCTATAAAAAATTTAAATTACAATAGGGATATTATTCATTGAGAATAAAATAAAATCCAAAATAATTTATCTTCCCAAAAAAATTAAAATAATTATCTTAGAAAAATTTAAAATACTTTACTTGATAAAACATTTGATTTTAAATAATCACCAGAAATTAATAAAAAATTACGTTTATTCAATGAAAAAAATTAATAACAGAATTTTTTATAATAATCTATGATACAATACAGAGTTATGATTACCTACAAAATGAATTTTAAAAATCATTTATTTTCTTAAATAATAAATTATATAATTTATTTCAAATATCGACCTCATTCCAAGAAGAGTGAAACCCTACTTTGATGGTAATGGTTATTTTCAAGAATGTTACCACCCTCCAGTAATCCAAATAAAAAAACCATATGGGTATATAATTACAAACCCCAACTCACAATATTATAGTTAATAGATTATTAAGAAGATAACAATATAGGATAAATAGATATGGTATGATAGGTGTAGATAGATTAAGAGATATAAGATGGATTTCCTTGAGAAACCTCTCGGAAATCATGAAGGGTAAGTACAAAAACCATGAGGTAGAAGGTGGATTTCTCTATAGGTATCCTTGGTGGTCAGTCATTTCAATGTGATGGGATAGGAAGAGAAAAACAATTCTCAAAGTGTGTGTAACGGTTATTTCAATTTTTTTATAAAACATTGTTGCCTGTATATTTTGGACATATATTTTTCCAAACCATGAACATAACTTTTAGGATGACCTAAAAAGGAAAATTCATAAACCACATGGTTTAGCCATAGATCTTACAACAATAGGTTCAAATTTTTCAAAATACACCTCTGAACACATAGGCACTATGTATAGTTTCCTCACATAGTTTACCCTAACCATTCAAAATGCATATTCAATCATTAAATGTATAAAATTTTTCAATCATTTTTAATTTCTAACATAAATATTTAGACCACCATCAACTAGCCATGGACACTAACTATGTAAAAAAATTATTGGAATAACTCATGTGTTATATTTTATAAATATTTTTCCCTTATCCACATATAGTGCGCAATAGTAAAAAATTCTAGAAATCACAAAATTCTTGTCAAATTCTCATAAAATATTAAAATACATCATAATTAAGTAACATTAAAAAATATGATATTGACATGTTAAAAACTAGGTGAATAAATATTATTTGACGGTGTAGTGTGAAAAGGGGGAGTATGAATTATTCAATGATAAATGAATATATTTAAGAATATATTTTTCCCACCTTGTTATCTATAATTTTCAGTAATCATGTGGGAATAGGTTTTATATTCTAATTCCATTATATTTCATTTTATTTATTTAATTTGACATTATTATAGGTTGATAGGTTGAATATTGATTAATTTGCTTCATAATCTAATCCAAAAATTATTGAAATCAAATTTAAAGTGTTCTTTTAAATTATATTCACTGAACACAAAGGGAGAACGTTTTCTCCATTTTGGAGATTGAAAATATGTAAATGGAACTATTAGTTACCTAATTCATGGAATTAGATAAGATGTTCTACTGAAACACTAGAATGTGAAATCATTTTCAAAAATAATATGATGTTTTTTGTTAATGTATTTAAATATTTCATTATGAGGATAATGCTTCTCAGCTAACTTTTGTTGGTTTTGAGATTATCAGAGTGCTTCTCATGTAATGGTAGACAAATAGAATATGGATACAACACCATGACTAGGGTTATTTATGATATTAATCTAATTAATAACACAATATTTTGTTATTTCATTAAAATAAGAAAATATAGTTTGTATGATCAATCCAACCCATGTTTGGGGATTTTTGAATCATGGATAATATTAATTAATTTCAATAATATGTTTAAGGATTATAATAACCCTTTTATTTGTTTATAGAAATAAAAATTATCATTTTGGAGTATAAATTTTTTATTTTCATGATTGTAAAGAAAAAATAATAACGTTTTACATTAATAAAAATGGATTGTAGTTTTAGTATAGTTAAATTAGGCTGAGTTTGATTTTCATTTAAAATATATATAGAGGTCATTGTTTATCATAGGGGTGGTTTAACTTTATTATATGGATATGTTAAAATTTATATAATAATTAGGTTAGATAATTGATGGTTAACATATATGTTACACAGTAGGGTGGGATGTAGTTGTAGTAAATAGAACCCCACTAGTATCCCACTAGCATTTCTTGGGTTGAGTAGGTGTGGAATACCACTATCCTTTAAAAATTGGATGTTAAAATATAGACACCATAAATAAATTTGGGATTCAATAATAGGGGAGTGCATCCCTCTAATTATTTTCTTCCTAAAATTATTCTAAATTTAAATCATTATATAGAGGGTTATTTGGATTCATTAGTTTGTAGTATGATCCCCCTATTATATATTACTTTTTCATTTTCAACTGTTTCTTTAGATTTCGATGATAATTTTCTACCAAATTTCGTAATATTTAACATATTAATGGTGAAATGAATCTTTAATTTTTGTTTCATTTATGTGATAACATGATGAGGTCTCAGGAGTAGGGACAGACTCTATAATTTTTGTTTTACAAATGTTAAGTAACTAACAAATTTCCCATTGGAATTTTTTATTTTTTGTTGGTAATTATGGTTGTTTGTGTTAATAAAATTGAGGATCATTATAATAGGAGAACCATGAGTTCCTTTATAACCTTATACACATAGTTCCTTAGTTTATTTCCATTCTTACTCTATGTGATATTTTTTTACAACATTATTTTTAATTTATTAATCTTTTATAGATGGTTTACCTTATGGGAATATTAATGGAATATGTATTATTTAGTATTTTGGTGGAATGTTATGTTTATAAATTAGTGAATAGAATATAGTTTAATATATGTAGACTTCACTCATCATTTACTTTTATTTTGTGTCTTTTTATGGCTTGTTTACATGTAATATTTGGATTTTAATGGATTTATATTACTTTAATCAACCTTGTTTCATGACATCATATTACTCTATAATTTTATATTACATAATGTTAGATTACAAATCACTAAAAGATTATACATCAAGGCAATATGTTTTGTTATAGCTCTCTATGTGGACATGTTTTATTGACTTGTGTTGTGACTCATATTAGTTATGGGAGTGGATATTTTAGCTTGAATTTATGAAATTAAATTATTTTCCATGAAATTGTTATATAATGGTATTTTGATTTTCAAATTGTATATCAATGAAAAATATTGTTTTAAATGTCTAATTATTAAATTATAAATTAATAATAATTACATGGTTTTCAAAATATATGCGTCATGGGATTTTATGGGACTTTTTATTTTAATATAGTGAAGTTATATTTTTTAATGATAAATTTTTGGCTTATTTAAGAGAGTAGTATTAATTCTATGTTTTGATAAATTTTTTGGAGTGATTAAATTTTTTGGGAAAGGACAATTTTTTGGAATACATGTAATTTAATTCTATCTATATTGAAGGTGATGTTATATATTTTATCATATTTAAAAATGATTCTTGATTACATTTTCTAACTATATAATTGAAAAAAAAACAAAATTTATAGTTTATGATTCAATAATGAGTTGATGACTCTTTTGGATCCATAATGGATTGGTGCGAGTTCAAGGGGGTTAATGTTTATTTAATTAGGGATCACACACAAATTGATATCTTATAAAGACCTTTAGTTCTATAAAATCAATAAACAATGACATCTTATTAAAATCTATGAATTTAATTGTTAATATCTTGAAATATTTTTTTTTTGAGTTTTTAATGTTATTGTTATCTTTTTAACAAATTGAAGAATATATTTTTGATTGTTAAGTGGAGGTGAGATATTTAAAAAATATAGAATTTATAATTAGGTCTTTCTGAATATGGAATAGTCTAAGGAGGTAGATACATGAGGTCACTAGGTACTCAAGAAGGTGTCACAAGGTTATTAGGGGGAATAAAAGGGTGTACCCATTAGAAAGTCATTCGAATAACAGTGGTCTTTAAAAATATTTTTTTGGCAACCTTGAGATCAGAAGTGTTACAAAGTACCTAATGGTTCTCATGGAGGTTTTTTTAAAATATTGGGTGATTTGATATTTTCATATTAATATTTTTTTAAAAAATAATTATTTCATAATTTATAAAATATTTTATGGAAAGAGATCCCCTTTATCCAATTCTCACTTATAATGGAAAGAGATTTTTTATATCATTGATAGAGGAACCATAGGGAGAGTTAATGCACATTATAATGGCTTTATTTAATGATGATTTATTTTTCAATGGATGTTTATAAGGATATAATAACTTATAAGATAAATAATTTTTATTTATTAGGTAATATAATTTTTTTATTTTGATTAAAGTTGTGTTTGAAGGATATTATGAGTGATATTTTAGGGTTATAATTTTTAATTTCATAGGTGTTATTTAAAAAACTAATTTCTTATTTAAGGGAATTCACATCATATTAGATAAAGGATTATGATGTCCTTATTGGGTTACAATTGAGGGTGGTTTCAGATCCCAGCTATATTTAATTATTATATTCCTATAATGTTTACACCTCTATATTTTCCACTAATAATTATATGAAACTAATTTTTTCAAAAATAAAAATGAAAGGATTTTATTAATGAACATCCATATTATATTTAATTTTTAAGTATATTAATTTTTTATGAGTATGTGTAAATATATCCATTATATTTAATGCATTCTTAAATTATAGTATTAATATTTAAATTGTTAATTAATTTATATAGAATGTAAAATATATATATTATTATATAATACATTTCATATTTGAAATTTGTACAATTAGTATTATATATTATTTTAAACATGATTATTGGTCGAAAATATTTTTTTAAAAAAAATTTCATTCCATTGTTATGGTAATAATAGGTTATAATGTGTTAAACTAAAAATATAAGGGTTAAAAATTACAAAAAACATGTCAAATTAACATTTTCTAGAAATATTTAAATTCAATATATTCTGTGTTTCATTAATGTTCCATTGTTAACCATTTTATCATGTGAAAATTTTTGGAACACATTTTTATTTTCCTAATATTCCAATTGTTTCCTTACCCCACTTATAATAGGAAACCCTATATCCTCTCATCTTCTCACTACAAAAACCATTTAGTTAAAGTAATTACTACTCAAATATATTTCATAAATCCCTAACAACATTATAAATAGATTGTTTTTATTAGGAAAACCTCATAATAAGTCATAAGTTATAAAACTAAAGGTGTTCTCCAAAGAATAGATATAGTCCATAACCATGTTTTATTAATTTATTTATTCTTATAAACCCTTCACATGTTAGTAAACAATTACATTATGAAAAATAATTATCTAAAATATTATTATAAGTTATTATAATTATGTAATTATGAAAATAAATCTTCTCTTCTATCAATGGGAATTGAAACTACTTATCTTGGGTATAATGGACTGCCACCTCCTCCTCCAATGGCCCAACGGCCTTCATTTTTTTATTGATTTTGATATTCCACCTTTCATGTAGTGAGGTGGAACCCTTACAAGGCCTGTAATCATAAGTATTACATGGCCCGTTGGCCTTAGAGGAATTAATTTTCTTGTAAGCTTAAAACATTACATACAACCCAGACTAACAACTTAGAACTTCTCCCCACCTCCATCCCCCTAGTGAAATCATCTCTCCACCTTCACATGGCTGTTCGGATAGGCATTCTCATGCATGAATAGGCTTTTCCCGATGGTAGGTGCCATACCCTCTCATTCTTGAAATCTGTTTAGCTTCTACTGTGGTGAAAGATCCTTGCCCATCATCCTTGTAAAGCTTGTTCTTCGTAGTTCGTCTGGTTTTCATCTGCACTTAAGGTGGACCAAAGGCCTTGAAGTGGCCCAAAGGCTTTACTGACCCGAAGGCCTGGGTGGCCCATTGGTCTTAAAGGACTCAAGGACTAAATCGGTGGCCCGAAGGCCCAAACGGGGGCACATTCATAGCGGCTACAGTGCCAAACAGTACCCGCTACAGTACCTACTACAGTACTTCACGGTTCCCGCAATAGTACATGCTATAGTACTACTACAATACCTTATACAGTGTGGCTACAGTGCTTCTACAGTACCCTTGGAAATAATGTCTCTTCCTGTGTTTGATCTCTGGTCTCTCTGATTCTCTTACAAACTCCTTACCAACCGTGCTAAGCCTCATGTTCCAGTGGACTGCGACCTCATACACAATATTTTTTCATTAATAAACACCAACTTTAACATATAGAAATAATTATTAAATTAAAATATTCATATGATATTTTTAAAATTATTATAATTGTATAATTATAATATCACATATACATTCTTACATTCCTTTTTGGGGGAAGATGGTAATGTCACCCTTGTGTATGGAGGACTAACAACTCTCGAAGCGATGTGATTCATTTTTAACATACAATTTACATAGACGTTAATATTGATAACATTAATTAGTATCTAATATCTATAAGAAGTCTTAATTATTATTAAATTCTTATGTATTATTTACCTTCATCTCATTTCTTCTGTCGATAAAATGGAAATAATGTTCCTACGTACGTTCGACCTAACTTCCCCATAAACGATGTAATTCATTATCTATATCTAAATTTTATGGATTATTTACATATATATATACATATATAATATATACGAGATTTTCATCATGTATATAATTATATGATTTTGGAACTATGAAAAAAAGTAAAACGAATGAAAATACAATGCCAACACATACATGAAAAAAGATGCAGTTATTAACCCATATTTATTATATATTATTCTCAAATTGATATAATATTATTTGAGTTTTAAGGTAAGTTTTTTTTATTGTCTATATTATTTTTTGAGACACACGTAATATTTACCACTATTTTCATTTTTGCAGTCAATATACAACCACTTTAATCTTTTATATCTATATTTTTTTTATTCTAAAGATAATTAATTTTTAATTAAGATTTATTCTTCCATGTTTCGTATAATTCATAAATTTCTAAAGCGTTAATGGATTTTCATCTCAATTTTATTTTTTGGAAACACTTTCCCTATACAACAAATATTTATTTTTTGTGGTGTATATACATATCATGGATGAATTTTATGATTATTTTCATGTATTATGGTATATAAATGTCCCTATAATGTTACTCTATTTGTGGGGCTTACGATACAAAAGATAACAATAGAGAAAATTTTTTTAGGTAAAAATTTTAATTTTTAACAAGAGTTATTATGGTTAGGTTTATAATGATAAAATATTATGATATATCAATCATAAAACTCATGAATTGTTTCATCCTTATTTTATTTCATAAAAATAAATGTTTTCTTTTCTTTTTCCTCTATTTATGTACTCAAAATTGGAAAGTAATGTTTATATGAAAATATTAAATGTTTTTACCTCTACGAATGAAATCCATTTCCATTCATGATCATATATTATAAAAATATTTTAAGGGAGTTTTACTATTAGAAAATTATTTTTTAAAAACATTTCTACTTATGATTTAATTTTAAAATAATATTTATAATGAATCTTCATGTCATTTTTTAAATGGGGATGTTTTGAATTTTTACTTAAATATGAATGAAGTCTTTGTTTTAACATGTATGACATAAATGGAATTTACTAAACTAATAACAAATTAATTATTTGAAGCTTCCATTAAATTTTTATATTATTATTTTTAAATTAATTTTTTTATTATTATTTTAATTTTATAAATTTTATTGAAAATATTTCAAATGAAAAGTATATTTTACTCAAGAATGATTTAACAATATCTTATGGAATGTCAATTCATCAAAAAATATCCTTTGGTGTAACTTATGTATTACTAGGGATATGATTCAATGGTAATATACTTATTATTTCTTCACATGTTTTATTTTTATGTTTGTCTTTATGATGAAAAATATATTTATGAATATTTTTATTTTTCTAGGTGTTGTGATATGATGAATTTATTGAATTTTTACGAAAGATGTTTAATTTCCATAGGTTTATATATAATGAAATTTTTATAAATCCCATTTTATTATTCATTGGTTATGATGTGATGAATGTTTTATAATCTTCATGAAAAAAATATATATTCTGTGATGGTTTATAACTATATTTACCAAAAATTAATTTTCTAATGAATTATATTCCCTGTGATAATAATGTCTAACTTGATGTGGTTATTTATTTGTTATGTTAAAAAAGTTGATGATCATGATCTACTATTGAAAACATGTGAAAATGTTCAATCTATTATGAAACCGAAAACATGTGTTGATTACTAATCAGTTATTATTTGAATGTATCTTTTTTTAACATAGAAATATTAAATATTTTCTATACTTATGATGTTGAAACACATAGATGGAAGGATGATATTATTCATGATTCAGTTATGATGATTTCAAAATATTAAGGATCATTTATTTTGAAATTAAAATTATTTATTTAATGGGTAATATTTTCGATTTATGATTGATTTTGTATAAACATTGTAATATGTATTCATAATCCAATACCCATATTATTATCTTTTGATTATATATGATAATCAGTTAATATCTTCTATGATTACTCTTACTAAGAATCAATGATCACCGATTTTTATGTTTATTTTGTCTAGGTTAATTTTATTGGTATAATTTGGGAATATATATAAAAAGTGTAAAATATTGGATGATCTATAAGGGAGAATATGAAGATAATTCATGGAATAAGATGATTATGTATCTAGTCTATAAGGAAAAAAATTATTTTACTATGCACTAGTATGTATTTTTTGAAATATATTAAATACTATAATATTAATATATATTATCTATAAATGAATTAAATAGGTCATTGATTTTGGCATCAGATATTGGATTAGATTACCATTAGATTCAATAGTCAAAAAACATTAGTGAGTACCATAAGGATAATACTATGTATAAGATAATATCCTAAAATTTTGGTGTGGAAGAAATTATTTGGATTAACTAGAAAATACTTCCTATTTAGACACTATATGTGTACATGGATTTGAAACAAATGTAACTAGGGTTAATAACTCTAAAAATGGGGCGTCATGATTGACTTGGACACTATATGCAGGACGAAAATGTTCCATAATATGCCCCTGGTATGACACTACTAGGGGATATGGATAATTTATTTCACATTTTTAATGTAACCCATCATGATGTATTTTAATAGATGATGTCCATTGGTGAACTATGTTAAATCTAATCATTCGTATATAGAGAATAATGTTTCATGATTTAAGACATCATATAAATGACTTTTCTATATTCTTGATGTGGTTTCTTATTATGATTCACATTTCTCACACTAATATTTACATTTTTAGTCAGTATATAAATCTAAAAAGAATCATGTTAATGATTAATGCGATAAAAAATGAACTTATTTAACTCATTATAAATAAAATGTTTTGTCGAATAAAATGAGAAATTTTATTTATATTCTTACAGAAAATTCTCACACTGTGAATCTTATTGAAAATACATACAATTAAATATGTTGACAACATTTGGTTAAATCCATCCTAATGTAAATAATACAAACTTTTTGTAGTTTTCTTAACCTACTAGTTACTAAGTTATGTTTTAGTATAAATAAAAATATCACTTACATTCTTCAGTGTTTTCGGAATAAATATTCATTTTGATTGATTATCAATTTGAAGGTGAAGAAGATTTGTTGTAGAATCATAAAAAGAAAATGATTGAATTGCATGAAATTAAATATATATAGTTTAATGAGTTTGTTCAATCAATTCCATGATCTGTTGTAGAAAGGTGATGAATCTGTTGGTAATGAGGAGGAAACTTTTACTATACTATTGAGGTATAATTTTATCTTTATCATCCATCCTGAAGGTAATGTTGGTAAATTATTTGGTGGATTAAAACCATGTATCCTAAAATAATTATATATAATAGATTTAGTATCCATGAATAAATCATGCAATGGTCACTCATGATAGGAATCAAAATTAGATATTCCCACCATTCCAATGCTTTTGATGATAATAGAAAGATTGAGCCTTATGAAAACACAAATAAAACACATCATAGGAATAATTTTCATCAATATAAATCTTATTACTGAGGGATGAAACATCAAGGGAACTACTTAAATCAAATTTGGAGGTGATTTAAATGTCGAAGGGTGGGTCATATATATCGATATCATAAGAATAAAATTTATGGTCCAGTTAATGAAATGGAGGATAATAAAATGTAATCTAATGAACCAAACACTCTATAACTAATTAAATGAAATGAATATTGTCATTATGTTAACTGTTAATAGATTAGAATATTTCTTAAGGTGAATTACAATAGAATCCTGAAACAAAGTATTAAGTAAAACATCATTCGATTATATCCTCATATGCGGGTTACGAGAATGAATTTGTGAATGGTAGAATAATCAGATACTCTAAAATGAATAATAACATATTTGATTCTATATCTACCTACTCATTTATATGTAATGAATTTAAAAATGTTAATTATTTACTAGCCCAATTATTAGATGTTGAGTTAGAAGAAAAGCACATAATTTTATGATGTTCACATCACAAGTCTATATTTCATATATGATTGATTTTTTTGGAACATGATTCCTACAAATTTTACTATTTTTACCTTTGTTCAATGTGATGTTATTTTATGTAAGGATTTATATTCATTATATTCCACCCATATTAGTTTTTAAGGAAGGAAAGTCCAATTATATATTCAAAATGAACCCAATCTCCATTATTGATGTGGGTATCAATACAAACATCCAATGGAAATAAATTATACATTGTGGGTATAATTTCTTGTCCATGAAGGATATTTATATCATGTTGTTATACATAAAATTGAACTCGAATACATACCTATTATTTGGGAGTATGTTGATGTCTTTCTATAATAATTTTCTAGTCATCCATCAAATCATGATGTTGAGTTATCAATTGAACTCATAACTACTGTTCCACCCATGTTGAAGACTTCATATAGAATATCACATCTTGAGTTGAAAGAATTAATGAGGATACTAAAAAAATATTGATTAATAATTTTATACCCAAGTTCATCATATGAGATGCACATATTCACTTGGTTAATTAGAATAATTATTCAATTCATATTTTAATTGATTATTTGGAACTTGAAAATATCACAATCAAAAAATATAATATAACTTGTATTTATGATTTTTTTATCAATTTTTTTCGACTTAATACATTTCCAATATTGACCTTTTCTCTAGATTTCATCGATTATGGTTCAAGAAGGAGGATATACCAAATACAACATTAGATACATGGTATGGTCATTATTACAATATAGTGATTATATTTCGTATTATAAATTCCCATACCAGCTTCATGTATTCAATGAATATAGTATTTAGATATTTCCTTGATCAGTTTATGGTTGTCTTTATAAATGATAAAAAGATTCATTACTGTTGAAAATAAGATCGTGAAGATCCCCTTATAATTTTACAGAAGAACCTAACAACAGAGAATTTTGTTACAAATAACAATTTGTAAATTTTAGTTATGAAAATATTCATTTTTGCATCTTATAATCTCAAGAAAGGGGTATATTGGTGGATCCATAAAAAACCAAAGTTATTAAATGATTTCACATAATAACCACTATGATTGAGATAAATGGTTTTCTTATTTTGGATAGATATTGTCAAATCCTTGTAGAAAATTTATCACGACTATCTAATCCACTCAAAATGTTAAATCTAAAGGGAGCTATTTTTCTATAAACAATTGAATGTAAAAATATTTTCAAGGAACTATAGGGAAGTTCATTTGGTGACAATTTTCTTGTAATATCCTTTATTGGATAATGGTATTTAAATTATATTTATTAATTAAATTAAGGTACTAGTATGATATGTAATGTATAATGATATTGTTATATCTTATTCATCATTATAACTGATTTTCTTTGAAAATAATCACCCAACTCATGATTTGATGTTATCTGGGATAATTTTTTTATTAAATATGTAACACATTGATATTTTTTTAAATATATTTTTTAATATAAATTTTATTTTTTTCATATTTTTTTACATGAAACATAAATTTTAGATTTCATTACACCCAAAACTGATTTTAGTTTCTGTTACATGTAACATAGAGTATAAAGAAATGTGATATGATATTAATATATTATTAATTATTATGACATGATCACATATCCATTGGAATGGTGGGTAAGAATAATATTAACTAAATTAGGAAAATTTATGGTGTACACTTGTTTATAACATGAATTAATTTGTGAATAATTAATTAGAAATTAAAATAATATATGATTGAAAATAATATATATTTTTTAAAATAGTTTTTATTAACATAAATTCATTTTAACTCAATAAAGTAGAAAAATAAATTTTTATTGAATTATTTTAATTAGATTCAAATATTTTTTATTATATCATGTTTTTAAAATTCACCTTTTTTTCTATAGAAGAGATAAAAATAAATCCAATTTGGAACATAAATTCATCATTTTTCAAAACATAAGTATTCTCTCCATATGTACACAAATTCTAAAATTTATTTTTTCCACTTTTAGTAAATTTACTTAACTTAATGGAATTATTTTTTTAAATATACATTAATAGATAATCTTAGGCTGAATATTTATTATTATTATAAAGTGATTAATTTTTTAATTTAAATGGAAAATACTAGTTTTTATTGAAAAGTGGATTTTTAATCAAATAATTTACAAGATGAATTTAATTTTAATTTTTTTTAAAAATTAATGTTATTTATTTTTTAAATAAAAAAATATTTTTTAGTTTACTTTGATTTATTATTAGATTTTGAAATGTAAAATATTCTATATTTTGAGACATCCTCATTGAAAACCCTCTCTTTTATCGTCATTTTCAAATTAGTATTAAATTATAATTTTCCACTTATGTGAATGGAAATTTGAAAAAATTATTTCATAATTATAAATAAAATAAATTACATTATCAAAAAATTTATATTTGTTTCCATTATGAATTGAAAAATTATAAATAAATAATTTACATGATTAAGGTGAATATTTATTTGCCAGCGGTCAAACTAATATGATAAGGGGTAGAATGACCATAAATATTTTCAATCATCCATTTTTGAGACATTTTTCAACCTCATATCATATAATCTTTATGATGTGACTTTTTGGATTCTCTAGTCAGGTGAAAAAATTTGTAACACATTTTTAACATTAAACAATAGACATGTCCCACTCACAAACCTTATAGAAGGCCACCTCATTTTCTATACTCCATATTCAAAAAAATGGTTAGCTAATAATAAACCAAATGAAATCCTTAAATCAATCCTCACATTATAGAATCCTTATTTTTGTCAAAAATCCTTCATAATAATTCTTTTTTGTTAAAACCAATAGAATTTTACCAAAGAAGCGGTAACATCCCCAACTGAGCATCTTAATTTTAATCTTCATAAAAATAATTTAATTAATTTTCATCACATAAAATTATATAAAAATATTGTCATAAATATACTTATATTTTATTATTTCAATGAGATAACATATATCGTTCCCCTCTTTTATAAATTGGTTTACAAAATCTTCGACCGTGTGAATGGTGGAATGCCGTCATGCTAACTAATATTTTTCATTTATCCATAAAAACATTTAAAAATAGTTAAAATGATGGATTAATTTTTTTTGTTATATATATCTAATATAATTATATGTATATAATTATTATATCATATATACCTTTTTACATTTCATTTTGTGGAAATATGATTAGGTCGCTCATGTGTATGGTAAACTACCACCTGATAGAGTAATGTGATTCCTTCATGATTTGTGTGGAATATAATTAGTATTGGTTGAATAATAATATATAATATATATTAAATTAAGAAAATTTCTTGAATTTTAATATATATTATTCTTTTATTTCATTGAATTCTTTATGAAAATGGAAACAATGTTCATGTGTATGTACAACCTACCATCTACATAAAGGATAAATATTGTTCTTTATCTCTAAATTTTAGGAAATTATATAAATAAAAGTACAGTTAATATATATTATATATATATCATAGCTAAAATGATGGTGGTTATATAAAAATAAATCATATTAATAAGACAAAAAATATAAAAAATCAAACCATAAAATAAATGTATTTATTTCTTGAAACACAACATTAATAAGTATTTGTTAATAAATGGGTAATATAATGTCACAAGAAAGTAATATATTATATGATATATAAATGTATGGTTATGTGATATATTTCAAAAGAAATTGTATTTATTAAATTATATTATTTAATGTATATGATGGTAATTAAGACATGTGGTAACATATTTCTATATCCCTTTTATTCTTTGTGAGACACATTCCATATTTACCTCATGTTTCTTTTATTCATTGTATTTACTGAACATGAATGTATATTATTATGATTTTCTTAAAATAAATTAGGATCTAAATATCAATATTTTCATATTTCTTTCATGTGGTGTACAATTTTAATGTTACCAAATCAGTAAGGGATTTCAAGATCAATTTTTATTCATTGAGATATACAATATGTTATTAACCTATCTTATTTTAGTTGGTTAATATATATCCCCTTTAAATGTAGTATCAATAATTTATTTTGCATCATTATATTTTTGTTTTGTTTAATGTTATTCCTTCATGGGTCTTATGATTCAATTTCAGAAAATAGGTAAGGGGTCTATAAAAGATCATATAGAATATAAGGATTTTTTATATTTATTCTTGGGATGATGAAATATTATGATATATATTTCAAGGAACTCTTGAATTAAATTATTCAATGGTTATTTATTTTTGAATACATTTTTTCCTATTACATTCCACTCCTTATGTACTCAAGAATAAAAAAAATTAAAAACATACCATCATTATCCCTTCAGTTGAAAGCATTTTTTCTTCCATATTTATTGTTTCTGAAAATTATTTAAAAAATATTTTTACATAAAAGTAACTTAACCATTTTTACATTTTAAGATGTAAATTAAAATGTATTTATTTTTTATTTTATTAATAAGTATTCTTTGGATTTTTTCAAAAAATGTAATGGAATATTTATTTTAATTTATACAGAATGTGAAAATTTATCCTCTATCATGAACAAAAATTCTATTAAATATTCATTTACATGTATAAAATTTTATTTTCAAATAAAAATATTATCAAAAAATTGTATGGCTTAATTAATTTTTCAATTCCATTTGGATATTTTCATTTAAATTTTTTTAAATTATTTTTATATTTTAATTTTTAAAATTCTATATTTATTTTCAATGAAAATGAATCCCGAAATATATTATGACAATTTAGTTATTAAATATTTATTCTCAATGAAATGTAATTTTCTATAAGAAATGTTCTATGTGGTCTATAAAAATCATTTTCTATCTAATATGTCATCCTTGGATGTTACTTATACATTGTTGGGGATTTTATCAAAGGATACCATTCATATTATTTATCTTAATGGATTTATGTTTATGTTAATATGTTTTTTATAAAACCCATTTCTCATCAACAAGTTATACAATGATTATAGTATTTTGAAACCTTATTATTTTTTCAATGGTTATGCTATTTTCATATGATGAAAATTTCATTAAACTAATTTATTTTCTATAGGTTATAATATGATGAATTTCTTTGAATACCATTTTATTTCATTTTTTATGATAAGATGAATGTTTAATGATTTTTGGTCACATGTATGTATTATTTTCGTTATGGGATGGGTGGTACTAATATCATTGTCTATTGAATTGGGTAACTATTGATATCTCATGAGATAAACAAGATTAGAATGGGGAATGCAACAATTCATTAAGGGATATAGTCCACTGTGATAGTTCTGGTAGTGAACCATTCCTCCTATATTAGTTTTGGGAGTTCACTCATTCCTCAAGAATATTTTTGTAAATGATCCTTGACCACTAAGGAAATGATTTTCTGTGATTATTTGGAACTAAAAAATATATGTCTTCTTCCAATGATATGTTCTCTTATCACATTATCATTGATTATATTATTATTATTGTATTATTAATAACATTTATTTATTCCATTACTATTTTTTCTGATATATGATATGAAGGATATTCTTTTTAAATGTTATTATCATGATCTAATATCCTTATGCTCATGATATGTTGATTTCCCCCTTGTTTACCATTACTGTGTAATAGATATATCCTTTTCTTTTTTTCCATTCTCTTGGTTTTGATGAATATTTTTATGTCTAGTGTTTATATAAAGTGTATTATGTGGGATGATCATTGTTGGGGACATTGATGGTATTTTTTTTAATAAAATCATTGTGTTTCAAGTTTTAAATGGAACTATTCCATTATAATCCTCATGCATGTGTTTGTGTAATGTAATGAATACTCATCTAAAAATATGGAATATCTTTGTATGATATATATGGTTCTATATAGTATGTATTAGAGAAAATATTTGGTTATAATTTGGAAAAACTAATAAGAATATATTAGTGAGATCACTTATGGTATTTGTAATGATGTTTATAGGAATATGTCTAATGTAATGACCTAAAATTTTATATATAAAATTCCATTCGTAATGAAATAAAATTATCAATTTTGTATAATGGGTTTAGAAAACACATTCACTAATTTTGTTTTGTAATATCCGATTAGATTTAAATTACCTTTATTAATCAAAACCATTGATAATATATTCATTGAATAATGGTAATATGATTATTATAAACATAGGGTTTTGATAAATCAAATGGAAACAATAAAAGGAAGTGATGAATAAAAAAATAAGGATTCTACCCCACAAAGACTCTTTATTAATGCTTCTAAGAGACATGGAATCATTAGATTTTTCCTTTAACCAAGAAAAAGTTGAGATCCAACAACTAGAACACGAGTTAAACCATTTATAAGAGATGTTCAATATCTTTGAGATCACGATCCAAACCTTGTACACCAAAGCACCCTAAAAAAATTTAACCATCAAAAACCTCACCCTTAGATAGTATAATGGTGTAATAAAGGTATATATATATATATAAATACCATAATAATATGAATATTTATATTTTATTCTTAATTAATAAATATTTTATGCGCTCTTTATTGTAGTTCATTTATAAATTATTATAATTTGATATGATAAAAAAAATTGGTTAAAATGAAATTTAAGTTAGAATTTTTTTTGAAAAATGGATTATTTAAATAAATTATATTTTAATAAAATATTATTATTAAATAATTTTTTTAAAATATAAATGACAATATAATTTTTTCAATGTCAACATTATTTTATTAAGGGTTCAAAAATAGTTATTGGAAAAAAACCCACCATTCTTTAATAAATATCAATTATACTTAAAATAATAAAATTAAAATATTGATAAAATTATTTTGATTAAAAAGTTGTTTTTTCTTGGAATGAGAATGATGAGATTTTCAATGTCTATTTTTTAAATATTTTTTACGAGACTCCAATTTCTGACTAAAATTATATATGTAATAAATATACAGTATGTATTATGATATCATAATGAACGAAAAGTGATGTTTAAACTTATATAAATTATATAAAATAAAAAATATATGTTTCAAAATTTAAATTTTTTTAGGGTTTTTATTAATTTTATAAATACATTCTGAATCCTCTAAATCTTATATTAAATATTGTGATTTTAAAATCATTTCATTAAAAACATGACTCACATTCACATCACCAAGGATATTGTATTAGTGATTTTGGGCCTTTTAAATTTAGATTAATGAAACCAACTCCTGTATACAATAAACCATGGGATGGTTTGTGATTTTGATTACATTATTATATTGATTCCAAATCCTAGATTTAAGAAATAATAAATAAATCCCCTCTCTTCTCCTGTATAATCCCACCCAAGCGTGAATTCCTCTTCACTCAAGAACCAAGGATCACATAATTACTTATACGTATCCTCTATATATTCCTAAAAAATTTTCTCTACCCTTTCAAGAAAATTATTACAATATTTTGTTTTCACCATTTTAAGGATAAGGAATCATTTTATCTCCTATTTTCTTAAGCATAAACTTCATTTTATGACTTTTATTTCCAATTACCAATGTTGGGATTTGTTTTTTCCACAAGTACCAACATTATATATTATGTTAAAATTATTAGATACCCATATCATTCTTGTTGTAACATTTTGTGATTATTTATGTATGGTTGTTTTGTTGTCAAAATCTCACAATGATTATTCCATTCCAAACCTCTACATTGTGAATACCATCGATATTTCCATTAATGGCTATTCACTTAGTCATCCCTATAAATATTATTTCTGGTAATTCAATGTAAATATTACACATCCTGTAATCGTGGAATTAAATTTTATGAAATATTATCCTATATTTAATGATCTATGTTCCATATTTATTCATGTACTTCATATGAATGTGATGGGAACACCTATAATTATATAGTTTTTTAATGTGTTGGGTAATGGTTTACTCTCATGAGAGTCCATTAAAGGTATTATGGAGTGAACCTAATCCATCATAGGAATTTTTACACCATGTTATGATTTCATGCAGTTTATCATTGACCAATGTTTATGATTTCATGTTTAATGTTGTAGCCATATTTTCCATGTCTCTAGAATGTTTCCAAGGTATAAGATTCCTTATGGTTCATGATTATTATTATCACCCCATTTATGTCCCATTTAAAATTCATTTTTTATAAAATATTAAAAATTTCTCATGTTATTCTTTGTTTATGCCATTATAGGTCTTTATAGCTCACCCCTTTTGTATGTACATCCCAATATTATCCCATGTAGTTTTATAAGAACAATTATTTCTAAGAAAATATTGAGTATATTTTCAGTAATTATAATGTATTCCACATGCATGATGTTATTATATGTTTCAAATTATATAATACACTAGAAGTATAAATCATTTAAGTTTAATTTTATTGTATTCATATGTAATAAATCAAGAATTAATACGTAATATTGAAAACAATTTTTTTTGGTATCATAGAGAAAGTTAGTTATTTTTTATAATATGATTAAAACATTATAACAAAATAAAATCGGATAAGAATAAAAAATATAAAAAATACATAAATTTTGGTAATGTATACAATATCTTTTTTCCATAACAACATCCTTTTAAATATTCTACATGTGGATGTAGATCTAGAACATATTTACATTGGAGTAATACCAAAAATAAATATATTGAGAAAGAATTGATCAGTAACTCATGCATAAAAATAGCCCTTCCTGAACACCTGGTTTGAAACTACCAAGGGTTATACTTGGTAAATTCATAATCTCATTATGACACATTATTAAGGGAAAAAGTTAAAAATAGGGTCTTTTCTTGAAAATAGATCATGGATAACATATATTGAAGAATGTTATTTCATAAGTTATGGAATAATTTTAATTTCTAAATTTCGTGTTTAATGTTGTCGGACTACCATTTTTTAATTTCATTGTTTAAAATTATTCATCCGTAATTTTATATTTATTCTAAATATTGAATGAAAATATGAGAAACCATGTAAATAACATATGTGAAGGGAAATGTGATAACTTCCCTGACGAGGTTCCAAACCCAATGAGAGAAGTAATCATGAAATTTTTTATGATAATGTTTTAGTTGAATCATGTATTGAATATAAAAATGAATTAAGAATAACAACAGAATACCTCTAGGAGATAAAAATATTCAATTAATACATTTATTCAACAAAAATACTCTTACATTCATTGGATCATCATATTCCTTAATCATAGAAAATTGGATCCATTCCATTGAAAAGATCTTCTCCTACCGTAAATGTTTCATGAAATATAATGTTATACATAGTATTTATATAGAGAAATATTACGATCATGGGTATAAATTTATCATGAAAATGAAGCATGAGGAATTTATCAAAGAAATAGGGTGGAATGAATTCTTAAAAATGTTTTTTGAAAAATATTTCTCACACACACTCAAAATTAAAATGGAATGTTATTTCCCTTTCCCCAATCGAAAGGATGATTAATCCATTGTAATGTATGATGAAAACATCACAACACTTCCACGATTCACCTCTAGATTTTTTATTAAACAGAATACAAATATGAATGCCTCTATGGTGGTCAAAAAATGTTTATATAAAAATCAATGGGGATTTGAGACATTGATATGTATAATGAAATTTTATGATGGTCCATTTAATTTGAAATGGATAGAATAAAATCTCAAGGACCATGTGAGGATAAGAAGAAAAAATTGGAGTTTAATCAGAGAATTGAAATGGAGAAATATAATTGGGGATATAAATTTCGACAACAAACATGTCAAAAGTGTGGAATAATATCCCTAGAAATTTCATTAAGGGGGTGTGGAATTGTTTTAGGTGAGGTAAGGAAGGTAAACTAGCTAGTGATTATTGTTGGCAGAAATACACCAATCTAATGGAAGAGAGTAATGATCTAGTCAACACACGACATATTGTCCAGTGTTTCAACATCTTGTCACACGGGTACATTGAAAACCAATTCACTATGCTAAGGGTGTTTGTAAACAATCAGTGCTAGCAACCTCCATGTAAGGAAGGGATCACTTAAGAAATTAAAAAAGATTGAGTGGATCCCAATAATGAAGTGGTGATAGGTATTTTCGTTTTTAAATTTTGAATAGAACATGTAATTTTTTATTCATGTCAAATGAATTACTTCGTTGCATACATGTTTACTTTGACTTCTCAAACACCCCCAAGAAACATTTATGTAGAGCTATAAGACAAAATAGAAAATGAATAAATTATTTCATTCCAAATTTTAAATCATCCCCTATAATAAATTTTGGGCTAAATATCCATGTGAACTTTTTGAAACTCCATTTATGTGAATTTGATTCCAGTCGAGGTATGGTTTGGTTTTCCATAAACAGATCCCACAAAAATTATCATTCGATGTAAATCACTCTTTATGTCGAAAACTATCCTATGATTCAATAAATGTGAAAGTAGGATAATGAATCTTCATTAGAACCATAAAATGAGAAAGGGATTTTTTTCCCTATTTGAATATGTTACCATCTCAAATGATCATGTTTATTAAAAATGATTTTTTTAAATATGTGGTCATTGTGAGGAAATTGGATGAAGTTATTCCGAAATAATTTTCTATTCTTACTCTAAGCTAAGAGGATAAATTAATAATCAATATTATACATTTTTGGTTCCCAATATCCAAGACTCCATATTGAATGGGTTTTGTGTAGCTTAAGGAGATGAAGAAAAAACTACAGTAAAAAAAATATAAGGATTCATACTACCATGTTATTCATCTTGAGTGCAACAATCCTCTTCAATGAGAAGAGGTATTAATACTTGTTCCTTTGAATTGATTATGACGAGAGTAAAAATATCATGATAAAGAAAAATTATCCTCTGTGAGGATTTGATGACTTATTTGATCAGATATGTGGATCCCAAAACTTCTCCAAGTTGGATCCTTGGTAGGGCTATTAACATGTAAAGGTGATGATATAGGAAATCCCCATGATAGTTTTTATACAATGTATTGGAACTATGATTTAGTTGTAATAAAATTTGAACTCACAAATGCTCCATAAATCTATATGTACGTGATTATTACAGACATTTAGGATTACCATGAAAACTTTTAGGTAGTATTTATATATGATAATCTAATATACTTCAAAATCAAGGAGGTGCATGTTTAGAATCTGAGAACTATGATACAGACCACATGAAATTATAATAATTATGAAATGTATAGAAAATGTGTTTTTATTGAAGTAAGTATCATTCATGGGGTATATTCTCACAAGTAATGGGATATTTATGGACCCTTCAACGACCAATGCAATTGAAGGATGGTTGAGGCCAACATTTATTAAGAAAATTTGTAGTTTCCTTGGGTTACCTAGGTATTATCATTGGTTTTTATGAAATTTTCCATGATTATAAAACCCACTAAACATGATTAAATAGAAGGGAGAAATGTTTTTCTAGAATAAATAAGATGAAGATTTATTCACATTGATTAAAATAAGGATTTATTATAAACCATTACATAGAATACACACAAGTGGGTATGTTTTTGTGTCATACAATGTTGATTCTTAGAAGTATATTGGATATGTAATAATTCAAAATAGAATAGTGATACCCTATGCTATAAGGTTATTGAATGTTCATGAACAAAAATACCCCACACAGGATCTATTATTGTCTATAGTTGTCATTAAATAGATAATCTGGAGAAATTATCTCTTTAGAGATATGTTTTAAATATATATCGATCATAAAAGAATCAGTTATATATTCACAAAAAATACTAGAATACGAAATATCAAAGATGGATATATCTGATTGAGAACTATGTTTTCGTAATTCAATACTATCTTGGAAAATCAAATAATTTTTTATATTCTATATATAGAAATTAACCTAAATATTTTTTTATATATAATTATAAATGATCTAATAATCCTTTACTTGTAAGGGATTGACATGGTAATCATACATGAATGATAATTATCAATAATTGCATTAATAATTTCTCAAAGATCAATTATAGTGATAATCATGGATTCCAAAAATAATGAATATAGGAATTAAAATGAAGGTGGAAGATATTATAAAAGGGAAGTCCTCTGATTTTAAAATTAATGAAGAATGGGCTGCATGATATGGGTCAAGTCTATGTGTTCCATCAATCCCTGAATTAAATAATAAGTTATTGGATGATGAATATAACTCTACCTTCTCTATACATCTAGTGGTAACAAAGATATATCGAGATCTATGAGGAAACTATAGTTCAGACAATATGAAGATACATATTTTATATTATGCATCATGGTGTCTCATAGGTCTATAAGTTAATGTTGAAATAAGAAAATCTAAGGGGATGATGCAACCATTACCCATAACTATATCAAAATGTGAAAACATTACCATGTAATTCTACATATGTCTAATAAAGAAATAAAGAGAAAATAAAGATATATATGATGTGGTGTATTTTCATCCAAATTATTCTCCATTCATCTAAATATGAGTTGGCTTCTCACTCAATAAACAAGGAAGGATATATATTATATAAGTGTAGACGATTCATGTAACACCCCTATCAATTATATAAAATCATTATCTAAGATTTTCCTCCATGTTATTGTATATACCCTACAAATATCTAAATATAAAGTTGATCATTATCAGGGCATAACACCCTCAAACTAATGGCAAATATGACTGAACTATCAAAACACTTGAGGATATTTTGAGATAATTATGAATGAAATTCTAAGAATGATGGGATAATAATCTTACTTTGTTCAAGTTTTTATATAGTATTAGTTTCCAATTAGTCATCCAGATGGATACCTAGGAATCCATTTATGTAAAGAGTTACATAACATCAACATTCTCGGATGAGTTTGGTGAATAGAAACATATTGGTCCTAAAATGGTCAACTAAATGGTGGAAAGGGTCATGACCATTTAACATCACATTTGGTCAACTCAAAGTATAATGAAGTAAAAAATATGAAATTCTTTGATGAGACCTAGAGTTTGAAGTTTTATAAAATTTATTCATCTTCATATAACTATTGAATAATCTCATGATATTTGTGAACAAGGGAAAGCTTAGTTCAAGATGCATCGGTCTATTGGAGATACCAGATCACATCAGAGAGGTGTCCTGTCTACTTTAACTCGAACCTATCTTGTCTCAATTACATTATGTGTTTCATATATCCATCTTGAGGAAGTATATACCATACCCCATACATGGATTGAATCCAGAGGTTATACTCTTAGAGAATAATCTATCATTTATAGATGAGGAGGTGATGATCTTAAATTGTAAATACAATAAATCTAGTCAATGTGATATAGAGGAACCGCATTTTTTAATATGTATAGTGGGAACTGGAAGAGGTGACGAAACATAATTACCCTCAACTTTCTTAGTGTGGGAAATTAATTTTTTTATGGTGAAATTTTTGAAGAGGTGGGGATTTTAATGACCCAACTGTTTATAAATAAAATACCCTTTTTTGAAATAAATGTCATATTATATATTATGGTTACTGAAAAAACATTCACTTATTTGGGTTTGATATGTCCTTTTGGATTTAAAATAATTTCATGTAAAATTATTATTGATTATATAGATTTTGAACATTGCTCATATTATTATTATGAATAAAGGGTTTTTATAAATCTAATTGACAAAGAAAAAAGATGTGATTCCCTCAACCAGTAAGATTTTAACGTATAAAGCCAATTCATCAGATATTTCTAGGGAGATATCATTAGTTGGATTTAACCTTGTACAATCCAAATAATAGATCTAGAAACTATATCATGATCTCCCCCATATATACGTGAAGTTTAATCTCACTAAGATCATGGCCCAATACTTGTACTTCAAACCACCACTAGAAAATATCACCATCACACAACATACAATTTTGTTTTTTGTGGTTTAATAAATGGATATGTCTCAATACCATATAAATATAAATTTCAATATTTTATTGAAAATATAATAATAATTTTATTCTTTCAATATTGTTAATACATTAGAAATTTTTTTATTTTGATATGATAAAACAAAAGTAGTATTTTGGGGTAATATGAAATTTCTATAATAAAATTTATTTTGATTAATTTTATGTTTTGTAAATATATAATATTCTTGTAAAATATTATTAAAAAATAATTTTTATTAGGTATAAATTATAAAATAATGTTTATGATTTCATATTTAAATTTTATAATTGTTTTTAAATATTTATTAACAAAAAAACTCATCATTCTTAATAAATATCAATTCAGTTTAAAATGAATAAAATTAAATTTTTTAGAAATTTTTCTGGGTAAATGAAATAATTTTTTTGAAATAATATCATCAAAATTATTCAATGACATCTTTTTTATATCTTTTGTAGAGTGTCAAATTTCTGAGAAAAAACTGAAGATGGTAAAAAAAATATGGCCAATATTATGACCTCATAATGACCCAAAAGTCATATAATAAATGATATAAAATGTATCCACAACCAAATATATGTTTTAAATTTAATTTAATAAATTTTAGGTTATTTTATTATTTAAAAAAATATATTATGAATCCCATAAAAATTGTATTTTATTTTAGGATTTTAAAATCCCTTATTTAGGAATAGGACTAACTTCTACAACACTAGGAGTAAAATTTTAATTTATTTGGACCTTGGAAAATTAAATTAATGAAAACCACTTCTCTTTTGTAGTAACATTGTGAAAAACCATGGGAAGGCATTTCTTTTTAAAAAAAATTATTATATAGATTTCAAAACCTATGTTTGTGAAATAATAAAGAACTCCCCAAACTTTTCCTATATAAACCCACCCAATATCGCATTCTTATTCACTAAAAAAATTGGATCATGTCTTTACCATTACATATTCTCTATATATTACTGTAAATGCGAACCCAATCTCTTAATAAGCTCCTATAGTGATTTTTTAATCACCCTCTCATGTTAATAGATCATTTCCTTCTATTTATTCAAGCCCCCTCTTCCCTTTATGAATTTTATTACAAATTACAAATGTTGGGACATGTTTTTTCCACATACATATTACTATAAATTAAATTTTAGAATGATGATAGACTCTTTTTCTCTCATTAAATTATTTTATGAGTGCTTAAGTAGTGTCTCTATACTATCAAAATTCTATAGTTATTTTTTCCCACCAAACCATTATATGGTGAACACCATCTCTATTTCTACTCAAGGGTATTGACATATAGATAAGTATACTTATTTTATTTTGGATTTCCTTATATTTATTTCACATTACATGAAATTGGAATTAAATTTGATAAAAATATATTATTCTTTTGAATGATACATGAGATACAATTTTTCATGTACATAATATGAAAGAGATGGGTACACCTGGAATTGTATAGAACTGTGATGTGATGGGGATTGTTTTAGTCTCATGATAAGTCATAAAGGGGACTGGTGATTAGGCATGATAACTCGTGATAATATTTCCACCATGTTATTATGTATTAGTGGTTATCCATTTCCTATTTTTATGATGTATTTTTTAAATTTCCATCAACATTTTTCATGTTTCTTTTATGTTTCTATAATATACCATGCCTTATTATTCATGGTTATTATTATCACCACATTTATGTCCCATTAAGAGGCTTATTTTATGACATGTTAGTAATTCATTATATTTTTATTTATTTATTCCCTTACTGAGGTTTTATAGATTACCCCATTATTATATACATCCTTAGATTATCCCATTAGCTTTTAGAGGTCTAACGATTTCCACGATCATGTTAAGGATTTTTTATATAATGTTGTTGTATCCAATGTTAAATATGTTAAAATTTGTATAAAATTACCATAGTCACTTGACATCATGATCATCAGGGTTGTATTATGTGTATTCTAATGTAATAAATCAATAATTAACGTGTAAAAAGAAAATGGTTGTTATATGTATGGATAATTATGTGGACAAGACAATGTATAAGAAAATTTCATAGAATTTAGGCAATTGATTGACTGAGTGGTTTAAGAGAAATTACATTCTTTTTCTGACACCGTAAGTGGATGTGTCTATAGAAAATAAGTAACTAAGTAAAATAACAATGAAAATGAAACATTGATATGCAACTGATAATCACCTAGTTCATGGAAACGGGACTTGATGCACATCTTTTTGGATAGTCCTAGTGGATATACTTTTTAAATACACAACCTTTTTTTGAACAATCATGATGGATTTGAAATATGGCCATAAATAACCATGGTTATACTATGGGTTCATAGTTTTAAAATAAGGTGTCACAATTTTCAAATCCTATAAGTGATTTTTTCATGATTATGTGTTTACCTACATTGATTACATTTCTCTCTTTTTGCATTGTGGTATTAGTCAATGAATGGACCAAGTGGAATGATGCTAATAATAAATGTGATAACAATTTACTGATAATGAGAAACCAAAATTGTATAATAAATGGAGAAAAGATATTTTGTTCATGTCACATCATATATCATGATATATGATAATCAATTTAAATAGTGGTAAGTCTACCAATGTGTCAAATAAGTGGAAAATTTACATTTATGAATATTTGTGTGGTAAAGAACATAGAATAATGATGATTAATCTTTATAAAATATAAAAATAAGGGAATAATAACTATTATAAATATCTCAAATGGTGAAGATGATGTTTTTTATATTGAAATAATGGTCATAGGGAAACTATTTATAATGGAATTGAATTTATTATATATGGGGAACTTGGGAATTATCTAATTCAAGACCCTAAATTAAGGGAAAACCTATAGTCCATATAAATACATATGTTATTCCAACCGATGAACTGAATTGAATCATGTGTGTATATATTTGGATTCATGAAATATGTTGCCTCTATATTTTATCAATGGTATTTTGGTTATAATAATCCTTAATGATATTCAGGTTTTTTTAATTTTGAAAGCACAGATGTATTCATGTATGTATAGCATAAGAGTTATGTATAACATCATGCGTTTATGAGATTGGGATTGATCATAAGTTCAATGTTTTGGTCACCTATTTTGAATTTTTATATGATGGGATTGTATCATGATTTGGGATACTTATAGAGACATTTATTGAAAAACAACACTTTGGGTTTTTATATGTTTTATTGAAAAAATAATTTGAGGATGAATTCCATTTTATGGAAATCTGATTAATGTTATTCGTAACCATTATGATTTATGTTAAATTTAATGTTAATTTAATTATGTTTTATTAAAATTTAATAATGTTTTTGTTAATTTTTTTGTAAATGGATAACCCAAAAGATAGTAGACAACCATTTTCAACCTTCATCGAAAAATGTCTTGAACCTATAACAGAATGAGAACAAGTATATAACACCTTCCACTAGCCAACATGAAATATTATATTGAGAGGGGAAATATAAAAAGAAGTATTATTGATTATATATTCTAATTATTCATATGTCGACATTTCAAGGTTGAGAGATAGAGGTCTAAAAGGATTCTACAACCACTATCAAGTCAATAATAGAAATGGGAATACATCGCTATTGGTTTTATATTCAGACACATCAAAATATCTAAAGTTAATAATTATTAATGGGTTTTAGTAGGTCACATTACAATTTTAGAACTCTATATATGTATTATATAATATTGATAATTAGATACTATTTACACTATATACATTAAAGAGGTTTTATGGTTGCATGGAGTACAACATTATATTCTATATGATTGGGATCTATGGATTACCAGGTTTTTCTATTGAATTCAACAGAAATACATAGATAATGATCTTTTTTTCAATAATATGTATCATCCCATGACATATGTTTTGTTTTAGATAAAAAATTTAATCCTCCACACTTTTAAATGATTAATTTTTATGTATTCCAACGGATCATGAGAACAAAACCATCACCTAGTTAAATTTTCATACAACAATATCATTCACCCTAAAATATATACGGATCCATATGAATCATTATATTGAGTTAGTGTAAAAATATAGTATCGAAGAATGATGTTTTAGGAAGAAATGTATTTGTACCTAGGCTATTTGATTAAATTGTATAGATGATTTGATTCATTCGACAACACATAAGGGTAGAACAAATTCGATATAATTTTTTTCGATAATCATCGATTATATCTAGATTATGATGATAGTGATAACTTGTTTCATTTAAATTTACCTTTGAATAAAGAAGAGAAAACTATGGCCTATGTTTATTTGTCCCTTTCAAAATACGGATAATATTGTGATGCTAACCTATCAGTTGAAACTTTCACTAAACCACCCTCAGATTTATGATATTTCCATGTATTTATCCTAAGTATGTCGATAACTAATCTATCAATTGTGGTTAACATATATGTAATTCCACAAAATCAAGAACATTATTATGATGAAGAACCAACGAACATTCTAGATCATACGGAGAATGTTCAATGAAACTAGACTACACACCCGGAAAATTTTTTTTGGGAAACCAACAGACTTGAGGAAGGTATATGGGACCCTGGGGATGTAATGAGGCTGCATTTTCCTCATTTATTTATCAATATGATTATTTTTTAGCAAAAAACTCATTTAATGTGGTGGTATAATTGAACACATAGGGATATTGTGAAATATATATTTTCAAATAAACTTAATCACTTAATTATTTTATATTACATGAAATATAGAGTTTATCTTGAATTTCACATGATAATATGTTTATATTCTGTTACATGAAACACCATGTTTAAACATAACATGACAAAATATTTAAATATAATTATTTGATATGATAGTTATCAAATAGCCATTGGAATGGTATGTATGAATTATATTGACTAAAATATGAAACTATATGGTTTATATTTTAATATTAAATTAATTAATTTATAACCAATTAATTATTAATGAAAAAACACACATTTAAAATAATAGGAATCTTTTCCGAAAAAATATTTTTCTCACAATTTTTTTTACCTAAATAAATAAAAATTAAATTATTGATGAATAATTTAAATTAAATATATATATTATATATTTAATAAAATTTTTGATATTCATCTTATATATTTTTAGTACATGAGTTATGAATAAGCACAATTTTATGCTTAAAACATAGTTTCCCAATATTGATGTAGTGTCTCCATTTTCACAATTTTTTTAATATTAACTATTCCACTAATAAAAATTTTACTTCACAAAAAAATAATTATTCATTAAATATATTTTTTAGAATAAATACTAGTGTAATTTTTTTTGGAAATTCTTGAAAACATTAATTTTTTTATTTATATTGAAAACAAATTGTATTTTTAGAAAACTCATTTTCATTCAATGAATTTACAAGAAAAATTTTATTAGTTATTGTTTAAAAAATAACATTATAACAATTTTAGGTATTATTATAATATTTACCACTAAAATAAATTTCATATGACATTTATATAAAATTTTATTTAAAACATTCCAAACATTTATCAGTGGAAAACCACTTTTTCATCGCATCAATGGAATTATATTTAAATTAAAAATTTACTCATATTTTAATGGAATTGGAAAAATTTATTCCATATTTTTTATTAGAATAATTTATATTATCTAATAAGAACTGAATAATTTTTACCATCTTGATTTGTGAAAACATGAAAAATTAATTATCACTATTAAGGTGAAATTTGGTTTAGTGGTGCGATAAAATTAACCGAAAAAGGATAAATGACCCATAAAAAATCCAAAATACATTTATTCGCATATTTTAGCATTATCACTTCTAAATATTAACAATGGACCTTTTTTAGCATTTTAACATGTGTTAAATGTGTTCACACCTTTTTATTTTCCAAAATTACAAGTGTGACTCTCAACACACTTATAAAAGAGAACCCTCTATTCTCTACTAATCGAAATAAAATTAACATTTTAATTGGAAAATACCGTACCAAATCAATTAAATACTAAAATCCTAATATAAATGATGACATATTTTTGTTAGAAATCAAGTATATATATCCTTTTGGAGAAAACCAAAATAAGTTATCCTGATGAGAGGTAATGTCCATAATTGAGTGTTTTATTTTATATCATCATACACCTCATTAAATTTTTATTAAACCCAGATTATAAAATAATAAATATTATATTCAATATATTTTAATATTATTAAATTTATTTAACATCCTAAATATTTATCATCTATAATCAAATGTGATAAAAAATCATCATTTTTGGGTATGGTAGACTACAACCATGCGAATCGATTTTTTTTCTATCACAACATATAAATGATGTATATAATTTCATATTACAATTTTATATGTTATATTTATAATATTATTATACTTATGGAATTATTATATCACATATATATTCTGACATTCTAATCAATGGGAATACAATAACATCGTTAATGTGTATAAAGTAAAACTACCTCACGATGCAATGTGATTATTTCACACTTTTGATGGTAGATAAAAACTATGGGTTTAATTAACATACATGATATAAATGAAATTAAAATTAATATTTAATGGTAATATATTATTTAAATTTAATTCTTTCAATCCATTGATAAAAATGAAACAATGTTCATGTGTCCATACGACTTACCAGCTCCATGAATATTTTATTTGATTTCAAATCTCAAACATTTATTTTATATTATAAATATATATATAAAGATTATATATATTATATTTATATAATGTTTATAATTATGTATATAATTAAACCATGACACATTTATGAGGACCAAAAAAACAATATATCAAAACATACATGGAAACAAAGCAGTTATTTCCAAAAAAATGACGTTAAAATAAAATTGTAAATAAAATTGTAATTAAAGGTCATAGATAAATCATATATGATAATATATATATATGTATGGTTATTAATATATTTATAATAATAACATATTTATTTTATAGGATTTATGAATGTGTAAAATGTAAATTGAGACTTATGGTTTGGGATTTCTATCTCACTTTTATTTTCTATTAGAAACCTGAAATATTCACCATGTGTTTCTTTTATATTGTTCATATACTACCCCATAATGTATTTTATTATGATTAAAAATTAAATTAGGGTTATTGACATATTAATTTGAGTATATCTCTTTCATGCGGTTTATTGTTTCAAAGTATCGAAACAGGTATGTGATTTTTTTCTCAATTATTCTTCATTGGGATATATGTTATGTTATACACCTATCATCATTTACATGGTGAATATAAATAACCAATGAAATATAATATAACATATTTATTTTTTATCATTATATTTTCTATTATATTTAATTTTATTCCAATATGGTGCATATTATTGAATCATACAAAAGTGGATAGTGTTTCATGATCAAATTTCATAATTTATTAGGATTCTTTATATTTCTGCCTCTGATGATAAAATAATATTATTTTCCTCTCATGAAAATCAAGAAATTTCTTCCACTCTAGTTATTTGTTTCGAATACATTTTTTTATTTTTTACAATCCTCTCTTTATGTTTTTAGGATTCCAAATAATTTTTTAAAAGAAACTGAAAACACTTCTCTCATTCGTAGAAAAAACTTTTTCTTCCATATCCATGTTTTCTAACAACGGTTTTTAAATATTTTAACATTTACTATGGATATATTAAATACTATTTGCCCATATTTCCAATAATCCACTTGGATAAAATTATACTCAATTACATTTTGAAAAAAATATATTTTCCCTTTTTTCAAAATGTGAATTGAATATTTGTCTTTACATTTATGAAATGTTCTAATTTTTCTGATGTCATTCCAACTCAAATTTTAAAATATTACTTTATAATTTAAAAGATAATTTTAAAATATTATAATTTTGAAATTTTTTATGATTTAATAATCTGATGTTAAGTGAAAGGACATTTTCATCATGAATAGTTCTATGTGATCATTCAAACTCATTTTTCATCTAGGAAGATATCTTTCGATATTACTTTTGATTTGTTAGGGATATGATCAAAGGATACAAACCATAATAATTTTCATAAAGTTTAATCATTTTAAACAAAATATTATTATGAAAAATATTTCACGTCCTTGGGTTATAGAATGATAAAATTATTTTGAAATAAGATTCTATTTATATGGGTTATACTATGATGAAATGTTAAAATTGTTATTAAACATGTTTAATTTCAACAGGTTAATCCATGGTTAAATTATTATTAAATAATTTCATTTCATTGTTTATAATATAATGAATTTGTAATGATTATGTGGCACATATATGTATTATTTTCCCAAGGTCATTGGTGGGACCTATATCTCCCTCTAATGTTTTGGGTAATGATTTATATCTCATGGGATAAATAGTACTATAATGGGAGTAAATCTAGTTCATTAACAGAGTTTGTCCAGTATGAATGTATTGGCAGAGAAAATTATCTACTAAAATGGTTTATGGTGTGAACCCATTGACTAATATTACATTGGAAATGAGAATTGACTATAAACGAAACGATTTTATATGATAATGTTTATGCCACAAATAAAATGAAATATTTATAAGGATTTTAAAACATTAAATAAAAAAAACAAATAATTTTCCAATAAATTTTGATTCTGTTTCAAAAGATAAAATTACCATATTTATAAAATTATTTTGATAAATTAAATAATTTTTTTTAATTATCTCATCACAATTATCAAGCTTCATATTTTTGAAAAATTTCTTAGAGATTTAAATTTCCGGGTACAAATTTATGATGGTAAAAACATATTATCATCATTATGACCTCGTAATGACACAAAAGTGATGTAATAAATGATATAATGTTTATATATAAAAAAATATAAGTTTCATCTTTTAAATAATTTTTTTATGTCAATTTAATAATTTACGAAAATTCATTATGAATACCCCAAAACCTCTAATTTATTTTTTAATTTTAACATAACTTATTTAATAATATGACTCACTTCTACATCACTAAGTGTACTATTTTAATCTGTTATTCCCCTGAAAATATAAAATAATCAAAATGAAATCTTTTTTGTAGAGAAAATGTAAAAAACCCCTTTGATGGTGTGTGGTTTGATAAGTTTATTATATTGATTCCAAAAAAAATGTTTGGGAAAAAATTAATAACGCACCTTAATTTTCCTATATAAACCCACCAAAGATCAAATTATTCTTCAATAATAACCCATGTATCATGTTGTTACCCATACCTAACCTCTATATATTCTAATGAAACTGAACCCAATCTCTCATTATAATCGTCCAATACTTTTGGAATCACACTCTCAAGGTACAGGTTCATTTCCTTATCTTTATTATAGAATATTCATCCTTTTATGACTTTTATTAGAAATCCCTGTGGTTGGGAGATATTTTTTCCACAAATCATATTACTATAAATTTGTTCAAAAAAATTAATGAATCCTTTTTCTCTCATTAAATCATTTTATGAATGTTTAAATAGTGTTGTTATGATGTCGAATTGTCACAATGATTTTTTTTCTTTCCAAACCATTGTGTTTTGAACAACATTTCTATTTCCACTAAAGGGTATTGATCTATACATACATAAAATCTTTTGATTTTACAATTACATGTATTTATTCAACATTCCATGAAATTGGAATTAAATTTGATAAAATGTTATCCATTTATAATTAATATATGAGACAATTATTCATCTACATAAAATGATTGTGAAGGGTGTGCCTGAAATTATACGTCACTTCGATGCACTAGGTTTTGTTTTAGTCTCATAGTACATTAAGTAGGGGAATATGAATTATTCATAATAAATCATGATAAAATTTTCACTATGTTATGTTATATTGGTGGTTTTACTTGACCTATTTTTATGATCTCATGGTTAATGATTCATCCACATTTCTCCTGATTCCATTATGTTTCTTGGATATATCATGCCTTATTGGTCATGTTTATAATTATCACCACTTTTATATCCCATTTAAATTCATATTTTCTTGCTTATTAAGCATGCATTATGTTATTATTTTTCATTACCTTACCGGGATCTATATCTCACCCTTTTCTTATACAAGTCCCCAGATTAACCATTATGTTTTATACGACTGATGATTTCTGTTAGCATGCTAAGGATGTTTTTAATAATGTTGATGTATCCCATGTTAAAGATGTTATTCCGTATATCAAATTCACAAATAAACAAGATATCATTATTTATAGGGTTTATTATGTGTATTCAAATGTAATAAATAATGAATTAATTTTTAATAAAGAAAATTATTTTTATATCTATAGATAATTATAAGGAAGATTCAATGTATAAGAAAATGTTCTAGAATTTTGGTAATAGATTGACTAAGTAGTTTCTAATAAATTACATTTTTTGGCACTACAAGTAGATCTGGCTATAGAAGATAAGAAAATATGGATAAGAAAATTGAAAATTGAAAATTGAGATAGAACTGATTATCAACCAATACATGGAAACATACCTGATGCACACCTGATTATACATTTCTAGTGAATTTACATTTGAAATGCACTATATTTTTTATGATCTATTATAATGATTAAAAACACTTCCATGAATTACCTTGGTAATGCCTATGGTTTCTTAGATTTAAATGAAGGTGTGATAATTATAACATCGTATAAGTTATATTTCATGATTATGGGGTTACACACTATTATTACATTTCTCTTACTATGTTTTGTGGTTTCATTCATTGAATGCAACCTAGTGGAATTATGCTAACACTAAATGTGGAAGACAATTTAGTGAGTGTGAGAATCCTAATTGGTTGAGGACAAGGGAAAATGATATTTTTGTAATTCCTAATCATATATAATGATATATTATTACAAATGTGAACAAGGATGAGATTCATAATGTCTGAAATGAGTGAAAAATGAACATTTATGAATGTGTGTGTGGTAATGAACATAGAATAATGATGATTTGACTTTATACATGTCAAGAAGTGGAGAATAATAACCTATATTAATATCTCAAAAAGAGGGGAAGAGTTTTTCAATATTTAAATAAATGTCTTAGAGTAACAAGTTACAAAGTAAATAAATTTATTATATATGTTGAACTTTCGAAATATCTAATAAAATGCTCTAAACTATTGGATATCCACTATTCCGTGTATGTACTTATGTTATTCCAATGATGATGTGAAATTATTGATGTGTGTGTGTATTTGGATTCATGAATTGTCTTTTTTCAATATTTCATTAATGGTATTTTGGTTTTATGAATCCTGGAATACCTTAGGATTTTGTTAGTTTTGAAAAAATATATGTTTTTATTTATAATTAACTTATGTTTTATGGATCCCATAATGGGTTTATGAGATTATTATTGATCATAAGTTCAATGTCTTGATCACAAATTTTGAGGTTTTATGGTATGCATTGTTATAAGGATTAAGGATATTTGGAGAGACATTTATTGAAAAATAACCATTTTTTGGTTTTATATTTTTTAGTGAAAAATTCATTTATTAAGGAATTCTAGTTTATTAAATTATGATTAAAGGCATTAGTATCCTTAATTATTTATTTTATCTTTTATTTTAATTTAATATTGGTTTATTTAAATATCAATAAGTTTTTATTTATAATTTCTTTTAAAATTAATAAGCCACTTAATAAGAGACAACTAATTTCATCCTTCAAGGAAACATGTATTCAACCAAGAAAAGAATAAAAAAATGGTATAAAACCTTCTACCTTCCTACATGAAATATTATTTATGGAGGTAAAATATAAATAGTTATATTTCATAGTATATACCTCAATTTGTAGAATATAAATAATTCAAGGATTATAGATAGAGGTCAAAAGGGATGTTATAACCATTGTCTAGTCGGGAATGGAAATGAGAATACATCACCATTGGATTTATTATCGGACACCACAAAAAATAAAAAGGGTATAATTATTAAAGGTTTGTAGTTGACCACCTGAAAAAATCATACAAAAAATTATGTATCTGGGAATATTTTTCACTGGATAATCTCTATATTATATACATAAAATATGTGTTATGGTTGCATTATGTACAAAATTATATTGTATCTGATCGGGATATGAGTTAGTATATTATGTTCTAGATATTTCATAATTATTACCTGTATATAGATATATTTTCCAAAATCATGTATCATCTCTAGATATATGTTCAGCTTTAGAGAAAAATTTAAACTCTATAGGAATTGGTAGGATTTTTTCTATGTATTTCAATGGTGTTTGAGATAAAAAACATCACCTAGTTAAACATTAATAAATTAATATCAATCAATATAGAATTAATATGGATCCATATGAATCAGTATATAAAGGACATTAAGATCTAAAATATATAGGAATGTTATTTTAGAGATATATGTATTATTTCCTAAGAAAGATAACGAAATGGAATAGATGGTTTGAGTCATTCTGAAACACCTATGGGTAGAACAAAGTTAATAGGATGTTTTTATTGATAATAATAAATTCTATATAGATTTTGAATTTTGAGAGAAGGTGTTTCATTGAATTTCTTCTTTTAAATAAGAATGGAAAACGATGCCTTAGATATATTGGTCCCATGAAAACATGGATCCTGTCGACACAGAAACCTATTTTTTGGAACAACCCTGGAACCTCTATCTTTTTACTATTTTTTTATGTATATCTCTTAAATATTTAGATACCTAATCTTTACCATATAAAAATAAATATGTGACACCACTAGATCATGATATTTTTTATGAGGAATTACTCGTACATATTCTAGATTAAAAAAATAATGTTCTATGAAACTAGACCATTATACGAATCAAATTTTTGGAAAAACCCCACCAAAAAGAGGTAGATATAATGAAACATGAGGATTTAATTAAGGAGTGGTATCCTCAGTTGTTAGTATCAAATTGATGAACTTTGATAGAGAAATTCATCAATGTGGGGTAGAATTTAACATATAGATAAATTAAAAAATATATTTTTACAATTAACTTAATCATTTAATTATTTTGTGATACATGCAATTCAGAGTTTATCTCTCATTACACACAACATTGAGTTTAGATTTTTGTTCTTGGAAAACTGAGTTTAAATGTAACATGAAAAACAATTAAAATATTATTATTTTAAATGAAAATTATCACATTTCCATTGTCATGGTTGTTATGAATTAGATTAAATAAATTATCAGAATATATGAATATAATTGTATATTAAAATAATTACTTTGTGACCAATTAATTAAAAATGAAAAAACTCATTAAAATTAATTGAAATATTGGTCTTTAGAAAATATTTTATTACTAAAAAATTGTTTTACCAAAAATAATATGAAATTAAAATTTTGATGAATTATTTTAATGAAATTTATTTATAATACATTTAATAAAAATTTTAAATTTCATGATTTATTTTTTTAATAAAAGATATAAGAATAAATCCAATTCGATGCTTCAAAACATTGTTTCTATAAAATGAAAAATTATCTCTACTTGTCTACTTATATTAATATTATGGTTTACACTAATAAAAAATTTATTTTATGAAACAATATTTATTTTTTAACTCTTTATATAAAAATAATCTTGGGTTTATTTTTTTAATTTTTTAGAGAAAATTATGTTTTTGATGCATAGTAAAAAATATTAGTATTCATTGAAAACTCACATTCATTCCATGAATTTAGTATCTAAATTTTATTTAATTATTATTTTAAAAATAAATTTAGTTAATTTTTTTATTTTTATTATTTATATCACATTAATAAAATTCTGTATCTTATATTTACTTAAAAAAATTAAATATTGGAAACATTTCTCTTTGAAAAACATTTTTCTCTTCGTATTTGCGATATTAATATTAAATTAAAAATATACTCTTCCATGAATGGAAATTGGGAATAATTTTTCCATTTTTTTTATCAGAAAAGTTGGTATTTTGTAATAGGGACTACATTATTTTTTACAATTATAAATTTTGAAATCATTAAAAATTAAATATTGTGGTTAAGGTAAATATTGGTTTAAAGGAAGATTAAAATAAAATGCTAAGGTGTAAAATGACCCATAAACCGATTCAAAATACATTTTTTGTACATATTTTATACATATCACCTTTTTATATTAATACTGGACCTTTTGATCCTTTTATCATGTAGAAAACATTGTGATGCCTTTTTATTTTAAAAAATTAAAAGTGTTCCAATCAGTACACCAATAAAAGGGAACACTTTATACTCTTTTATTCAAGATTAAAACAACATTTGGATTGGAAAATAACTTCCCACATCAATTAATTACTACTATGTACCCATAATTTAAACCATAGTTTGGTTATAAATCAAATCTGTATAGTGTTTTGATTAAAACAAAAATATGTTTTCTAGAGAAGATGTAGTGTCCCTAACTAAGTGTTTTATTTTAAATTGTCCTACAAATCCATAAATTTTTATTAATCCCTAATTATATAACAAAAATATTATATATATATATATTTATATGTTAGTAAATTAATTTAATTACCTAAATCATTTTTTATCTACCATTAAATGGGATACTAAATCATTATTTGTGTGTACGGAGGACTACTGACTTGCAAATCGATTTTATTTGATTTCCATCACTGTATTTTAATGATGGATATAATTTCATATTAAAATTTTATATATTATATTTGTGATATAATTATAGTTATGTAAGTATTATATCACATATACTTTATTACATTCCATTCTATTGGAGTACAATAACCTCACTCATTTGTATAGAGGGCTATAGCCTCACGAAACAATGTGATTTCTAAACAATTTACAAGGATGACATTAAATGTGGTTTTAAATAATATATTTGATATAAATGAAATAAAAATTGTTATTTAATAGTAATATATTATTTACATTTACTTATCTTTGTCCATTGATAAAATGGAATCAATGTTCATTTGTATGTACGACCTACTATCTCTAGGAATAGTATATTCAATTTCTAATCTCTAACTTTTATGTGCTACTATAAATATATATATAGAAAAAAAGTTAAGATATTTATATGATTTCTAAATTATATATATTAAGGAAACATGATCAATGTATGAGGATAAAACAATAATATATCAAAACATAAAAGGAAAACAAAGTAGTTATTTACCAAAACGTGTCATTATAATGGAATTATTAATAAACCTAAAATAAAATGTCATAATTAAATGATATATTGTATGATATATAAATTAGTGGTTAATTAAAATACTTATATTAAAAATATTTATAAATTATAATATTTATGAATGTGTATGATGGAAATTAGGGCAAAAGGTTTTTAATTTTTGTTTCACTTTTATTTGTTGGAGGAACATGCCATATTCTCCATGTGTTAATTTTCTGTTGTTCATATACTACCATAGAATTTATTTTATTATTATTAAGCTTAAAATTAAGGATATTTAAATATTCATTTATATATATCTCCTTCATGGGATTTACTATTTCAGTGTAACCAAATAGGTAAGGTATTTCTGTCTCAATTCTTCTTCTTGGTGACATACATCATTATAGACACCTATCTAATTTTATGAGGTGTATATATATATCCCCTTCAACATATAATATCATGAATTTATGTTTTCTCATTGTATTTAATGTTTCATATATTGTTATTACTTCATGGTTCTTATGATTCAATCTTACCACAGTGGTATGTGTTTCATAACAAACTATAATCATTTATTGGAAAATTTTATATTTATATTTCTGATAATCAAATCATAAGATATATCTCCCACGAAAATTGTGACATTTCTAATAATTTAGTTATTTATTTTGAATACATTGTTTCCATTTACATTACTCTATTTATGTATTTCTAATTCAGAATGATAGTTTTTGATGGAAATTGATTGTACTTATCTAATTGGTCAAAATCAAAATATCTTTCATATACATGTTTTATAACAAGGTTTTCAAAATATTGCAACAATACCAAAAGTACATATTAATTAAATTTTCCCATATTTCTTATAGAGACCCGAAGCCTATCGTACATTGACATTACATTACTTTTGCGGAATACTTAGTACATAACAAAAACACACACACAAGGATCGTAATAGTTTAGAGTCTTTGGAAACTCGGAATAAAATCTTCTAATCGTGGGGAAAGATCTTCAACATCTCCCATAAATATCTTCCCTTTTTTTTACCTAAAAACATTTCTTTATATCCTAGGGAAAAGAAAACATAAAAGGGTGAGCTCAAATGCTCAGTAAGGGTAAACAAAGGAAATATCAATCACATAATTTTCATAAGAACATAATATTTTTGGAAATCTTAACCTGCAAAAGAGAGCATAATTTCATAACATGGGATAAATCATAGTAGTGAAATGAAATTATAACTTAAAACATTACTCATTGTGGCATACACACATAATCATAGAGAATCATTTCTTGTTAGTCAAGACTCATTGCCAAGACTATCTTAGTGGACAAAGTCCCTTTCTGAATCGAGTAATCCTCGTTTCAGTCCTGTTTCACTGAACCGGTATAACCTACCATTCCAGCCATGTCTATCTCATGAGATATAAAATCTTTACCCAATGCATTGGAGGGAGATATAGGTCCCACCCATCTCTTAATGAATCCTTTCTTATGTGTGCCACAAAATCATAAATCATACATCATTTCATAACCCATGTAATAAAAATGGGATTCTTAAACAACATGACATCATAAATAAATTCATATAAGATAAAGGAATTCATAAAAATAATTCCATCACAACATGATCAATTCAATGTAATAATAGGGATAAAAACAGAACCCTTTATTATCTTAGATGGAAAATAATTTTGATAAAACACTTGAACTCCATTCTTGAAGAAAATATCCTTTCTTCGTCAAAAACATTTTTCCTTTCATAACATGTCATACAACTTTAAAATAAAAGAAGTTGATTAAAAATAAACTTGAAAACTTGTAAAGGAAGCTTCTTGGAAATAATGTTTTAAAAATCCATTCATGCCGTATAAGTTAAAAAAACATTCTTCGTACTTTTGTCGGAAAAGTCAAAAAGTACCTCGTACGGAAAAACAACAAAAGATTCCTTTCATATTCTTTACTAAAAACTCACCTAAGGGTAAAATTGGATTTAAACTATTTCAAGTGGATGGAAACAATATTACATATTGAGGGAACATGGATGTGGATGATAAAATACACCCCAATAATACTTACGAATAAACAACCTCGGATAAAAATGAGATTGTGATATTTCCCTTACCTTAGGTCCGACTTGCTTTGTAAGTGTCCGAACCTCCTGTATAATGATTTAAATCATGTTATTGACTTATTCCAGAATCATATTCATTGTTATGATATCATATATGGTTCACTTATGACATTATATTACCCGTTCTTTTGTAAATTCCATGTTAAAGAAGCGTTTTGGGTAAAATCGTTTCATTTGTCTTAGGTGTTTTGACTTGTTGTTCTTGACGTCATTATTACTTATATCATGATTTTATTACTTCCAGAATATAAAATATGATTTATATACCATATATATTCAGCATATACATATATATAATAGATAGATAAATAAAATGGAAAACACCGTTCATGGAGACGGTAGTCCGTACGTACGCATGAACGCTGTATTACTTTCCTTATTGTCTTGAAATGTAAGTAAGTAGATGACATACATATATATATACATAAATCCAGTAGCTTTATAATGTCATATATTTCATTATTATTTCTTATATATACTTTATAATCATTCTTAAATGGTTAACATGGAGAATGAATCTCATCGCGTCGTGGAGACGGTAGTCCGTACGTACGCACGAGCGATGATATCATTTCCATAAATATTGAACTGAATTGGAGTGGATTATACAATATATAAGAATCAATATGATGTTGTAATAACTATGTATAGTTATTCTTTACACCATTATACCCATCCATGTAAGGTGGTGGAAAATAGATTACACCACGGCGTGGAGACGGTATTCCGTACGTACGCACGCGCGGTGATTTCTTTTTCCGTAGGATGGATAGATGGTGAAATAGGGTTGTTTCATACTTATAATAACATATCAGTATATGAGTGATACTGATGTTATTACTTCATAATGAAACAACCTAAGAAGAAGAAGTGGAAGAAGAAATAAAGATGAAAGAATTGGTAACGGTAATTACCTCTTCTTTGAAGTGCCTCTTTGAGACCTCCTCTTAGGGAACTAAAATTGGTCTTTGAGGAAGACCAGAACCTCTAGGATGTTACTAGGGAAGTGGAGAGGATAAATTGGCAGGGGTTGGCCGAGCTTGAGTGCTCAAATTGGTGTGAGGAGGAGGGGGAGGAGGTGTCCTTTTATAGGGGAGGAGAGGGGCACCTTAGGAATATCTCAAAATATTATTTTATATTAAAGTCAAAATCGGTTTATAATGGTTCCAAAGGGTCTTATTTCGAATATAAAGTGGGGATGGGTCGAAATACTATCAACCAATAGGATTTAGACAAGTTTAGGGTATTATTTTAACCTTATCAATTAGATTTAACTCTAAGTAAAATAATTTAACTTTTACCGTGTCTTTTTGTTTTCTTTCACTATATGGTTAATAAACTTACTATAACATGCCAAACGAACCCCAAATTGTATATTATTAATACATATATCCTTATATAAGTCATTTGGCCGAACCTTAGATTTTTAGGAATAAAATAACAATTAATACTATAATATTTGATTTAAAAACTATTTTGTGTCAATTTTGACACTATTTGATATATGATTTTTTTGAAAGTCATAACAGAATTATATGTTCTAACCAAGTTGATTAAATCAACACTAATATATCATAGTAACCTAGAAAATTAGTGGAATTCATAAAAAGTCTTAAATTACATTTATTTTGGTATTTATATTATCAATTATGTCAATATTTCATTAATAAGATAATTACTGCATCATTTTTGTGTCATAAATAAATTATATTATTTGATGTCTAAAAATTACAAATAAAATACCATCATGTAGGAAATCTTTTTATCTTTCTAATGAATATTTATAGTCGAATTTATCTTATGTATAACCCCATATTAAAAATGATTTACTTATTAAACTTTGATTTTAACTATTTTAACCCTTCTTTAAATAAATTAATAATAAATGTCCTAATCTAATCCAAGTGGGCCTAAATGGTCATATGTTATTCCTAAGTTTGTTTTTGGTCGAATTACACTTGTCCAATAGAATTAGGACATGTGTTAGGGTAATATTAATATCATATTTACCCTTAGTTACCTTATTTACTATTAACCGTGGTAAAAAAAATAAAAAGTTACTATTCACCAAAAAATTATTTTCATCTCATTGAACCACATTTTAGTCCTTGATATTAACCGTGTCTCTCGGATTTTCGAAATTCCATTCACAGAAGCGGTAAAATTAAGTTTTACGCAAAATTCAGTTTTTAACCTACCACTTAGTAGTTTCACTATTCATCAAAAATTGATGTTTTTCAGAACAATGCCAAAATTTCATCCCAAGCTATATTTCATATTCCGAATTCAAAAATGAAGTCTATTTTACCAAATTCATAACATAAAAGTTGCATTAATTAATTTTATAATTAAATCCCCCTGTTAAAACAAATAGCGTGTTTTTAAGAAACAATATCTATCAAAAGATTGACATTTGTTTATGTCTAGTTTAAATGTGAAACTACATCCAATGACCAACATTGTATTAAATTGTAAAAATATATTCTAAATATACTTTAAAACCACTAAAATTAATGATTTATCACTATTAATTATTTCGATTAAAAAAGTTGTTTTTAATTATAATTTAGTAATTTTCACTATTCATCAGAATATGAAAGTTATCCGAAAAGTACCAAAATTTCACCTTAGGCTAAATTCGATACTCCGAATCCAAAAATAAAGTTCATTTTGAAAAATAAGATTTACTGGATTTCAAAAAGTGGTTATTACTATTCATAACGGCTAGTTTTAATAATATTTTTATAGCATATCGTTGTTTAGTGAAACTCGGTATTGCGTACTACACACGCTATCGAGGAAGGTCGCGATTGCGTGTAATGCAAGTCAAGTCAAGGATGTGTGTTGTGCAATCTCCTTTTGGTGTAGCGTACAACACAAGACATTAATAAAATTAAAAAGAATATTTTTTTTATAAAATCTTGGGCTGTTACATTCTACCCCCCTTAAAATGAATTTCGCCCTCGAAATTCGTCGGGGTTATAAATGGTTTACTATTTGAAAGTTTCTTTAATAGAAACCCACATCGTAAAAGGGAATACCAAAACTTGGCTTTAAAAACTAAAGTATGAAATGTAACGATTACCCAAATAAACTAATCACTGGGTTTCCACATAGGTGAAAATATGGATATGGAAGAGAAATCTAACCATCATGTTCTGATGGAGAGTGGTAGAGAACATGGCTATGGAAAATCCAGTAATCACAAATCCATAAATTTGTGACGATCTAAGGTACCATCTGATTCATCAGGTATAAGATCACTAGGACAACATTTTTGGTTTTCAAGATCATTTCCCTAAAGTTGAAAATTTGAATTAGAATAAATACTTACTTTATTTTGATACAATATCACTATTGTTCGTGCCTTGAACAATTTCCACTTCATCTCTTAAATAAATGAAGTTGAATTTGTTATTCGTGAAGTGTTAGCAGATCATGTGATAGAATGACGGGTCATTCCATCTGTCTCAAACAAAAGGTAAGAAAAAGTTATTAAATATACATAAGTCATTCTATAGTGAGATTAATCATATATAGTTCCTAAAATGGGCTTATACTTCATATATCATACTGCTTAATATAATAAAACTAGTTTCTACTAAACAGGGACTTCCTGTAGGCCAGTGGTAGGCGATAAAGGCCAGTCGCACTTTGGTTGTGGGTTCGATTCCTACAGCCTTGCCCGAAGCGATGGGATGTCGCCCGTCCTGCAGGTTGTCCCTTTTTCTAAAACTACGTTACTATAACATCCCATCAATAATATCGAAAATCTTCTATCCTTAAACAATACTAACTTATGTCCAACATAATCCAGTCTAATCTTTAGGCTTATAATACTGCAGTCCACTCTCATAATATAGTGACAACGATTACCAGAGATTTAATACTGTCGTTGATCCCCACATATCATAAGATATGTCTTGTTGGTCACATTCCAAACATTCAAAGTCCTTAATCGTGTATTCTCTTGAATACCTTAGTGAAAACATGAGTGCAGTTAAAAGTTAACACTTTCCACATACCAAAATCCTCAAAATTCTATATACTCAAACCATGATATCACTTAGTCCTTATATCAATCATGAGCTCATGAATACTATTAAACATTTCATTTTCTCGTCTTCATTATGCGCATATCATCTTATTTCCAAAAAATATCTCAATCACTTTGAATACCACATCAATAAATATTGCAATACTCAATGATACAACATTATTTTGGAATCCCATTACATAAACACTTAATCATTACACCACATCGTTGTCATATTCAACATTGCCAATAGTGATCGCATGTGATTTCCCTTTGTCCTTTGCCTTCAGTGGTTGCTCATGTTGATCATCACTAACCCTTGGATTAGGGAAATTATTAGCATAATGCCCCATTTCCTTGCACTTGAAGCATTGAAGTGTTGGCGGTGCGTTCTCTGCAGTGTTTGCTTTATTCACATTACTTCGACACTCAGCTGCTCGATGACCTTCTTTTCCACACTTAAAACATTTTCTAGTCCCTTTTAGACAATCTCCACCATGCTTCTTTCCACACTTTGTGCATAAGGAAACATTCATCTTCTTTTCACCATTATTCTGAGATTTATCCTTGAACTCCATCTTTCGTTTCTTGTCAAAACCATAAGATGGATATGTAACACCAACTTCCATTTCTACCTTGATAGCACAACGCACAATTTCTTCATAGCTACTGAAGTCTCTTATAGCTAATGCCCTTCGAAGACTTGGTTTTAAGCCACAGAAAAATCGATCAACTTTACTTTCAGGTTGGATGATAATTCCAGAAGCATACCTTGCAAGTCTTGTAAAATTTGCTTCATAGGTACCAACAGATTCATCGTCCCTTTGCTTCAGTTCAAGAAATTCTTTCTCCATCTTTGTTCGAAGAATACGAGGGAAGTACTTACTGAAAAACAAGTTCTTGAACTCGTCCCATTCCATGGACTCAATTTCATCTCTTGGCCTCGTATTCTTGATAAGATTCCACCATTGATCTGCTTCACCTTCCAAACGATATACTGCAAAGATGACTTTATCATGTTCAGAACATTGAAGAACTGAAAATATCTTTTCAGTAGTACTGATCCATTGTTCAGCCACAAGTGGATCAGAAGACCCACTGAAAGAAGGTGGACGTTGCCTCATGAAGGACTCAATAGAATATTGTTCCCTTCTCTGCTCATTTGGAAGTCCAGAATGATTCATAGCTTGTGTATGTATAGCAATAAGATTTTTCACTCCATCTCCCATAACATTTGTTTGTTCAGGAGGGCAATCATTGCATTGTCCATTGCATTGATCAACACGGTTCCTTCGGGTTCCAGCCATCGTCTAAAACTCAAAAAGAATAGTGTGAGAGGCAAAAATCATGCTAGGGAAAACAACATAATAAAGGGGGAGTACCTTCAATATCCAACATCTTAGGTTTAATTCTATGATCGTTAGCGTAATTCTATTACTATAACCTATACGTATACTTATCCCTAGGGACATCCCTAGACATACCTTAGAAATACCTCTAGGGATCTCACTAACGTTTTCGCATCCTAGTTTCCAAAGGTTGACTAAACCTTTCCTCTGATACCAACTGTAGAGACCCGAAGCCTATCGTACATTGACATTACATTACTTTTGCGGAATACTTAGTACATAACAAAAACACACACACAAGGATCGTAATAGTTTAGAGTCTTTGGAAACTCGGAATAAAATCTTCTAATCGTGGGGAAAGATCTTCAACATCTCCCATAAATATCTTCCCTTTTTTTTACCTAAAAACCTTTCTTTATATCCTGGGGAAAAGAAAACATAAAAGGGTGAGCTCAAATGCTCAGTAAGGGTAAACAAAGGAAATATCAATCACATAATTTTCATAAGAACATAATATTTTTGGAAATCTTAACCTGCAAAAGAGAGCATAAGTTCATAACATGGGATAAATCATAGTAGTGAAATTAAATCATAACTTAAAACATTACTCATTGTGGCATACACACATAATCATAGAGAATCATTTCTTGTTAGTCAAGACTCATTGCCAAGACTATCTTAGTGGACAAAGTCCCTTTCTGAATCGAGTAATCCTCGTTTCAGTCCTGTTTCACTGAACCGGTATAACCTACCATTCCAGCCATGTCTATCTCATGAGATATAAAATCTTTACCCAATGCATTGGAGGGAGATATAGGTCCCACCCATCTCTTAATGAATCCTTTCTTATGTGTGCCACAAAATCATAAATCATACATCATTGCATAACCCATGTAATAAAAATGGGATTCTTAAACAACATGACATCATAAATAAATTCATATAAGATAATGGAATTCATAAAAATAATTCCATCACAAAATGATCAAATCAATGTAATAATAGGGATAAAAACAGAACCCTTTATTATCTTAGATGGAAAATAATTTTGATAAAACACTTGAACTCCATTCTTGAGGAAAATATCCTTTCTTCGTCAAAAACATTTTTCCTTTCATAACATGTCATACAACTTTAAAATAAAAGAAGTTGATTAAAAATAAACTTGAAAACTTGTAAAGGAAGCTTCTTGGAAATAATGTTTTAAAAATCCATTCATGCCGTATAAGTTAAAAAAACATTCTTCGTACTTTTGTCGGAAAAGTCAAAAAGTACCTCGTACGGAAAAACAACAAAAGATTCCTTTCATATTCTTTACTAAAAACTCACCTAAGGGTAAAATTGGATTTAAACTATTTCAAGTGGATGGAAACAATATTACATATTGAGGGAACATGGATGTGGATGATAAAATACACCCCAATAATACTTACGAATAAACAATCTCAGATAAAAATGAGATTGTGATATTTCCCTTACCTTAGGTCCGACTTGCTTTGTAAGTGTCCGAACCTCCTGTATAATGATTTAAATCATGTTATTGACTTATTCCAGAATCATATTCATTGTTATGATATCATATATGGTTCACTTATGACATTATATTACCCGTTCTTTTGTAAATTCCATGTTAAAGAAGCGTTTTGGGTAAAATCGTTTCATTTATCTTAGGTGTTTTGACTTGTTGTTCTTGACATCATTATTACATATATCATGATTTTATTACTTCCAGAATATAAAATATGATTTATATACCATATATATTCAGCATATACATATATATAATAGATAGATAAATAAAATGGAAAACACCGTTCATGGAGACGGTAGTCCGTACGTACGCATGAACGCTGTTTTACTTTCCTTATTGTCTTGAAATGGAAGTAAGTAGATGACATACATATATATATATACATAAATCCAGTAGCTTTATAATGTCATATATTTCATTATTATTTCTTATATATACTTTATAATCATTCTTAAATGGTTAACATGGAGAATGAATCTCATCGCATCGTGGAGACGGTAGTCCGTACGTACGCACGAGCGATGATATCATTTCCATAAATATTGAACTGAATTGGAGTGGATTATACAATATATAAGAATCAATATGATGTTGTAATAACTATGTATAGTTATTCTTTACACCATTATACCCATCCATGTAAGGTGGTGGAAAATAGATTACACCACGGCGTGGAGACGGTATTCCGTACGTACGCACGCGCGGTGATTTCTTTTTCCGTAGGATGGATAGATGGTGAAATAGGGTTGTTTCATACTTATAATAACATATAAGTATATGAGTGATACTGATGTTATTACTTCATAATGAAACAACCTAAGAAGAAGAAGTGGAAGAAGAAATAAAGATGAAAGAATTGGTAACGGTAATTACCTCTTCTTTGAAGTGCCTCTTTGAGACCTCCTCTTAGGGAACTAAAATTGGTCTTTGAGGAAGACCAGAACCTCTAGGATGTTACTAGGGAAGTGGAGAGGATAAATTGGCAGGGGTTGGCCGAGCTTGAGTTCTCAAATTGGTGTGAGGAGGAGGGGGAGGAGGTGTCCTTTTATAGGGGAGGAGAGGGGCACCTTAGGAATATCTCAAAATATTATTTTATATTAAAGTCAAAATCGGTTTATAATGGTTCCAAAGGGTCTTATTTCGAATATAAAGTGGGGATGGGTCGAAATACTATCAACCAATAGGATTTAGACAAGTTTAGGGTATTATTTTAACCTTATCAATTAGATTTAACTCTAAGTTAAATAATTTAACTTTTACCGTGTCTTTTTGTTTTCTTTCACTATATGGTTAATAAACTTACTATAACATGCCAAACGAACCCCAAATTGTATATTATTAATACATATATCCTTATATAAGTCATTTGGCCGAACCTTAGATTTTTAGGAATAAAATAACAATTAATAATATAATATTTGATTTAGAAACTATTTTGTGTCAATTTTGACACTATTTGATATATGATTTTTGTGAAAGTCATAACAGAATTATATGTTCGAACCAAGTTGATTAAATCAACACTAATATATCATAGTAACCTAGAAAATTAGTGGAATTCATAAAAAGTCTTAAATTACATTTATTTTGGTATTTATATTATCAATTATGTCAATATTTCATTAATAAGATAATTACTGCATAATTTTTGTGTCATAAATAAATTATATTATTTGATGTCTAAAAATTACAAATAAAATACCATCATGTAGGAAAGCTTTTTATCTTTCTAATGAATATTTATAGTCGAATTTATCTTATGTATAACCCCATATTAAAAATGATTTACTTATTAAACTTTGATTTTAACTATTTTAACCCTTCTTTAAATAAATTAATAATAAATGTCCTAATCTAATCCAAGTGGGCCTAAATGGTCATATTTTATTCCTAAGTTTGTTTTTGGTCGAATTACACTTGTCCAATAGAATTAGGACATGTGTTAGGGTAATATTAATATCATATTTACCCTTAGTTACCTTATTTACTATTAACCGTGTTAAAAAAAAATAAAAAGTTACTATTCACCAAAAAATTATTTTCATCTCATTGAACCACATTTTAGTCCTTGATATTAACCGTGTCTCTCGGATTTTCGAAATTCCATTCACAGAAGCGGTAAAATTAAGTTTTACGCAAAATTCAGTTTTTAACCTACCACTTAGTAGTTTCACTATTCATCAAAAATTGATGTTTTTCAGAACAATGCCAAAATTTCATCCCAAGCTATATTTCATATTCCGAATTCAAAAATGAAGTCTATTTTACCAAATTCATAACATAAAAGTTGCATTAATTAATTTTATAATTAAATCCTGCTGTTAAAACAAATAGCGTGTTTTTAAGAAACAATATCTATCAAAAGATTGACATTTGTTTATGTCTAGTTTAAATGTGAAACTACATCCAATGACCAACATTGTATTAAATTGTAAAAATATATTCTAAATATACTTTAAAACCACTAAAATTAATGATTTATCACTATTAATTATTTCGATTAAAAAAGTTTTTTTTAATTATAATTTAGTAATTTTCACTATTCATCAGAATATGAAAGTTATCCGAAAAGTACCAAAATTTCACCTTAGGCTAAATTCGATACTCCGAATCCAAAAATAATGTTCATTTTGAAAAATAAGATTTACTGGATTTCAAAAAGTGGTTATTACTATTCATAACGGCTAGTTTTAATAATATTTTTATAGCATATCGTTGTTTAGTGAAACTCGGTATTGCGTACTACACACGCTATCGAGGAAGGTCGCGATTGCGTGTAATGCAAGTCAAGTCAAGGATGTGTGTTGTGCAAGCTCCTTTTGGTGTAGCGTACAACACAAGACATTAATAAAATTAAAAAGAATATTTTTTTTTATAAAATCTTGGGCTGTTACATTTCTAATTTTAATGTTTTTTTAATATTAATATATATGTAATTTTGAAGAAAATCATCTTTTTCCTTTTCCCAAAATGTGAAGGGAATATCTTTTTTAACATGTATGAAACGTACAAAATTACCTATTGTTATTCCCAAAAAATGTTTATAGATTAATTTATAATATTCAAAGATAATTCTAAAAGAAAATTATTTTTAAAATGTTCAATGATTTAAAAATGTGATGTTAAATGAAAGGATATTTTCTTAATGAAATGTTCCAAAGATCGTTCAAAATAATTTACCATATAAAGTGACACCATTAAATGTTACATATGATTTACTAAGGATATGATACAGAGATGTAACTCTTAATATTTTGAATCATGTTTTACTATTATGATAAAAATATTTTAATTTAAAATATTTATCTTCCATGGGTTATTCGATGATAAAATGATTTTGAAATCGACTTCTCTTTCCATGGGTTTTGATATGTGAAATTTTGAAATGGTTATGAAACATGATTCCTTTAAATAAATTATTCCATTTGGAAATTATTATAAAAAAATATCCTTAAATGGTTTATGATATGATGATCTTTTTATAATCATATGGAACACGTATGTATTTTTTTCACTATGTGATATTTGGCTCTTATATCTCCCTCTAATGCATTTGGTAATTATTGATATTACATAAGATAAATAGGACTAGAACTGGGAGTAAAAATAGTTCATTAAGGGAGACGGTCTAGTAAGATAATCTTCGGGGTGAAAAATAATTAATAAAATAGTTTTTGGATTGAACTCACTAACTACGATTGTTTTGAAAACGAGCGTTTAATATAAAGGGACTGATTTTCTATAATTATTTGTATTCCAAAATTCAATGTGTTTTTCTAATATTATATTATAATGTATCATGTTATCTGATTCTATTAAGATTAATGTATTATGAGATTCTAGGGGTTATTTTATTACTCATGATTGTAGACTTTGTAATATTGGTAATGGTTTTCAAATATTATTCAAACATTCTCATACCCTTACACTCATGATATTTTTTCATCTCCCTGATTTACCCTTACTGGTCGTGTTATGTAACCCTTTATTGTGTCTACATTCAACATGTTGTGAATAATAGATTTATGTGTGGTATCTATAAGAATATTAATATGAGGGGAAATCATTTTGTAATATGTTTAATATCATTCATGTAATAATAATATCGCATTTCAGATTTCCAAATGAACAATACCAGTACAATACTCGTCTGTGTGTTTGAGTAAGGTAATTAATATTTGTTTAAAATATCTAATTTATATAAAAGTGAATTTTTTTATACAAAAGATTTGGAGGAGTTACCTTTTTGGATATGTGTGTGATATATATACGAATCATAATAGTTCAAAGTCTATAATAACAAATACGAAGTTAATTATTCTATAGTGAAATTTCATTGAGCTAATTAATTATTATTACCTCTTAATACATTACTTCCCTTTGAAACAGATTAATATAGTAGATTCCTTAAGTTGAATAGATCATGTAATCTTATCCATGATATGGTTCACAAAAATCCCTTATATATGCATTTTTAAAGGATAAATCTTGAAATTGTAATGGGTTGGGAGAAATATTATCTTTCTTAAATTAATGATCACCCTTATATTTAAAAGAATTTTAAAGAGTCATTGGAGGATGATGTTGAACTATAGAAGAAGATAATAAATGTTCCAGAGTTTAAATGTGACTATGAGGGAATGATAAAGTTCAAGAACCAATCTTTTATTCTACCCATAAAATATTTTAAGAAGTTTCATTTAAGAAAAAAATTGTAGCTTTCTGTTCTCTATTCATCGTTGAAGTACATTAATGTATAATTATTGGAATGAGTATTTATTGTGTGTTGTCATAAAATGAGATATCATAGAATTTGTATCATGATTCATGGTAAGAGATAATTATATGGATTATAGAAAAAAAAAATAAGTGGACATGACAACCATTAACCATAGGAGGATTGAAATGGGGAAACATCACCATGGGTTTTGTTATTAGACGCCCAAAATTTTCTAAAGGGTAAAATGTGGTATAAATTGAAGTTGATTAGCTAAAAAACTCAATATTATTCATCACTATTAGAGATTATTTATCACTTGATAATCATTCTAGGATGTGAATTAATGATGTTATAAGGTTAAATTGTGTATAAAATTATATTATATTTGACTAGGGGCTCATGATTACCTTGATGTAATGGTGAAGTCACCAGAATACTATAAATAGTTATTTATGTTTCAAGAATACATATTATCCACAATAAAATGGTTTGTCTCAGAAAACAAATAAAATAGTAGATGATTTTTGAGATATTTTTTTATTTCAATGGTGGTCAACATCAAAACCTTCCTCATGTTGAGTTCCCATACATCAATATATTTCTATCGAGTATTCAAATTGATACTTATGAATCCCTTTACGAAATAATTTTATTTAATCCAATGTTTTGGGATGATTTAGGAGAAATAAATATTTTTGGTCTTTATCTAGATGATTAAATTACATATAAGGTTATATATATTTAGAAACACACAAGGGAAGAAAAAAAGTTATCATAAATGTTATGTTGAATGTCACAAATGTGATCTAGAATTTATTATTGGAGACAAGGTGTTTCTTTGAAAATCTATATAAAAGAATGTAATGATATTTTAAAATAAGGAAAAAATATTCTCTATGTATATAAGTCTATTTTAAATTATTCTTCTTATTGTGATGGAATCTTGTCAATTGGAACTACCACCAAAACTCTCTCAAATGCATGACATTTCCCATTTATGTATCCCATGGGAGTAAATACAAAATACATCAAACATACTTAACTTAATGTTTATACTACTAGAGAAGAAAATTTCTTATGAGGAACAACTAGTTATGTTTCTAGATCGTACAATGAAATTTATTAAAGGTAAAACCATTCACCAAGTCCATATTTTTGGTGAAACCACAAATATAAAGAATCATTGTTTTGGAACATGAGGATATGAAGGCGAATAATTATACCTTTTTTGTAAGGGGTAGATAAATTTTAAAGAAGAAATTATTTTTAAGGGGGGGAGAATGTTATTCCATTTTTTTCTAAGAAATATGATTTTGAATAATATATTTTTTTGGTATTCTCTATTATACAAAACACGAATTTTTAATTAACTATAATATACTATTAATATTATTATTTAAACATTACATTTATAACCTATAAATTAATCTTTTTGGTTTGAATATGATTAATAAAATGAAATATCAATCATAATGGTTTTATATATGGTAATATTATTGATTAAAATTACACAATTTCATGTAAAATCATTATATGGTATAACAATACTATTTTCTAAAAAATTATTCATTTTTCTAAAAAAAAATTATTAAAGTAATGTTATAAAATTTTATAAATTATTTTTAAATATTCATTTAAAAATTATTTTTAAGTTAATTATTTAGAATTTTTTACAATAATTATTTTTTCAGGAATAATTAAAAATACTTATTTGTATTAAATAATGCATTTTAATTTAAGGAATTTATAAGATACATGTTAATTAAATATTTTATTTTTTAAAAATATTGTTAAATTATATATATTAATCATAATTAGTTCGTTGGATTATATTTTCAAATGAATTTTGACATTAAATATTTATATACTTATGAAAATTTTCGTTTTAGAAAACCTGTTTTCCATCACGTCTCTAGGTTTAATTTTAAATTTAAATTTTCAACTTATGTAATATAACTTTTTAAAAATGGGTTAATTATTTTTAATCAGAATAATTAATATTTTATAATAAGTTCCAATAATAATTTGGTCAACAATAATTGTAAAACAGTAAAAACCAATTATCACATTTAAGGTAAAAACTGATTTGTTGGGGGTCTAAATAAAAATATAAAGAATAAAATGACCCAAAACTGGTATAATTCTTATTTCCTAGAAATTTTTTTATATTATATTATCTATGATTAAATATTTGGTCATTTTAGATCCCTAGGGAATGTGAAAAACGTGGGTACACTTTTTTTATTTCAAAATAATATTATAGTGCTTGTTCCCCCTCTAAATAAGGCACCTCCACTTCACTTATCTTAACACATAATGAAAAATTGATTTTGGAAAATAAATACAAAAATATCATCCTTAATTCCCTCACCACATATAATATTCCATTGTTTTATTAGGAAACCATATTAATGGGACTCTAGGTTTAAATTTAATTGGGTTCTCTAATAAATATGTATAACACATTACTATGTATTTTTATTTAATTTCATCTAATAAATCATTAAAATATTCATTACCACTGGAGATATAAAAAATTATCTTACAAATAATTATATGTTATTACATTAATTTTGTGAGCTATGTGTATCTCATCTTTCCTCATGTAAGAAATCAAATTGTCGATTTGCATACGACAGAATACTGTATTTTGAACCGATGTAATTAATATTCCATCACTACCTAAAAAATGGAAAAATGATGTAATCACATTTTTATAAGACATTTATGAAAAAATTATAACTCTGTAAATATAATGACACATATAATTTCTTACATTACATTCCTTTTGAATATGTGATTGTCACTCATTTCTACCGATTAGAACCTTGTGAAGTGATGTGATTCACATTTAATTTATGATTAAAATTGAGGGTAATATAGATAAATATAGTAATTTATTTGACTTATATGAATGAAAAATGACTCTATAATGATTATATATTCTTTATCATCCATTTGTTCTGTTCTTGGAGAGAATGGAAACATCGTTTATGCGTACGAATGGCATATTGTCTTCATAAACGATGTTATTTATTTAATATAAGCAAATTTTATAGATTTATATAAATAAATATATCACAAATATATAGGATATTATTATATTTTTTACAATTCAATATAATATGAGACCATAATAGTATTTAATGGACTGAAAATACCAAACCAAAACATACATGGAAAATGAAGCACTTATTAACCAAAACATAATTTTAACAAAGAAATTTTTAATAAACAGATAATAAAATGATGTAAATAAATAATATATTGTATGATATATATGATTAAGGTTCTATAATACATATATATAATAAATATATATTTATCATACATGATTTTTAAACATGTATTATTGAAGTTGATACTATACATAAGGGATGCATAGTCCCTCTCTTTTTTTATGGGACACTTGCTATATTCACTACTCAAGTCATTTATATAGTGAATATAATAACCATTTAATATTTTTCATAATTAATTTATTTTATTATTGTGATATTTAAATTTTTATTTAATTTTATTCTTCCATGCATCTAATGGTTCAAAATATACTGAAGGTGTAATATGTTTTCATCTCATTTTTTGCTATGGGACACTTTCCATATACATCACTTGTTTATTTTATGGCGTGTACATACTAAACATTAATTAATTTTATGATTATTATCATGAAATTATGGGATGAAAATATACATATATTTTTTATATTACAAGTGGGTTATGTATAAAAAGGAAAAAAAGTAAAAAACAATTTTATGTTAGAACCATATTGTTTATAAATATTGTTTATAAAAAAGTTTCAGATGATGAAATATTATGATATATCTCTCAAGAAACTAATTAAATTAATCATAACCTTTTTATCTATTTAAAATACATTTTTTTGTTTTCCTATATTTATATACTGAATAATCAAAATTAGTTTTTTAAGGAAACTGGTTTTATTTCTCTATTTGGATAAAAACCCATTTTCTATCCTTTCCAGGATTTGTTAAAGTGTTTTAATGAAATATTTAACATTATCAAATGATTTATTAAATACATCTCTATGAATGTTTTACTTTTAAAAAAAAAAAATTAAAATGAATGTTTTGTCAATTCATGAACAACAATGTTTTCACATTTTACTAAAAATGTGAAATAATTTTTTTTCTAAAGTTTATGACATGAACATAATTTTTTTCCATAATGACCGATAACTAATTTGAATCCTCCATTATAAAAAATAGTGATTTTATTTAATGAAATTTATTTTCTTAATGTTTTAAAAAATATTATATGTTAAATAATTGAATTGAAATGAAAATGTTATATTACTCAAGAATGTTTTAATGGTCTTTTAAAGAATTTCTATTCGTTAAAAATAAAAAAAAATTATTATAATTTATTAGGGATATCATAAAATGGTATAATAATTAAACTTTATTTTGATGGTTTATGATTATGTTTGTGATTATGCTGAAAATATTTTTATGGTAATTTTTCAATTTCAATGGTAATAGATATGATGAATTAATGAAATTTTTATGATACATGTTTAATTTACTCAGGTTATGCTATGAAGAAATTATTATGAATCCAATTTTATTTTTCATAGGATATGACATGATGACTGTTTTATGATCTTCTAAGAAAAAACTGTATATATTGTGAGATGGGAGGGACATATATGTAACATCAATTAATTTTTTATATATTTATATCTCATGAGATATTTATTGGAAATAAGATAATGTTATGGATCTGGTATGGGAAATAGGATAATGTGCTTGATCTACTTTGGGAAACGTGTGGTGATGCATCATCCATTATGAAATAGAGAATAACTTTTGATTCTTGATCCAATATGACTTCAAGGTCTCAGTTGCTAAACCTGAAATATAAAATGCATCCAACATTTATGATGGTTCCACACAAAGATGACCATAACTTATGGATCATGATTTATTTATGATGACCTACCACTCTTATGGTTCATCACATTTTTATTGATAATTTTTTTTATTACAGGGATCATTTTTATTACCTATGATAGATTTTGAATGATATTTTCAAGATATACTCATATTCACATAACATTATTCTTATCTTATGTTTTTATGTGTCATTAGTTGATATATCCCTTGTTTACCCATATTGAGAATTTAGGATCACTGTTTCTTATGTTTATTTTCCCAAGTTATACTGAAATTTTTGTTTAAGGAATGTCTATGATGTTTACTAAGTAGTATCATTTATATAAGAGATGTTGAAGACCATTCATTTAATAAGATTATTGTTTATCACACCTCAAAAGAAACTAAATATTTTTGGTCCTAAGTAATAAATTAGTAAAATATATTGAATACTCATATATTATAATATCATATCTATTTATGAAAATATGATTTTTTAATTTAAAATAATTATTTCAAATTTTTATGCCAACCCAATTTTATTTGATGTCTAAATAATTGTTTATTGAATAGTTTTCCAAAGGAATTTCATGTGTAAATATGGATGTATTATTTTTGAAAAGTATGGAAACGTAACTTTTTTTTATATTTTAAATATAAGTATTATCATAATTTATTGGGATTTTTTTTAAATTTACCATTTTATTGTAAATTGAGTAGTTTTGAGAATATGTGTGTTCAAATAATCCCTATAATGATGGTATGTTATTATGGTATCTTATATTACATGATTAAATATATTGATTATATGATTTGATGGATTTTATAAGAACTCATTGGGATTAATAATAGGGTTTAGGAAACATTAGGTTCCTTAAATTATTTTATCTAAGTCATGGGGATTCAAGGGGGATTTGACTGGAGATCTCACAAAATCCTTGATTAGGTAATTATATATAACTCAGAAGGTGTTAGAAACATTTTGGGGAACAACATATTGGTATGAGAGTTAACATTAAATTATGTATGTAGTTTTCTTATTTCTATTTGATTTACCCAATTTTAATTATATAAGTTGATAATATTTACTAAATAGATAGTCCTGACATATTTTAGATCATACATCAATTTCACAATCATATGATAGGAGTAGAGAATGATTAATTATTGGCGTAGTTAACCTACATTTTATATATATGATATATTTCATGGATAATTTAATTATATGTAGGGAAAAATTATCACTAGACCTCAACGATAGAGTTAATGATTTGGAATCCACATGAATCATTACTAGATAAATAAAATCGAATTATTTAGAATTATGTTATTATTGATGATTTATTACACATGCCATTAATGATAGTGATCCCCTTAGTGGTTCTCATCCCCATTTGTGATTGAATTTAATATCGAGGGGGATTTTCCTCTAAGAGAGTATTGTGAACCCTTTAATTAATGATACAATACCAATATTGGAAGATGATTTTCTATCTCTTGGGCTCAAATGCATAATTTTTATCACATAATAAAATAAATTAATAAATGGTATAAAAACATATAATATAATGAATATAATTTTTATGAAGTTTATATTATTTAGTATTTTATAAATTTAATATAAGAAAGATTATAGATTGTGATATGTGACAGTATTTGTAAATATATATTTAAATAAAATTGATATCTATTATATGAAATTGAATATAAAAATTTAATGCTATTTTTGATGATTGTAAAATATAATGTATAGATGTATTAAATTTGTAATATATGTTTAGGAGGATACATTTTTACATCTTCTATATTTCTTAATAAAAGATATCCAAGTTCTTATGTCTATATATTTTGCAAATTTATTTGTAATAGTTATGAAAATATTTTTAAAATATTTGGTAGTCCAATATTGAGTATACATTTATCCCGGTTTCATAATGAGTTAACAAAAAGTGTAACGTCCCACCCCGTCTCATTGGCATGATAAGGCGGTAATCCTTAAGTGACATCCCCATAACACCAAAGGCTAAAAATAAATTCCTACGTGTTTCAATACATTTTGGGAACAATTTACCCTTTATGAATTAAACAATTAAAACAACCAAACCAAACAACCCACTATATGATGCATGATAAAAATAACTATAACTTAATCTATTATTTTACATAAAAACCCACCAAAGTGTACTATAATATACTCTAAACTAACATCAATATTAATAGTAGATGATAAAAAATAAAACTCCATAACAACCACATGACTCTATTCTCTATATGCTCTATGCACCAACATCACTATGAATCCCAAGTGTCATGAATTAGTGAAAAGGATGCGTGATAGTTTACCTTTTCACATGTCCTTATAGATGAAATCTACAAAACCACTAAAGATCCAAAGAAGGGGTGAGTACTAAAATGTATCTGGTTTTCCACCAATGACTTCCCTACTCACCCCATAAGGATTTAAGAGTTAGAAGCATTTATATAAAATAGTATAAATTAAAAACTTCCCAAAACATTATTTAACTGCATATAAACAAATTCTAAAAAAAAATTATAACTCATTACTAATAATTTCCATGTCACTCAATTATTTAGAAAAATATATTTTTCATGAAAAAACCCAAACAATTATTCTAATGCATTTCTAGACAAATATTTTGGAATTACCATTCCTTTCTACCCACCCCCACATCCAACCATGAATGTAACCTGGACCTCCCTATACTCGTAAATGATAAGTCATCCTTTAATTATGCCATAACATAGGGAACCATTTAGACGTAGGGGTGAGCTAACACATATCCATCCCACTAATTAGGGGGGGAGAATCTTGACCCCTATCCATCCAAAATTCCCATGAACACACACAACCCTTATTCTAAATAAATGTCAAGAAACCATTTCACCCATTTCAATAAAACTGTTCATTTCTTGAAAACATTCCAATAAACCAATTAAATTAAACCATCTCAATTAAATTTCAATAAAATAATCCTTTTTATTTAAAACCATTTTATTAATTGATTTACCAATATTCTAGAAAATCCTCTTTTTAAAATCAATATTTTAATACTAGGAACCAAAACTCATTGTACAAAAATACACACTTTTAGTGGTTCCACAAACCGACACTTAATGTGGGTTTCAAAAAACATTACATAGACTATTAATAATAAATTTCAGAAAAATTAATCAATTTGAAATCAATCCAGTGAGTTCTATCTAGAGGAATAGAGAGTGAATCCGCCTACCTCAAATGTTTTGGCCAAAATGAAAAACGGATGAAAAATTCCAACAAAACAAAGTTAAATATTCAAGAACCCACATTAGATCTCATACCCTATCACAACCAATACCATTACTTATATCTATCCACAGTGGATGTAGATTTATGAAACTAAGAATAGGGGTGAAGTAGATCTAAGAATAACATTATGGACGATGATGGATGAACACTTACCAGGAAGAATCAGCTTCTAATCACCATGTTAAGCCTTATCATCACCATTGGATTGATTATAGAAGCTCATTTGAAATTTTGGGATGAATAATCCAGTGTTTGGGCCACATATAATGTAAAATGATCCACTTAATTGAAAAAATATGATAGATCCTCTTTTCTAATATCTAACTTTGACCCTAAGTGCGATTTAGTCACATAATTAGGATCATCGTCCCCTAAATGTGCATTAACCACTACCCTATGGATGACCCTTTCATGGTAACATAATAAGGTATCCATAAACAGGTTTCAACCATTCCAAATCTATGTCCTCAAAATACTCAATTCATTTTCAATGTGCATAGTTTCACTTGGGTTGTCACGCGGTTCTGACAAATGGTGCACAACATGTGCACCGTCCCTTTAGCCCGAAAAACACATTTAAACTTCTCCAAGCTCTTCCAAAAATCACTCATATACATTATATACTATAAATCATAAATAATGGGTTACATAATAGAAACCAATGGTTCTACATTCTCCCCACCATTGTTTTTTTTTGTCACCAAAAAGTCTAAACCCATCAATTTCATGAAAGAGTTCCAGACATTCCTCATTCATCTCCTTCTCATGTTCCTATGTCTCTTTCTAAACATGACCATATCCCAAAAAACTCATGCTAGAATGATGCAATATACACACAAGTATTTCGCATTCTTCTCTGCAATCTACACTAGGATATTTCCTAATAAACATCTAACTCTATGTCAATGTAATCCCATCTAATCACATGGGCATGATCAGGCTAATACTTTTTTAGCTAAGATGTATGGAACACATTATACACCATACTAAACCATGGTGTAAATTCCAACTGATATTCCACCTCTCCAAACCATTCTAGTATCTAGAATGTGCCTATGTATCGAGGGGATAACACTACTTACTTCCTGAAATGATGATGATCAATCCTTGGAGAAATCCTAAAGAACACATTATCACTCACCATGAATGAAAATAGACATCGAGGATGATCTGCATACAATTTCGGATAACTCTATGTTGTCTCTATCATTTTTATGATCAACTAAATTTTCTTCGTTGTTTCTAGGACATGGATCAGACCAACTTGGGATGTCCCAAAAATTCCCACCAAACATAGTGGAGAACGACAAAGACACTCATACAATTATTTAAAAGGAACCATAGGTATCAAGGAATGAAAGCTATTGTTATATGAGGACTCCACCAATGGAACATGATCTTCCCATGAGCCCCAAAATTTCATTACAGAATCCCAAACCATTTAATCTAATGTTTTTATCATTATTTCACATTTCCCATTCATCTAATGATGATATGCTATACTCATAGTCAACTATGTCCCAAGGGATTCATATAAGGATCTCTAGAAATGATACATGAACCACATACCTTTGTCTGCGACTATCGAAACCAGTATGACATGTCACTTTACCAATAACCAAATATTGATTTTGGACAGGTCCTCCACCAAAATAGATTCATTAATAAGGTTGAAATGGGATGAATTTTTGAGTCGATCCACTAGTAATGATATATAATAATTCATCTAAACTATTCTTGGGAGACTTGTGATAAAATCAATAACTATTTTCTCTCATTTCCACATTGGGATATTTAAATATCACATCATACATACTGGTCATTGATTCTCTAACTTATCTTGCTAAGAAGTTTAGCATTTTGAAACAAACTCATCCACTATATGTTTCATTTTGTTCCACTAGAACTATGTTTTCAAATCCTTATACATCTTCTATATTCTCTATGTAATAGTGCTTCATGAATAGTGGAAAGCATGGAGAAGTTTTTCTAGAGAATCCATATGTACAATAATCTGATTATTGAACCACAACATTGAACTCTCATCCAACCTCAATCTCTCAATGGTCTTCCCACCATTGATTTTTTATCCCATTTTAACACATTCAGCATCAGATTTTTCTACATCATCTACCATCTTCAACCAATTAAAAACTTCCACAACTAAGAAGAAAACCATAAAATTACCTCGATTAGCACATTTAACATGCATATTGACTATGACTGATATCAACTACCACACATATAATGCTTATTTTTCTAACTGAGAATATGACATTCTTTGTAATGTGTTGGCCACCAAATTTTCCTTACCTGATGTTTACATGAAGTCCTTAACGAACATCTTCTAATACTCCATCCATATTAATTTCCTCATATTCAAATATAATTGTGAGAAAATATTTTTGAAGATATTTTGATTTGTAAAAAAATATGTTTCTCAATAAAGAAGTAATGATACCGCGTCTTCAATTCAAGGAAAAATGAGGCTAACTCCAAATTGTGTGTTGGTTAATTATTCTCATGCACTCTCTACTATATTTAACCATAAGTAAGGATAGGGTCTCATTTAATGAGAACATATAACCACCTAGATTTAGAAGCACCACAATTCATTAGAAACCATTATCCTAATTCTGAAAATATCACGATAGGTGATAATTTAAAATGAAATTTCAACTCTTGGAAATACTTATTGAATTTCTTAGACTGTTAGGATGGATCTTTATTCTTTTTAAATGATATCATAGGTGAATATAGTTGTGATAATTCATGAAAAAGTGTCGATAACAACTAGACAGACCAAGAAAACATCATATCCTAAAGATGTTCTTCGATGGTTTCTATGAGATAACGACATCTATCATTGTTGGTTCAATAGAAACACCTTTTTTCAAAAATTACATGGCCAATAAAGAATACATCTTGTATAAATAAATTACACATTTATAATTTACCATACAAAAGATGGTATCCCCTTATTTTCAACATTATTTCTATGTGTTTCTCATACTCATACTTGTCTATCAATACACTAATATATCATCCAAAAACACGACAACAAAAGAACCAAATATCATTGAAATATCCAATTTGAAAATTCCATAATTACTTATGGAGAATTCATAAGACCAAAACGAAATATAACATATTCATGATGATAATATATTCATTAAAAAAGTGTTTTGGGAATTTCATCTTTCTAAACTCGCAAATAATGATAACCAGATCGCAATTCAATTTTAGAGAACCACTGATCACCCATCAATTGATCAAAAAAACATCAATACATGGAAGTGGATATTTATTTATTATTGTAACATGGTAATGATGACGATAATTAACAAAAATATGATGATTTCTATCTACATTCTTTTTGAACAATAATCTTACATCCCAAAGAGACGTACTCAGTCGAATGAAGCCCCTTATTTCGAGCTCTTCCAACTCCACTTTCAACATCCTTTATTCATTTGGGTTTCATCCTATATGAAGTAACATAAATTGAAATAGACCTCAAATTGAGATCAATTGTAAACTCCACTTATTTTATCGGTTGTAATTTTGAGAATTTTTTGTTAAAAAACAATTGGAAATTAGTCCACGAATTCTAGAAAACTATTACCTTTGATCTCTTCCATTGATGGAAAAGTTAGTACTGCCAACTAATAAGAGATCATTCCCACTACTAGGGACAAAAAATCTATTTCACCTCTCTTTTCAACTCGTTGCATCTAAATAGATGACCATTGTTGTTATGAGTCATGAATCAAACTATTCTTCTATAACAGTCGATGTGAGCCTTGAATGTTGTATGCCAATTCATTCCCAAGATTTCATTGTAGAAATCAATCTCCAACAGTGATAATTCTTATTCCAGTTCATCTCCATCAACTGGTGATGATCATTATCTATAAGGAAAGGCTAGATATTATTTTTTACGAAGTGGATATTAATGTTTTAACATAGATGGAAACATCTCATTTTTTAAAATTATTAATAAACAACAAAAGAAGAAATGATGGAATGAAATGCACCAATATCAAATATTAATTTTATATGGATATAATTCAAAAGGGTAGAATACTGCAATAGAGGCATCATATTGAAATTGGTTGTAATATGAGAGGATAGGGTGGACCCAAAGAGGTGGAGCTTCCATTGATCGAGAGGGGTTCCATGAATTGGATCTACTGGTAAGAATGATGTTATGGATTACTCACTCCACCTCCACTTGGTTTCCCTTGTTTGGGCTCAGGGAGCATATGATTAGAGTTATAGAAATCTGAAATCTATTGATGTTTTTGACATAGTATATCACAATATGAATAAAGGTATGTAATGTGTCTATTATATTGAAGCAATTGTAATAATTGTTATATGTTTGAGTCCTTCTATTATCTAATTCCTCCACGTATGAGAGTTGATCTCCATGATTAGTCATTATTGCAATAGCTTGTCCATGAGGTTCATTTGGTGAACGATTCATAGATAACATTTATCTACATGTATTTAAATACATTATATGGTGTAGGGGTTTCCTCAAGGGGCCGATTTTTAATTTTTTGTAGCAGATGAAATAATATCGGTGATATAATTATTATCCATGATCTGTGCCTAGATTAGTCATCACCATAGATGAGTTATAAGCCATGATATGGATGTCAAGAAATTTTCCTTTGTGTGATAGAGGGATATCACCACATAGTGATTGTGTTGTTTGAGAAAGATGTTCAAATCCATAACCCATATTTTATATTTTATCACTTCATGCATTTATATATTTAGGCATATGGATTCCTTCATTCATGAAGTATTATATTGACATATTTCCCAAGGACATTATGGGACTACCACTTAAGTGGGACATTGATTTTTTTTATCGAATTTAACCCAATGATTTTTTGATATATTCTATAGCATATTTAATGGACCATATGGATAATTAGATGATGAGGGTGGATTTATAAGACTTCTAAGAAAAGTTTTTTATTTGACCTAGTGTGTCCTTTTAGGATGATCCATTTTTGTCCTTGAAAATTGAAGATGGGAAATTTTAGTTTTCGGTTCATTTTCATCTGTTAAACCAATAATTGATAATGAAAAATAATCACCTGTAAATAATTTATGACTTATGTGAATAGTTTTATGGTATGATATGGTTATTAAAGATGGATCTTGTTTCTGTATATTTCCATTTGATAGTATGTAAGGATGATACTCTGAATCTAGAATTCAAATATCTCTATAATGATTATGAGTTTCTAGTTATTTGTTTTAGTCTAACTAATCCCCCAATGTGTCCATGGAATTGATGAACCATAACTTGTTTCCATTATTGGAGTGATTTATAGTTTTCATCATTATCAACATACTCATATACACTCTGTGAGAGGAGGGGTTTATATAGAATGTGAGGATGGTCCTATAATTAATTTAGGATCATAATCGTTATGGTAGGACCATGAATATCCAGTTATTGTTATATGAGGTTCATTTTCGTTGGGATATTATTTCTAGGAATGGATTAGTTGTGGACCTAGTGAAGATGGATACAATTATTTCTCAGAATCCACCCTAGAGTGTGTGAGAGCGAAAATGTTTTATTTTCTAGGAGAGGTAATATAGGGGATTCATGGTAGACTTTTCCAATATTTTATCCCATATAATGGATTTGACACAAAAATTGAAATTTATTAACTTGAAAAAGAAATATCATAAATTATTTTAAGAGTTCAGGTTGATGTTGATGAGTGATTCTATTATGAGATAATTAGAGGAGGGTGTGACTGCCAAATATATTTTTATACTAATATATATGGGATCATATGTATGTTGATTAATATGTAAGAAGTTATCACAAATTATTAGTGGAAATTCAGACCCCACAAGTAGAAATATGTGACTCACAACCAAGAGGTTGAATTATTAGTCTTCACTCTGAGGATTTTGAGGAACTGTCCTTTTGGGGAGTGTTTTATTGTTTACTCATACAATCATATTCTAAGGTATATCTTCAAACAGAGTTACCAGAACCTAATATAGAGGAATTGGTTATATTTCTATCATGACCATGACTTTTTGAAAATCAATTTCCCTGGTAAGGGAAACATTATGCAATATTCCCTTAGAACGAAGTCTCATTCTTTTCAGGTGGAGGAGTATTCTAAGATGATATCTTCCTTGTAGATGAACCATTTTTAGGAGAAGGGTTAACATTTTCATCAATAAATAGTGTGGAATCATCCTCATTTTAAAATTTTTTTGGTGAATTATTTGGTAGATATCAACTATGCGGTCCTAAAAACCATATATCATCTAAATATTCACTATATAGATTCTTTGAAGGAGTGGATCATATAATACTATTCTGGGTATGTATGGTGGTTCCAGTCATGATACAAAATTTGGTGGTGTTAGAGATTCAAAATTATCCTTTTTTGTACGTATCAATTTATAAAATATGGGAAGTACACTTTATTGGTAGTTTTAGTTAGCTATCATGTGGTGGAGCGTGACTATGTTTGTTTTTCAATGACTCACATATCAGTAAGTGGAGGCTGAGCACTAGGATCCAGAATTCATATTACAACCACTTTATATCCTAGTGTAGAAATGGAAATAAATATCTACGAAAATTTTGATAGGAATTCTACAGATAGTGAGGGACATGATTCAGAAGGGTGCAGTTGACTGAATTCTGATCTCATAGCATATCATTTATAATAAGGTGAAGACTTTGGTAGAGCACTTGGGGTAGTTGTTCATTCGAGAGATCATATGGCATAAAGGGATTATACTAATGGTTTTTTTCAATTAGGATGCATGATTTTCATCACAGTTATAGAGTGTCCTACAAGAGTATTTGTTGACCCATTTGGGGAGGAGTACATCATTTCACACCCAAAGTGATGAGCATACCGAGGGAACTATCTACGAAATGGGTGATATGTTAGGGATTGTGTGTTAAAAATTATTCAGGTCTAGGAGGATCAAAGACCATTGGTGTATATTTCTTAAAATAATATATATTACTATACTATCATCAAAAATACTTTCATGAAATTGTATGGGAGACCCTACCAATCACCCTTATGCAAGATTGGGATTGTCCAGGCATTAGTTGTTGGGCCAGATATGATGCGACTGATAATGGGGAAGGTCTATGAAATCCAAAATTAGTTGAGGAAAAACCAATCAGAATCAAAATATTATATTTATTGACACCATAGTACCTTGGACATTGAGAAGGGATGTTTTTTAGAGTCCACCGCGATATGGATTATTAATATTCTTATGGGGAGGCAAGAAATTTCCAAGATTCATCGTGTAAGTTGAGATCTTTTAGAGGGTTGGAGAGGGTTCATACCACCTATCCATTAACCCAGAGTTTTATAGGGTTTATGGAATCATCTCAGTATCACAACTGAGAAGATAAATGAATGATCATGTGAAATTTATTGACTGGGGTGAGATGGTAATAATGGATGGAGCCTCATTCCTGGAGTACCCAATTTCAATTGAGGATCATTAGAAGTATATCTTTTATGGACAAACTATTCTAGATGTTCATGTGTTGTGGTGGAATTTGAGTGTGTGGGAGAGCTCGTAAGAGTATTATTCCCAGTCGAGGGCTCATTATTCCAACCTAATTTCAATGTTTTTCTTTTCATGGGGATGAAAATATTTATGGATGGAATATAGTGGAGAAATTTTTCTTCCTTATAAGATATCAAAATAAATTAAGACATATTTTCATTATAGCTGTTTAGATGAAATGTGATTATGTGAACGGAGGAGCCCAAAATTAAAATTATAAAAATATATAATATATTATATATCAACTGCAAGAATTTTTCTAGAAATAAGATAATATCACCTAAAAAGGGTCTTATGTTGACAATATGTGAAAATAGTTGAATCTAGATCCCTAGGATTACCCTAAGCACATATTAATGTTCATCGGTAGTGTATGTTCATATCATGCAGCTGTTGGCAGGTATGTTAAGTTAATTAATAAATTAAATTATTAAATTATTTAAACTAATAACCCCCACATATGCTTCACTATAAATATGTATATATAAATTTTTTATATTTTTTTTATACATAACCCCATGATTATTTAGTGGTTGATTCCACAACTAATTGTTGGATAATCAATATTAGATGATGAAAAAATCAAATCAAGGGGAATCAGGGTGTTGGGAACACAACAGTCTCCTCCCATATTGAGAATTGTTTTCATAAAAAAATTAATCTAACTGTATGCATGGAACATATTTTGTTTTTTTCTAAACTTTATTTATTTAATTTAACTTGAATCTTTAATTTTTTTTAATTCATGAAAGTTTTCAACCTTTTCATTATCCTAATTGATGGATAAATTTATTTTTAAATTTATTATATACACTTATTCTATTATTATCCATTTGTTCCTCACGTGAAATATTAAGATGAGAAATGATTTACTATTATAATTATCTCATTTTTTATAGTTCTTTTCCCCATCATTTTTTCTTCGTAGATGACCTATGGGGTCATAGTTTGAAATTTCTTTTTGGGATCGAGCATTATTAAATCATTTAATTCAAAAAGTATTTGTATGCACTAATCTAATTAGTTTTTGAGGATGAATCAAAAAATGATTTTTGAAATTGGTTATGGATTCATGGATCCTAGATTTGTTGTATAGATGGAATCGACATGGGAGATGTAATGAAACCATGATGACTTCATATAGAAGGATCTAAAATCCAATTTTTAGCCACTGGAGGGTTAGATTCAATGGAAAGAGGAGTATTGCCTTGGTTTTCATAGTCAAACAAACATGAATCAATGTGGTAAGATTATATCTGGAACTGTGTGAGGATTTCATGGATTCTATGAAATAATAGACTACACACCCTATAGTCTATAGGTGGCTATGGTTTTTTGGTTTAGTTAAATATCACATGCCATTTGTAACCCCCAAATTCCATGTGACCCATTGATATTAGACAAGGTGTATTCTGAGTGAACACTCACATGGACATAGACATGCACAACCAATATACTAGAACTGGTCTAGTGTAAATAGCAGCATGTTTAGCATAAACGAGCATCACCTAGGTCACACAGGCATGCCTCAGGTGGATGATACATGATGTTTTGTACCCTATAATTTCATGCATTACTACATGGAATGATATCTATGTACTAGGTAGAAAAGGATATGTAGAAGATCACATCCACACAATAGGTGGACCTCTATACACATCTTGTACTTATTGAGAATCTCCAACATCACTTTTATAATTTGTTTTGAATTGGATTTGGGACCATGGTTAGACTATAATGGGTGATTTTTTGCATATATTGTAATGGTATACTTCATCGTGTCTTATTGATATTGGATGTGAGATTTACAATTAATGATGCTTCTTTATGATGTGTCAAATGATGGTACTAATTGTGAAGGATCACCAGAGATATGAGAGGGTTTGAAAATACCCTAAAATACTAAGTAATTTATCATCTACCCACTGAGTGGTAGCCCTAAAAGTAAAACAAAACATTTCCTCCAAAGGTTGAGTGTAATCCCCCTATCGATGTATGGCATAGATCCTCCACCTGATTAGTGGTACCACACTAACGAACTAGGGCACGATTCATCGATCTTCTAAGTGGTACCCCCATGATAGAATAGGGTGTGGGTCCACCATACACTAAGTGGAACCCCCTATCACACTATGGCGTGGATCCTCTACCCAATAAATGGAACCCCCACATGAACTAGGTTGAAGGTCCTCTACTTGGATATTTCCCCCCTTGACTGTGCAACATATTGGAGAGGTGTGGGTCCTCTGCATGACTTAATCAGATAGACAAGTGAGATTATGGGCATCAATGATGGAACTATGGATGTATAGGTGGAATTATCCTCTTGGGATGGAATGTGATACAGATATCCCCTTTCTCTCTCATATCGGGTTACTTTTATGATTATATATATATATATATATATATAGTTTTTCATTGTTGGTTTTTTCCATCATACATTTGGTATAGTGGTTTACTTATGTGTTTTTATCTATCTCACCCCCTGTGTTTTTTGATCATCTTACTAGGAATGTATAAAATCACCCTGGTATGGGAATTTAGTACATGTTTTGTGTCTTATACATATGGTGAAAAGTTAGATGGCGATTTTAGAGGATTATAGTGGTACCCACGTGAATTTGATTGTGTTCGGTGGTTTGGGATTGCATAACTAGATCTGGGATCTCTCAGCATTTTCATTCTTGAAACTTTCAGGGTAGGAATTTACTCTTCCCCTTTACATTTCAGATTACTATGTCATAATTTTTTGTATCCCACAGAGGATTTTTCACACATAGTTTCTACTATAGATTTTATAGTATCATAGTATTATTCCCTGAAACTTTTTTATAGATATGGTTGGTTATGTGGATACAAGTACATTAGTAACATTTCTCATATATTATTTTATACTTTTGTAACATTCTTACAATCCATGGCCTCTATTTCTTGGCATGGCGTGGATGCGTCTTTCGAATCAATTGGCCAGGCAGGCCCTTGTGGGTGGGGTCATGACATTCATCATAGTATTTTATCATAATAATCTGATTTTCTATAAAAATATGGATCATAAAAATCATTTTAATAATATGACAATTATTTTTTGAAAGAATAATTTATAGGAAATTTATATTAAATATAACTTCTAGAATAATGAAGTATCATTCTTTGTGAATGCTCTCACAAAAAATGGGATATCTATGGACCCTTATATGATGAATGCAATCAAATAGTGGCCCATAAGATAATATGTTACAGTGATCTACAGTATTGTAAGAATTTCATGGTATTTTAGATAATTTTTGAGAAATATATCATGATTTTCAAACAGTCTAACCAAGATAAATTTGAAGCTAGTAAATTTTTCTGTATTAATAAATAAAAATATTGATTTATAGAATTGAAAACGAGCCTAATCACTGCACTTTTCCTCATTCTTCCAAGAAGTAGGGTACATTTTTTGGTACATAGTGATACTTAAGTGAAGGTATTTAATTTTATACCAACTCATAACGAAAAATTGATAGAATACAGATCAAGGTAGTTGAATTTTCCCGAGATGAAGTACCCAACACATGTTCCGGAGTTTGATGTATTTATCTTCTCAAGGATAATCTGGAATAATAATCCTTATATGGAGATGTGAGAAATAAATATTAATCATGATAGGTTCTTTTATATATTCTAATTAAAGTATATTAATGTTTTCTATTGAATATTGTCAGATCTTATAAACATCCATGACTACTAAATCCTCTAAAATATGGGGATAAAATTAATGTGGTAGATAATCTATGTAAAAAAGGAACCAATATCCTTATCAATGATGTGAATTGAGAAGTATCAAATATTGGTAATAACGAAATGTATATACATTGGAATAAAAATTTAAGTATCATTAATTTCATATATGATTACACAACCATCACATCAAGAGAAGAAAATAGATTATCAAAGTGATAATATGGAAATTCAGAAAATGTTTGAAGCTATATAAAATGGGAAATCCTTAAAGAAAAAAATTAATGAGGAAGTAGTTGTATTATTTGAGTGATGAATACATATACCATTATATCCCAATATAAAGAAGTATTTATTGAATGATTCATATATATCACCCTCCTCCATCCACTAAGGCGGAATGAAGATGTATTGTGATCATTGAGAGAACTATTGCTTGGATGGTCTGAAAATTTTGATTACAAAATATACATCAATGTTATTGTTTTTTCATCAAATAATGTAGTAAAGAAAAAAATTATAATTGGTTGATGAAACCATTACACATACGAATTTGAAAATGGGATAACTTCACCTTAGACGTTGACACTAGTATTATAAAGTCCTACAAATGGAATAATTCTATATTGGTTGTCATGGATTCCGATAAAAACACTTCTCACAAAATTTTGGTTAGATAAGAATTCATTCAACATCCAATTGTAAGGATATAAATTATATAAGTATTGAGTATAACTAGAACACCAATATTGACTGTTTCGGGTCAATATCCAAGATTTAAATCAATAAGGTGGAAAGGAATCCAACAGGATCAAAACACATTATTGAAATTTAGTATTCTTGATCACCCATAAATTGATATCCAATATGAGTGGATTAGATGATCACTTGATTACATGTTGAGATCATTCTTGATGGATTATAATGGTTAATTTGATCATCATATTCCACTGTCCCAGTTATAACACTATAATAGTTTAAAGACAAGCATCCAAAGGGCTCCGTATAAACCCCATTATGGGAATATATGCAGAATACCATAATGATATGATAAATTGTTGAATACAAGATAATGAGACCGAAAATGTTTAAAATTGTAGATAATGTATATGAAATTCATAATCCCAGACGGGATTGATGGAGTCAATAGAAGAGACATTATGGCAATCATTAATTAAGCCTAAAGATTAAGGTCAGAGATAATATGTTCCTCTATATAACTCAATGTAATATAGTCATGATATTTTTGAATAATGAAAATATGTTTCCTAGATACATAAACCCCTTTTATATTCTATATTTTATCTGATCTATGGATAACTCACTGGAAGCCATGTTAAAAATTTATGAAGTATAATTTGGATTTCATATATACATCTTATGGATGTAATTACCATACCCTACATTTGTATTGAATTTATAGATGGTACAACAAGAAAATGATATCTCCAATTAGGTTAATCTATTGATATTTTTGGATCATATATATATATATATTTATATGAAATATGAAATTCCACAAAGTAAATGTTTTATAATAAATACATAAGTATAAGGTGGTGATATGGGGATTGGAAGAATCCATTATAGAAATGTACCCTCACCAGATTTCTTTATTGTATTTAATATTAAATTTTTTGGGATAAATTTCTTAATGGAGCAACGATGTAATGACCAACAATTTTAATAATGGAATTTGGAATATTGTACTACATTAATATTTTGTAAAATATAATAGTAAACATGAAACATGTTATTAGACAAACTACATGTTATTATATTAATTTCAAATTTACATATAATGATTAAAAATGATGCTAATAATTGAAATAATTATAATGAGATAAAAATAAAAGATGAGATAACTACAATATGATAATTTGGATCTTCTTAATCGACTAGAATAACCACACTCATGAACAACATTGTAGAAATGAAAAAGAAAATTAGTAATGAAACATTCATATTGAAATTGGAAATATATCCATGTGGGATGATTGAATTGAATGAGAAATGAATAAAATGGTATAGATTTATATTATGTGTGATCTTATACATGTGTTACTAATTTGACACTTGGAAACATAGCCTGATTGTTGGAATATTAATTTGACCATTAGGAATAGTAACCTGGGTATTATAATAGTACCTCACAAATGGATTTAAAATAAATATTATTGTATTATACAAATTAAAATATTATATATGAATACAGTTCTAGTCGTAAATAAATTTTTTAAAAATTGATAAATTATGTACTCACATTTTCATAAAATAATAAAATTTTAACTTCTCCTTTATAATATGTATCATTAATTAAAATAAATATCATTTTCATATGTTAAATTTATTAATTAATATTGAGTCATATTATAATGATAAGAAAAATTTATGAGACCACAAATGGTTTTTCAAGGGGTCGTAAAATAGATCATAATATTAATATTGTATTTTTTAGAAGAAACATTGATTTTATATAAAAAAAATAAATATTTCATTTCTAGAAAAATATTTTTACAATGTGGATTTAGTTGTTAATATCTAATTTTTTAAAATTTGTATGGTTTAATTTATTTTAATTTCTAAAAGTTTTTTATTTTTTGGAATGGTGAAATACAGTACAATACAACATTTAAAATTATCAGTTAAATACATGGATTTATATTTCATATAAATGGTATGTGTCAATTAGTTTAATATCACATGAACCATTTAATATATATGTCTATAGGAATCGATATTATTTTTTTTTCTTGAGAAAAAATAATAATCTAATGATGATATTTTAAAAAACACCCCTCCCCTCGCCATATAAATACCAAACCTCCCCACTCCTCCCCGCACCATCTAATCCATGGAGATTTTTAAATTTCATCCCAAATATCTTGCCAAATATTCCCAATGTCATAGTTCTATTGGAATCAGTAAATTTAAAATTATAAGATCCATAATGAGTATTTCAAGTAGGTAACATTTAAGAAGTAATATTCTAAATTTACCACTTCAAAAATTATTTCCCCTAATACAAACTGTCTTCACATACCTGATCCAACATGGAATAAAAAAATACATTATATTATATAAACATTTTTTTTATATTTCTAATGGAAAATATACCGTCCTACCATTTCTGATATCCTATTATTCATCAAAAACAAAACTATTGTTCATATTATGTTGATTCACTACATTTGAGGATGATGCGTTTTCATTCCCCATTTCCGCCAACATGGTAGTTTTAAATTCTTATATAATTGTTTAAAATTGCATAAATATTAATATAATATTTTTTTACATTATGAAATGATTATATTTACATAATATTAAATAATAGAAACTAGTTTTTAGTGGCTAGTAAATATTGTTAAATGAACAAGACACATAACCGTATAGTTTTTACTACATGAATAATCCCTTTTTCAAAAACATATTGTTATTCTGGAAGATTTAAATTTCATGGAGTACATGAATAAAATTTTATTTCCCTTATGATGTTTTATTCTTATTTGAAAAAAATATCAATAAATTTCCATAAATGATCTGATTATGGAACCATAAAACAAATTCTTCCTATACAACATTACCAATCATTATATCTCATTAAATGATTGTAAATGACTATAATAAAAATATAATAAATCCTATATGTTTGAGAATCTTTATAAATTAATTAATTAATTAACCGAATTTTAGTATCTGTAAGATTATGTGAAATTCATGAACCTAACCATACACAATGTAAGACATCTATATAAGCCGCCCTTTTTCTTTGGATTATGATAGTTTTCTCTTTAACTCCGCTTCCCACTCTCATATATTCATTAAAATTATTGTAAATTCTTTATATGTTTATCTTACATATATAACAATTATATTCATCCTTCCTTTGATTTGTTAAAACATCCCTTAATTTATTTTCTATAATTCCTTATTTAAGAAATTGATTTTGACTTTTTTATTTGGAAAAATTATGCAACACATTTCATTACATTGTAATTATTATGTTTTTGACTTATGATTCATTTTTCTTTGTGGATCAAATAATATTGTATGTATTGTGATCGATTCATCAAGATACCACTCAAAGGAATTGTGTAATGTTTCTTTCTCATGAGACGGTGTGTATGAGATTAAGGATTGAAACTAATAAACTATGTGACTTTCACACCCCAAACCTGTTGGTTAATAATTTAAATTATTTTTATTTATTATTTTTAGTTTCAGAACTTGGAAGGTTGAATTTTAAAATTTTGGATTCCTTTTCCCCATTTCAAGGTTCCCGTGCAGATGTTTAAGTGCGTTCGAGCTAAGGTGATCAACTTTTGCACAGATTATAAAACTGTGCAATGAGTGTGTAGGTTGACATTGATGTGGATAGTGTCAGGTGGTTCAGTTTAAGAGTGGTTCACAATGTTGTGCACCTGGCCACAGGCAGACAGTGTAGTTGCCCAGAATTTTAAAAAAAAAATTAAATATGATAAAATGTGAAATAAAATAAAATGAGGTAAATGATTAAAAAATGATAATAATAATAATAATAATAATTATTATACTAAAATTGTTTACATAATAATAATAATAATAATAATAATAATAATTTTTAAATATATTATTTTCATTTATAATTTTTAATAATATAATTATTATTAAGCTATTGTTAATATAATTATTTATTAAAATGAAATGCATAAAATTATTATTATTTTTATATTATTTACATAATTTTCTAACTTTTATTTTTTATGTATTTAATTACTATTTTTATACAGGAACCCTAGTGGTGCTGAAATCCCCCTTACACTGCCCTTGCATGCTAAACACACATCCCCACTACCCTTCAGTCCCAGATGTACCAAACCTCCCTTCCTCTCTTTCTTTAGCCAGCAGCTCATATCCCATCCAACTTCCCTCCTTCTTATTCCTCCCTCCTTGTGGAACACTATCTCTCGAAAAATTCCCATGTGATTCTGAGTTAAGGTGCTCAAAATGGGCACAATTTATAAAACCATACAACGAGCACCTATATTGACCTTGTATTGGGAAGCGTCAGCTGGTTTAGTTTGATTGTGGTTCACTATGTTTTGCATTTGGCCATTGGCGAACAACTCTGTTTCCTAGAATTTAAAATGAATAAATTTAATGATAATAAAATGTAAAATAAAAAAATTAGGTAAATGTTTAAACCCTAATTATAATAATAATTTTTTGAAATAATAATAATAGTATTAATAATACAAATTAATAATATTCTAAACATATAAAATTCATAATAAAATCAGTTTTATTGAATTTTATTAATATAATTGTTAATTAAAATGAAATTCATATCATTATCATTATTTATATTGATATTATTGATATAATTTTATAACGTTTTTTATTTTTATATTTTTTTGAGAGGAACCCTAGGGGGTTCCAAACTCCCATAATTCCCTGCTCATTGACACTGTAGACACAACCCCCTTGCCCCTCTATGAAAGTTGAATCAGACCTCCCCTCCTCTCCCACTCTCTCTAGCATCCCGGATCCCATTCAGTCGCCCTTATCTTCATGCCTACCTCATTGAGGCGCACCATCTCTTGGTGGCCGGACCCCCTTTCACAAACCCTCTTCGACATGTGACCTGCACCAGCCTATACCCATGGTGAGACACGACGACCCGTTTCCTTGTTCCCTACTCCCAGCAGCCCGACTCCCTGACACGAACCCTAGCTCATGTGACACCCCTCAATTACAAAAATACCTCTTACCCACTAGTTCTTAGTATTTTATTTCATCTCCTTTGGTGTTTTTATTCAATTTAACTAAAACCTATAGAATCAGTTCATAATTTTCACATTTCCTTCAACATCTAGGGTGTTGGACTGGTCCATAATGCATTGTTCCTCTGTCTGTTGAGGTTCCGTCACATTATCTTGTGTTGAGGTTGGTGTTATATGCCTTTTGTTTCAATTTCAATCTATTTTTTCTTGGATTTAATTGATTATTATTTGAACCAGTTTCCCCTATTATTATAATAATGGTTCATTTTGTTCGCATCTTCTTGTGGGTGGACTTGACTAAAAATAGTTTTTTACAAGAATTTTGGTTTATTTCAATGGTTTTTTGTGATTTAGGTGATGATAATATTTTTTTAAACCCATTGGTTATAATTTGGTTATTTTCTCAGGTTTCCCAACTTCAAATGTCTTGTTAAATTGATTTCGCTCATGTTTTGGGATTTTATATGTTAAGCAAGGTGACTTCCTTTTATGTGGTATAGAACTTGATTTTAAAAGATTCTACTAGTTATCAACATGTGTTCCATTTTATAAAATAATGAAATGGGTTGGTTTGGGTGTGTAAATGGTATAATCTATTTAAGGGACGATTTTGTCTGTTTTACTAATTTAATGTTTCTCAAAAAAGTGGTTTTTATGAAATTTTTAGTTTTAATTATAAAGTGAGGGTAATTTCTTGTTATGGAACTTGGTCGGGTGAGTATGATTTTGACATTGATATAACATGGGAATTTTTTTAAAAATTTTGAAGATATGGTTTTATAGTATTAATGGGAATTTTTTATGTTCTCTAAATAATGTCAGAGGTTTGATATGGTTGTAAAATATTTGGTGTTTTTTTTGGAAATGGTTTTTAGTGTCCCTTTTAGGTTTCATTTTCCATTGGATGCTGGAACATCTATGGGTGCACTAGGTGCATGAATGAATGTGCCCTCAAATGAATATGGTGCATTGAATTGGTATTTTTATTGAAAAGTTGGTCTTCTATGTTGTTCTAGTTTTTATTAAATGTTTAATTGGTTTTGGAATTGTAACATCAATGTTTTGTTTGGATTAATTTTAATTTTGGAATTTGTGGTGTTTTTGAGTCTTGAGGCTTTTTCTTTGGGAGTATTGGTCGGTTTTGAATGCGTGCACTCATATTCCCATGTATGGATATGTATAGATATATACATTTATATTTTGGGTGCATGTTCCCTTAGGGTGTGAGGAACAATTGAATTAATTTTAGGATATATATATATAAGATTGTGTGTGTGAGCGATCTTCTTCCTGAGTTAGAAATATCAGGATTTTCTATCCATTGATGTCAGTTCCCTTATGCATTAGCCTTTAAATTTAATGAATTATTTATTTCTTCCCTTTCTCAGATTTATTTAATGTTATTTAGTAGTTTATAGTTTTCAGAATACATTTTTATTATGAAATTGATTTATTCCTTATTTGTACATTAATTTTATGAACTTGTTTATTAAATGTGTATATCATGTTCTTGGTGAAATGAGCCTTTGGCATTTATAAATGTGTGTTAGATTTAAAAGGGTTATTTAGGATTCGTAAATGATTGCCTAAGAGGATTTTTGTTTTGGAATGTGTTGTGTGTTTCTTCAATTGAAAATTATTTCATGTTAAATAGTTTCTTAGGGCTCTCTTGGTTCTTTTTTAAAATTAATTACATTGAAAACCCTCTTTAAAATGCAACACTTCCCTTGTAGGATTTTTATGGGAATGATTGGTCATCATATGGGAGTTCCTTCATTTGTTGATGGTTGAAGTAAAGAATGATAAAATCCCTTTCACTAATTCAAAGGTGATTTTGTTGTGTGTGTTGATGGTGTAATATTAAAATTCATATGTTGGATTTCTCTGTTGGTATTTGTTGAATCACCCCCTAGACTAAACATGGGAACCTAGGATAGTGAGTGGATTTTTAGTGAATGATTTCTTCACTAGTATAGACTATTACATAGGCCCATTATAGAGGTTATTATTTTCTCATTAATATGGGATTGGGCCCCTCGATCAGGACTGATATGTTTATGATCTTGCATTTGGCCATTATGATGTTATCAGGTAGGGCATGCCTTCGGAATTAGTAACATGTATAATAAAATCTAGATTATTCATGAGCTCGTAGGTTATCACTTGTTGTCTAGTACATAGTTAATTGTGGTAGGTTATAGAAATACATGTGTTGGTTGGTAATTGTTGTAGGTGTGTTTACATTGCACTGGTTTTATGATTGTTGATCTAGTTTCCTTAAGTAGTGTATATTCTGGATAAGTGTGATAAAATGGTTTCAAGTGTTTATTGAAAATGGGTTAGAAAATTTTTATACCCACCCACTCCTTTAAAAATGAATTTCCATCTCTCTGTTAAAAATGCATATGGTTCCTCCTTGGAAAAGAATATGTTATTGAAGGGTATAAAGGTTAATGGACTATGATTTTATATTATGGGAAAATGTGTTGAAAACATATCTCTATATATTTTAGCTCAAACAAGAAATTTATGATAATTTGTTTCAAAGAAAAGAATTTAAGAATAGATTATTTGGGAATGACTACTATGTTCTAATACTCATGCTTATATTTTTATCATTATTTGTATCTTCGAGTGCTGCACTTTGCTTCGATTCAGTCGTCATAGTGCAATGTGGGTTTGAGGTCGGTGGTGACCCGTAGGGTCATATGGAGGTATGTATAGCTCTATTTTCTCACCACTACAAGTTTATGTTTCTATTGTTCAGTTTTATTTATTTATTTTATTTATTTATTTTCCAATTCGTACCCACCAGTTTAATTTTAATGGCCGACAATAGTATTCAAACCATTGGGATCGAGAACACCCTCTAGGGCCATGCCCCTGGCTGGCTTGGGTGACTGGTTCAAGGTCAACCAGGGCTGGTTCATGACAGAGATCATGTCCATCATGTGATGTTGTCATGTCAGATATCCTTGACTGCTGCTTATTCTATGTGTTATAATTTTTCCACTTTATTATGTTTCATTGATCTCATGATACCATTTTCATCAGGTTTATTCTCCTAATTTATCATCCATGGTCCTTCTCATTTGTGATACCATGTTCTAATATATGATTGAAATGTTATTCCTTATTAAAATTTTATTCCCTTACTGTGATTTATAGCTCACTAATTTATTTTTTTTACTTACTGGTTATCCTATATAGTTTGAGGAGCTCAAAGAGATCCTAATCCTCATTATAGACCTTAAAATAAATAATTTTCATTTGAGTTCCATGCTGTTGTATATGGTACATATTCATCTAATAAAATATTTCATTTTGATCCTTTCACTGTATTTATTAGATATTTAAAAATCAAATATTTTAATAATTTGTGTAAAAATATTTTCTATCTATAATATTAATTACATTTTCCATATTTAATTTAATGTTTGGATTGTGAGTGTTCCATAAACAACTAAACCTATCTACAAAAACACGATCACATGGTGTTTGGAACATTATAACTATTCTTTTAAATATTAATAATATATATTTGTCTATATGTTCCTTCATATTCTCTTAAAAAAATTTACAAACAGTTAACATTTGTTCATTAAATAAGGAAATTCTATATTTTTTATTGTTTTCATGAAAGTCTCTATGGTAGCATTGGTATTTTAAGTTGACTATTAAATACATCATTTCTCTCAGACACCGCAGATATTTTTTAATAACATTTCCTCTAATTTTTTTAACTTATAAATATATAGGGAAATTAAATATTTTAAAATAAATTTAATGATTACTAGTTAATTTTTTATATATACTTATTTATCTTTAGTATGTATAACATATATATATATATTAATTTATTTGGTTGATATATTAATAAAGAAATTCATTATTTTACAATTTAATTCAATCAATGTCTTATCTATATTATTATTTTTTATATTTATATTGTTTGAATCAAATAATTATTATGGTACTAAAATAAATTATTAAAAATTATATAATACAATAAGGTAAATATATTATAGAAATAATATTTATGTATTGTTTTTATTAAAACTGTTGACTTATTTAAGAATATAAATATAATCAACCAATAATTTTATTATTTATGATGATCAAAATTCATGATATGTGAAAGAATATAATTAAATTTTATAATACTGAGTATGAACTATTGTGTATGAATAATTTTCTCTAATTGGTATACTATAAATTTTCACAATTTTTTTATGAAATGAATCATTCCATTATTTCATATTCACCACTTTCATTACTATTCAAAAAACATGGAATGTTAAATAAGATATATATAGAAAAAGAAGAAAATATATATTAAAATACGTTGTAAGGGATCAAATTTCAATGAAAAAAATGGATAAACTGAATAGATGACTAAGAGAGTAATGTAATATGACTATTATTATAATGATGAGTTTTTATAGGATAATTCATATAGGTACCAAGAAGATTCAAGGGATCTAGTAGTTTTAATTTGTTTTTAAGGATTCTTTGGATGAAATTTATAATATAATAATAGGGAAAATAATCCAATTTTTTTGAATGGGGATAACAAGAGAATTAGAATATGAAATACTTATTTCATAATATGAATATTGGATAAAATAGGTTGTAATATAAAATTGTTATTTATATTTACTGAACAGTATATATTTAATAAATAAAATCATTTCATGTGGAATTATATGTTTTCCCCAATAAATTCTGAATCATTCTAGTTTTTTCTTGTTAGAAGAGGATGAGGAGTTGTTTTTTTGATATCGTGGTGATAAGGAAATGAAATTGTTTGCATATATGGATGTTTTGATATGAAATTTTTTATAAGATTACACTAGGTTTTAGAATAGGTCATGAGACAAATATAAAGAAGGTAATTATACATTTTAGGTATTTTATAGATTCTTGAATGATTTAGATTAAAACAAAGATAAACTAAGTGAAATAGTTTCCCTAAGAGCATATAAGTCAATCAAAGGGGATGTTTTATAGGGTATGGGTTAGAAGAAGGAACTTTAGATTAAAAATGAGTTAGGATGGGGATAAATAAATGGTAATTTTTATTTTATGGTTTAGAAATATATAGTGAGGGTTCCAAAGGAAAAATTTGGGAATAATGAAAGAGTGATAGGATAAATACTAAGTGGAATGGTAATAAAAAGTGTAGTATGATGAATATTTTAATATATGTTAATTTATTTCTACTGATGCAACGAAATATTAAATTTCAATGGTAGTTCATTGTTTAATATTATGTTATGTTAAGGAATCCTATGTTTTGTAAGATATGTTTTTTAAGAGTATTGGTGGGTGGCCTCAAAATTCGTGGTTTGTGAAATAATTGAAATATGAATTGATTGTTGAAGAGAGTAACCTAATCTTATTTACAATATAATCACCACCAACATTTACATTTCTATATTTTTTATCTGCATGAGTTAGAGATCCATGTTGACTTATTCTTCTTCTATTTCATCTTCGTCATCTTCTTTTCAAATTTATATATCATTATAGAAAATAGGTATTTCTATTTCTATGGAGAAAAAGATTTCTAATGAATTGAAACTTCATCAAGATACACCTCTTACAAATCCACTTGAGTTTATGGAAGAAAATAATAAACTATTATCTATTTAGGGGATATTTATTCTGAAAAATAATATATTAATGTCACCGTAGAGAGAAGTTTTTTAAATTCAAAAAAAACAATTATTCTTTGAAATAAAAAATTACCACCAAAAAAGTACATATCATATTGATGGGGTTTCCCATGAAGGTATAAAGAGTATATTTAATTATCTCTGTATAATTTGGAAAGATAAAAAAATATTATATGAATTTACTCTCTCATAGATAAATATATTTTATTTTAACATAATGGTGTAAATACTAAAAAAATTAATTAATCAAAAAAGTAATTATATTGAAGTGTTTAATGTCTAAGTGGAAGATAACTATGTAGTGGGAATGAAACATCATAATTTAAATATCTATATTTTATGAAACTTAGATAATATATACACATTTTGAAGCCATCTTATATTTTAAATTAATAGTGATTATCTTGCATTCTAGAGTAGCTGAAAAACATTTTAAATGCCTAAACACATTTTTTTTGAATGATTTTTACTCAGTAAAAAATTTTTTAGAGTCGAACCAAGAAGAAAACTCTAAATTGAATCCAAGATATTCAAATATATTAATTATGGTAAATTAGGTACCTTGACTTAAAATAATTGTTTCTATAATTTTTTAATATACATCAAAACATTACAATTTTGAATAATTACTGATTATGATTTGGATGATTTAGAATATAATTTTTTATGAAAGAAAACTATTGTTCCTATATTAAAATCAAATAACAATATTTGGAGTGTGGGATAAAGCTTCATATCGTTATTCGTTCATTATCCTTCCATGGATGACCTCCCTATAATAATATCATTATTTTAATTAATTTCCATTTATTTTAATGGGGAATAGTTTAAACGAATAGAGATGAATAAAGAGTAATAAAATTAATAAATAGAGATTATAAGGGACAATAGAAATAGATATAGAGTTATAATTAAAGAAATATGGGATCATTTTAAATAATTGGTCTGAAAATAGATTGACAATGAAGATTATTTCTTGGTAATCAACTATAAAAAAATGTTTAGTCATTATAAATTAAAAAATTAAGTAGTATCTCATAATAATATTGAATAAATATACATAGTAATGAAAAGAATGTGATTTTATTTGGATAAAATCAATATGAATGTTCTGATTATAGAGTGAATAATAAAAATTAATTATTAATTATATAAATATAAGTTGGTATATTTAGGTTTTTCACCAACAGATATAAATGGGATTTAAATTTATAATTGGTTTTTTTAAAGTCTTTTTTATTCCCATTAATGTTTATTGTGAATTTTTTTTCACTTCCATTTGGATCAAGCATATAATAATTGATTATATTTAATTAATTAAAATAAAAATTTTCATTTCATCAACCAAAAAATCCAAGCAATTAGATCGAGTTTACACATATTTCTTCTTCATAGTGGAGAGTGAAATGAAAATTTTATTTTTACTTGGAAAATATGTATATAATTATCCTAAGAGATGAATGGTGTAATAATTATATTTTTTATACAATCTATATCCTATAAAGATTTAATTTTAATAACAATATTGGATAATATATAATCACAGGTACAAAATATACCATTATTCGAAGGTAATGTTTAATAGAATAAAAATAAATCAAGGATATTCAGATGGGATTCACTCAGTTATTCCTGAAATATAAATTGTTTTAAAAAAATATTATTTGTTAATAAATTAACATTATGTATAGTATACAATCAATCACATATATAAATATAAATTAAATAATATAATAATTTATTATCTTTATCAAAATATAACATACATGTGGAAATTATTTCACTTACATGAAATGAATGAATTATCTATATATAAATGTTTAATGAGTCCAATCGTATAAATATGATGGGAATTTATTTTACATTCAATAGTTTGAGAAATTTAGAAACAAATAATGAAATGTAACCTCCCTATCATGTTAATCTTGAATTTAATCCGTATTAGTTTTAATAAGTTTTATGCATGATCATTTCGATTTAATCCAAATATTTTTTCATCTACATTGGTTTGAATAGTCATGATATCTGTAAAAAAATTAATAAACCATGTCAGGTATATCATTCTATTAAATAAATCATTTTTCAAAAAAATACAATAATTTATATCAGGATTTTAAACCTTTATTAAATCAAAAATATATTCTAAATATAAACCAAATTTTTTTGAAATGTTAGATATTTCAAAACTCAATGGATATTGAATATTAAGATTCTCACATGAACATTTTAAATGTATATTTTAAAATACATTATAAAAAGAGTGAAATTTATATGTCCTGTAAAAATAATTATAATTGAATTGATTAAATCATTGGAATTAAATCATTGTTATAATGTACTTCAGCTTTCGTTCGAGGGTTTCTAGTTTATAAAGAATGATTTTCCATTTTTACTACACCAGCTTTGTTGGATTCACATGTACTAGAATCACTCTCACTGAGTACTTATTTCCATATCCAATGTATGAACTCCATCAAACTCTTTTCCCAAATATAATGTTTCTTCCTTATTTTCCCTCAATATTGATTACTACCTCAACAAAGCCACTATTTTTTCCGTGATGATATCATTTCTACACTATAGATTCCATATATTTTAATTCTCTAGATAGATAGTGATCCCCTGCTATTTTCTTTATCTCATATACCTCCTTGATCTATGTATATTTCTATATCATTGTATATACTCATATCCTAGTAAAAAATATTTCTATTAAACTATATCCCTTGGATTACACTATATACATTCTAATTATGTAAATATCGGATATATTTAGATTTTAAAATTTTAAATTATTCTTAAGTAGTTCTATTCTTGATAACTCATTTTTATTTATGGTTTTAACTCCTACAACATGATCTCAGTGGGTTTCATCACTGTAAGGTATTTTTATCCCTGTACGATTCCCCTTTATGGTTATCGTTTTCATATTTTTTTGAATCTACTCGAATAATGTATCAGTGAATGCACTTTCATTCAGTCAACCATTTATATGGGTGTGAAATTGCACTGATGATTGATCTAGTGTGGATGATTCATGGAAGAAATCTATTATCCCTATTCCAAATCACAATGATTTCTATTTTATTGTGATGTTTCAAATCCTAATATTGTCTTGGATGTTGATTATTTGTTATAATATTTACATATTATTTCCAACACTAATATTTAATTGAGGATTTGACAATGTTTATATATTATAAATATTAAAAATATATTTTTATTAGACAAAATTCTGTCATGTCAAGGATGTAAATGAAATGACTTTAGGGTTTGTGAGAAAATATCTCATGTAAGATTCTTCCATCTGCATTTATTTTTTGAACTCCCCCACTACAACCATAGTATATCCATTATTATGTAACATATATTGATTTTTAAGATTCCCTTTGTTTTTTTAAAAAACTTATCTAATTTGGTAACTTTTATTCCACATTTTGATCCTATCTCAACAATAATTTTTATTATTATACTGGATCACTGATTCTCAATAACATGTATCCATCTAGATATAGTGGAATGGAAAAACCCTTTCTAGTGTATAATTATGAATAAAATATTTTCATTTTTACTGTTCTTATATCATAATTTTTTGTCATGTTTTTATCAATAATCTTACTATTTATAGTAGAATCAAATACCCAAATACAATCATTAAAATCCATTATTTTCATTATGATTGATATTTTATTTTGTAATAGCAGAAGGTGGGTGTTCTTTTATAGTTGTTGGACCATGATTGTACTTGATTTTAATATTTCAAGAATGTGTATATCTATAAGTTAATCTATCAGTGAAAAAATTCCTAAAATATTTTTTTTAATAGTAGGTATTTTTTTATAATTTATCTTGAATAATTATTTTTATTCATTTATGTGTCATTTTGAATTTCATGTAAAGGTCCTTGATGAATATAGAAGTGGATGACTATTTTGTGTAGGAAATATTAACATCAGAATTCAATATACCAAGGTGATTCTTGTGAATCCATTTTAAATTTCAAAATAGATGGATTGAAGTTGTATATGGTATGGACCACATGGTAGTGGTACCTGTGGTGTATTATTGTATCACCTAAATGAATTAGTGAAGAACAACATGAGGAGTTTCATTAGTGTAAGTTTATTTTATTATATTTTTGGACTCATTATAACATGAAATCATGAAAAAAATTGTGATATTTACTGGGTATTTTGAATTAGGGTTCTACAAGTATAAGTTATTTATCCATAAATAGGTGTGGTGATCCATTTTTGGAGATTTTTTCAAAGAATGATGTAATAGAATTAGTTTTTTATATATCGAAATTAAAAATGACCGTCAATCCATAGGTATGGGTGTTTTGATGGTCATTTTATATGTATATTCATCACTCGACACCATAATTTCAAGGAGAATGTTTTTTTCAAGGGAGTTTCATCATGAAAATTTGAAACCCATTATGTTATAGACAATTATACATTTTCAATGCTTAAGCATTTTTGTCGATGTTACAGAATGAATTTTCAAAAATCTAATTGAAATTTATTGGTCATATTTTGATGTACCATGATCCTATGGATAAATTTAAAAGATAAGAAGTTGAGGAGTTATTATAATTTGAAATTAATATTATAAAATTAGACTTTATTGGAAATGGATATATCTACCTTAAAAGGTAAAGAATATGATCACATATATAATATATTAAATAGAATATTTATATATTAGATATCCTATTAGTGTGATGAGGATTGAATTTAATTGGGGTTAATGATTAGAAGAGTACATTCACATGCATGTTTTTAAAGAGAACATAATTGAAGAAGTTATGAATTTAGGAAAAATACCCTCTATAACAACCCAATTACAAAAAAATAATTGTTCTAATTATATAATTGTATAGTTAAATTCATTATAAATTCATATTGGAATAAATTATATTTATAGAAATTAAATAATTTAAACTAAGGAATTAGTAACATGACCATTGGAATAGTGACATGAAATTTAGGAATAGTAATTTGGTCAATATAACAGTAACCTCACCTATGACAGTATAAATAATTTCTTCCTTATAAGTATGACAATGATATATTTATACATTTAAATATCTAAATAATTGTTTTGTAAATGATTAATTAAGTGTTGGTTTTTTTGTAAGTCTTAATTATTTTCAGAAAATATTATAATTAATTAAATGATTTAAAAAATATATATTTTCATAAATAAATTATTATTATTATTTCTTATGATTGTAATATAATTCTTTGAGACATTAATTAATTTTTCAAAGTGTTATAAATTTTGTTATAAATATAAAATTCATTTTTTTTAAATAAACTATTATTTACTTAAAAAATAAAATTTCTCATATTTATAAAATTATTTTAAAGAATTTGAGTTGATTTGTTAATTCTATAATTAAAACACTAGTCCGATGGAATTTTTGGGACTTTTCTAATATACATGACTTTTTGATAATAGTAAAATACGATAATTTATGATATATATACATTATTAGATAAATACGTTATTACTTGATTCATGAATGATTTAAGAGTCATAAACTCTTAAATACCTTTATTTATTTAATATATTTTACGACAATCCCCAAAATATTCACAGTTTTGTGCCAAATTAATTAAATATTTAATATAATAATACGAAAACACCCCACTCCTCTACTATAAATACCACCCCTCCCCACCTATTATCGTCACACCTAAATTCCCAGAATATTTCTTAATTTCTATATAATTTCATTCCACTACCTCTTCCCCACCTCCAAAAACATCTGGTATCAGCAAACGAAAAAAACCAAGGGCCTGAAGGTGGTTCTGAAGGTCGATTTAAGAGGTAAAAATCCTCTTTCATTTTCTAATTTTTTTATTTCAATTTTTTTTTAATTAAACTCTCTTTACATACCCTTATCCAAGATTAATGAAATGAAAATTATATTATATATATTGGAATGTTATGATGTTTATGGAAAAAATCATCGAAATACTTCTTCTCCTCTCAATGTTATTCTATGAGTAAAAACATTATCTATGATGTGTCTATTTACCAACATCAAGTATAAAGTGTTTTAATTTTCCCTTACCAAATTCAGTGATGGTAATAAAACCATTAATATTGTTAAATAATATTTTATTATACATATAATATGTTAAATTATGATTTGTTACCAGTTCTTATACACAATATTATCTCATAAAAAAAGTTGTTCATAATGATAAAAAATCACTAAAATAGACTAAGGTTCGTCACTAATATTTTTTCTAACGATTCATACTAACACCATATAACAAAAATGATTTATAATTAAATTTAAAATTCAGTAGGATTATTAATATCATTTAGTTTCAATAATAGATTTAGTTCCCTTCTAATAAGAAAATCCATAATAAGCCAACCATGAAATCAATGTACCAAATCTATGAAAATAAAAAAATATTATAACAAAATATATTAAAATATGATATGATAATATCAAATAATTATTTATAAATATTAATATTTTTATGTAATATATTATAATTACACTTTAAACCAACATACAGGTTGTTAGAAAACATTTTAAATAAGGCAAACCCGAGGTAGGGTAATTCTTAATCAAATTTCCCTTCTTTTGTTTAACATTCTACATCATTAATTATCTTTTAAGAGGATTAGTTTTGTGATTAATGTTTTTTATATTATAGTTTATTTTCTTTTTTTACATTTAATACATATATTCCATTCATTCTATTAATTCTCAATTCAAATATATGATATTTGCAAGGGACTTTCCTTTTAAAATCATATTTTAAACTTCTCTTTAAAAAAATTCAGAAGGAAGTATTTATGAAAGTATACATATTTTATAATATTTTTATGGTTCTTGGTAATTTTTTATGATTTATGGAAGACCTATATGTTCCTAGAATTCATTTGGAATATTTATGTTGGAGTTTGATCGTATTGTTACTTCAAGTATAATTGTGTTGGTTACAACATAAGGTAGTCGTGAGGGTTAAATTGTAATAATATCAATGACGATTTCATTGTATTCTAGTCATGAGGCTTAGAAATAATATGGTAACCATTATTGTTACAATATTTATTAATTAATTCTCAATTTAACTTTATGGTTTTTTTTTGTTTTACATAAATCTCATGCTTTCACAAAGAAAATATATCATAATTAATGGGTTATAAATATTTCATTCTGAAAAATATTTCATATGTTTATAATTTTAAATTACTAATGATTACTAACCTTAATTTTATATAATTAATTATAATTTTATGATCATACCATGTTTTAAAATGTCTTTTCCAGGTATGAAGGATGGGTAAGATAAAAGGGTAATCCTTGATGAATTTTCTGAGGATATTGCAAGAAAATATTTAATTTTTTTATTAAAAAAATATTATAAAGAAAATGGATATTTTCTTAGTTGTACCTTCTTTGTATGCATATTGGCTGATATGTATTAATTATGTCCTAATTTCTTAAAACTATAAACCGAAAAGATATTTTAGAGTGTAAAGGAGGGAATTTGAAAGGAATTTACTTTATAATGTAATGGTTTAGGCCAGGTCCTTATTGTTTGAATCAAATCGCAATTTATATAACATTAGGGGATATGATGATGTCAATATAATACCATACATTATTTTTACCTTATAATTCCTTTGAAATGAAACATAATTTTAATATTAACATGTTTCCTCATCTATGATATTTCTATTCAATATGGTTTTCTATAGAATAAACTGAAAAGCTAAAGTAAGAAGGAATCAATTTGATGATATCTTTTGGAATCCACATCCTGGAATAATTGGAATAGGAACCGAACAATTTTTGACAATAATTGATCAGTTGGAATAAGATATAAATGGTAATGGAATCCCGGAAAAAGAATAATTGGAGCTACAAAAAATGAATACGATGACAGAGGAATGTTATATGATGCAATACCCTCTTTCTTTCAATGGATCATATGATCCAGTGGTTCCTAAATGATGGAATAAACCCCATGAAATGATAATTTATGTTATGGGGTGTTTAGATAATAAAACTGTTGCTATTTCCATTTATAATTTTGAAGGTGAAGATAAATAGTAATGGTCAATGGTCAAGAATTATAGAGAGACTGATTATATTGAAGGCTTATAATTCAATTAATTAAAAAATAATTTCCTTTAAAAATATTTTCATAAGGTTTTTTAACATTGGATGGAAAAGAAATTAATATAATTGGAACAAAAGGAGGAGGTTTCAGTGTCCGTGTATGAAGAAAACATCAATGGATTGTCATGGTGTGCTTCAAATCATATTCCATATCTCGATAGAAAAATCAGTCACTTTTACTCAGTATTGAAGACAATATATCAAAGGGAATCGGCCTCTCATTAATTCAAATGTTCTGAGAAACATGTACAATGTGTTGATAGGGTATAAATGGAGTCTGATGATGATTACATGTACATTGAAAATAGATACAAGAATAGGTACAAGTGGAATGATATGGGTAAGAATCATCCAAAGAAATATGATGCTAAAAAATCCAATTTTTAGTATGTGAAAAGTTTGGTAACATGCACCATGTGTATAACATCCCGGCCTGAATAATCATTAAATTGCTAGATGAACTATTCTAAACATGACCTCAAGCATGTCTCCCCATCCCAATGTTGTTTCCGACTATCAGTGAGACTTTAAGGATAGAATATAGGTAGATTATACCCTCATATTCATAGTGCACAATAGTAAACAAAATGTAATAGGAAGGAAAATATATTAGTGGAAGTGATATAAAGTAATAAATATATAGAAGAAGACCAATTCTATATAAACTAATTAAATAAAATTTCCAATACCAGTTTATACAAAGCATGCATTTCATAGTGATACACATTTAGAAAGTAGTAAACAATACAACATGCTTTACATCTCATTATGTAAATATGGAAAATACTTGAATACCCAAGGGATATCTCCATGAGAATACTAAGCTCTCGTATGGTTATTTTCTCATAAATACCAAATAAAATAAAAAATGGAAAAATCATAGGTTCATAGACATGTAAACAAGTATATTGTACTCAGGCACCAATGGTACCTGAGTAGTGAGTGAGATAACATCTCAGTAGGCTGGCACACACCAGTATCATTACCAAACCAATTATATTCAAAAGTAAAAAGGTAATGTGAAGGAAAAATGTATGCTATAAATTCAAATAATAAATTCAAATGGAATGTAAACTACTAAACGCAATACAAAAAAATCCCATCAAGGCTCCCTACACAAGATAATCAACCTCTTATAACAAGGAATTAATATTTTATGCACAAAAAAACACGGAATTGCCTTTTATCCAATCATCTCATACCATAATGGGATTACCTTAAAACCACAAATCATGATTTACTATGGCCAAGTCATATATTCAAGCATGTCACATACATTATGGTCGTTCCATATAATATTTGTAGTCCATAAAGGGAGTGATTTATGGAAATATTCGACGAAATCCGAATCGAGCCCCATGGGAATTCTAGTAGAAACTCAGTCTAAGAAATAGTTTGATTTCTAGGTGAATGTTTACTGAAATTTTCTACATGATCCAAAGAAATCTGGATCCCCAGGGTAGAAATGCCCGAGTCATCCCATGGAATCAAGACCTAGGGGGCATAATCTACCCAAGGAATCCACTACCACGTTCCAAACCCTTAGAGATCAGTCTATGGAATCTATCAAACCATTCATTGAATTCAAAATATTTTTCAAAAAAAAATATGAGTATACACACTCATATAAACTATTTATCATATACCATATGAGTATACCCACTCATATAAACCATTTGACGATTCCAATCTATATGAGTATTCCCACTCATATAATCCATTTCATTATAAACCATGGGTTTACCCACCCATTCAACACAAATCAAAACAAAGCGTCAAAGAAAAGAATATGGGTATAACCACCCATATAACCATAGTAATTCATCATGTGAATATTCCCACTCAAATATACCCCACATAAATTTTGTTTACCACTCATGTGATCAATTTTCATATAAATGGTTATACCCATCCATATATCAAAATTTCTCATTATCAACACTTGTTATCCAATGAGAATACCTCATCATATTGAAATTTCATATTTAAAAACATCCAAACAATTACTTACTCATTTATCCATTTTTGTTTAAGTATCCATTTAATAATGAAAGAAACTCTATTGAGTACCACCACTCACTTTACCAACTACCCTCAATAATTAAACATGGTTCACCTTTCCATATATCACTTTATATTTGAATTGAACTGTTTCACTCAAGTGTTTCAACATGAAAAGGATACATTAATTCATCTAGATAATTAAACCATTCCGCATTAAATTAATAGCTTCCTATAATTTGGAAGGAATAGAAAAACAACACAATGTCAAGCCAAGTAGATATAGAATTGTACTCACTATGATTTTAGATTGACGGAACAGCCCCATGATTGAGGGGTTTTATTACAAAAACATGACTCTTTATTCAAAAAAATCATTTAACACAAGGCAGTTCATTACAGAATTTTCAATTCATCTAATAAAAAATAATTTTATAATCCACTAATTCATCATTAATTTAAATTATTAAGGTTGGGGACCCTACCCCAAAATATCTACTAAGAATGATTTCTAAATCAAGAAGCATCTTACTTGCACAAACTCACTTATATATACATATAAATACGTGTGTGTGTGTGTGTGTGTGGATGTGTATCCTTAAACTGATGCATGTGTTCCCTGTTCCATGAGAGAAATTGCACACATATGATATATAAATCTATATATATTCATAACTGGGATAAATACATACACACACTTGGAAAATTATTTCAATACACTAAAAAAATTCCCCCGTTTCTCATAAACCCCACTAAACCATAAAAATAGGTTGAAAAAAAATTATCAATTTAAACCCATACCTCAATAAAATATGGAGGACTGAAGACACCCAGACATCCTCCCCATTGGTGGTATTTTCCGCAACACAGACCAATGTGTCCTAAGAGGCCCTTTGCACAACCTAGAACCAGAAGAAATATGAAAACAAAATCTAACCCAAAAAGATGGTTTCGTCCACATATAGTATGGGGACAGATAGGCCAAATTGCAGAGGGAAATAGGGTGGATGATGAAGGAGGGACTCTACCTTAGTGATTATATGACAATCCTTGGAGAAATTGGCTAGAAATCAGAGATCATAGGAGGTTTTATGGAGGGGGTAGAACGTCGCAGGGGAGAACCCACAGGGGTGGTGAATCATGAGATTATGTTGAGGGAGAGGATTGATTAGGTTTTAAACTTTAATTTAATTTAATTTAAAATGATTAAATTTCTAAAAACTGGGTGTCACGCATAGTTAAGAAGCGTGGATTGGAAAACCATGGACTAATCATATAACACCCCTTTATTCACTAATCTTCATTAACATGGCTTGTCCCATATAGTGATCCTAAACATTCTTAGGCCATGTTAATGAATATTTACCCCCATAAGTAAGATGCAAGGATACCACCTACCGGCTATACAGTTTGGAAGACTCTGCGCCAATCGTGCACCCCCTATAGGTTCTTAAAAACATATATTTCCTGGTCTGGTGATCCCAATGCTCCTCAAGATACCTGAAAATGTTTTCATACCTTTATAGAGGTCCAAAAAATTGATTTTAAACATTCCAACTTTCATAATTATGTTCTGAATTCCGTTTTAAAAAAGAACCACTCACTAATTACCAAAAAAATCATATTCCCTTGGAATTTCATCCGGTTTGAAAATAAGGGTCTGTAAATTCTATCCACCTTAAAACATATCATCCCTATGAAGCCCGTAATAACCAATAAAACATCACCCAACCCATAGAGTATGTGAGGGTTTGTTCCAATGATCATGTAGTGTTTGCAAACACTAAATGAACCTTTGACCATTTCACAAGCCCAATGCACTTAGGCCTTTAAAACCAAACCCAATGGTCAAAATCAAACCCTAACATCAATGCGGTGTTTATCTAATACCATGAAACTAGAAATATGATCAAATCTTCTTCTTTTTTACCCAACCACCCATTGGTGCTTCCCACCAAGGGTCGCAGCAGTTAATGGCCAGAATGAAACCACATCTCTCCACCATTGGGATTTCATGAAAAGTTACGTCCTAATTGATATAGCAATGCATCTCAAATAATTACATTAATCGGTCATACATGCTTTCTTTAAAATATATCACCGACATGTAACACACACTTTCCCTTAATCCAATTTTATACTCTTAAAACAATTCCATCACCAACCGTATTAAACAAGAAAAAGAGAAAAAAACTGAGACACATCAATCTAATCATTCTCTAATATTCGCCTCCTAAACGGCTAACGCATCCCAAATAGAATGAAATTCCTTTATTCCCAAGGCATTGACCTATTAACAGAATCATGTTCCAATAACAAAACATCCCACATACAACCATGAAAAAGAACATAAAACTACCCCACAACTCTTAAACATTAGAACAACGTATAACCAAGGCCCTGCTAGTGAATCCAGGATGTCGTCAAGATAAAGTACATGCTCATGTCATTCATTGGATTACACTAAGAATAATCCAAGAAGATCAGTCAAACCACTAATGGTCGGAATTTTACAACATCATGTCCTCACATATTATTTCATCATATATTAAAACTCGGTCTCTACACCACCGGAATCATTCACAATTATTCAAGATTTACTGCTAATCTCTTACAAAACTAGTGGAGTTTATAAAGGGTTTTTTGTACCGCTATCCTTTTTAAAGTTGTGATACCAAGAATGCACTGACACAAACATACCAGGGCGGATGTGACACTACCCACCACAAGAGTGTCCATGTCATCGAAAAAAATGATTAGCCGGTCAGAAGAACACTATCTACGAAACACCTTAAACACGCATGTGATATTCCATGAACCATGATCACCATATCAAAAATTTGGAATGAGAGTTTAAATTAAACCTATTGGTGTGTCAAATCTCATGAGTCCAAAAAAATCATCCCGAGAAGTGGAAAAAACATACCATAACCCCCTATTCACTCTACTCTGGAGTCAACCAAAGAATAAACTCAACATCATAAGCGTAACGATCAGAGAAAACTCATCCATTTCATTAAATCTCAACAAATTTTATGGGTACTACTTATTTCAACCCATACAACCTTGAGTTTACAAAAGAAAACAGGGCATCATCACATTAAATCGTAACTCAGGTGATGATTTACCGGGTTGTTCAGCACTAATGAAAATTGGGGTTTACACAATCTACTAAGAAGATGACCATGCCCGAGGAATTCATATCCTAATGAACCAATAATTCTTAAAATTTTTTCCCTTAATAAGAGTTAGGGTACCACAACCACCCCTCAAAACAAGGGTGTCTTATAAATACCAAAAGATTGACTAGGGACAACGAAAACCATATGGAACTACTGTCATAAATTTCATAGAAAAATAATGTCATCTTAATCTCTAAGGGTGCTTCCTACCACGGGCTATACCCTCAAGAAGAATATTTATATACCCTATCTCTAGTTCATGAAAAAACATATTTTACTACTCTTAAGATCCTCTCTTTTATTTTAATCCATTTCCAAAAAGATACAACCCACATATAACACGGATTTTTATGTTCCAAGGCACAAAATATAAAACTTTTAAAAATATCCATCCAGAAGGGTCTATAAAATTGACACCACTTCATTAACCAATTTAAATACATTTATTTAATTCATTTCAACCATAAAAATGTGATAGAATTTTGACAAACCAACAATTACCACTCCACAGAAAAGAAATTTGGTTTTAATAAACACCCCATAGGAAAAATATTTATCATATATAAAAATACCTTTTCAAAAAGTTCACATTTAGTAACATTCCTACATAATAGGCATTTTACCACATAAATTTCAGCTAACCAAAAATGTGACCTCTGAGGGACCCATTTTTTCATCCCGAGTTCCTAAAAAAGAAACCCCATAACAATTAATTTCATAAATCATTCCCCAACTAACCTACTTTGGTCCATTTGATAATTTTCAAAATTAACATTCCATTTCTCAACATCCAATTCTCACATGAAAAATAGTCCGGTGATATGACAGTCCGTCTACCAATACATAAAGCGCCCATACACTTTACAGTTGGCATTTGGTTTTCATTTAGTCAAATAATTTCATTTAAGTTCAAAACATAACATCCTTCACATTAAAACATTTCCAATAACAACTCAAATTTTTTAAATTCCTAACCATTCTCAAGAACACAATGGTTAGACAGTGGCTCAGTCACATGGGTGTCCATCTTAAATCAATAAGGTGCTCATACCCCTCACCAATTGATGTTGGATCCCATTAGTTAAATCAATTCCATTTTACATATTTACATTATCACAACCTTTTCAATTCAAATATTATATATATTTTTATGATTATATTGATTTTTTTGAGTATACGGGTTACCATTTTCCAAATCATAAGGCGCACTTACACCTTACAACAGAAAATGTTCTCCTTTCAAAACCACAAATAACAATATCCATCAAATAAAATCATTTTAAATATAATAAAAATCATCATAAAACATGAAAAAAATAATTCAATATAACACCTAATCATATAAACCACATGAAATAAATTCTAAATAAACAATAATTCTAATAGATTACCTCAATAGATACAAAACAAGCATGGAATCACTCAAGGAACAAAATCATGCTTAGTAAGAAACCTAATAATGCATCTACATGGAATGGTATATATATATTTTATGTGAATTTATATGTAAGTAATATGATGCAAGTCATTTCACCTCCTTGACATTATATTGAAGGGAAAATTTAACAAGATTCTATAAATTCGTATGCCATGGAAAATACAACATTCACCGAAGGTGAAATCATAGCGACTGTAACACTGAACAACAATAAATAGAAATTATCAACCCTTACACTTGGTCATTCCTCATATGTGGCGTGATCATCCCAAATCACATCTATCTACCATGTGATGACACATTCCTAGTCTTCTATCTACCAGCCCAAACATTAATATAAAGAAAAACAACCATTGATACCAATTTGTTATGTCACTGCCTGACTGACCACTAAACTAGTAGCCAGACTATTCAACACATGACCTCAAGCGCATCCCACCATATGAAATAGGCTCTTGACTAGTATTGAGGGTGTAAGGATGGTCAATGGTGATACTATAATTTTTTATTTAGAGTGAAAAGTTGTAAATAATGAGTAATAGCAATCAACATATATCTACAGATGCAGTATAAAGAAAAAATATAACAGCAGGCGATAATTCTAATATCAACATAATATAGAATATTTTTAATGGTATTTTATACAATGCATGAATTTCATGGTGATTCACATTTCAGGAAAAGTAAACAATTCTACATGCTTTACATATCAGTATAGAAATAATGAAAAGACCCAAATCCCAAAGGGTGATCTCCACGAGAATGCTGAGATCTCGCTCTATTCTTTTCACCAAACACCAAGGTGGAAGAGAAACAATTATCACCTTCTTAGGTCCATATCCCTAAAAACATAAAGATTCTACTCTAGAAACTGTACTACCTGATTAGGGAGTGAGATAACATTTCAATAGGCTGGTACCAACAAATATCTAGTCCAAACCAATTATGTTCAAAAGTAAATAGGCAGTGTGTAGGTAAATATGTAAGTTTCAAATACTTATAATAACTGATTGTGGAATGTAATATACTATAAGTAATACCACAATATTCCCTAAATACTCCATGTACTGGATAGTCAAGCACATATAACAAGGTAGTAACAAGTAATGCACACATAAAATAAAACGACCTTTCTGTTCATCCAAACATTTCATACTATTAATACCTTATCGTAGAACAACCTATCACGATTTACAAAAAACAAGCCCAATATTTGATACTCTCACATCCCTCATCGCCATTCAATATAATAAGTGTATACCATGAAGGTTCGGATCGAAAGTACTTGTCTGTGTCATCTATATAATAATTCTAGACCACTACGGGATAGATCCAAGGAACTCTTCCATGGAATCCACATGCAGTCCCATCAGAATCATAGTATAAACATGGTATAAAAAGTATTTGGAGTCCTAGGATCATGTGTACCGAAAAGTCCTACATGACTCAAAGAAATATGGATCAATAGGGTAGCAAGGCCCAAGGCATCCCACAGAATAAATAACAAAGGGGCATAATCAACCCAAGGCTTCCACAACCACATTTTAGACCAATTTATATCATTCCATTTCATATATAAAATCATTCATCCATTAAAAAAATGTATCAAAACAAAATATACGAGTATACCAACTTATATAAACCATTCATCATTTACCATATGAGTATACCCAATCATATAAATCAGTTAACAATTCCATTCCATTTGAGTATACCCACTAATATCATACATTTCATTATAAACAATGGTTTTACCAATCCATCCATCACAGACCAATAAAAATATTTAAATAAAAGAATAATGGTATACCCACCCTTATAACCATATCAATTCATCTAGTGAGTATAGCCACCAAGATATACCACACATAACATGAGTATACCACTAATGTGTTCCATTTCAATTTAAACAAGCCACATGGGTATTCCAACACATATATTACCATTTCCCATTAAAATCACAAGTCAACCAATGTGCATACGATCCCATGTTGTATTTCTTAATTAAAAAAATCATACGAGTTTTCTACATTTTTATCCATTGTTGTTTAATTAGTCCATTAACAATGAAAGGCAATATATTGAGTACTCCCACTCACTTAATGAACAACCTTCAATCGTACTACATGGTTCTCTTACCCATATATCCCTTTATATTTCAATATAACCATTTAACTCAACTGTTTCATCATGTAAATGAGGTATTATGTATCATAACTAAGTAAAATGTGACCCATTAAATTAAAATATTCTGTTAACTTGGAAATCATCAAAAAAATCAGACAATGTCAAGCAAGGAAAACATGGAAATCTAATCACAATGTTTTTAGCTTTAAGACTGCACACCTCGATTGAGGAGTTTTATTACATAAAAACATGATTTTATTTTCTAACAAATCATTTAACACAAGGTAGTTCATTCAATAATTTTCAAATAAACTTATAAAGAATAATTTTATAATCAACTAATGAATTCATAATTTAATCGAGTAAGCTTGGGTACCCTACCTTAAATGATTTCCAACCCATGATTTCTATGTCAAGCAGTAGCCTTCTCACACACCTACACTTCCATATATATATATATATATATACATATATATATCCGTAAACAAATGCATGTCTTCACCACACCATGAGGAAACATGCACATCGAATATATTAATATATATATAATCATACATGGTAAAAATGGATACGAGCATGTGGAAAATGATAGCAATACCCTACAAAAATTCCCCAATGCCTCATAAACACCACTAAACCCTAAATAGAAGTTGTAAAACAAATTAGAAGTTTAAATGCTTACCCAAAAACCATGTCGATGGACTGAATCTACCCACACAACCAAATATTCTGTGTAGATTTCTAAAACACATACCAATGGGTCCTAAGATTCCCTTTTCCCAACCTAGAACTGAAGGAAAAATGAAAAATAGATCCAACACAACCATAGGGTTTTAGATGCACAATGTATGGTAATGGCTATGTCGAATCACAACATAAAATAGGGATTATAAGTAATGAGGGACTCTATATTTGTGATTCGAAGAGTAACCACTGATAAATTGGTCAGAATTTGGAGATCAGATGAGGTTCCATGAAGGGGGGTAGCTCGTCGAAGGGGAGAGCCTACATGGGTTGTGCATAATGATAGTCTGGTGAGGGGGAGGTTATATTTTGTTTTAAATTTTATTTTAATTTATGTTAAAATATTAAAATTTCAAAAAACGCGGTGTCATGCACTATTAAGCCACACGGGTGGAAAACTATGCACCAACAATGTGACACCCCTCTATTTAAGAAACTCTATTCAAGTGGATTTTTTTACACTGTTAGCCTAAGCATGTGAAGGTTATGTGAAAGCCTCTTTCCCCAAATATGAAATCTGCACAGTTACCTTCTATGAGTCACATGGTTTTGCAGACCATGCACCAACCGTGCACCCTCTATAGGTTCCTAAAAACCTTCCTTTCCTAGTCTAGCACTCCCAAAACTCCTCGAACTACCCATAAAAGTTCTTGAGCATTTACCTAGGTCAAAAATTATTTATTTTAAAAATGCCAAATTTTAGAATTAGGTTCCAAATTCTGTTTTAAAACTACATTCTTTGTAATTATTGAAAATTCTAATTCCCTTGGAATTTCATCGGGTTTAGAAACGTGGGTTCTTACACTGAGGAATGCCTCAACAAAACGATGAAGTGATTTTTATGTGATATGTTTAGACACGGGTAATGATATTATAATGAAAAATATCGTAAGATTAATTCTGATAAGAAAACTATAAAGTACTTTAAATGTGGTGAGATGGGTCATTATGAAAATACATTCCCATAGAATGATCTAAATGATGAAAAAAAACTAGATTATAAGAAAAAAAACTGCATTAATTTCCATTTCAACTAAGTCAGCTGATGTTAGGTTATCCAATGAAGTGTTATCAGGAACTTTTTTGGTTTGATTTGATTTTTTATAATTTCTTTTTTGATAAAAGTTTTGCACATTATTTTATTTATGTTGTATTTTCATGTGAACTGTAAATTTTACCTCATAAAATGAGACCAAAACCTATGGATATAACACAAGGGGAAAATATTACATAAAAAAGTCATTTTATGAATCTTCATGAAGATTTCTATGGAAATATGTTACTATCAAATATTGTTGTTTGTTCCATTGTAGAGTTTTATGTCATTCTAGGTCTGGATTAACTTTCTTTATATCATGCTGATATTGATAATAGATCTAAAGAATTTATTTTTTATAAAAAATTTCAGTTTTTATACATGATTGAACCTATACAATTGATAACATATCAGAAAGAGAAGAAACTATTAAAGTAAATAAATTAATGTTATCTTATGAATATTGTTGAAAATAAGGGATCTATTACAATTAAGGAAGTTACATTGGTAAAAGAATACCTGGATGTTTTTTGTAATTAGTTTCTTGGTGTTATACCTGATCAGGAAGATTAATTTACTATTGTCTTTGATCTTGATGTTGATCCAATTTCAAACCCCCCTTATTGAATTTCTCAAGTGGAACATCTTGAATTGAAAATTTTGTTGTATGAGTTTCCTGATAAAGGATTCATTCATCATAGAGCATCACCATAGGGTTCTCTTATATTGTTTATTTTGACAAAAGATAGTTACATGATACTTTTCATTGATAATAGAGCATTGAAAAAAATTACTATTATGAATATGTTTCCCTTGCCTCATTTCAATGACTTGTTTGATCAACTATAGGGATATCATTATTTATGTAAGATTTAATTGTGATATGGTTACCATAAGCTAAAGTTAAAGTAGGATGACATCATGAAAATGATGTTTCATAACAGATATCGGAAATATTTGTTTTTTTTATTCTCTTTGGTTTAAAAAATTCCCCTATGGTATTCATGTATCTTATGAATAGAATATTATATGAATATTTGGATATGTTTTTTGTTTTTTTATTATATATTCTCCATTTTTAAAATTCATAGGATATTGAAAAACTGTTATGTTTTTTCTTCAAAAATCTCAAAAAAATAATTTATATAAAATATTTATCATTTTTAATTTTTGGTTCCAGCAGATGTTTTTCATGGTAACAATGAAAATAATGATTTAATAATCGTTGATCCTACCACCAAAAATGTTCTTGATGATTGGAAAGATTAAAAAATGTTATATAGATTCATGGTTTTCGTGATTAAAAGGTTATGACCTATTGTTTGTTAAAAAGTTTTCATGGTTATCTATTCTGATAAGTATGTTTACAGGAAAATGGTTTTAAATTATTTGAATAGATTAATGTTGTGATTTTTTTCAGGAACTAAATATCATATTGGTGAATGATCTTGTTTTGGCCCTTCCCTCTAGAAATGGTGAATTTTCCATCTAAAGTGACGTGTCACTGAAGGGACTTGGTTGTGTTCTAAATCAAAATTTTCATCTAATTGATTATTCTTCAAGATAACTGAATCATATTGAGTTAAATTATCCTAAAAATTATTTGGAATTAACAGCAGTGGATTTCACATTGAATAATTGGAGGGAACATTTATACAAACCCAAATGTGAAATATATACCGACCATAAATTTCTGATGTATAATGCACTTTGAAGAAATTAATCGTGAGGTAGAGAAGATAGACTGAACTAATAAAGTATTCTGATTTAATGATCAATTACCATGCACTTAAAGAAAAAAGTGCTTGATTCATTATTTTAAAAACATCATGCATCATTAACCATGTTTCAATTGTAACAAGACCCCTTGAATATTGATTCGATGAATGTTGACTTGGAAGTTGTTGGTGCAAGAAATTCATCTACTTGGTTTCATGTGTCAATCCAATTGTCTCTATCCTACAGAATTAAGAAAACACATATAGAAGACTATGTGTTACAAAAAAAGATGGAATTGGTTAATAGGGTTTTGTGTCTAAAATTTAACATTTATCAATATTGTGTATTTAGAATTATAAAGAGATTATGTGTGCCTTCTGATTCACAGTTGAAGAAATATTTGTTAAGAGAAGCTTATATTTCTCAATCTTCATATAATTCTCATAATACTAAGATTTATGGAGAAATATTGTATTATTAATGGTGGGATGGAAAGAAAATTGATATTTCCTATTTTACCATGAAGTGTTGGAAATGTCAATAGGTTAAATGAGAGTAAAAAATACCAAAGGGGATCCTTTATCCTATGACAATTCACAAATGGAAATGGGAAATTGTTTCCATGGACATTGTGGTGAGACTACCAAATGGATTATTGAGGTAACAATTCGATTCAGGTTATTATTGAACGACTAACTAAAACTGAAGATTCGTTCATATTTGTGATAATATTTCTTTGGATCAACATTCTTGAAGGTACCTCCAAGAGATTTCTAGGTTACATGTATTTCCTGTTTCCATTGTATCTAACGATGATCCCAGGTTCTCTTCTAACTATAATAAATTCCTTCATAAGTCATTTGAAACATAAGTATATTTTAGTACTTCCTTTGATCCTCAATATAATGGGAATACGAAGAGAAAAATTGAAACATTATAGGATATATAATGTGATTGTTCAATGGACTATCAATGATGTTGGGATCATCAACATTCTTTAGTTGAGTTTTCTTATAATAACAATTTTCATTCTAGTACACATATGGATCATTTTGAGGCATTACCCAAAATTTTTTGTCAAACTCCATCTTTTTAGGATGATTTCGGGGAAAGGATGTTGATGAGACCATAATTATTAAATGATGTGGCTTAAAAAGAGAAGATGATCTTGAAATAGATGAGGAGAGATCTTAGCAGGAAGAAAAGAAATGCATATAAATGGATGAAAAGAATTTCCTTACTTGTAGGTGACCATTTTTTTATTATATTCTCATCATGGAAATGTGTTATGAATTTCGGTAAGAAAGGAATGCAATGTCCATGGTTCATTTGATGTTATAAAATCCAAGAAATTTTCAGGACAATATCCTACTAAGTATCTTTACCTCCATGTTTATCTTAGGTACAAAATGTTTTTCAGGTTTTGATGTTGAGAAACTATGTTGTAGATTTATATCATGTTTTTATCGCATAAGTCACTCTCCAAGAGGATAACCATTCTTATGAAAATAAACTCGTCAGATTCTTGATCATAGAAAACTAGTATTGCAATTGGAGAACCCACCAGGTTAATGAAGAACCATGAGAATATAAAAATGCTATGAGGAAAAATTATCCTCATTTATTTAATAAGTGAGTAAAAAATATGAGGATCCAATTTTCAGAAGGTCGGGAGAATGTGACAACTAGTTTACTTATAAAATTATTTTTTTTAATCTTAAATTAAATAGTAAAATTCATTTTAAATTCATAATGAGATATGTTATATTTACAGAAAATAAGTAATTTATACAAATGGAATAGTAACTTGACCATAGGAATTGTAACATGAACATTATAAATGTTAATTTGGATAATATATTTGTAACCTCATCTATTAGAGTATAAATTAAATATTTTTATCTTACAAGTATAATCGTAATATATTTATATCATGGAATAACTGAATAATTTTTTTTGAAATCATAAATTACGTGTTGCTATTTTTATAAGTCATAATTAATTAATTACAATTTTATAATATTTTCATGATTTAAAAATCCTTTGATAATATATATTCTTAAATTTATATTTTTTTGTCTTATGATTATATGATAATTTGACGAGACTTCAATTTATTTTTCAAATTCTTATAAAATTAGTTATATTAATGAATTTTTTATTTTTCAAATAAATTATGATTTTAATTAAAAATTAGGATTTATATATATTGAAAATTGATTTTAAAAAATGGAGTTCATTTTTTAATTCAACATGACAAAAAAGGTTGGGTGTTATTTTTTTTGATTTGCCTGAAATACATGAATTTTTTGTGAATAATAAAATATTTTATATTATAGTTTATATACATTATAAGATAAATAAATTATTCCTTGATTTATGATTGATATAAGAACCATAATCTTGAACACAACTTCATTATTTTAACATATATTATGATAATTGAAAAACTATTCATAGTCTTACAAAAATTTAATGAACTAATGTATATAATAATTAGAAAACACCCCTCTCCTGAACTATAAATACAACCCCTCTCCACCTCTTATCTTAACACCTAAAAGCCTTGAATCATGATTAATTTCTATCAAATTGCCTTTCCCAAGCCTCTTCCCCATATCTAAGACTTTTTGTTCTCACAAAAAAGGCCAAAACCAATGGCCTTAAGGAGTTTCTCAAGGATGGTGATTTTTGAGGTAAATATTATCATTCATTGTCTTCTATTTTCATTAAAAATAGTTTTATTTTATTATACGGTCTCTACATCCTCTTATCTAAGAGTAATTAATACTCAATTGTATTATATGTATTGTATTGTTATCATGTTTATGGAAAAATTCATCAACATACTTCTTATCCTCTCCATTTTATTCTTAAAATAAAAACATCATCTAGGATGTGTTGATTTACTGACATCGTGGATGATGTGTTTTCAATTTCCATCATCACCTTCAATGCTAGTAATAAATCTATTAATATTTTCAAATAATATTTTATTACACATATTACATGTTATATAATTTTCTATAACCATTTTTTATAAATAATATTAATTAACCAAACCAATGTGGTTTGTAATGGTCAAAATTCACCCAAATAAATGAAGGTTTTTCACTAATAATTTATCTAATGATTCATACTCATAAGATATAACCAAATTTTTATATAATCAAATTTAATATAATTTTTTTAAATAAAATTTATTTCCAATTATGGAGTTTTTATCCCTTCTGAGAAGAAAATCGATAATAATCTATCCATGGAAACCATAAAATAAATGCACCAAAAAATGAAAATAACAAATTATTATTAATTAATTGGTGGAAGGATGAAATGATAATATCTGTTTCCAACACAGTCATATTAGGTTCACCACAAAAATTCATTTTAACTTCGCTTGGCTTCACATTGTACCCTATATTCCCGCATTTTGAAGGTGGGAGGTATTCATCACTTCTTAAGTAATGTATGCTCTTTGATCGAAATGGTATGATGGGATGTTGGTTCCCCCTTCCATGGATTCTTCCTCAGAATGAATATCCTTGTCCAGGTCTCCCTTATAGATTGTGAATTTTATCATGAAACCATTATCAGTGCCATAACTTTGTATACATAGGTTAACTGTGTTTCTTCCATCAGGACATTCCAGGGGGTCATGTCAGGAAAGAAAAATTCGGTCAGGGAAGTAGTCATGTTGGCCATCAATGGCATGTCTGGAAACTAGAACATTGTTACACCAAAATTCACCCTTATTTGAGGGATTATATAGGGTTTATAAAAACAAGTAATCCCACATCAAATAATGGGAGTCTTATGCTGAATCGATGTCCCTGAGGTTGTCCTCGACGTCCCATGTTTAACACACTGTATGTCGCGAGTATAAAATTTAGCAGAGATAGATTAGATAGATCATAACACTAACGAGAGTGGATGAGAAGTATAATCCCATATGGGGGATCACCTAGAATCATTACTATGTGAATGGGTCACAATTTCCGTGGGGAAAAACCATGGATGGCATGCCCCCCCGAAAAGAGAAGGTTTTTTACAATGTAACGAATGATCAGAATGCCAAAAAGAGCATAACAGAGAAGGCTGGTCATGGAAAGGAGGCACCAAAGTTTACCATTGGTTGGTAATGATCATCATAGAGGCTTCTAACATACCATGTGTAGAATATAGGGATAAAACCCCACATTGTTCAAAGGGGGTGATGAATCGAGGTGTACATAAAGGATAAAAAATAAGAGACATATTGGGGGCTTATGAATAGTTAGAAAATTAGGTTCCACTATAAGAAGCAATTAGATGGATGGAGGTTATTAATGGTTTTATTCCCATGTGAATGAGATTAATAGGATGGAACTGATATGAGGGTGACGTTAGTGTTGTGCTTGAACCTTTAGGAGGCTTTCAATGTATTCCAGTGGATGAGAATCAAAACCTGCATAGTTCAATGGGGAATATAGATTAATGCCATGCGGGACAAAGATTAACATACATTAAATCCATATAATGAATAGATTATGGGTATTGAGGGTATTGAACCATAAAGAGGCTTCCTACACATCATTTCTAGGAGACATGGATAAATGTCCATGTAGTTCAGATGGATGCAATGTAACATCATATGGGATGAGGGGTATGGGATGTACACATGGTTAGACTCCCGAAGTTGTTTTGGGTCTTAATCGTGGTTAATGTACTAGAGAGTAATTTGTCATCACATATTTCTCAAATCCCACATGAGTTGTTCTCGGTGTGAGAAACAATTTATAGTGGAAGACCTCGAGAATGTGTTGCAGAAGGTGCAACCCTGAGGGATGGTTGACATTGGGACTTAGTCCAAGAGGGAAACCACAGGAGGGAAACCCATTTTATGGGGAGGATATGGACATTATACTAGGAACACCCTATTAGATTATTTTAGGGCTTACGTAAAGACTGCATGAGGTTCACATGGTGACAATTCCCAAAGGGGGAGAGAAAGTGGGATAGATCTGATGCTCATTCCCTTTTTAATTCTACCTAGCTTTCCACACATGTGGAAACACAAAGTTTTACATAATATATCTCAGATGAGTGTTTTTGGAAGTTTAATGTCATAAATATTAGAAAAGGAGGACTCAATCATCACCCGTTTGACCTACATAACTTGTACAAACCCACACTGGTTGGAAGGAAGGCATAATATATTATAGGAAACAATGGTGTAGAGGAGGGGTCACTCTAGGGGATCACGTTAGCATGGATATGTGCAGAAGCAAAATTTTTTATCATTCATGTACAAAGTAGCATAAGGAATGTAATTCCTATATAAAACACCACTCTAGGAACATTGAAATTACTTTGCACAAGTCTATAGGGTTGTGTTTGAAAGGGGATTGTGAGGAAAAAGTGCTCGATAATAAGAGAATCACAAAGATAAGGTGATTTGCGAAGGTAAGGTTCTTCACAATGGAAAGGTGTTTAATAAAGGAGGGTTTCATCACGAAGGATGGATTCTACCTGAAGGATGAAAATGGTTGAAGAATATATTCATCATTGCAAATAGACATTTATTTAGAGACTACTCTGGGAGGGATTAATTCTTCGCAGACCCTCAAGAAACCTAAATGGGATCCATCCTCCAAAAAGAGTTAAAGCCGTAGATAGGGAATCCATGCCATAGGAAAGTTCCATGATGAACAAAACACATTATCGATCACAATGCTCAAGTAACACGGGGATCCATATTCAGGTTTGTGGAGAGCCTAACGGAATGGGAGATGAGATGCAGAAAGGTTGGAGTAATAATGATTTGGATGGGGATGAGTCTTCTATTTATAGGAAGTGAAGGTTACATGAATTTTTATGGTTTTCAATGAATAACAACGGGGGTACCATTAAGGGAACATGAAACCATATAAGGGATAAGTTTATGGATGATTTTCAATGGAAATGTGATTCAAAAAAGAAGATGTGTTTGCTACGTTTTGTGAAGGAAAAGATACACAATGGCGGAGATACACATGTGGGAGATCGCAGAGGAAAAGTGATTTCATATATGAGATACATTTACAACCATTTTGGAAAGGGATATTTAAAGTTGATATTCATAAAACATATGCCTTTTGAAAATTATTGATCGAATGGAAGGCCATTTGGGTCTGTATTAGCTTCAAACCATCCATGAATATGTTCATTCCGTTTCAGGATCTATTTTTAGTGCAAGAAAATACCTCCCCTTAGAATGGGATCCAAGTGAAGAGTGGATCAAATTATGATGGTAATTCGTGGAGAAAAATAACAAGATCAAGAAGTAGGATTGAGAAGGAGGCATGGTGAGACATTCCACAATTATCCAATGGCTAATGGATTACACGAAGCACTGGTGACATTAAACATGAAGGGCGAGTTGGGGGGACTCATATAAATATTTCCAATAATATCTTTTGTATGTACTTCAATCTCCGTGAAAAACTACACTAAATCATTTTTTCCTAATGAAATCATCCCTATGGGAAATACTTCACATCCCAGGTTCTATGGTTCGATGCTCTGTAAACTATCTTAAGGGAACTTCTGTGTCATGTACACTACTTATTTTTTAGGAAAGATGATATCGAGGCTTCTCCACATGATGCTACTCTGAATATGGTCTATTCAATTAACATGTGTGAACTATTTTTACAAACTATATCCATGAACAATCATTGAAACTTTCTCAAGTATCGGGTTGTTGGCTGCTCAGGAGGCTACTTGGGACGTTCTTTTTGATGTCATTATAAGGGATAAAATGGAAAAAACATTCATATGAAACAATATATTTTTAGTACTTATGACCAAAAATTTTAGAAAATGATATTGTTAGATGGCGAGAAGGAATCCTTTCGATTAAAGAAACTTTTGTTGCATGACTTTGGCATGGGAGATGATATATTCATTCCTAAGGGAAGTAGATATGAGCTAACATACTAGCTCAAGAAAAAAATATAACAATATTAGTGGTATAGTGCTATGGATTTTTATGTTGGTATGGATCCTACCCATGATATATTTCACTATTTCTACAATCATGACAAAAATGTCGATGAAGGAGTTCTTGGAAGAGACATCCCCACCTCAGAACAAAATGATTACTAAGGAAGCGAATGCGAATCTAGAGAAGGGGTGGATAAAATGTTGGGATCTCCGACAGGGTAGTAACTTCATAGATGAGTGAGCTTGTTTTTATTGGGTGTGCCCATCTTGAATTTAATTTTGAGAATGAAAAAAGGTGGGTATTATTGTACGGAGCAGCATGGGCTTCAAAATTCCATGTTCCCCAACCAAAGGGGACCGTACTAGAACTATTAATCGGGTAGTCATTGGATACCAACACCTTCCAACTACATTGAGAATAGTTTTTTATAATCCTATGGAATCTTCATCAGATATATAGAATCCCTATTATGGGAGGTATGTATGATGAGTTCCCCTATGTCGTGAATGCCTGGGAGGATGAAAAACAGATTCCACATAAGGTAAATGTATTTCGGAATTTTGTGTTCAGAATGGATGATAATAAGCAGAAAACCAGGGAAGTTCACATCAAGTAGTTATATAGCTACTTTCTGAACATTATTGTTTATAGATAGTTAGTTCTAGGAAAAATACCAGCAAGGCCCCCATCTTCTTAAGAGGTTCCTATAAAGGAAAGGAAGGTTATTACTGGAAGATCATCTTGGGTAGATAGGGGAAACTATGGGGAAATAGTATCAAGGATGACTGATAGCTAATATTCTAGAATGAAATTTTCATCTTATCACTGATATGTAGATGGATGCTACTAGTGATGGATATGTACATGAGGGAATGGTTGAGCACATGTATTATGGGGCTGTATATCAACTCCAAAAAATGCATCAACTTGGGAATTCTAGTGCAAGTGAAGTTATATAACCTACATCGTCATATTAGTGAAGGAAATGAGGATATTTCATATGTGTGTTCCCTTCCATTTCTTATAGATATAGGTTTTTGGACACATGGGAGACTACAAATACTTCAATCCCATCACTCTACCTGGGATACACTCTCGACCAGTGATTCTAAATATTGTGGGTAGCTCCCTTCTCATGATAGGTGTGGTAGTTTTTCTGAACTATAATGTGCAATCCAAACAATTTATCTTCCACCCATTCCTCCATTAAGAATTAGTATACATTTATGAAGACACATACAACATATAAAATATGTCGTATATTTTTTCATTCTATAGTGTTTATTTGGTATCATGTGAGGATTTTGAACCCATATGGAAAGAATATACTCAAAACCTGTTCACAAGTTAATTTAAATGTATGAAGATGTTGAATCCAAAGGTGTATTTTGGGGTGTTTCATGAGAACCACCCATTTGTAGTGAGATAGTTATGGCTAATGTTCACATGGGGTGATGGAAATATTTTTAATGAGATGCAACCACCATCTTCTACAATCAGATAAATCCATGAATATGAGCTGAGAAGGGTAGGAACTAAACGAGGTGGGATGTTTAAGAATCCAAAAATCCAATATAGTAAAGAAGTGGTCCCCACACCTTGATGTCAGGGTCAAGCGGCAGCAAGGGGACATTGTGAGGGTGGTACAAATATAGTTCATGGTGAAGAGTTTATAGATGTAAGGGATGTGGGACATGATCCACTACTGGTTAAAGGTGATGAAAGGGAGGTGGGAGTCCCATACACAGTAGCTCTGACTAGGATGACCTTGTAAAGAGGGGAATCATCTAGGGGATTCTGCAAGAGGCTCACTCATGATCCATGGAATTAGGTGAGTCATGCATTGATTCCCATGGATTCTATTTATCCATACACCAAGAAAAGCTAGTAATTACAATAAAATTTCCTCAAAATTGATGAGTTTATGGTGAAACAAAACTAACATTGGATAGATGTGGTGGAAATCTGCATTGAAAATGATAGCTTCAATGGATCCCCAATTGTGGGAAGAAGGTACGTTACAGAAATGGAGGAATTGGAGTACTCTAGAGGCACTATGCGACCACTGACATGATGAGTGAGGGTGATGTTGTGAAAAAAACACCCTCCAGTGTTAGTGTCTCAATTAGTAGTGTGGATCCCTCTACCCGACAACTCATGTGGTTCCAGGGGTGAATAGGACAATGCGTAGGTCCTTCATAAGGGTGATGCGTAATTATATTTCAAGGGAGGATCTCCAGAAGAATTGAAAATCCTGAACTCAGGGAAAAATTCTTTTGGAGGATTTGTTGCAACTCTTGACATATTCTCTAAATCATATCCTAAACCATTATCTTTATCACATTATCAAAGTCTCTCTACCAACATGAACTTATGTATGATGACCACGTGCAAATCATCCAATCTTTTAGGTATGAAGACGTGATAACGGGTGTTGATGACCAGGACCGAAGACACGCATCGAGATAAACAATAATTATAGAATCCAGCAGTGTTGGGGAGGCATGGGAAGCATCTCTGGAAATGTAAGATCACACCCTCATATACGTTGGACCACACCTTGAAATTATATTGTTGACAAGCTAGAGGTGAGACAATGAGTATAACCATTTTATGTCTCCCACCAATTTTAGATACATTTACCATTTTGATTAATCAAAATTAATAACACAACCCTTGTCTAAATAGTTCTTATAATAGTGGCCACTTGGCTGGTACAGATAGTTATGGGACTCAGGGACCATTATTGAGAGGGGTGGTGGTCCCCACAGAATTATGTACGGAATATGGAAAATATATGGTTCCTATAAGAGATAAATCATAATGGAGGATGAATCCATTGGTGGGGAAGAATATAGAGCCAGTCAGGCAGAAATATTAGAGGTAGAAACAAGTGTTGAGGACCACTAGTTAACCTATATCCCAATTTTGTTGACCAAATGCTCAAATAATATCACATTATTGAGGTCCTAGATGCATTTTTTTGATTATGAACTAGTTGACCCCTTGGAACTGAATGAATCTGATTCTGATGAAGCTGGGGATAGCTAGAAGGCCATATGTCGATCATGGAAACTATTCAAGTGCTTCCTTAATGAGGTTACAGAATCTGAGAGGATAGGCCGAATGAGATCATCTCATATGTGGTTGTGAGATCTATGGGCCATAGGGGTAGACGTGTGGTATCTGCACACATTGGTTCAATACTACCTTTCTAATAAGATGTGGGTGATTAGTCATCACCTGGATACTGACTGGTATCAGATAAGTCTGAAAAAATCCAAAAACTCTAAGTAGCCAAGATAGTGATCCAAAACATCAATGGGAAGATTAGTGGTCGTTTTAAATTCATCACTATGAAGATGGGGATAACTGAATGATAGAAGTCCCAACTAGTGGATGCGTAAGAGAAATTATCATAAGTGAACCATCAGGTCGTGGAACTTCAGGCTTAATTGGACCAAACATGTATTAGGGATGACATGTTTCAATTTGTAATAATCGTTGAGCTGGAGGAGCATGAGATACATCAAGATACTTTATAAGATACACACTAGAGATTGATAGAATTAAATAATTCCATTAGGGGATTAGATCCATATATTTTGTGTTTTGGACAAGATACGACACATTCTCTTCATCCACCTTCCCATTTAAACTGCATTCATGGACATATTTCATACTTCTCAAATGATTAATATCTGATATCTGTGTCAAGGAGCATGTGACTGAGAGTGTAAAATGGTTCAATATCCATTAATTAATCATATAGAAAATAAGGGTGTGAAGGGATTTCTCTATGGCATTCACATAGATGACCAGTGGCCTCCCTGATATGGGTGGAATCAGAACTGGAGGCCATAGAAGTAACTTCATTATCTCCTCAAAAGTGGATTTACATTATTCATACCACAGGTAGGAGACACCATTCTTCATGATGTGGTATAAGTGCATAAAATTTATATCCATTTTGATATGAATCGATTTATGTATGTTAATTGGGTTTTGAAGCCTCATAACCCTTGCATGTTTCTCAAAGGTGGCATCTGACTGATTTCCTTGATCTTCTCTGGATTGATCATAATACCTCTTTATCTAATGACAATTTCGATGATATTTCTAGAGGTAACCATGAAGGAACGCATTAATGGGTTCCTCTTCATATGGAATGTGTGGAGGAAGCCAATCAATTTTTCCTAATATATGAGATGGTCCTAACACTCATATTATTTGACTACCAAATATTCCACGTATAATTCCACTAGCATTATGAGGAACAGTTTGAATATATGATGCATAACACACTGATATGTGGATCCTTCATTCTTCAGACCTAATGTAATTACCTGGTAATAAATGTTACAATGTGGTGCACCGATGGTGGTGGAATCTTCATCCTTGGAAGACATTTTGACTTGATTGTATCCAGAATAACCATCCATGAAAGAGAGATCCTAGAATCTGGAAGTGTCTTCAATCAATATCTTTGTCATGGGAAGGGGATGTTGTACCTTCAGATAGTGGCAGTTGATGTCTCAGATGTTAATATATACATCGATCTATCTTTTCGTCATCTTAACAGGAATTATGTTGACCTACCACCTGGGGTACTGTAATTCCTTAATAAAGTGTTCTTTGATGAACATATTAACATTAACCGCAACCATGGTTCAGTGAGAAGGTTTCTTCTTTTTAAGAGGCTATTTAAACTCATGATGACTTACCAAAAGACCATGGTGGTGGAAAGTGGCATCAGGATCTAGTCCTTGAATCTTTTCATAACTATAAGAAAATACAACATTATGATTCTTTATAAAATCCACATATAGTTTGATGATCTTTTGAAGGCATATCTATGCTTATCAGTGTCGATCTATGGTCTATTTTGGTACCATGATTTACATGTACAAAATCATCTATGTTGGTGGAGACACCTTCCATGAATATGGGATGATCATATTCCAAATCCTTTTCAATATCCATGGTGAGAGGATCGTCAATGAGAGGAAATTATTCAGAATCAGTTGATCCTCATGGAATGATGTTTTCGGCCTGAGCGAATGTAGAATCATTATTAGGGGACTCCAACACTGTATACACCATTCATATAATGTCTATCGTTCTGATTCCACTAGGCCTTCGACCCATTGGTACACTATTTATAATATCAAAGAAATAGTGTCTTATTGGCTAGATTTAGTTCAACCCAGCCTGGAGAAACAAGATATTATTGAGTATTCCTATTTCTATTGGATGAATGTATGTGGTGTACTAAAAAATTAAGATTATTTTAGGGAAATGTTGGTGGTGTACTAAAAAATTAAGATGATTTTAGTGATGGAAATCAGTCCATAAAAATGGATCTTTAGAGGGATCTTCCCACATTTACTCTTCTTAGTCCAGTCATAACATTGAACATTCAGGTCAGAGGGATCCAAATTTGCATCAGACAACCCCAACATGATGAGAATCCAGGTCAAGATAAGATTGATCCTAGAACCAAATTTGATAATAAAATGATGGAAATCCAAAACATTAAATTGTACAATGATATATAAAATGAGAATGATCCCCTATATGGGGAAACCGCCATCTTCTTCTGATAATGAGGTAATGGATTTTCACTCTGAACGCTCGACTTCTTTTGCACAAAAAAATAAATGAATTCAACCAATGTTTTTAACTAGAGGGGATTCTCAAAGTGTTAATGAGGGTTTCAATCATATCTTTGTACAGGAAGAGAGCCTCAAGGATTTAGATATTTGAGGGAATTCTTGAAATTTGCTTAATCACATCATAGTTCCACGCCAGACACATATTTTTTCTATAAGGAATATTCTATGTGGTAAGGGGAATGACTGATGATGCTAGTCGAATGAGTAGATTCTAGATGGTTCTAAGAATATATAATTACACACTAGATTAACCAGAAAAAATTATTACGATCTGATTACCATATGGATGAGGTTTGGCCATAATTGGATGTGACTAATCATAATGTATTGTTAGGGGATCTACCAGATCATGCCAATTATATGGTGGTGGTTGCGATTCTGACAAGACATGATGAGAGGATTTAATATGCTTATATCTATGTTGGGCCTATTTTCTATTCTCAGGGGCATGTGCGGCCTAGTAAGAGGCACATTTTGGTGATTTCTGATGATACATGTACACACAGATTCAATAAAAATGGCATCGACTAGGGACATTAAGAGGATATACATGGTTCTCCTTGTCTTCAAGAACCATGTAAGGGTCTACCATCTCGGCAATATTTATCGAGGCATTCTCCAAGTAATCACATGAAGAACCTTCTAATGATAGGTGAATCCTGGGGTGACTCATATATTTGGGGAAATAAATATCCAAGGGTGAGGGGAGGCTTTGACATTGGAGGTGGCATATCATTCCCTTGAAACATTGGTTCCTACCCCTCTGGGAGTTATCAAGTGGAGATATGGATTCATCAGCGGCTGCTGGTGGAGGTGGGGTGGCTTCAAATGGATCAAGCTATTTCATATAGGCACGGATGATACCATGGTCATGATCAATGGCTCTAAAAGACATCCAATAATCATGCATCTGATACTCATGTCTGTAGACCTATTTCCATTCAACCCTTTCTATCGTTATCCATCCAGTCAGAGACACATGCCTCCTACACCGAGGTAGGGCCCAATCTAACTATATTATTTTCAACATATTCATGTATCCCATTCACGAAAAAATAGAAATTATTTAGATTATTTCAAATAAACTAGTGGTACGAGAATAAATTTGGGTGATAAGTGAGATCATCCTCTTATGGTCTCCAACACTCTATAAATAGCATGATTCCATCATTAATGGCACCTCAGAAACATCTATAGACCATAACCTCATCAAACGAGTGGACCTAATTTTTCTTATCTGATAAGGGGACTCTGATAACCTGACACTGATTAGGGGATGGGTCCTAATGAGGATTTTGAACATGATTACTTCTCCATGGTGGTAGTGGTTCATTACACTTCAACACCTGTCGACTCTTGGGTGGGTGATTCTAAACCAGAGGTTGGGCCTGAAGATAGGTCCTTTGATGAGGCTACAAAGGAGGATCTTCGAGCATCAACTCTAGTATCATCGGGGCATCTACATGTGTAATGGATTCAGTCTTGGCATTATATTATCTTCTTACAGGAGGTGTGGGAGGCAATGACTGTGTCTATTTGGCTATTTTCACAGAATCCTCTGTGCAAAAATTCTATTCGGAAAAATCATGGAATCCACCTATGAAGTTTTGAGTGATAAGGGAGTAGACCATTTCAGTCTTTACATTCCCCAAACACATTTTCAATTGATTTTATTGATTTAGAAGCATGTCGTGTGAAAACGTGAGGTACTTCCACCTAATGAGAATGTCTACGATGTGATAATAAGGAATTTTCCTTCATGTGGAGAGGTATACTATACTATTCTTCTATGTGGTGGAGCTGAATTGATACATAAATTGTCAATAAAGATACACCCAACCATATACCAACTTGATCTGTAGTTAAATTTAATAGATTAACGTGGACCCTTCCCATGTTTATACGAAGCATTGGGGCTTGGCAGCCGCTTGCTACAGTGGAGTTCCCAGCATGGGTCCACACCATGTGAAAAAGTTTTCTAGATGCTATAGTGGGTCAACTGTCCTAGTTAATGGAATGAAATTAGTAATCCCAAATCTCTGGGGTGCTGGTATTTCTTCCACCCATGCTGAATATGGGTTTCCATTAGGTGGTATCACCACCTGTTAGGGTTCAAGGGCCTTGTGGTGAGTAATGAGATGGGTTATCTGATCCTACTGGAAAGGGTTACTATCTTCGTGATGATCCCTAAAAACCCATGAATTAGAGGATTCTTGAACATGATAAGTGAGCCTAATGGATTGTTGAGTGGCTAGTGGAATGCACTGATGAGTTACTGGAGGGATGAATTATGGAGCAACATGAGGGGATGCTTGAGGAATGACATGTGGAGTCAGGTCTCATAGAATATTATTACATATCTAGGGTGGATTTGGTGACGCATACCAAAACCACTTTCCATATGCTCCAGCCTCTATTTTGTGAGGACATGTAGAGTTGTCATGATCAGTGGGGGAAACTCGCCTGAGGGAACCAGTACCTTCCCCTACATCCCTAGTGGAGGATGGTCAGGATCATAATAGGGATCACCATAGTCTAGTTATTGCTCTCTTACTTGTTTGGAAATGATCTCTTCAATAAAAAATTTCATTATATTGCATTTTGGAGCAATGTAGCCTTTTTGAGATCATCATGCATCTTTCTCATCGATCCATATGGGTAAGTGGGCTTCACATTTTTAGTGTGTTCTTTACCCTTTTCACAGTCCCTACTGATGGGTAGTGACTCCAGAGGGTCTTTAATGCCAAGTAATTTCCTTTTATGGCAAGTTATAATTCTTAGGAGATCCAACAAAAGTGTAACTTCCCCTAAGGGAAGGTGATCTTTAATTATTCCTATATTTGTATCCGTCTATGTGAGGTCATTCATGTTTATTGTGAATACACATGGGGGAATTTTCCCGATGTCACATAGAAGGTAAGTTTGATGTAGTATAATACTGAATTGAAGAGGAACATACTACCCCATGAATTTATATATCTGTGTGGAGACACAAATTCAATAATTCTGTAGAGGACAGTGATGATCTGAACACATTGTTTCTAAAGATACCATTGATAATCGAGTGATTCAGGATGTTGTTCCACTGGAAGCGTAGCAAACTGATCTAAGAGAAATTTCTTGCCAATATCATAATAATTTTCTGAACTTTTTGGATAATCCAATAGATTATCACATGGATAGAAGTGTGTCATCCCCAGGGATCTATGGAAACACATGTCTTAATCCTATGTGAGAGGCTCTGGAATGCAAAATACTGAAGTAGTAATTGTCCAAAACATTTCGAGAAGATGGTATACCTTGAGAATGTCCCAAAAACTCCATCATTTGACATCAAAATGTAGACCTTGGTTGCCCCATTCATAAAATGGGGTGGATGAGAATCTAGTAATGGTATTGAGATGAAATGTTGTGGTTAGGGATTTAATGGTGGAGATAATTCCACATGGGATGAAAAGACACTATAGTATCGTTCATCTCCTGGGGGTAGTACATACTAAATCATCACATCCAAATTGTATTGACTACTGAGCATCACTTCAAGTGTGAAGGAGGTGGTGGGTGGTGGATAATAGGAGTGGTTCTCATCATCTATTGGCCCCTAAAACAACTCTCTATAATATAGTGTTGAGGAATAAAATGATCCTAGTGATGACCGAGGAATGCAATGAAAGATCCTAGAAAGGGGAAAAATCTTCCTCCTCATGTATGTACCTATAGAGAGCCAAGGGTATCTAGTACATTTCATTTTCCTGAAGAATGAAGCTGATACGACTAGTTCCCACCCCATACTCTGATGTAGAGGATCTGGGTGAAGGACCCATCATCGAATCACACTTTTCATCAAAATATGAAAATAAGTCTAGATTGACAATGATCTGGAACTTCACAATATCCATTATTCAGCTGTGTTGGTTCTCTATTATACCCTATGATGGCTCCTTAGGGTTGGTTAAACCATCAACATGGGGAGTACCTGCATACGGTATGGTGCTTGAGCAGGGAGGGCCTATGTTGGAGAGGGTAGGAATTGGGGGGGAAATTCTTACATGGTGTTGTCAGAGCGGGAAGCGCTTCTGTTATGAGTTTTGATAAAAAAATTGGGTAGAGCCTCCATATTCGGTCAGAGAGTAGGGAGGACCTTCTCATAGGTGTGTTGGGGTGAGAGGAGCACCCAAGAAGATATCGAACGAAATAAGGGGTGGACCTCCATGCTGAGTGCGAGACATACGGGGCTAACCTCCATGGTAAGTAGTACTGGAGGGGGGAAGGGCCTCTACTAGAACAATTAAGGACATGGGGAGACCCTCCATATCGGCCATCTATGACACAGGAAGAACCACCACACTAGTTAGATGTGGTGGTAAAGGGAAGGCCTTCATTCTGATAATACTGGACAAAGGTATGACCTCCATGTTGGAAACCTATGAAAAAAGTAGGAACTCCATACTGGATTTGAATGTCACGGGTTGTCCTGTGACGACAACGATTGTGTTGGGGACCAAAAGATTCAATGCAGCCTATCCATAGGGTGGCTGGGGTCTCAACCCCGATTGAGCATAGAGATGCCCCATATATGTAATAATATAGCGCTGATAGAAATCATCAATGGTGGCACGGTCCCGTGAAGCTATAAATGATGAAATTCTCTATTGGGAATCTACCTGAGCCTACACCCAATATTTTATGTTGGGACAACCGAACTGGGTCCATCGATGCAGTAGAAGAGACCAATAGTCAAGTTGGCATGAGGAATAGAATGGTGACATTGATGCGACCAGGTGGAAGCCCTCCTTGGAAGTTCTATAGATGATGTTGAAGCCGAGACGACATGAACATCCCATGCCTCATCATTTTATGGAATTAAATAATAGGAGCATTCTGGGGAGTGGCTCCCAAAATGGTTGAATGTTAGAGTGGGGGGACATGGATCCCTACGCTGCCATTGGGTGAAGTAGAGAAAACGATGTATGCCTTTAGATATTGGATGTTCATATCCCTCATTGGTATGGCCCATTCTTTTCATATCATCGAATAAGATTATCAATCATCCTACTATGCATTAACATTAATGGTGAGTGGGTAATGGTTGCTTGATATCTGTGGTTATTGAATATTTTGTGGAGGAGGTGGAGCTGTGTGGGATCGCAACATTAGAATTTCACCTAACCCTATATCTATGTGTGGGAGGAAACTAGGTTCCTCTATATTGTGACCAACAATGTATGAATATTTATCTATTAGCACAGATAGTAATAAATTAGTAACAAGTTCCCCAGCATAATTCATTCTTCCAGGGCTTGTGAGAAATATCCACCCTAAAGAGGTCAAAAACTTGAATTCCCAATAATTAACTGCCCCAAATTAGGGTAAGATCCACACCAGACCCACTATTTTCATGATGGGATTGTGCTTCAGATGGATACATCTAGTGACATGCATATCTACTGATTTCTTGAATGATACTATTCTCCATGGATGAAGGAGAAAATATTTGTTTTTGGTTCACCATTTATGGTTCTGATGATTTCCTCTGGGGCGCTCAATTTTATTGTATTTGACATTTTATTGGATATCCATTTTACTTCTCATTTCCCCATTCCAAAGGTGGGAGGAATTCATCACTTACTCAGTAATGTGTGGTTCTTTATTGAAACAGGATAATGGCATGTCAGTTCCTCCTTCTGCGTTTTCCTCCTCGAAACTCATCTCCTTGTTCTGGTCTCCCATATTGATTAAGATTTTGCTCATGAAAACTGTCTCAGTGCCATCTCTTTGTGGATTTCATTTAATTACAATTATTTTGTTAGGACATTCCAAGGGTTCATGTGAGTGCAGTAACCTTCTATCTGGGAAGTAGTCACGTTGAGTATCATTAGGATTTATGGATGTTGGTCCCTTGGTACACCTGAATTCTCCCTTATTAAATTGATTCTTAAGTGTGAGGAATCCTGATGTCCGCACATCAAATGAAGAGAATCTTTTCCTAGAGGAATGTCCCTATGGTTTTCTCCATCTGTCGATAAATAACACGTCGTGTGTTGCATGTTTAATATCTAGTGGAGATGAATGAGACTGCTCAGGACAAAGAAGAGAGTGGATTAGATGGATACATACATAGGAGGTAGAACCAAGATAGTTTACTATGTGGATGTGTCAAAATATCAGTGTGGTCAGACCCTGGATGGTGTCTCCCAAAAAAAGTAAGGGTTCACTCCATGAAGGTGAATGAACACCATAATGCACGGATCAGATACAGTGGGTCCCAGGAAAGTAAGCATCAAGGATTACCACCAACTATGATTGAACATCAGAGAGGATTTCTACATACCCCATGTACAAGACAGTGATAAAAATCCACGTAGTTCAAAGGGGTGTAGAATCAGAGTGTACATAATGGAAAACAACCTAGAGACATATCGAGGTTTACATATGGTTAACAACCTAGATTCCACTAGAAACAACAATTATATGGATGGGTCTTGTGCATGGTTAGCTACCCATGTAGATGAGATGAATGGGATGGAACTGACTTGAGGATGACAGTAGTTTTGGGATTGAACCTCAGGGAGGTTTCCCAACTATCACATTGGATAGAAATCAATGTCCATATAGTTTGGTTGGGTGATGACACAACTGAGGAGGAGGCCCATGATAATGGAACACATGGATGGGGACCCAAAGTAAGTAGAACATTTATGTTGGGTCATGATCTTATTTAGGTACCGAATTTTGAAGGAAAGGCTTGGATGGTAAATGGATGATGGGATTAAACGTAGATGATGATTCCTACATATCCCAGTGGTTGTAAATCAACATCCATGTTGTTCATGTATGGGTAATATAATAAGACTTACACAAATTAAATAAACCCAAAGACAAGCTAGGGGATTTCGTATGGTTAGATTCTTGTCGCAATAGGGGAACTATTTGTTGGATGAGTATGGTGTGGTTTTGAGCTTATGCATGGTTAGTAGCCCATGTGGATTAGAGTACCTAAGGGATGAGGATCCAAAAGATGCATCCCAAAAGAAAAATTATCATATTATGATGGTACATCTGTTAGGATGGAGTAAAATATTTTATCATAAGTTGGGGTCGGACCTTAGTAAGGCTTCCTACATATCACAGTGGATGTGAATCAAAAATCACGTAGTTCAGTGGTGGAATACAGTTTATTGTCATGCAGGATGATGGTGAACTGATGTGAAGTGCATAAAATAGTTAAATTGTGGGGATTAAGGGGATTGAAGATTAGAGAGGCTTCCTACATACCCTATCTATGAGACAGTCATCAAATTATACATAATTAAGAAGGATTCTGTTTAGCATCATATAGGATGAGGGTCATGGGACATACGCATGGTTAGAAGCTCGAAGTTATGATGGGGAATAATCATGTATAACTTACCATATATGAATTTATGATCACTACTTTATCTAATCCCACATGGGTCATGCTTATTATGGTAATCAAGCGAAATTGGAGGACCTTACGACCATGTCACAAAATGTGTACCCACAAGCGATAGTGGAGATTGGGAATTACACCAAGAGGGAAGCCTGAGCAGGGTAACCCAATGTATGAGGATGATATAGACATCATACATGAATCATCCTATTATAGATTATTAGATATTACATGAAGACATCTAAAGGAATTTATAGAAACATAGTCCAAAGGGAGAGAGAAGGTGGGAGGGCTCTAATGCTCATTCCCCTTCAAATTCTCCCAGCACTTCCACACATGTGAAAATTCACAGTTTAACATCATGTGTCAGGGATGTTGGTGCTTGGTAGTTTAATATCCTATAGCTTAGACGAGGAGGACCCACTACTCATTTATTGGACATACATAACATGTACCAACCCACACATGGGGGGAAGGTATATTCAATGCATGCAAACAACGGTGTATAGGAGTGGTCACTCGAGAAGATCACATTAGTATGGCTATGTGAAGAAGAAATATTTGTCAGTGTTCCTATGTAAAGAATCATAAGTAATGGAAACACTATATGAATCACCACTAGAGGAACCATTTAATCAATTAATACAAGTCTATATGGTCATGTGGGATAGGGGTTTGTGAGTCCATAGGGATTGATAGGAAGAGATTCATGGAGGAACGGTACATCATTGAGAAAGGGTGCTTATATAATGAAATTTTCCATCCAATGGAGGGATAATTCATGAAGGAGGGTTGCTTCATGAATTAGGGAAACTTAATTAAGTAATGAATTTGGAAGAGCTGATATTTTTTTCTTCAAAGAGCTCTTTATTTGGATAGTTCTCCTCAAAGGAATAGTTCTTCACAGAGTCTCAAGAAACCTGGTGGAGGTCCCTCCGTTAGAACGGTTGAAGGTATTTGGAAAGGGTATCCCTACTATATTTAAGGTCCATCTAGAAACAAACAGGTAGAGATCACAATTCTCAAGTACCTTGGATGATTCTTATTCGTGATTCGGAAGAGCATCACACAATGGGAGATTATAAGGTGAATAGTTAGAGTATAAATGGTTTAGAGGGGGTTGAGACTTCTATTTATAGGTATTGTAGGATGAAACATTCGCGGTTATCACCACGAAGAAAAACTGGGTCTCCAAGAAAAAAAATTTACACAATGTAGAATATACGTTCACCATGGATCATGGACGAAAAGTGTCTCCATGAAGGATACACATTAATTATGGATCACTAAGTAAAGTGATTCTATGGTGAAAATATGTCTGCGACATATCATGAAGTCAAAATGAAACCATATAGGTGATGCATTGGTATAGGATCATGAATGAAAAGTGACTCTGTTGAGAAGATACGTTCATTATCATTTGGATTTGGGGTATTTGTAAATGAGATTCAAGAAACAGGCCCATTTGACGATTTGTGATGTATTCTAAGGCTATTCAGGTTCGCAATAGCTTTGAATGGGCCATGCCATTATTCATTCCTTTGAGAGAATAATTATAGGTACCAAAAATATCATATAAGTAATTATAAATATGAATATGGATCATTAATATATTATTATAACTCTTCAAACCATCATATTGGAGGTTTGAACTTTTTTTATGTAAGAAGAAGGTGAGCTATGGAAATTCATAACCCAATTACCATTATTTAGGTTAAAAATCAACTTCATTAATTATGTTGTACTAGGATTATCTGTATAATGAATTTTATTTATATAATATTTTATTTTGTGGGTTGACAGTGTATACATATATTTCTTTCTTTCTAATAATTCTCACTCCATTTATATGATATTTTTAAGTGACTTTTCTTTTAAAACACTTTTATAAATTTCTATTTCATAAAATTAAATAGGGTTGTATTTATGAAATTATTCCACTATTATGATTGTTTTATAGTTCTTCATTATTTTTTATGATAAAGGGTGGGACTTCTATCCCCCTCCAATGTAATGGGTATGTTAATTTCTTCGGTCGATCATATGGTTACTCCAAGTGTTACTATGATGATTACACCATAAGGTAGTTGTGAGGGTTACATTGTAAGGAATCAATGATGGTAACATTTTAAGGTAGCAATGATGGTTATAATTCATATGGTATCAGTTATGTTTAAATTATTAAATAAGTAATTCCACATGTTACCTTTACGGTATTATTTATATTTATATAAATATCATGTTTTCACAAATTATCTATTTGATACTTAATGGATGAGTAATATGTTTTTGTGGAAATGGATTTATATGTTTATAATTATTCATATAAAATCAATTTCTATCAATCTATTTATAACCCTTACTATGATTTTTTTTCATCCCATGTTTAAAAAAAATCATAGTGTCTAATAATGGGTATGAGAAAAGGGGAATCCAAGTTAAATGTTATGGAGTCTTTTCATGAAAATATTTCATGTTTTTACTTAAATGAATTGTATCAATAAAATGGATATTGGTTTAGTTGTAGAAACTTTTTATTCTTGTAGTTTGATATGAATGAATTATTTCCATAATTTATAAACTATAATCTAAAAAGATCTTTGGGAATGTAAAAAAGTGAATTCTAAAAGAATTTACTAGATTCTGTAATGTTTATGGCCATGTCCTTATACCCTCTCTGATGGATGTTAATTACTTATAATGAAACAATTATAAGAGGAACTAACTTATCCAATCTATATTATCCATATTGAAATTAAATTTGTGAAATATACAGATAGGTTATAGACCTTTTATGATTAATTATATCTTAGTGTTCTTTCAAATCACATTCATGAAAAGTAGTGGTTATTTTTAATATCAACACACCATTATTATGTGGTTAATAGAGTAGGGTCTTATAGGTAAACCACGTAATTTCACTAAGATCACAATATTGTATTTTTATCATTCAATTAGAAGTAATCATAAGATTCGTGTTCTATTTTAAAATGTGATCCCATGATAATATTTTTGATTTAAATAATGGCAGTGTTTTTGACAACCTAATTGAACAACATTTATGGTTTATTATGGAACTGGGATATGACAAGTAGTATCAATGTAGGTTACTTCATAAATCTATAGAAAAAGGATTCTATAATGAAAGATTTTATTATTTCTAGTGTAATTCATATTTTTAAGGATTTAAATATCAGATCATGAAAAATAAGATGAGATATCATCTATGATATCATAGATGGGATGTTTTTTCTATTACAGTACAAGGTATATAGATGACCTTATGGGATGTTAAATGACGAAAGCTTACATAATATTTATGAATGATTATTCTAAAACCCATAATGATTTTTTATAAGAACATTAAAATGGGTTTTTTAAGGTGATTTATTTCTTCATAGCCAAATTTATTTGTGATAAACACACAAAAGTTTTTTGAAGGTGTTATTAAAGGGAAGGATGAAAAGTGACATGTCTTCCAAAAAAATATTGATGATATAAATATGTGTTCCAATGAAAATATTAAGGGTTTCTTTATCCATATTAATAAATTTTTCTATTTCTATCAAGGGATTGGTTATTTAGTAAAATATTCAAACATTGTAAAGAAATTTTCATTATAGATTATTATATATACAATACAAAGTTATCATCTCTTAAAAAATGAATCCTAGTGAAATTTATCTTAATAATTTTCTTATAAATTTTTTTCATATGAAATGAGGGTTAATATGGATAGTTTTCTTGTACATTCAACCAGTTATATATCCTTTAAATCTTTTGATAAGTAGATATTTATGGTTGATGAAATTGATGTTAAAATAATTGATAACATACTATCACTATTTCCATTGAAGTTTAAAATAGTCAATTTAATATTTTTATTCTAGAAACATATAAATTGATTTGGATATGAAATAGTAGGAAAATTTTTTTCTTGATTTATAATAAATTATTATTTACTAGGTGAATAGAATGTATCCTCACAAAAATAGAGGAGTATGTTTCAATCTATAAGAAACTAAAATGTCAGAAATTCAAGTGGAATGAGGTATCAAATGAATATTCTCTTAGAATGTATGAATATGATACTAATGAAGATATACATAAAGGTATAAAATCTAAAATTAATTTATTTGTGCAATATGTTATGATAGAATATGTAAAACAATTAAAACCCGGTGTTGAAAAATATGGTGAAGATTAGGGAGATATTAAAATCCAAGTGGAGTTAGAAGGATATCTTGAATATATTCATTTAAAAAAGAATAAAAAAGGAAAATTGTGGTATTTTGGAATGATTATAAACTAATGTTGATGAATATGAAGAAACCATTGTTTATCTTGAGACTGTTTTGTAATATATAAAAATAAATAAATATCATATAAAGAATATGTTAATTATAGATGTATTATTGATGAATATCCAATGTTAAAATATTATATTAACCTAACTATATAAGATAATTCCAATATTGTTGAACTTATTTAATAGTAAGTTTCCCCGATAATATAATATATTAGAGAAAAAAGGAAATAATATGGTTCAAAGAGGAAAATTATGTTGGCAATTTTTTGAGATGCAGTTTTAAAATAAAGGGTTGATAAATGTCCCATAATTTTTGAAAAAAATTTAGTGTTTAAAGTAAAAATATTATTTGAAAATTAGGTATTGGTTTTGATAGTTAATCATTAATAACATTCATAAAATCATAAATAACAAAAAAATCAGTTAATGGAAAATTGCTCCCAACCAGCAAGGAATTAAAAAAAATTGTCAAATTATTTAGAAGTAGGAGATATATAGAAAAGAGGTGAAATATATAATTTTCAATTGATTAAATTTATCTTATATTTATTTTTTGTCCAAAATAAATGCAATTGTGGTTAATTTGACTGTTATCTAAGAGAATAATATGTTTTAGTCCAAAAAATATGAGTTTAAAAAAACTGTTTATATAAGGGGTGCAATTATTTTTATTGTTGTTATTATAAATCATCAAACTATAGATATAAAGTATTTAATTATAGGAAAAATATTAGTTCTCCATATGTATGATAATTTATGTTGGATACAGGGAAATCTAATCCAGTTTCAATAAAGAACCAATTTTTCCATCCTTAAAAATAATAATTTGTTTTGATGGATGATAATGAAAATAACGAGGAAAACAACATATGACTCAAAAAAATTAGAAATTTCAAGGAAGGAAAATATATTTATTAAAAATACTAATTTTGATGTAATATTATTAAATTAAACAACAAATTTTATAACATAGATTTTGGATAGTGGATGTTCATCTCGTATGATAGGAAATTTTATTTTTTAATAATATGAAGAGTAGAGTAGATGGAGACATTTTTTTGAAATAATTGTTCATTAGTGATAAATGGATAGGGAAATACTCATTTGGATGGATAATATTTTGAAAACAATGTTGTACCTTATGTTGATGGTTTACATAATAATTTTGATGTGTTAGTCAAATTTGTGTCTGGGGTTTGTAGGAAACATTTGTTAATATGAGTTACTAAATCATTAAAAAAACATGAAAAATACTTGATGAAATGATATAGAACATATATCAACTTTACTCATTTTTATAGAAAGGAAAATACATTACTATTAAATTTAAAGAAGAAATAATTTGGAAATTTGAGACTAGTCTATGTTGATCAATAGAGTGTGTAAATCTTATCAAACATAAATTCATTATTGAATATTCATTAGTTGAAAATATATTTTTATAAGACTATAAATATATTTATTTTAGGATAAATTTTAAGAAATTTAAATAATCTAAAAATGAGTAGATCATTCAATTTGTGGGATTTGATTCTAAATAATATGTGTTGTTCAATTGGTGAGGAAGAAACCTTTGGTAAGAGGTATTTTAAATTATATAATTATGGTTATATTTTTATGATATTTCCAATTTACATACATTTTAAAAAATAAGATATTGATTACATAAATATTCTTTTAGGAAGAGTATGAAATATAACTGGATTAACTATGAAAATTATAATATCAGATAATGGAATCGAATAAAAAACAAATTATTTTGAAAATTACCTTAAAATTTAAAAGAAAAAAATAATTTTAATTAGTGATAAACCCATTAAAAATGGGGTTGTGGAAATAATAACCTTAATGTTAAAAATTATGGGATACAATTATTGATATATAGTGACACTCACATCACTCTCAGAAATAAGTTGTTCAATTGGATATATATACTCAAAATAGAGTATTACATAGTCCAATAGTAGTGACGATTATATATAAATGTTTACATGGAATGGAACCTTCATTTAAGAAAATTAGAGTATTAAGAATAATTTATTTCGTATTAAATTAATAAGGAATTAAAGGTAATTTTGGTGAATCTATAGATAATTATGTCTTCTTAGGTAATTCAAAAATGATTATGTCATATAAATGATTCAATAAGAGGCTCAAATAATTATTAAGGGTAGTGGTGTGAAGATTATTTATAATTAAGTAAAATAAAATTCTATTAATTATATTTTTAAATAATTATTTGATGAATGTAAATAAAAAAAATATTTGGAAGAAAATAAATATGTTTGGGATAATTAATTAACTGTGATTAAATCCATATATGAGAAATTTGATGCGGTGAGTCAAAATCGATCTCATTCAGTTATGAAAAGGGTTGAGATTGATCTCAGAAACATTACTGGAGATAAATCTTCACTATCTAAGATAAAAATAATGAAAACATTATAATATAGTACCATATTATATAAGAATTAGGCTACATCGCTTAAAGAATATGTAAATGAGGATTCATGGGTGAAATACATGAATGAAGAACAAGGTCAAATGGATAATAGTTAGTCTTTAGGGATTATGGAATTTCTTAAAAATCATAATTTAATTGGTAAAACGTGAGTGTTATTTGAAAAATCTTGAGGAAAATGATATTACTATCTAGAATAATGTAATATTGGTATGTAAGGTATGAAATCACATTTAATTCATTAACATGGAATATTTATTTTATATAGTGGTATGAATACAGTCTATTAGAAACATCATAACTATGGATATCCAATAAATGATCAAGGTATTTATATGGATTTAATGACTTTATATTGGTATGGTGTCTTGAAAAAGGTGATAAATAATGAATAAAAAGTTTGATTTGTTATTATAAATATGTATTCAAAAGTGTAGAAGTTGAGAAACGATTTATATGGTCTGAACAAAGAAATATATTATTAGTATGTAAAGTTGGTTAATTTTTATAGGTTTATGAATTTCAAATTTGGTGGTGTTAATAATGACCTCTATGTAAAATATTAAAAATTGGATCACTTTATTATTTTTTAGATGTATATGAGATCATTTTTTGGTAAAAAAAGTGTTTTTTAAATAAATAAAATATATGAGTTCTAAAGTTGAAATATCGATGATCATAGATTTGAAATAATTTTTGGTGTTTCATATTTATCAAATTTATGGTTAAACATTCATTTGAAAAGTTTATTATTCTAATGATGTCTTGAAGAAATACATTTTGGAATAAATAAATAGTATTTACATTTTGATTGTTATAGAAAAAAATATGTTATATATGATGAAAATGAGGGGTCATAATCATATTTATATATAAAATACATGGTTATATACTCTATACCATGTTAATGAAATTGGTTGTTTTCTATGAAAAATTCATGTTAGCAATATTTTAGAGTTTCCCTTACAAATAGTGTCACCTGGAGATTAAATTAATAATGATATGTGTTCATAAAAATTTAAATTATTGATTATTTTTTAAATACAATAATATCATAGAATTGTTTTAACACTCATATGATAACTTGGTTGGTTAAATTGGAGACAAAATTCTATATGTAATGGTGCTTACCATATTGGAAACAATTGTATTGGTTTGGGTATGAAATAAACAGGATGGTGCTTCATTAACAACAATAGATCATATATATGTTTTGGTCACAAAATAATGTACACAATATATTAAGATAATTAAATATAGGGAATAAATTCAAAAAGAGGTGTGAAAACCCATGATCAATCAATTAAATAAAAAAGTGTTATTGAGTTGTCTAAGAATCCATTTCAATACTCATTCATTAAATACATTTCAATATAGTATGATTTAATAAAGGAGAGTTTTTAGAAAAATATATTGAGGATCATATTCAAAGTAAATGAAGATCAAGTTTTCTATATCTTCAAAAAACAACCGACAACTCATTTATTTTAAAGTCATAGGATAAACCATGGAGATCAACCAATTCTCTCAAACTAAATATGTTCTGATTTACCCTCCTCATCCCATTTAATCTAATGGTATATCTGGGGTTGTAGGTATTATTTCTATATCCAATATTGTATTAGGTAACCATGATAATGGAGTAGTTATTCTAGTGGAATTTTCAAATATAATGGATTTTCTAAAATCTCATTAATGTTCATATAGTACTTGATAATTTCTCTGGATTTCTACATTGAGTTATGGCTCACACAACCTTTAATAAATTATCATAATCACATTGATTAGTTTCTAAATAATATTGGATATCGAATTCCATTTGAATTTTATTATTAAAGGGTGTTATGGTATAGAATTTATTGGGATGTTTATCAAATCATGATAATAATAAAAAAAATAAAAAGTGGAAGGATATTGTAACCAAGGGATATTCTTTTATTAATTTGGTGTGAAAATTAAGTTTTTCATCTATTAAGAGTCATTTTTTATTTATTATAAATGTATATGATGAATTCAGATGAGGGTAAATCTTTTTTGAATGAAATATTCCCCACAAAATTTAATAACTCATGTTTATTACAATTAATACATTTAGAATTTTTAAACATAAGTAATGAAGTTAGATATGGGACAGATCACATATCAAAGGTGCCCATGGTGGATTTACCAAATACTTGTTAAAAATATCTAAGCATCCTATTTCGAATTTTGGAATTGGAATGATGATTTATTGGTGTAGTGGACTTGTGAATACTTGTCATGGTGAGAAAAAAGTATGCATTTTACTAAGCATTTTGAAGGGAAGTTCTATAAGTTAGAAATGGTGATCCCAAAATTCTCATAGTGATCCCAGTGTTGGATTTGTTTTATGTATGAAATAAAATTGGATTTTTTAGATTAGAAAAATAATGTAAAATTTATTTTTAGGTTATGATATAATCGATATAGAAGGATTTTTCATTAGTAGATTAATTAAACCATGATGTGGTGTTAAGGTAAAAAAAATAAAATGGAATTTTAGGATAAAAAATTTAAAATATATAAGTTATATAGTATTATTGTTTCTGTGAACTTACACATATATATGAAATTTATAGATTATATTTATAGTATCGTTATTTTAATCTTGTAAACATTTTTTGAATTTATTTGATCCAAAGTTAGATTATGTTGGTGAGTTATTATAGTTTGAATATTAATTTTTAAATTTAAAGTATTATGAATAATGTGATTCCTGCTATGAAAGAAAAAAAGGTGATAACATATATAAGATAAAACAATGAAAATTTTAAGATCCAGAATCAATGGTGTGTGACAAAGATTAAATTATATTGAATATAACGATTAAAATAATAATTTATTGTTGGTTTTTTTAAGAATCTGAATTGAAGAAGTAGAGAATTACAGAAGAACACATTTATTTATTGCTGTAAATTATCTTTTAGGAAATATTTAAGAGATAAACCTTCTTGGTAACTCTGTGATATCCCTATTTAAAAGTATTTTATGGAAAATAATAAGATTCACGAACCATATATATGTAGTTACCTCTTTCTAATGTTCTAATAAAATACCTGTGAAGTTGTTGTTAATCAGAATATCAACACACTATTGGTATGTGCTACGTGGATTATCCTTTTATCAGTAATAAAAGTAATATTCGCATTATCATGATCTTTAAATTTTATCATTTTTTAATATTAATAATCATATTAATGTTTTGTTTCCAATGTAATGACAAGAACATAGATGATTTAATGAGAGGAAGATGTTTTTAACACTGACCCCACTCTTGGGGTGTATAGTGGGATAAAGATACAATGAAATGACATCTCTATGTTATATTAGTTACAAAATATACTATCCTTTTTAAGATCATAATTTATTTTTTATTAAAATTATTCGGAAATAACATTTTTTATGTATAATCAAATAAAATTTGAGTCTCTAAAATATATTATGAGCATTATTTATATTTTTTTTATTGAGATCATATTGCATGTTTATTATCCTGTTTGAATCCCAAAAATATCCATATTTAATATTGTTTTTGAACTAAGAATAAAATTTATGATTTCCATGTTGATTTGTAACAATACTTTTCATTGAAACAGGTTTATTTATTACACAAATTCATTAAAAATGAGTTCTTATCCTTATTATTATTGAGTTCTAGGATGAAAATAATATTACATATATTTTTTTGAGAATTTCCTTCACATTATTCATTTTTTTGGTTTTGTTGACTAATTTTTAAAATTTTAAACATTATAATGCTATCATGAAATTTTACCTGGATCGTCTATTAATTTTTTTTAACTTTATCTTTTATATAGAAATTTATTATTTATTTTCCAATGTATTGTTTATTATTTATATGTCCATCGGTAAATACCTATTATGAACTTTTAGTGGTGTAGTATCATAAAGAGGTTGTTTTTATCAAATTTTGGATGAAATGTTTTATTTTTATCCTTGGGGTTTAGAATAAAAAAATTAAAATATTAGAAGTATTTAATTTCTTCTATTTTATCTTATCAGAACTCAAAATTTGTTTTGTTTAAAATGTTATATATTAAAACATGAGTTATTGTGTTCTGTTTCATATTGACAACCTCAACTAAAAAATACTTTTGAAATTTATAATCACACAATATATTTTAGGAAGTACCCTTGAATTTTTTTTATTTCTGAATAGTATCTTCTTTTATAATATTATTTTTGTTGAAAAATTCATTTTTTCCATTCAAAGCTTAAATGTGTTGAAAATCCAAATATTAAATGTCATTACTGTAGTCACTTCAAATAAAAATCATTGATACATGTTTTTATTTTAAATTACTGTTGAATTTTGTCATTATACCATACTTCTAATATACCCCTGCTAGGTCAGCAATGAAGAAAGGGAGACAATGGCCCCTGATACCCACCTCTAATAGGCCACATGTTTCTGACGAGAATCCATGGTATATAAATAACACAAATGAGTATTGTTTCCCCTAAAATATATTTAGCTAATAAAATATAACATGATAGGACACCTAAATATGCATCAAGTGGATAACGTATAAATCAAAATAAATGAATGTAATGTAATATATAAGATGAATCATTGTAATGTATAAAAAAATATAATCATAAGTGACCAGAATGCCCCAATATATCTTGAACAACTCCATAAGCTAGTACTACCCAACTCTATTTCCAACCATCTCCTTTTGACATAAAAACCATTTATATAGAGAGAGATAGAGTGAGAAAATAAAATATACATAGTAAAATCCTCTTCAAATTATATCATGTAATGTTTAATGAAGTATACTAAATACAAGATATTTGATATATGAAACTAACTACTCCCTAATATAGCTAATACTATTTTCTCATCCTCACCATGGCTCACTCACTAAGTAACTTATGTAATTAAATCATTATATTTCAAAAATAAATATATTAAAAAAGGTACCTCACTTAAAATTCTCCATTGTTTTTTATATCTTATTCTATTTGGCAGACATAAATTTCTCATCCATTATATAAGTTAAAATGAAACTCAATCATATGTTTCATAGCCATTACTATATCTTATATAGAATTATTCTTCCTCCTAAATATTATACTAATAGTTACCAATTTTATTTATATATGCCACTAAAGCCTATGAAAATTCTTCATAAATCCACCCATCATACACCATGCACATACGCCAATTGAAAATCTTGATTCACCAAGACTAGATACAAGTATGTCTTATTCCAATATCCAATAAAACCAGCACCTAAATATATACTAAACTAAGATATATTACATCCTAGTTTGGAATATACTTTATAATGTAATCCATTAAAACTCAATTTATTTTTACAAAAACTATAGATGGTGGGAGAGTGATGTACATAGATATTTCATCCATATATCACTTAAACATCTTGGATATTATCAAAAACACCCCTATCATTTTGGTGTCAGTTTTTCTAAACATGTTGGTGGGTAGTATATTAAATCAGAATATATGAATAACATCACAGACAACAACTTAATGGGAATATATATAATCATACACCAATCTAACACTATCATAACATAAGTACCTCTCCAACCACAGTTATGGTATATATATCAAACAAGTAATAAATCATCATGTTCAATTTTAATTAAATAATTTACAATTAATTAATATTATCCCATTTTGAATTCCAAGATTAACACCTTTATCTTTACGCATGTTCCTTCAATTAAAAAAATCCCCGTATCTATAATATCACATAGTTCATTAATATTTACGATAAAAAATGAACATCATTCCTCATTTTATTCATTTATCAATTCACAATTATCCATCTTTTATTGGACCCAACATAATCTACCACATAGAAAATGAATTCACCATGAATAAATATAGTCTTCATGAAGTGGCTAGAAACTAAACAAATAATTGTCATTTTGTCATCCCCCCATCAATAAGGTATCGATAATTATTAAGTATAGATGAGAAATATCTTCTCTAAACTCATCATAACTACCCCAATGTCACTCACATGCCATATTGTATAGCACAATTTTTTACACCATCACTTGTATAAAAAATCACTGTAACCATGTAATCCCAACACATTTCACATCGGTAGATTCAAGACATAACTATATCCATTTCTAATCTACATCATTTCCTACAAAATAAAAATCCATGTTTTGTAATTAATTAATTTGAATAAGGCCACAATATCATAGATGATCCACAAAAGGTAGACAATAATTTATATATCATAAAACATGGAAACAATGTATATGTACTAATGGTTCCCAAAACACCCGTAGTCAAGAATGGGTTCTTCCATCACAAAATTTTTTAATAGTGAACAACCATTTTAATTCCATATTGATTTTACTATTTTATTATCCATAGGATTTCTACAACAAAAACATATACACAATAAATAACATATAATTTAGAATCAAAATTAAATATGATCTAAGAGTATTATCCACATTCAGTTAAAATCAATGGAACATTAATTAATTACCTCTTCAATTATAGAAACATTCAAACATTAAATTTATTATACATTAAGAATTTACCTTGATAAAAAACAATAATAACATAACACAATGTAGATAGAATTTTATCTAATAGTTATAAAGATGAAATATATATATATATATATATATTACAAACAGATGTGATAAAACAAAACCCTTCTATTTATTTATACTCAAACCTAAAATATTTAACATTCCAAAACGTTATAATTTAACCATATCAATTTCTTAATAACAAAATTGTATAATGATTTTATTCATAAAATAATGAATTTATGCTCTAAAATATGGGATAAAATCATTATTATTTTAAATTACATGCCCTAAATTATGATCATTTACTCTTCATAAAATATATTTTTTGTTTATTTGATAATTACCATAATAAGCAAATAAAATTATCTATGTACAATATGTGATAAAAACATCTTCCTTTAATTCTTTGTAATGAAATATAATATTATTCTATAATTACATGAAATAATGTAATATACATTAATGTACATTCTCTAATTCAATATCTAAATTTTATAAATTTTTAGATTATGAGATAATAATATTATTCTAAACATACAATAATTATCCCTTGTTAATTAAATTATCAGATCATGTAATAATAATTAAACAACATGAGAAAACATTTTAAACGTTCTATAAAGCCTTGATTATGAAAAGTTTAAGATTTTGTTGTATAATATTTTGATTCTATTAGATAATTTTCCATATTATAAGATAACACATCATACATTTTCATGATTTTGAATTAAATCTATTAATCCACTAAAAATAATAATTCTCTTTATTATAATTCTTTAATCGTAAAAATTATGAAAATAATTATTATTATTATGCAACAACAAAACCATCTAAATGTAGTTATTTCCATGATTTGATATAAGAGTACCTTTATAATGATATTTTCGTATCATTATTGTTTTTGATGTTGATCTCATCTATTCCTATATAGGAAACCAGTTGATGATTAAATCAAAATTGAAAATATAAAATTAAAATTTATTGATCCCATAACTCATGTAATCATCACAAGAATTTCACCAAAACAATAAGTGTGAAAGAGGATAATCATAGAATATAATTCATGGGAATCCCTAAAATGAGTTTTACATGGTTCTCAATGCATGGGTAGTAACGTTTTGGGTAGTACAAACTCATGGAAGAACCCAAGAATCCAAAATGTGAATGGCTCTATAGTTTTAGAAGATATTAGATAAAATTTAGAGAAATTTCTACAATACCCATTTTTATAATTTTTAAAAATAAATTTATGTTATTTCCAATATAACCTATAGAATGGTCCATTAACATCATCATTAATTTTAGTATTGAATTTATTCCCTTCAATACCAACATAAAATCCCCAAAAATTAAGATTGATTTTATATTTTATTAAAAAAAATTCATAACATTAAAATCCCAATTTTCCATGTTGATTCCTATTTGTTTCATAAAATACATTGGACACATGAAATAGGGAAGGAAATAACTATTTTTCTATATAAAATACAGTCTATATATAGAATATATGAATTTCACAAGGGTATGAGGAAACTTACCATAAGATTATTTTAAGAGACTATTATCATCCAAATGAAAATCATTATGTATGAGTAATATCTTATATACATGCACAACTTCTTACTCCCATTCAGGACAAAAAAAAATCCCCCAATTCCAATGCACATCTACCCAGACACACTTATCCACACTTACACGAGAATTCCAACCCACCATATCCATTATTCAACTAAAATATTTAAATTTAAAGGTAGAATAATATTTATAAAAAATATTTTAAATTATATAATCATTAAAAAATTAAATAAAAAGATATCATTACTTCCATAGAATAAAAAAATACTTCTAAAATAATTTAATAAATAAAAAATTACATCCAAAATTATGGATTAGTTATGATGTAATTAATTAATTGTAAAATTCAATGATGAATTCGTGGCTCACACAAATAATAAATTTTAAGAACATTACAAATGGTTTTCATATTGTTTAACCATTTAAGAGTAAATTCATTGATTTTATAATTCAATCACAATACACCCAAAACCTAAAAATGTAAAAGTAAGGATCTAGAAATATATATTATCATTTACAAAAGATATCACTCAAATCATTCTCATTCATGATAATTAAACCATAATATTAAAATAAACATAAAAGGATCTAGAATAAATCATCCACTATATCCTGTAGATCTCACTACATTTGGAAAATAGCCAATAAAAACATGGAATAAATAAATCGAACAGGAAACATCATTAATCAACATGAAAAGTAAATATTTAGGGGAACAATACTAAAATAAAAATAAGAAAATTAACAAATCATCTAACCCAAATCAATAGTAGAATTTCTTATGACGTTTACTATGAATCCAAGACTATCAGTACAAATAATTGTGATAAAAATTACAAAAAAAAGCCATAAAAAATTCCATAGTAGACGAAACTGAAAGTTCGTGTTAGTTAAATAATCATCAAAATGATAAAACAATATTGAAGGAAATTTTTTAAAAAAACATTCACATCACACTAATTTAAACCAATTCCATATAACATTATTTAGGAAAAATCATTATATTTTTCACTTTAATAATTTTAAATATATATGCTATCAAATTAAAATATCATCCTAGCTATAATGATCACCTATTATATTACATCCAAATTACATTTCCTATTAATTTATTATCATCATTTATTATTATTACTAAATAAAAACATAGCATAACAAATGAAAATGAATTTTTTTTCATATTATTCAGAATGTATATTTCTTAATGTAATGTATCAGATTTTGGAAAATGTAGGGATCATTTGTTTTCTAGTTAAATACGTTTTTTTCTTGGTAAATGTTCCCTAAGGCCTTTGGAAAGACTTTGAGAATATAATGGTTATTCGGAGCATTGATATTTGATTTGTTTGAGGAATCTTTCTAGGGACGTGATTTGGAAAAACTATGCACCTGATAACAAATGGTTTGTATAGTCCTTGTGGTGTGTTTCAAAGGACTACAATGGGGCACATAGTAGGGTTGAACAAAGGGCCCCATGATGCAAGGACTTGGTAATGTATCGTAAAATATATATAGTTTTTTTTATAATTTGTACATGATTAGAATGACTATTCAACTAGCCTTTGTGAGCAAAGTATTTTGGTACTTATGGCTGCATGGTTAGTTCAATGTTTATCCAACAATGTGAACAAACTATGAGAAAAGTAAAATTTTTTCAAAAGGAAGATTTAAACCCTTCTTCTATTTAACTCACCCATCTATTTCTCCCTCATTTATATTTCATAGAAGCCCCTACCCAGCTGAGCTCTCTACTCAATCCTAGGATAGGATTTCCCTTTTATCATATATCTGAGCTCATAATCGTATACTCTTCATCTTTTTGGATTCCTATCAGAATGATATCCACCCCTTTCATTCCATACATAATTTAGTTCACATGATTCTGGGATATTTTGGTGTGAGTTCATATGCCATATTTTTAGTAATTTTATGAATTCATCATATTTCTCAAATTATAACTCTATTTCAAGGTAGATATAGGATTAGGAGAGTGATATGAACACATGGTAGGTGGTCTAGTTTATTTACACAATTTTTAGTTTCATTTTTTCACGAATCATTATTTTTTACACTAAACCATCTAACATAAACTGTGAATTTTTTTAATTAATTTAATTAAAATTTACTATCATGTGTAACAATACCATAACTACCTAGGAATAAATGTTTTGAGGTCTTTACATTTTCATGGAAAACCCCAATGGTTGTCACACATTTTAACAGCTTAATATCCTTTCGCTTCAGTAATGAGTTATTTATTTTTAATTAGGAAGTATGGGATACATTTTAATAAAATAAATTGATGAATTTTATAAGATACATGATAGGACAAATGTTGATTCTCCTATTATTTATTATATTCTTTTAATTCCATAAATTAAATGAATGGAAAAACTAGTTTAATATATTTTGGATATAATTCATTATTGAAATGTTTTTAGTTATTGACAGTTGATCCATAATTTCATACAACATAGAGGGTGATATAAGGGTTCTGATTTGAGGATTCCTTATATGGGATCATCATTATTTATAAGTATGACTTTTATTAATAGTAAATACACCGTGATTGATAATGGTATTATTTAATAGTTCCTTAAATGGGATATCCAGGGGTTAAAGTAACTACACAAGATTTATACTGATTCCCTAGGGGGTGACCTTGGATGGGAATGGTGGAATGATAGTTATACCATTCATTTACTAGCTCTTGGTCCCCTATGTGATATAACTATGATGGACTAAAAGGTTTACTCTTTACCCCATTCAGAGAGTGATATGTGGGAAGCCGTTATGGATCTTCTTTAATGGTCGCTTATTGTGTTGGTTATTTATCATGATCTAAGAGAGACACATAGGATTCATTATATATATCTACATGGATGGGCTTAGGTTGTTTCTTATAAAATTCATAATATTCCTTTTATCTAAAAACTATGAGTTCATAACTATTATCTCAGGTATGAATTCTCTAGGACATATAACATTCTTGGGTTCAGATAATTTTTGATATATTATTTTCATGACCCATTTATACACCCATATTATATATGTTCTGGTTTCCTTCAATTCATGTATATAATTCTTTGGATGAATAAAGTAGTGTCAATTAGGTGTCCTATAAGATCTCAGTCCAGTATGAGTTAATTATTTATTTCTTGTATTTTATTATTTTCAACATGATCTTAATTTTATATCCAAAGATTCGATCATTTTAAAAACTATTTATTGGTTCTTACTGAGTATATCTCACACCTTGTCTGGGGTACCTATAGTACATTAATAGAAAAAATTATTTTAATTTTTTATAAAGAGAATCATCGAGCTCCTGATGCTTTATTTTTAATAATATGGTAGAGTACTTGAGTTGAGGATCGAGTATATTCTCATTATGCTAGTCGAGGTAAATTTTGGTCTATTTTCTCTTTTATTAGATTGTTTTATATAAATTTTATTTTACATCTCATGTAATATTTTACTAAATAGAATCCTGGAATGATCAATATTATTTAAGATGATTATGATTCTACATTAAAATTTTTATTTATCTGGATTGATTATTATTCCATTTCACCTGATTTCTTACTACTTTAGTTATTTCTATTTATTATTACCAATTTTTATGATACTGATCACAAGTGTATATTTTACCATATATACAATTAGATACCCTAAATGGTAGTTTGAAACCTATGTCATATGGATAGGCCCACATTAGGACTTGTGGCCAACCATCTCGGCACAATTCCTAGTGGATTCCATGGTGAGATGCAACAAAGTGATATCAAATGTGCCTTTCTCAATTTTTCTGATTGTTTGGGTATTAGTCAGGAGACTAGGAGTTCATTTAAATTTTTTAATTCCCATTTTTTAGGAGTATCTAATACACATAAAAGGGATACCCAAATTAACTATGATGGTATATTAATTTTCTTGTTTGTGCCTATTAATTTTTTGTTGATGTCGCTATTTACGGGACACACATGTTCTGTGATTTTATTATTAATAATATTAATATTTTGGATTTTATTTTACCTAACCTGGTATGGTGAGAATGTATAATATCATGAATATTAATAGGGAAATTTAGATTCACAATTCACTCATTATGCCATGCCATATTCATATTTCTGTGTGCACTGGAGGTACTTCCTCCTAGATGTGGTTTGGTGACATGATTATTATGTATGGAAATGTTATGATATATCAAGTAGGGAGAGAATAATTGGAATAATTAAATTATATATATCAGTTTAAATGGTCGTTTTCAATCATAAAATTATTATAGAACCCTATTTAACCCATTATTTCATATTCAATCCATGAACTAGTGGTTCTATGTTCTATAACAATAGTTGATTTGATAATATGAAAGGTAATTTTAATTTTCAATCACATACTTATATAAATATGGAATGTTATTTCATTTAATCCAATAATTATTTATGACTTCTTGTAACTTGATATCGGATGTAATGGTCTGGTCATAGTTACAAAATGTAATAAATGAAATTTAAAAAGAGTTTGCGCCTTTATTAATTCCAAATGGTTTCATATTTAACTATATAGTGATATATAAATTGATTAAAATAAGTATGAAAATAAATAAATTTAAAATTTATATCAAAGTTTTCAACATTTAATGGATATGAAAATAGAAACATAATAGGAAATTTCATATATATCATTCAATTGAATCTCTATAAAATAGATCCTTTATTATGTCATATGAGACCATGACCATGAACCATCCTTAGTAGTGGGAAGTGGGAAATGTATCTTATGAATTTTTTGACCCTTTCTTATCATGTAAGAACTTCTTTAAGAGAGGTCAGAGAGGTGTGATGCATGATATGAAGGTAGTGTAGTTATCCTTTCCTTATTTCACTATTTCATATCTGTTTTAAACTCCTATATGTGGCATTCATTTATAAATTATTTTTCTATAACACTATGAATTCCATGGTTCATATTCCTAGAGGTTAAAAATGTCCATTCTTAGTAGGTGGTTGAACCCAATCCACTATTATTACCTCTTGTTGTTCCACCATTGGAAACTCCTATTAATCATACACTAGGTGTTATGATATATTATTTTTGTTAATTTAGTACAAATAGATAACCCCATGACCTACACATACTATGTAAGAATTTATGATGGATTTCCAGTAGTAAAATCCTCCAACCTTTTTAGAGGATGGAGGTCCATAAGATTCCATGTCCTGGAAAGAGGCCATGAAATTGATTTTCAAGCATATGGAGACACATCTAGAGAAGAGGATCAATATTTACACCTATATTATCATTGAATCCTCCATGTGTTATTGGTATTTCATCTATTATATTTATTATCATCAAGGTATGGTTTGGATGGAAATATATACAGAATAATTTGATTACTAATTTTTCTATAAATTGTGAGTAGACCATGCCCGAGAGTTTATGCACTACATTGGGGAACATCATCCTTAAAGAATATTTTAAATTAATTTAATGAGATTTAGTGTTTTATGCCATCACTAAAAATAGAAATTTTATGGAAACGAGATAGTTCAATGATAGGATTTTTTATTCCATCTTATCACAGATCAATGTTTTCTGACATACCATCATTTTAGAGTAAGCGAACCAAGTCGTCATCCCATAGAAAAAATTCTGCGAAGTTGGAAATGTGGTCAATGATGGTTTAGTTTTTATAGAGTGAGATGGTTTTTCTAGAACCAAGAAATTTCATTTCATGGTTTCTCATTGGGGATATTCCGGACCGATTGCATATGCTAATATCTATTTGGTGAGTCATCAATGTGGTAGGGTAGACCATAAGAATACCTACAGTTACTATAACCCAATCCAGTGCATAGCATGTTGCATGATGTGTCACATTCAATTTGTCTACCATGTTTTTTCTTCTATATTTGATGATAATGGTTCTGTACTGGCACTGCAATCAGGTACAGGTTTAGTAGCACCGCTTCAGGCTGGGAGATAGTACACTACTGGATGATCAGGCCAAGGACGTGGTTGTGGATGTGGTATCTATAATTCATATGTTCAGTTACAGGTTAGGGAAACATCCTATGGTATTCTTATTTCATATCAAGGCTATAGATGATTCAATATTTATGTAGTACATATTACAAAAGTGAATATGATTTTAGGTACTTCAATAGTACAAGGTACTATTATTGTATCCTCTACATTTTTATACCTTATTTGATATAGGATATTCAAACACTTTTATATCTGTGGTAATTATAAAAAATCTGGGCATATAAATTGGACCATTCTATGGAGTTATAAATATCGACATACCATTAGCATTCGAACAGAGAGTATACACTATTAAAATAAGTTCACCATTGAGATTGGTGGGTATTGATTCTTGGGGAATTTCTTTTTCCTTGTGATGAATGACATAGAGGTAAATCATAGAATGGAATGGATAGTACCTTCCAACACCCATTTTTATTTCTATTATTGGGGGGATTTAAATTAATGTATGGGAGTGATTATATTCATAAGGGAAAATTGAATGAATATGATTGTTTAGTTGGACCCAAGAATCATGGGATGGGTGGAGTGAAAACCAATATGGGTAGACTCTTTATAAGTTATATGGGAATATAATGTTCATAATTCCCTCCACTAGTTAATAATTTCAGGAATGTCATTCAATAAAATTTCTATTGATTACCTCTTGAAAGAGTGGTGGAGTTCACCCTTGATATAGAGCCAGGAGTTGCATCAATATACATTCCTCTATATAAGATGGCAGTAATAGAGATCCAGAAACTCAATAACAATTTGTATGACATGTAAGCTTAGGGTTTTATATGGCCCTACGATTCTTCGTGGGTTTTATCTATAGTTTTCTCCAAGAAGAAGGACTCTACACTTAGTTTTTTCATGGATTACAAGTAGTTGAACAAATATACGGTAAATAAATGGAACCCACTACGTTATTTTGATGACCTCTTACACCAGATATGGGTAGAAAATATTTTTTCTAAGATCAAATTTAGGTCAGGATACCATTTGGTGAGTTTGAGGTCCTTTGACATACCCCATTCAACCCTCTGTAGTAGATATGACATGTATTATATTTATTTGGTCATTAATCCTTTTAAAAGTTCCATATGTTTTTTTGGATTTGATGTATCGGGTTTTCCACCAATATTTGGATTAATTTTTGGTAATAATCATAGATAAAATCATGTTGTATTCCCTCACGCATCACAACCATAAAAACATCTTGAAATAATGATAAATACACTAAAATAATAACTGTTATATTCTAATCTAACCAAATTATACATTTGTATTGATATAGTTCACTTCTAATGTCATATAATTTCATAATCAAGAGTGTTAGTATAATAATATGAAGTTAAAATCATTTTTTCCTAAGAGAATCACATGATTGTCTTTTAAATCCACAATATATTGGGGTTGTAAGGAAATTATAGGAAATTAATTAAGGACTAATCATTCCCAGAAACACCTCTCATTGGAATGAATAAGATAGTTATGAATATATTATGGTCTAAGGACTGTGATATATCTATTCTAAAATTGAAAAATACACTAACTTTAACTCCAATACTGATTCTCTTAGATCTAGGATAAAAATATACAGTTTATTGTGATGTGTCGTCTACCAGGATTTGTGTAGTTCTAATGGAAGGTGGTCAAGTTGTAGTGTATAGGTCATTTCTGCTGAGACCTCATCAGTGTAACCACCTTATATTGGAACATGATCTTTAATAATTGGTTCGTCTATTATGTTGATTGAGGAATTATAGAATGAGATAATGTATTTTTTTATAGAAGGATGTTAAAACTCCCAAATGCATTTCCATGTAGCGTGAATTGAATCATAAGCATCACATGTGGTTAGAATACTTTCAACAAGTCAAATGTGCCCTTTATTATACCAACAGATAGGGAATTTTAGTAACACACACCCTAAGGATGAAGACTCAGACATGAGCTATCCAGGGGGCTATTTGTGTGTATAAATTTATAGTACTGTTTTATGATATGCACCTTGTGGTATAATAATGTAATTTGTATTATATTTTTGTAGCTTTATAAGTGACATACTCCCTTCATGAAATTGCATAGATGAGAATGATTTTTGACACAAAGGGATTAGTCTTATTGGATAATATCTCAGGATTGAACCCACCTATTTTTGGATTATTGACAGGGATGACATGATGTACTTTCATAGATGCATTTGTATTTTATTAGATAAATAGTAAGAGTTTGTGTGAGAATCTCAAGTCTCAATATGGTAATTTTACCTTGGTATTACCAAGATATACCAATACATACATCACCCATATTGGTGTTTGGGTATGAAAAGGATGATTATGATTTTTATCATGTGTCGCTCCTCCAATCTGTAGGGTAATTATGATCAACAATAATATACTAGAATTGTATTTCTTCTGTCCATTCCTATGTGGAAATGTGATTACAAATCTATATATTTCTTGATAATTTTTCTAGGATCCCATCAAGGTAATGAGGTTGTATGGGTGGTCATTGACTAGTCAAATAATGTCTCAAACTTATTACATGTTTAAAAGACCTTCTCAGTCGATGAGATTAGAATCATTTTTATTCAACATATTATATATCATCTTGATACTCCTCATTATATTATATAAGATCAAAAAGCATAGTTTACATCAAGGTTCTGTAAGGGGTTATATAACGAATCGGGATAACATGTTCTTATAAGAATGAAATATCACTCACGGACTGATGGGTAGTCTGAGAAGATGATATTGTTGTTAGTGGACACTCTACATAAATGTTTCATTAGATATGGTGGTTTTGGGGTGAAGAAAAAACCTATAAATATTTTTTACTACAATAATATATTTTTTGTAAATGATTTATATAGATCCCTATGAGTTCTTTTGTAGTAGGTCATTCCATTCACCTATATGCTAGATAGAGTTAGGTTAGACAACACTACTAGGTCATCATCTTGTTAATGAGAAATTTTAGAAATTCTAATGTATGCCGAAATGTATGGATACAAGTTAGTCTGCGTATAAGACTTATTCTTATCATTACCATTGAACTATGGAATTTTATGTGGTACATTGGGAATTCCTATGAGTTTTATCATGACTGGTTCATATAAGTATATATATAGAGAGTATGATATCCCTCATTATGTCAGCCCTTGTGAGATTATAGATAGGGTCCAGTTGTTTCCCTATATATTGGATTTACAGAATAGGTACTGAACCACGAATGCATTATTCAATGTAACATAACTCCTATATTTCCATTTATAACCATATCATTCATTTGAATCTATTTTCATTGAACTTGAGAAATATTCTTCTTTAGAGGGGCATCTGATATGTCTCATTGATTAGAGAACAATGTATCTCTGATGTAGGTAAATTCCACTGGTCATGACGATATGGTGCTACAATCATGTATTGAATTTTACACATAGTGGAAGTTTTTCATACATGTACAATGACTAGAAAATCTCTCATATGACTTCATACCACCCTCGTAAGGACATCTTGGGAATCAATTGTTTTAAGGAGGGTAGGTTGTGATGTACTAGATTTTTTAGAATGTACAAAATAATTTTTCCTAATAAAAAATACCACATTTTATATTTACAAATGTTATAGAAGTCCTAAAGATTCACTCAAATGTTTCTTCTACTTTTTTGTCGTTACCCAGACTTCTATGTTTTGAAGGAAACATGATAGGCACCTGTTTTTACCAAATAGTTCCCCTGAGCCTGTACAGTTTTGACAAATAGTGTTGGGTGTTTCAGAGATATGAAGTGGGGAACTTGGTTTTGATGATCAATCTGACCTAGGAATTATTTTCATGTATCATTCATCATACAAGAGATGGGGTTATTCTTCACGGGATTTGTAGGTATAGACAAACCGCATGCCTTGCCAGTGTGAGGGTTGTCCTGGGGTTGTGTTGAGGACACTGTTTTTGCAATTTATGGCCCATCATGAATCCAAACCATGTGAATAAGGAAATTTGGGTGAAATTACTATTTCATCCCTCCTTATATTTAACTCACTCCCTCCATTTCTCCCTCATTTCTATCTCACATCATCCCCTTCCAGTGTGATATATCCTTCTCAATACTATGTTAGGGTTTTTCTTTTCTCCAGTATCTAAGCTCAAAATTAAAAACAATTCATCTTTTTATATTCCTCTTGGTAATATCTATAATCCCCTTCCCTAAATCAATAGCTTCACTATACTTATTATATGTATATTTGTGTGAGGTAATATACTCTATTTTTTGGGATTTCATCTATTCATTAAATTTATCCCATTATATCATAATTCAATTGAAGATAATGGACGAGGATAGTGTAAAAATACTAGGTTATGTGGTATAGTTATCTTCCATAAATGTCTAGAAGCATTTTATACTTTGTTTTTGTGCCACATTTATTACCTTCTCATATTTCCTCTGCGTTTTTAGTTAAATACATTAATGGTTGTCCACAAGTGTAATGGGACCCTTGCTATCTATGAATAAATGTTGAGAGGAGTGTACCTCAGCCTGGGCCACCCCTATGGGTATTCCCCTCTTTAAAAACGTACATTCATTATGCCTTGCTAATGAGTTATTTACGATTAATTTTGGTTTAAGAATTACCTTGTAAAAAATGTGATGGAAAGGGTTCCAAAGCTATAGAGTGTTGGCAATATTGGTGGCCTAGAAAAATAAAATCAATTGAAAATGGAAATATTACATTTTTTTAGACATGTACTCATGTATGGAGGTGAGGATTCCCATTACATTGAGGATGGAATCTGCTGAAATCAACATCCTTAATATAGTAGGTTTGATCCTGTTGGGATGAGATCAATAGAGAATGTAACCTATGTTCTCTCATTTTCATTGATAGTGGTGGATGTAGTTGGAACATATCAAACATTGGTGGGGGAGGTTGTGAAATGTGACCTATGTATCATCATATTAATATATAGATCTGAACTAGCTGGAATGGTTATCATGTCAGAGATGATGACCAGTACACACGACCTCAATCTGGATTGATTGAACTATTCTAGGTGAGATCTATAGATTCCATGGTTAGGGATGTCTATTTTGCATCAATAGTGGAGTAAGTGGATGGATCACATCAAGCATAAGTGGTGGAGTTCGTGTCTTGTGAACTAAGTACCAATGAATCTAGATCATGATCTAAACTGTTCGGAATGGTTATAGTGTCCGGGAAGATGATGGGTACTCATTGGATGACACTAGAGGTTGGTGTGTATGGTCCAAGTTGATATTTGGTGGTGGAAAATGATATGATCAGTCATTAATGATCTGCTGGGTTTGGTGAATATGCATGTCAGGTTGTGGGAAAAATGGCTAATTTGAATGGTTCACAGAGATTTTTAGAATTTGTGCCGATTTTTTTTATTCATCATCAACCTACTATTGTATTAGAGGATGAGGTGGGTAGGGATTGTCGTCCTGATGCTGATACAATTATGTAATTGGATAACCTATCAATAGCCATTTCCAAATTTTGTATTATTCAATTTTATTCCATTATAATAAATTTTAAATCGATGAAGTATATTGAATCTAAAAGCATCATAATGAATGGAGACATTTCTCATGTGATTTCTATAAACAAGGATATTATTGAAAAATTCAATATATGTAAGCACTCCATCATTTTAAGACTTGTTATACTTGATGGAGGAAAACTCAGGGAAACTAATGATCTGGTTTGTGGGATTACTTCTTCATGGGTTTCATAAAATTAGAGATGTATTCCAATGGTTCGGGATTTCTATTAGATTATTTTTCCTTCATAGGATCTGAAGTATAATTATGGAGGGAATAGATCTATTACATTAAATCTAGGTATTGTTTTGATCCAGGAAGGATATTTTCATTTTATTCATTTCCAATAAAAAATAATAGAGCCTAATTTTGGATCAAATTTATTAGTATCAAATAGATCATGTGGAATCCTAATATTTTAATTGATATTGCCTCAAATGTGGGAATCCCATTCAAAATGGATCAGACCAATTAGTTTGTTAAATATGGTCATCATGTAGGAGTACTATTACATGTATACTTAAGTTATTATCAGATTAATTATATATATTTATCTACATTAGATGGTGATATATCCCTAAAATTGGAATATGAAAGATTACCCAACTTATGCACATATTACCAAGTTATGAGTTAGGAAAAGAATATATTTCCCAAGAATGTTGTTTTTTCTTTTTCTTCTTGTAGGAATAAATTGAGAATGCATAAAAAAAATAATGTGATTTATGTGGTAAAATTTCATTCCCCTCTTAATATAGACATGGATAATTTCAATACTAGTTATAAATAATGGTTAAGGAGTCTCCTCAAGAACATGGGACTAATGAAATTTGGACTAATGCACAATAGATAAAGAACCATGTTATTGAGGAAGGAATACCTACCGTAGCTGGATTGAGTCTAGGAATTATTATCAAATATCCAAAGTAATGTGAACATGTTATAGATGAAGTAGGTTGTTTTAATCCAGGTGGAACTTTGTAAATGGGTCATTTCTTACCTCCTAGTGATCACCTCCACATAAGTAAGATTGAAAATCATTCAAATTTATTAGAGGAAATCAATAAACTAAGATAATCACAAGGAATACATGGAATATGAGAAGATAGAGAGCATGATTCTCCAAAAAAAATACTTTATTTAGGATTTTTCAAAATGGGAAAAAGTTCGTCTTGATGATGAAGGAATCCCACCCATTTAGATATGGAAATCAATATATAGGAAGGACAACTCATAGATAAATATAAGAACCTAGCCTTAAACAGTACACAATCTAGTCAACTAAACCATATTTCACATCATAAAATTAGGAACGATCTATTTAGTTTAGATTTTTATAATGTTAAAACATAACTCATGAATATAAACACATAATCATACAAAGTTGGTATCATTAAAACAATATCTATTTCTTCCAAAACATTAAAATATTAGCACAAAACAACACCAATATTTCATTGATAAATCATCATAACATTTAACTTGACTTCATTATTCCATTTAAAAATCCTTATAAAATGTGAAAAATATTAAAACACATAGAAATAGAATAAAATTCTTATTAAGGGATATAAAAATAAGTTAAGTAACCATTATTCCATGAATACTTATTAACACATGAAATCATTTTCATAAAGACATACATATCACCCATAAATACTTGGTAAAACCTGAGACTTACATAAATAATTAATGAAAATTTATAAAACAATAAGGGTATCATGGGGGTTACTTACTTATATTTTAACCCTCATATAATCATTATGATTTTTAACCCTCACAACTACCTTACAAAGTATCCCCCACTGCTACCTTATGGTGTAACCATCAAAGTTACACTAGGAGTAACCATATGTACTACCTCTAACATAAACATACCCAATTAATTGTAAGGGATATGGATCCCACCATTTATAATAATCAATTTCCAAGAACTATAACATATTAATAAAATGCGCATAATTGCATAAAAACAGTACTTTTGAATTTCATAAAATAGAATTTTTGCAGAGGAGTTTTAAGGAATGTCCCATTAAAATATTATATAATTAATGTGAGAATTAATATAATGAAAGTATTATGTTTAAACACTATAAATAGACAATAATAATTCACAATATAAACTAAATTCATTACACAATTAATCTTATTATCACATAGTTAATGAAGTCTAAGGTTAACCCAAAGAATGGAAATTGGGTTATGAATTCCCTTAACTCAGGTTCATCTTACATATAAGTGTCTACACCTAATTTATAATGGTTTAAAGACTATTACTATATTTTATAGAAATATATTCATGTTAATATAAATTACATGATCATTTTAAAACATCATTTGTCCCATTTATAAATATATTTATTTTATTTCCATTGTGTCAAGTGAGTGATTCACATGATTTCCATGGTCGGTTCCTAAAGGATATTCTTTTCGAATGGAGTGATACACTAGAAGTGGAATGAAATGGTGTCAATATATTTCCACAATATCAAATGATTCTAGATATAATTTTGGTTATATGGTATGATGATGAATCATTAGATAAATCATTATTGATATTTTTTAGATCATTTGGGAGGTTCTTCAATAATCCTGAACATGTTTCATCATATACCATTAATATTATGATTATAAGTTAATTCATGAAAATAAGAGATGTAATATCATACAATTTACAGGATTTTTCATCCAATAAATTTTTTTTATAACCATATTTAAAGGATTTAAATGAAATTGAAGACACATCGCCCATGCTGTTAGTAAATCGACACATTATAGAAGTTGTTTTTATTTTTAGAATAATATTAAGAGGATAAAAAAATGATGATTAATTTTTCCATAAACATGATAATAATATAAGATATATATAATACTGGATCTTGAATTTCTATTGTATAAGGGAAGGTGAAGATTGTATAAGAAAATAAAATAATTGAAATGAAAATATAAGAAAGTTGTAGAGGATTTTTATGTCTTCATATATTCTCCTTGAGATCATCTTTAAGGCCTTTGGTTTTGAAATTTTCTGATACCAATAGGTCTTAAATGTGGGTAATATATTTGGGAAATGGGTTGGGTATAATTTAGATAATTTACAAATTTTGATAGGTGTGAGATGAATAGGTGGTGAGGGTGGTATTTATTGTGGGGAGAGGAAGGGTATTCAATTATTTTAATCATTAGTTTAAACTTTTTTCTCAAGGCTATGGATATTATTGATTCATGTAACCCAAAACAATAAATAGATCATGTGAGCTCAAACCAAGGGTTCTTATATCATCCATGATACTATGAATTGTGTATTTAATAAATAAGTTATATATATACAGTAAATTACCGTATATCACTATTCATAAAAATTTGAGTATTTCAAAAAAATCAACAAAAATCACCCATCCATTTTTTGAAGAGTAAAATAAAAAAAAATTCCATTTTATCAAAATAATTTTCTATATATGATTAATTTAAATTTTATATAAAATCATAATTTATTTGAAAAATAAACATGTTAAAATAATAACTCATTTCAAATCACTTTGAAAGATTAATCAATATCTCATTGTCTTATAACCATAAAAAAATAAATGATAATATTATTTACAATTTATATGGTTCATATTACTATTCATTGTGTTATGTTACTATTCACCAAAAAATCAAGTTTTTTCTATCAGAATCCAAATAACATACTGATCAAAATATTAGATGTCTATTTTTTGAAATTCATATCATTGAAGTGGAAAAATTATGTTTAGTGTCTAGTTTATAACTATTTCCTTAAATATTTTTCATTACGTATATATTCAGTGTTTCGTGCATTTTAATTTATTTTTATATCATTGTGTTGATACATTCTCCCCAACTTATGTAAATTATGTTCTCATACTTTTATATACTTACTAAATAAGTGAGGGAATCATTATCTCATACCATTTTTATATTCTCATGTTGCATCATCAACCATATTCATTCTCCAAAAAACATATACCTAGTGTATTATATTATTCCAAAATACGTGTTCTCTTTGATCAAGAATCTGGTCAAGTTTCTCTTCATAAGAAATATTCTCTTCCCGCTGAACTATTTTTGGTCTCAAACATGATATAAATCTGGCATATACATTCTTATCATTGAAACATGAAATACATTGTGTATCTGAGATAAACTCAGATGTAAAGCTACTTGTTAGGTGAATGGTCCAAATTTCAACACGATTTCATAAGTTCCAATGAATCGTGGAATTATTAACACTTTCATAACAAAACACATAATAATTTTCCATTGTGAGATTCTAAGAAAAACTTGATCACCTACCTCAAAATAAATTATTTTCCTCCTGTTACCTGTATAACTTTTTTGTATGCACTAAGATATCCTCGTATATTGTTGGATCAACTTCATTCTTAGCAACATCCTCTACTAATAACGGTTACATCATCTTCCTTTCCCTGAAATCTACCAAAAATTATAGAGTTCATCACCACTATCTATATAATGACTCAAATGGTTCCATCTATATATTGTAATGGGAACATCTATTATAAAAAACTAGAATAATGAAATATGTCTATCACAACTTCCCTCAGAACTAATTGAAGAAGGTTAGATTATATCCTCCAAAGTATGAATCGTCCATTATGACTTTTCATATGATTGAGGATGAAAAAATGTACTAAAATTTAATTATGTTCCCAATGACTTCTGAAGGAATTTCCAAATGATAGAATTGAACCTTGGAACACAGGAAGATCCCATGGAATGAGGAACTCCATGTAACATAACAATATGATTAAGGTATAGTCGAGACAGCTAATACAAAGGCATACTATCATGAATTGTGTTGAAATGGTCGGATTTAATCAATCTATCAATATAACTCTGATTTCAATTTTACCCTACGAAGTATTTGGTATTCCCAAAAAAAATTCCATGGATATATTTTCCAATTTCCACTCTAGAACTAGTAAAGGCTGATGCACCTCTTTTGGTAACTTCTTCTATACTTTAACTGGTTGACATTCCATTCATTTCATTGTAAAATCTACAATTCTTATTTTCATTCCATCCCAAAATTAAAACTCTCGATGGTCTCTGTACATATTAGTACTACCAATAGTAATTGAAAACGGATAACAATGAGCTACACAAAATATCTATTTCCTTACCTGAGAATCAAAAAGAACACACACTCTTTTTCCAAATCTAAAAAAATCATTATCAATGTAAAATTTGGGAAACATTCCCATTTTACCCAATTCATCCTTTTTTGGAACTCCCCATCTTCCTTTTACACATGATTAATTATTTCTGACAAAGATGACTTCATAAAACCTATAAAAAAATGAATTTCCATCACCAACAACTTCCAATCCAAAATAAATTAAATAATTAATCAAAGTGACTTGTTCTAGCTGTAACATAGATAATTAATCATGATTTTGTTTGACTCCGGGCATCTTCCAAATTGTTTACTTTTCAAGGATGGTAATTTATTGTGAAATAATAATCCTTTATAAATTAAAGACATCTTCTCAGCCCCATTTTTAATTCCTTTTGAGTGATTATATACATCATACTTTTATGGTCAGTATATATTTTACATTTGGGTCTTTATAAATGATGCCTCAAAATTTTTGAAGAAAAACCCACAGATACTAATTCCAAATAATATGTGGGATAATTTAACTCACAAGGTTATAGATATCTTATAGAATAAAAAACCACCAAATCATTCTTCATCAGCACAAAACCAATTCCATTTAATGAAGCAATAATGTAAATAAGAAACTCACTATTTATGGATGGTAGGTTTATAACTGGATCATTATCTAATATTCATTTCAATTTCTAAAAACAATCATCACATTATTTTTTCTAGATGAATTTAACTCATTTTCTAGTTAACTTAGTCATTGGACTATATAAATGGGAAAATTTTCACCAAACCTCTGGTAATAGACTAAAAACCCAATGAAACTATGAATCTTGGTTATATTTTTGGGTCTTGGACATTATTCAACAACTTTGGTTTTAGTAAAATCAATAGTTATTGCATCTTTATAAATAGTGTTACCATGGAATAAAGTTTTATGCAACCAAAATTTTCACTTAATAAATTTTCCATAAAGATTATTTTCATTTAAGGTTTTCAAAATAACCCTTTGATGTTTTCATGCATCTATTTACATATAGAATATAAAATAATTTCATCAATAAATACACCCAAAAAATATCCATGAACTCATGAAATATTATATAAATAAAATCCATGAATATAGTAGGTGAAATAGTTAACCCAAACAATATAAAAATAAATTCATAATGACCATATCTAGTTTGAAATAATGTTTTTGGAATGTATTCCTCCTTCACCTTCTGCTAATGGTACCTAAATCTTCAGTCAATCTTTGAAAAATACTAATCTCTCTAGAGATGATCAAACAAGTCAAAAATTTGAGGCAATGTATAATTATTTTGAACATAAATATTATTCAAAGCCCCATAATCAATAAAAAGTCTCATGGAACCATCTTTCATTTTAACAAACAAAACTGGAGCTCCCTATGGTGAAGTGCTCAGACGAATGAAGCCTTTATCAAAAAACTAATGCAATATATTTTTTTATTTAAGAGGATCCATTTGAGCCATTAGATTAGGGGCCATATAAATTATATTAAAATCAAGAAATAACTAAATTGTGAATTCAAATTTCCAATCTGGTATAACACTAGGTAACTCAATAGGAAACAACTCAAGTTATTCATTTACCACTAGAACATCATTATTCTGAAATGTTATTTTTTTCAAAAATATGAGCAACAAAAATTTCATTTCCAACTTTCATCATTTTATCATATTCTTGATATGGTATCAATTGTATTGGTTCATTCCTGTATAAAAACTGAAACTCTTTATAAAAGACAACAAATTTTGCTCTACAATCAATGTTAGCATGATAAATAGAAAGAAAAATTATACCATGAATGAAATAAAACTCTACTAAGGGAAAATTTTTTTGGAGGTAATGTATTTTAATAGATAATATTATGATGATTAATAAAATTCCGTTTTTCTATAACATTTACCCATGTGGTTTTAACAAAATTTATCATTCTTATTTCTTTGGTTGAAATATCTAATTTACTATAAAATTTATCAGAAAAAAAGGAATGTGTAGACCACGTATCAATGAAGACTTTAGAAAGATCTGATTAAAAAATATTGCAGCTGATACCACTTCATTGGATAGCCCGACATATCCTTACATAGTTTAAAATGATCTAACTACACATTTTTTCTTATAGTCTAGCTACCTTCTATCACTCTGATCTTTCTTTTGGTATACATTTCAATAATGACCCATCTTACCACATTTTAAATAGTTTGCTGTTTTCTTATCTTGATTAATCTTGGGATCATTTTTATTACAATATTTGGACATATATCCAAACGTACCACATTGAAAACATTTTCTATTATTTGTATGACATTATCTAGGGTTCTTTTTTCCACACATTTCACAAACTATAAACTAAAATTTTATACCTTCATATTTAATTGATTGATTATTACTCATCGCATGTCATATAATCCATTTATTATTCTCTTTTAATGTACATGTGATCATCACAAAACTCCATTTCTAACCTCTCAGTGCCTCAAAGGAGTTTTTGATAACTTTTGACCACACAAGAATCTAATTCCCTTTGATATATTGGCTTCAATCCTGAATAGAAACGGTTGATTTTTCTATCAAGATCTAGAATTACATTTGGAGAATACCTCCCCAGTCAGGTGAATATTTCTACATTTATTTCAACTGAATCATCCTCATTTTTCTTCAATTCATGGAATTACTTCCTGGTCCTATGTTTAACCACCTTAAGAAAATATTTTTTTAGGAAAATAATTTTAATTTCATCCCACTCTATGGCTTCAATATCCATTATATCCTTGATATTAACCATTGATCACCATTGATCAAATTAAACTTCAAAAAAATAAATGGAAATACTAACCTTTTGATTATATAAACATATCATAACATCAAATAACTTTTTAATGGATTTAATATATCCTTCAGCTGCTATTGGTTCAGAAGATCCACTGAAAGAAGGAGGGTGTTTCCAATTAAAATGTTCATATATCATCATGTTTATTTATGGTAGCTCTGGTTGTTCTCTTTAATAGATACAACTTCCATATATTTCCTATGTTAGTTGATCCATTACTATCACTAACTAATCATTTCAAATTATCACTATATCTGGTTACAGATTCATAAATATATCAACCTCTCTGTTCCTTCTAACTTTAGCTTCTATTTTTCATCAGAGGAAAACCATTATAAATAGACATATCATAGATAAAAAAACATCGTAATATTTAAATGTCATAAAATTTCAACATAAACATTAGGTAAAAATTATTTTTGGTATTCATTTAAAATCATACTATATCTTAAATTTATTTATACAATGCTCTGATACAAATTATTAGGACTCGGCTTTGAACATTACATAATCTAGTTAATTCATATATATTTCACTTCCTTACATTCCCATTGATATTTTTGGATTATATTTTTATAATTTAAAGATATAAATCATGAATATAAAACCTCATTAATACATAGTGGGTACCATTAAATCAATATCCCTTTCTACCAAAACATAAAATTTTTAAGACCAAACAACAACAATATTTCTTTGAAAAAATATCATATCATTTAACTTTACATCCTTATTCTTATTACACATACTTATAAACTATGAATAAAATTTCAAAACATGTTATGAGAGTAATAATAATAGTAAGTGATATAAAAAAAGAAATGAAATCATTAGTCTATGAATACTTGTTTACATGTGAAATCATTTTCACAAAGACATATTTCTCTCCCATAATTAATTACTTGGCGAGACATGAGATTTCCATAAATCAATAAAGAAAATATATAAAACCATAAGTGTATCATGGTGAATTAATTTCTTATATTTTAACCCCCTATGGCTACCTTATTATTTGTAACTATTATGACTACCTTACAATGTAACCCTAATGGATTCCATATGGTGTAACGATCGAAGTTACACTTTGAGTAACCATACGGCCGACCACCAACATAAAAACACACAATGAATTGGAGTTAGATTTGGGTCTCAAACTTCATCATATAAAATTCCCCAGAACCATAACATAATAAATAAATCTGAATAATTTCATAAAAAAATAACATTTTAATTTTTTACAAAATAATTTTGATGACGATTATTAAATGAAAGAAAAATTTTAATATCATAGAATTAAATTAGATTTAATATAATGAATTAATTGTGTGTATACATTGAAAATATACAATATAATCCATAGTATGAACTAAATTTATTACCCATATAATCTCATTATCACATAATTAATAAAGTTGATGGTTAACCCAAAGAATGGAAATTTGGTTATGAATTCCCTTACCTCAGGATCGCCTATCTTTAAATGTATTTAAACCTATTGTATAATTGTAAAACGTGTGTTATAAATATTTTACAGAAACATATTCATTTTTATAACACCTTATATGATCATTTTATAACATCATTTGACCCATTTAAAAAATATTATTTTGTTATTTCCATTGTTTCAGGTAAATGCTTCACATGATGTCCATGGTTGGTTCGTAAATGATTTTCATGTCGAATGGAATAAAAACACAAGAATTGGAATGAAATGTTGTTAATATGTTTATAGAATATTAAATTATTCCATAAATCATTTTTTATATAGGATTTGTTTGAATCATTATATATATCGTTAGAGATATTTTTTTAGATCATTTGGCGGTTCATCGATTATCACGAACTAGTTTCATCATATACCTTAAATATTTGGCATATAAATTAATTCCGGAACATATTAGAGGTAATATAATAATATTAATTGAATTTTTAATATATTAACATTGTTTTACACAAGATTGTATAGATATAAATGAAATTAAATACACGTCTTCCATGATGTTAAAAAATCGACACATCATAGACGATGTTTTTATATTTAAAATAAGAGAATGAGGTGATGAAGACTGATGAAGAATTTTCCGATAAACATTATATAAATAACGAATTTATAAAATAATGGACATCTAATTCCACTCTAATATTTTTAAGATGATAGAGTGTAATAAAATAAAAAAATGAAAAGAAAAAACAAGAAAATTAAAGGTGATTTTTACCCCTTGATGTAGTAACCTTTAGATCCTCCTTAAGGCTTTTGGTTTTGGACATTGGGTAAGACCAGTAGGTCTAAAATGTGGGAAAGAGAAATGGGAAGGGGAGTGGGAAGAATTTATACAACGAAAAAAGAATAATATATGTGATTGGAAGAGGGGTGTGAGGGTGGTATTTATAGTGGAGGACAGTAGGGGGTTCATATATTTTAATCATTAGTTTAATAATTTTCTCAATACTATAAATAGACTTGATTCATGTTACCAAAAATAGTAAATAGATCATGTGAGCTTGAACCATGGGTGATTACATCATCCATGATACTGGGAATATTGTATTTGACATCTAAAGTATATATATAGTAAATTATCATATTTCAATTTTCATCAAAATTTTTAAAATGTAAGAAAAATAAAAAAAATCACCCTAACCATTTTTTGACGTTTAGAATTCAAAAATGAACTCCATTTTAGCAATATAACATTCATTATATTGTTAATTTAATATTTAAATAAAATCATAATTTATTCAAAGAATAATAATGTTAAAACTATAACTCATTTTATATCACTTTGAATAATTAATCAAGATCTCATTATCTTATAACCTTAAAAATATAAAATAATAATATGATTTAATATTCATAAAGTTCATATTAATATTAATAAGGGTCTGTTACATGCCACCAAAAACTCAAGTTGGTTCTATCAGACTCAATATAATGAACTAATCGCAAACGTATATGTCATTTTTTTTCAAGATTCAAATCATAGAAGCGTAAAAAATTATGTTTAATGGTTTTTTTACAATTATCTACTTAAAAAAAGGTTTCATTATGTGGATATTATGTGATTCATGCTTTTAAATTTTTTTTAAACCTTGGGGTGTTACTAATTCTAATTATGGTTACTATGTCTAATAGTATCATATATTCTAAATCATATTGCTATGAAGACTATGATCATTTGTGTCAGTTTCATCATGATTTTGGAGGCTATATTTGGATTTGATTCAAAAGAGGCCATAACTACTTGTATGAACCCATCTATATTTCTTTATCTATTATTTTTATTTTAATAATAAACATCTTTCTTGTGCCTATTAAAAATTACCCTCTAAGAACTAAAATGGAATTTGATTTTCATGAGAGAAATGATATGCTAAGTGTTTAGTCCCCTATTCATTATGAAAATTTTGAATTTATTTATATAAATGAATTGTAAAACTTATTTAATGTATTATGGTTACAATTACTTGATAAATTTGTTTGACTTCATGATATATGAGCTATACATTCATGCCCAGCTAATGGATATTCAAGGTTTCTGATTTATAGACACACTGGATGAGCTCATTATGCTTCATAATTAATACTTGTTGTGGATTGTTAGTATGTATATCGGGATACAATGATTATTTTTAGAATTCCATTGATGGGATCAATATACGGATTAAATACCTACACATGAGTTATATTGGATCCCTATTGGAGATACATTGGATGGACTCAGAGGCAGGATGGTTATACCTTAGCATGACAAATACATTGTCACCTATGTGAGATTCCACAGATGGGGGTAGAGGATTTTTATTTACACCATATCAAGAGTGATACTTGGTTAGAAATTATTGAAATACATGGATAGACACTTATGGTTTTTTGAATTTATGGTTATCTTGTGGATATACTTGGGATTACGTTTACAGATCGCCTTGGATGGGTTCATGTTTCTTTTTATGAAATTCTAATGATGTATTTTATATCCAATACAAAAATTCTTCAGAGTTATCCCATGGATGCATCCAAAAATCCAAATTAAATTCATGGGTTCGGTCCATTCATGAAACTATATTTATGATGACACATTTAAACACCCATATTATATTTTTATAGGTTGCCTTCCATTCGAAGATACCTAGAAAAGGCCGAAGAACGTACTCTCAGTCACGTATCCTTGAGGATGACAGTCTAAAGTGGGTGACTAATTTATTTATTTATTAGATCAATTATATTATACTCAGAACAATTCTCATTTTATATGAACATACATGATATTTATATACATTTTTTATGTTATACTATTGACTATCTCTCAAATTCTATTCTGGATAACTATGATACCCACACACACTTTCTGATTATTGGTTTTGATAAAGGAAGGAATCAATAATTTAGTGCTTTATTTTCATTATAATTATGTATTATAGGAATATAGGATTGACCATATACTTTTCATTATAGTTGAGGAAGATTTTAGACTTTTTTTCTTTTTTATCATGTTGTATATGTCAGTTCCTTTTTATCCTTTGCTTATAGTTTTGAATAGCATCATGATATGACCCTTATTTTTGTATATGATAATGATTTAACAGCCACCTATTTATGTATATTAATGTATTATTATTACACTACTACAAATTTATTACTTCTTTAGCTATTTCAATTTATTATTTACCATTTTTTCTTACTCTGATAATTAGGATATAGTCTCCCCAATGTACCATCATAAACCCTTGCTACTATTTGACAACCAATTTCATATGTGGTGGCATAATTATGGTTATCCAGTCAACACTATTAGGGAATAGCTTAGTAGATGGATTAAATGAATAATATTTAATGAACAATTCATGTTCAATTTTTTCATAATAAATAAGATCATAACACTATCATAAAATAAGCTATAATTAAAATGGGACATATCACAAGATTTTGAAATTATAGGATAATACACATATTAAAAATGATACTCAAAATATTTAAGAATGTTAGGAACTTTATTTAGTTTAAAACTCAATAATTTTTTATGACCAATTTCTAACCGACATAGATTTCTAATAGGTTTCCTTTTTTACCAATTAACTTAACATTTCAATGAAAATTCTTGTTATAAATTTTAAAAAATTTAAAAAAAATCAATTATATTTCAATGAATAATTTTCATTGAAATTAAAAATGGTTGGAAATTCATAAAATGAATACTTTTCAACCCTTCATCATAACAAGACATCCTCTATTTTTTTGTGAATATACACACAAATTATTTTGAAAAAAAACCATTAAAATAAAAACATAATTACCAAATGATTTATCATAATTAATATATGAAAATATGCTAAATAAAAATAAAAATATATCATATTATTCATGCTAAATATTACTACTCACATTATAAGAAATCATGGTGAATACATCCTTAGATAATAGACAAACAGTAAATTTTAAAGAAACATTTCGTTGTTAATAAATAAAAAATGGTCAATAATTTTACAACATTATTTAATCATGTATTTAAAACATTATAGTACCAAAACCATAATGTTACGAAAAATTTTAACATGTTTCATGTTTAAAAAATTTATATTTATAATAAATTTATGAAACACCAACCATAGTGTTTAACTTAAAATTTTTAATATCCTTTCATCACATCAATTTTTTTAAAACATATTTAATTATGAAACACTGCATAATGTTATTACCAAAACAATTAACATAAAAACTAGATATTTAAAACTAATATAAAAATTGGATCATAAAACTTGTTTTTGAAACATTTTTCATTATTTGGAATTAAAAGCAATCCAGGTTATTTTTGAAATATTCATCATCCATGATCATTCTCAAACAAATTCAATAAAAGAAATCAATTATTCCATTTAACATTAATTAATGGTGAACATAAATACATTAAAGAGTTTTAAATTGACACCACACAGTATTAATCTACCAATATATGCAATTAAATAGACAGAAATAGAGATTCTAGAAGTATAAAAATTATGGGAACCCAACAACTGTACAGTTATAATTTCACCTATGGGAATACCTAACTCACTATCAATAATTTAAAACATTTCATAACCAATATTATTCTATAATAGTAAAGTATACCATATATTTATATTCTTGAATTTATTAAATATGTTACATGAGAAATAGGATAGAATATAATAAAATAAAAACATAAAGATAGAGATACATAAAGAATATATCCACATGTACAATCCATGACATATATTAATTTATCCCAAAAAAAACAATGATATATAATAAATCACATACATCCCTTCAAACATGTAGCCTCCTTAGAAATTATCTCTTATATGTTGGATCCTCCTCAACTAGTCTTTCCCATTTAAATCACAGTTCATTAACTCCCTCCATCCATGTGTTGAACTATATCACCTAAAGAACCCCTTACATGAATTCAATCCTCAAAACTTATAATTATAATCCCATTTAATTCCCATGTTCAATCTCATTCCTTTACACTCCATGATTTTGTATTATCTCATGAAAGCATTCTTTCCTGTTTCATTCACTCGCATCATCTCCACCACAAACAGTATCTCTCCCACTGTCTGTTCTTCTTCATATTTATCCCCATCCTCTCCCCCTAATTCTCCATATTTCTTCCTCTCACCATCATGTCATCCACTATTCTTGTAAAAACATTAAAAATAATAGCCTTTTTTATTTTTCACATCATCATCAATTTTTTGGGATCTATGAAACTGGATTTTCCCATCATCAATTCTTTATTGATATTTATTTAGATTTCAATCAATCTCTCATTAATTATTCGTCCTTATATAGGGGTGTTCATACATTAAATTTGGAATTCATTAGGATAAATTTTCATACATGAGGGCCTCTTGGTTCTTCATGTTGTCTAGGGTTACACTGGTTTAATATCATTTTCTTAATATTCCTTACCTAAAATAAATTTCATTTATTGATATTAATCTACTTTATAGCCTCCTTTTTCCCAATCAAACAATTTATTTTACCATGTTTCTTGTTTTTATAGGATAATATTTAATTATATGTTTATAATTATTAAATGATTTATATTTTATAACATTTTTCATAATTTTATATGTTATTATATTTAAATTATCAATTTTTTTATGGGTTCATATTTTTTACTTGGGATCCTATTAATGTATGTTACAATTTTTTTCTTGGGTAATTGTTTTCATAGATTAATTTTTTAGCACAGTTCATATTAATCATGTTTAAATTTCTTTTGGTTCATTTTTTTTACCATTGTTCATAATTTTTAAGGTAATATTTTTAAAGGTTTATATTTTTTATTGGGTTCATATTTTTTACTAGAGTTCTAATATTTAACAGATATCTTTTTTACCATGTTTCATTTTTTCAGGGTTCAACTGTTTTTATATGTGTATATTTTTTCCAATTTTATTTCATTTATTTAATGTAAGTAATTTTTTTCATATAGTTTTATATAATTATTTCATAATGGTATAAATTTGTTTCTGTACATATATTTTTGTTTTTTCATTTTTATCCTTGAACATAATATTTTTTATTATTGATTCAGCACAAATATAAAGGTTCAATCTTTTTGAATGTTAATATTTTTTAAAGGTATATATTTTCATGTTTAGTGTAGTAAGTCATATTTTTTTACTGGTTCATATTTTTTTTCATGTTCATATCTTTTGATATTTTTATAGCCAAATATTTTTTTAGAACCATACTTTTTTATATATATAAATACATTTTAACACATTTTATAATTTCATCAGTACGTTTTTTTCATAGGTGTTTATATTTTACTAGGAATTATATTTTTACTAGGTTATATATTGTTTTAAGATACATATTGGTTATGAGAACTCATATTTTATACCAGGGATCATATTTTTTGGGGTTCATATTTTTACGGATACATGTATTTTAATAATTTTATATTTTTAACGTAATTCATATTTTATACTAGGGATCATAATTTCTAGTGATCATATTTTTACAAGTACCTATATTTAAATAACATCATATTTTTGTAAAAGGTTTTATATTTTTGATGCTTATATTTTTATATGTTCATATGTTTTTATAGAATCCATATTTTATTATTATTAATTTTTTATTCATATTTGTTCTTTTTTTTCACATGTACGTGTTTTTATACCGTTACATTTTTCTTGTTTATAGAGATTCCTATTTGTAATGATTAGTAAATTTGTTCATATATACATATAATTTTATTATCATCCACATATATGAAGAATTTTTTTAATATGTTCTTATATACCATTACCCTTTTTGTTTAAATACAATCCATATGTTTATATTTTTTCATATCGGTTCATATTTATTCATACAAGTTCATATTTTTTTGAAATCATTTTTTCTACATTCTTCAACCCTATGATAATAATTTTCCCTGCACACGTAATAGGGATTTCATTATCTATCCTCATCCCAGATGGTACATGATTATTCAACATCTACATTCTTCCCATCCCATGAAATTAGAATGTAATAACTATATTATTAGAAACTCCCAGTCTTGATGAGGTATAACAATTAATTTTTGTTCTTTTATATCTGTATATTGTATTCTCTTTCAGTCAAATTTTATTTCGAAACATTTTTTATATTGTAATTTTAATTTATACCCACTCAATCATATGTTGGTTATTTTATTCCTTAACACTATAATGTGTACTGTTCAATAAAAGATAATATAAGAAACTAATTTAGTTATTTCTCTAAAAAATAATGCATCATATTTTTTCTTAAACAAATTATATATTTTAAACATGTTTTAGAAGCTACCATGTCCCATGATAATGAACATGGGGGATACCAATTGTGTAAAATAATATAATACATTGTAGAAAATAAATGAAATATAAAATGATGAATATACCCCCACCTAGAGAAAGGTCCCTAACATAGGGTCCAAGAGAAGTGTATTAGAATGTTTATGATAAAATTTTCCCCTACCCAAGACCATTACCTCACAACACTGATCCTGAGGAGAAGGTTATGGAATTAAAATAATAAGGTCATAAATCCTTTTCCTAGTAAAATATAAACATATCCACACTAGAACTAAGGAGTGTGTTATTAATTCCATCATTGAAGGTATATCTTGGGTAGTTCAGTAGCCTAATTGATGGAGTTCTATAAGAAATTTTCTCATGTGATTGAAAAGGTAGGTTTATATTAGATAGAATGATGTAATTATATATCATTCTTCTAAAGTATTATAATAAAAAATTATTGATGATAATTTGTTTCATTCAATTGTAGTGGTTGGAATCGAAGACTTATGGGTCAAAATGTGTTATAATGTTACAAATCATACATTGATAATATCATATACATCCCATGTAAGAGGGATAATATCACTATATTACAAGTGGCCTTTGTATTTGATGAATGAAAATTCATGAAACCAAACTAAAAAAATTACACATAAAAAACAATCCCCATGTAATCCCTAGGTAATGGGAATCACCACTACCATGATACCATAAACATCATCATAATATACAAATAAAATTTTAATCTTCCCTCAATAAAAATCAATCTAAAGGATATATCTATCACTTTGAAAAAAAACCCTTATCTCATGAAAATGAATAGTGATCTTATACATATGTAGACTATGTCACTAAAACAACTAGTGTGTCATCCTCTTAAAATTATTGTCAATGACCTCAACTCCGCTGATCGACTGGCTCATCTTGGTGAAAATATTTGGCATGAACCTGATAGTGATGTTGACCTAGATACATTTATAAAAAATAATAAATCTAAGGGAAATTTATCTATATATCAGGACTATTTTACGGTTAATTAATTAATTCATATCTTAACCCAATTCGTAATGTCTACCCAATTTTTACCCAAAATTATAAAAACCTATGCTTGATACTTTTCCAGTTCTCTACCATATAACTAGCATCACATCACTGAGTAAATTCAATAAACATAAATTTCCTTGTACCACTTCATAGGGGGACATAAAATCTTGTGCCACACCTAATCTCCTTATTTTAGAAAGTAATATTCTGTGTTAATATTGTCTACCTATAAACCCATAACAACCTCACCAATTCAAATCTACATAATCCATCGCATCTCTAAACCCTAATATTTTATTCAATTTTATCAGGACCCAATCAATAATATGCTATCTATCATGGGTCGATAATGAAAACATGAGATAATGACCCCCCCCAATACAACTTCTAACCATCCAAAATTTAATGACTATCTTTGAGGGTATATAAATCACATTTATTGTAGAAATTACCCAAAACATAAATTTAATGGATAAAAGATAAAGAGAGAAGATAGAAATAAATTCCAATACCTAAATCAGAATGAAATACCCATACATTTTTTTAATTTCATACATAATATTAATTAAATGAATTTTAAAATATAAATCCTCTCTGGTGACAAAAAATCACGAACAGATTTGGACCACCTCAATGATATAATACTTACTATTTTAATAACCATACAAATAATTGTTATCCTAAAAATGTGTTTATATATATATATGGAGATAATAACTTGTATACTAAATATATTCCTCTGTAAAACCTCTTGTGAACAAAACTAATGATTAATATTGAATTTGAGTGAATAAATAAATGAAACTAGCTCATCATGAATACATGTAATATTATTTTCACATCATCTCCATGGATCACTCCACAAGTAACATATATAAGCATATCATTGAATATCAAAATTATATATATATATATATATATATATGAGGGTTCTTTGTTTCCACATATACATTGATTTTTCACCATCACTCCACAGTGCAACACATCAGGTACACTTCCAATCGATGTGTCATACTACACCTCAGGATTAATGTATCAGATCCATTTCTATATCCTGTGCAGCTTGGCACATCATCATCATCGAAAATATTGATATTGTGTCTTATATTAAGCCAATATAACATGTATAAATGAATTATACCTCAATCCATCATAGCCCGTGCATGTATATCATTGAGAAGAAAAATACAACACATATATATATATATATATATGTTTGCGCTATTCCACCACTCATTATAGAACACACATGAAAATATTTTATTCTGAGAGTCATCAAATCCCTGGTAGGAAGACATCCTATACTCTAAGACGTTATATCCTAGAATATTCCCATAACATCTAAAGGCAAATTGAAATTAAGGGATAGAGATATGTTAGCGATCCATTCCTTCATAATCCAATATGTTATGGTAAAATACACTAAAACATATGTGGGGTGGATTCACTACCGAAATAGGTGGGGATGCATATTGATTCCTAATATAAAAAAATATCACGAAAAATAATGTTAATCCTAACTAACCTACCTTAGACCCATCTATTTATTTCATCACATTATTTCTTCACTAGTAATAAAATGTTTTATATCTCAGAAAATAATATAAGAATCTTGTTTCTTATTAATTAATTAATTAACCGATATTTTTACTATCATTTATTCAATTTCATGATTAACACATTAAATTTTTATCCAAACCTATCAGAAATAAAAATTTCCAATTTTTATGAACAAGTATGTCATCTACATTTAGAATCCAAAAAAATGCATTTATATATTAATTCAATAATCATTTCATATTAATATTATTACACATCGAATAATCATATGCTTCCACTTAAACGGTTCACTCATCATGCATTCATTTAAACTTCATCAAGAATTTGGAAAATATACATTTAAATAGAATCTTTTCATTCATGCATCAAGTAATCATGAAGAAAGATTAAATCATAGTAATAAATCCTTACCCTGATCTTCTCCTGGATACCCCTGTGTCATTCCTACAACATTTCATATAATATAATATATTACTCAATAATTTCCATAGATTATCACTACAGAATGGGATCCCAACACATTTCTTGTCAAAGGATCCAAACCTTCAACACAACCTTCATCCTCCATCCCACCACATGTCTAACAATCCATCCAGGCTAGTTTTTCAATTATTAACAACAAAATTCAAATATAATAGAAATCACACACTAAAAAATCAATCATTTATAGAAAATAATACATAGAAACTAAGGCTAGTATACAATGTTTGGAAATCCTCCCATAATTAAGAATGGGATCATTCTACTCTAATCATTTTCTATTAAATGATTAAGAATTTTAATTAATTCTGGAATAACCTATTTTAATATGAATTTTTTTACAAATCAATAACACAATAGGTAATTTCTAAAATATATCATTTAATAAAATGAAATCATTCCCTAATTATAATCTCCATATTCAATTAGTTTCAAGGAAAATTTTAATAAATTTTCTAATTCATCTTAAAATATTGAAACATTTCATCATTAAGTTTTATATCCCTTTCCTTAAAATAACTTCACTAAAATCAAAACAAATATGAATAAGTGGATACCACACCTTCTAGAAAAAAATAACGAAAAAATAGAAATATATTATAAATAAATGAGATCACACAATACCCAACAATATATTTATTCTTCAATATGAAATAGTAATTATCTACACATGTGATAATTATACCATATCAATTCTACTATAATATAATTATATAATATTTTCATCATAAAATATTAAATATATTGACTCTTCCATTTGATACTATCATTATTATTTTAAAATCCATTCTATAAATTAATTTCATTAATTCTACATGAAATTATAGTCTTTGTCATTCATAGATAATAACTAAAATAATAAATTATCATTATCCATTTACATCATGAGATAATATATTCCTTTCCTAATTATCTATATTAAAATTTACAATCCTTATCTACTACTACAAATTTTAAATTTTTATTATCAACAACCGTCCAACGAAGAATTGAAATAGTAATGCTAAGAAGGAAACATCATGTGGTTAGGGAGGCCTAAAATAATGTTGAATGAGATAATATACATTAAATAGATTAAACCCCTCAACTATGAGAGATATATTTCTATCATAAAAATAAATCCTCTCATGGTGATCCATATTTGAAGAAATAAATTCCACAACATAATTTCATTTTCTCTATGTGTGCTGAGAATTTAGCTGGTCATTAATGAAATACTTTCAAATTTTAATGATATATTAGTTTGACCAAAGAATATTACCTTTTCTAACAAGGTATTGGTATAAAATAATACTATTTTTTATGCCTTTACCTAACTAATTTTTCCCTATTTGCATAAATGAATACCAATGAGCATCGAAACGGCTTCCTCTTGAAGATAATCACAAAATCAAAAAACCATTGTGAATGCAATGATTATATCCCCCATTGGTCCTGCACTATACTACATCCTCTCATTATACATGATCTGAAATATACATATGTGTTAAGATTTATGTTGATAATGGGAGGATTCTCGCATACCCAGTATCCCTACTTAGTGTTCAGTGCATGATGAGGGAAGGAATTTCCATGAAAAACATTCTGATCATTAGGGCATCCTCTTGATTTTCAATAAAGATAGAAAATTCCACCAAAAAATTTATGGTAATAATTACAATGGATCTACCTATGTAATTTGTGCCCTTGACCAATTCACTATTGTATGACTTTTAGATACACTAGAAAAATTCCAATAGAATAAGAGCTATTGATTTCTACTCCACTACCTCTGCACCCACACCATAGAACTTATTATCTCGGAAAGAAGAACCCTAATCACGCTGGGTATAGAAACCCATGATAACACTAAACTCCTCTCACATAGTATAGTCCCACTCCACATTGAAGAATAAGTTATTGTAACTCTCCTCCCTTTAGTCCCTGCAACACGAGCACCTAGACACTGGTTTAATTACTAATTATTTAATATTTTCATCTGTTGACAAAGCTCTATTCCGGATACACAATAGAAGGATGCTATGTTTTTAGGGGGGGGGTTTACACCATAACATATCACCCTACTAGTCATGAATCTCATCTTTCATAGAAAACATCAAGAAATTCTACACCATGAACACTCTTGATGATGATTCCATGAAGAGCCTCCTATAAAGATCATTATTAATCTCAATCAGTTAAAATGGATCCCATTGATACTTATCCAAAGTCACATTTGTGAAGATTTGATACCCGATAACACCCCTAAATAAACTATCTAAGACCATTAAAATGGAGAATCCAATCTTAGAAGTGTCCCCATTGTGATTCCAATACTAAATACCCCCCTTGTCCACTATTCATTGGGTATGATTATAGAGATTCATGATATGGGGGTGGATAATAATCCAAAAAGTATATGCACCACTTCCTTCCATAGACATGACACCGTTGAAATTATTTTCCATCAACCTACCCCATAGACCCTTCTCCTCAATAACATTCCATTCCAGTTTCTCATGTAGTCCTGGAAGCATAACTGATTATGTTTTAACACTAATACCTCCCTCTTTAATAATATGGGTCATCATTCTCAAAGATACCAAATGGTTTTTTTATTATAAATGAGTGTCCCATATGAATAATTCTAGAATATTTTCAATGTGAGATATAAATTTTTTTGGGACTGTGGTATCCAAATGGGCATAGAACATATTTTAGAAATGAACACTATTAACCATGGTAATTATACAACCGAATAATAGGTGTCATATATATGATTTGGAATTATTTTAGTTATCTTATCTATAATTTTTTCAATGTGATGAATATAGGTCCTCCATGAAGGGATGGATACACTCATGTACTCCTTGTGGAATGTTCTCCATTGCATGTCATGATCATTAATAAAAGATGTAGCTCTTCTGCCCAAGAATTTTTTAGAAATACAGAAGCTCCTTTTGGTTAAGTTGATAATATTCCCACCCAATATGCAATATTAATAAATAATTTTATTAATACCCTGAATAAGTCTCTTTCTATAATTATACAAAATAAGGGTGTCATCAACACACATGATATGTTAGAGGGTGAACTGGTGTTGTCTGCACTGATAAAGCGTTTCCCCCGGAGTAATTACCCTGTTGATGAGACAGTGAATAAAATCATGGAAAATGATGAATATGGAACGATAAAGGGGGTCTCCTTTCCATAGACCTCATATATATTTGAAGAATCCATAGTCCCCCCATGAAACAAATTGAAATCTACAAGGAGATAAAACACCAGAACATGAGTTCGATGTTTCGAGAAGAAAATACCATTATTTCTGTCATAGTGATGATAGTATTCCACTCCACCAAGTCATAGGTTTTGTCTACATCCAACTTGATAGCCATATTTAACCCAATAACCTTTTGATTAACATCACTGATCATTTCTCAAGCCAGGGACATTACTCCTTGAATATTCCTCCCCATAACAATGTTTTGTTATCCTTCTGATATCAATATCTAATAACATTGTTTACTTTTTAATTCCCATTTTATGAATATATTTATATTCCATGCGATAATAATTAATATATTTTTAAATTTGTTCTATATTTTGTGATATTAACACAACCTGGGTTTTTAGTGTTTTAAAATTATTATATTAGTCTAAAAATAATAATTAATTTCATTATTTAAATTCTTTAATATCGATATTATGAAACAATTAATAATTCAAATTTTGTAGAAAAATATTTTATATCTAGTTAATTAATGGTTTTGAAACATGAGAACATGATATACTTGAATTTTAGATTAATATCTTGTTTAAGGATGATATCATATATTTAAAAAATGAAATAAAATAATGATTATTTGAATCATGGAAAAAAATGTAGTGATTTATAGATCCCCTACCTCTTTCAAGATCCACACACACTACACTATGAGTAGGAGATAGAATGTGGATAATGAAAACATGTAAATCATGAGAATTCCTCAAATGATTTTAAAAAAATATCAATGTTTCAAATGATGATAATTTCGATCACTTGGACTTAATACAAAATTAATGAAATCATATGATAATGACTATCTAATTTAAAAGATATCTAATGTGTTCTATGGATATTTTAAAAAATATACATTTTTAAAACTATATGTTATATGTTTTGGGTATTTATATAGTTACCTATTAAGATATCTAATTAATTAATCTTAAACTTTTGTTTCCAAATAATTCCCTCACATTCCCATTTGAAATCTACCAAAATCCTGCAATATTTAATATTTTTTAGTATTTTATATAATTATAATCCAAACCATTATTCTCAAATTTTTATTCAATACCATATAAGAATTATAATAAAAATTAGAATTAGATCTTGTAAAAAATAGAATTTTTTATATGAAATATTTCCCCTATAAGAAATTTATATTTTATGTCGGTATTAGTGAAAACACCCATTGAAAAACTTTTGAACGATGACATACACACAAATAAAAATCACTATAAAAGGGTAATATATTTCACAAATATACAACTCGTAACTCACATGGGAGATTAATATAAAACCCCTCATTACATATACAAAGATACCCACATATGGGCATCCAAACTTACATAACCATTCAGACCCACCATCAAATTTATACAAACCAAATAATTATAATATAATTTAAAAATATTATTTGGGTGAAAATTATTTTAAATTATAAACATTATAAAAAAGAATAATAAAATATAATAATCCAAAAAATTTCTAAATTAAATATAAAATTAATAAAATCATATTCTTAAAATAAAATAGTATTCTCCCCTATGAAATTGCATGGGAATTAAATTTGGTCTACTATTTAAAATAGTAACATGATTAGAAGTACATTATTTGGATTTTGTTAATAAAATAGATATGAATAAAAATATATTCAAGGGGTGATGACTAGAATAAAATAGAAATAATTAACAAATTGTTTTCTTTTTTCACCAAAATCATCCATTTTTCCGTCAATTGATATGAATCATCTGAAACAGTTCACAAATTTCATCATTTAAACTTGTAAGGTCTCAATGGAATACCACAAAATCATCCTTGAATTGAGATAGAGATGAATTTAAATGTATTTTTAGGACATTAAGACCCAATTAAAATGGATAGCTTCAAGTGGTAAAATATAATATGTAATAAAATTAAAAATAATAGAAGTGAAGTTGGATTTTATATGTAACCCAAAGTTCGAAAAGTGAAAAAAATTACTATATCGTTCATCTAGACCTTGTTCTTCCTAAAACATAAAAAGAAAATAGCTACAGTTATTTTTAGCATCTTAATATATCAAGAGTAACCATAGGAATGAGATGTAGTCTGTATCAATGACATTGTGTGTCTTTTTTAAAAGTGGATTTTGTCAATGTCTGGCCCCACTAAAGTCTCATCTTTCATATTATCTTCAAAGATAATTGTTAAATACCTTTAATTACACAACCATAAAATGAAAAAAAACTAGAGAAGATATTATTAATGGCATGAATATAAACATGAACTGACATTACTATAATAGAAGAAATTAGAACCTAATATTTACATGAACAAAACTAAAATAAAACCAATAAAACGCTAATACAAATAAATGAATGAATAAATTTGTAGGCTTGGGTTTCAATTTACTAAACGATAATAAATACGTTGTGTTTGTGTGGAGACGACAAAAAATCATGTCTTGTTCAGGATGACTTGGCAAAGTTGAATTTGACATGAAATGACATATTTAAAGAAGCATTCCATAAACTGAACCATTTGATTAAATTTGTCGTATTGGACAGTGTCAAAATTTGACCCATTTAATCTGCTTATTTTCATCATATTCATGTTAATAATGTTTGTTCAAGTCATCAAGTAATTTTATTTAAAATGAAACAGTTCACTAATAATATTAAATGAGTCTTGTTGTGTTACCCGTGTAGTAAACATGTCATCTTTTTTATTGGATCTTCTAACACATTAAATAAACATCTTGTGTTAATTTCGAATGTGTTTGTGTATGTGTCACCAAATGACATGACTCAATCCAGACCCTCCTACACGAATTGCCATCCCCTAAGCTTGAAATCAATAGTGCTAAACCAGAAAACGTCCCCAGATATATATTGGGAATGTCAAGGATAGTTATAGTTTTAATATCAATAAAAAATATGTTAATAATCAAATTTATCTCAAGAAAATCTTGAGTATCTTGTGAGTTCTATTGAATCATTTAAACCAAGACTTTCCCACCATGAAATGTGTCCAGGGAAATACTAAAGTAATAAATTCTATTAATTCATGTTCCTCTAAAAACCCAGCAAGCACTCTAAATCGAGGGTACAATCAATGATTGCTTAATTAAAAGCACACCATCATTTTCTTTGTCAATAACTAACATTATGAAAACTTAAAGTGAACATTAATAGATTGATTAAATTCATTCCAATAAATGTATTTGGGAATAAATTTGATATTAATTGAAATGATATCAGCATAACTATACAAGATCAACATAGGGGTAAATTCTTCTATTACATAGCTCATTTAGGAATTTTCTTTTTTTCCCAGCTTCCACAAAGATAGTTTTCTCACAACAATTTCCACAGCGTGTGATGGATTTTTCCATTATAACATAGCCCTTTATTGATATTAGTTCAAAAAAATATAATGAACATAATATTTTATTTTTTTTGTGCCATTATGAATTTGTACAGCCATTGTTACAGTAAAATGCATGAAAATAAATGAAATAGTTCAAACATGTTCAAAAAGCTTAAATCACCATCCAACTCTTCTTTATCCACATTTAGAAAGAGTGATTTGGCATATGAAAAGAACCAATTCATTAATTGTAATGGTATGATATTTGGATCAACTACAAATCAAATACAATAATTTTACAAGTATTAGTTTTTTTAATACTCCTGCACAATTTTATATCTTTATAGAATAGAATATATGTAGGCCGCAATATATACAATCAAAACTAATATATACAACAATATAACTGAAATAAAACAACTAAAACATCAATAAGAATAAATTAATGTCAATATTAAGATCATTATATATATATATAATATAGCTCGTGTGTTAAAATATGAATATGAAGCATCTTAAAAGAAATAGTAACAAATAAAGTGTTTGGGAATTGTTCCAATTTTAACCTCAAAATGTGTCCATTGATAATGATTTTGTGCTGACATTAGAATATTAAACAGCTTCAAACTAGCACATTTACAATCATGTATAATAGAATAAATTAATGATTAAAAAATACAAAATATTGGTAAGAAATATAAGGGGATACATTTCAGTTCCTTCTACAAATAATTTACAAAGAATATGCAAACTTGAATATTCACAAACCTATGAATTAGAAGTAATTACTATTAAAACATTCATATTACCGTACTCGATACATATAAGTTTCATAAAAAATATAGACCTGCAAATTTACGGAATAAATTAATATTAAAAATATTAAATAATAGTGGAAAAAATGAACATATATATTTTAGTTCTTAATACATATAAGTTAAAAAAAAATAAGCAAACCTGGATCTTCACAGAACTGTATATTAGGAGAAATTAATGTTTAAATTACAATAACCATAAATTGAAAATTTTATAATAATGGAACTACACACCATTTATATAATTCTCTCCACCCAACACTTTTCCATGGACCATTAAAAAATCATTGTGAATAATATTGAAAATGATGTTTGACCTAAAATAATAAATAAAATTAATAAAATGATAACAGTATGAAGTGGTGTATTGATGTAAAAATTAAACATATTATTTTTAAGGTTGAAAATAAAACGATATAGTAATTTCAGACCTTTATATGCTATTGATGTTGGAAGATGAAGAAACGCCAGCTAATCCATTGATTCCACCCACATAGAGAAAACATTAAACAAAACATTAAACAACAAAACAAAAAACCACTTCAAATTTTGAGAAAAAGTAGATAATTCTAAATAAAGCCCGATACAAGCATAAAGTGAAAATATTTCTATTAAAACTTACTACCTGATGTATAAAAGTTAGGAAAATATTCAGACCTAAATACGAAACGACCTAATACACGATCGTCGAGGTTGAGCTACCTTTTCTGTTGAGTCATGCCACTTCCCTATTACGATCCAGATCTGAACCAATGAGCTCCTCATCACTATTGAGATAACCAACATAGGCTTCCATATTAGGGGTATTCAATATATCATGACCTCATTCATCATTGTTTGAATATTATGAGCCATCATCACCCAACAGATCCAAGAATGGATTCTGACCTGTTGACATCCTGAAGCCATAACTGATCCCAAAGCTCATCAGAACATTAAAAGGAAGCGGGTCTAGGCATTAGTTAAGGATATTGATGCCTTGTCAGATATGGATGAGCCCAAGGAATAGGCAAGGAAGATAGTAGAGAAAGAGGATGGTGTTTCTAGGAAGTGGACGGATAGACTGGGATATGGGTTTTGATGGCGGAGTCAGGTAGCCGACAGGCAGAGACAGAGTAACCGTAGGTGGAGGCTGAGAAGCCAGAGAGGTACACAAGAACACGGAGATGGGGGAGTAAGGAAGGGATATGTGGATAGGGAATGGGAGGCAGAGTGTTAGGGAGATAGTGGAAGGGAGGCATAGGGTTAGCGGGGAGCCGAAAAAGGGGATGAGAAGTGTGGAGCAAAAAATAGGAAGCGGGTTGGAATCGCGGGAGCGGAGAAAATGGAGCAAGTAGAAGCACGGGAAGAGGGACACGTGGAATGGTTGCCACGGTGGTTAGTATATATAATAGATTTAAATAACGTTAAAATCACATTTATAATTTATGAATCCAATTAAAAATAGATTCTTAAAATTATGAAATATTTATCCAACTGTCAGACACCAAGTTTTTGTTTTACATTTTCTTAAAAACATTCTAGAAAATGGTTAGGTTAAAAATATTTTTAAAAATGCAGCGCTACATCCATTATAGAAATCTGGATTCTGACATAAACTTTTACCCATGCCTTCCTTTTATAAGAGGGTGTGCCCTAAAAATAATTCTTCATTTTCGATGTGGAATTCAGGTTCTCCCATTCCTGGGAAGTACACTCTGCATTTCTGATGTGAGATTATATTTCATGAATGTGACTATGAAATACAATAAAATATAAAATATAAGGCCAATAAAAATGAACTTTTAAAATTTATTAAAAAAATAATAAATAATTGAAAACAAAAATAATTTCATCAAAAATATTGATGAAAAATAGTCTATAACCTTTCAAAATCACATACACGAAACATTAAAATGTTTCAAGTATTTGAATTTGAAAGACTATAAAATATAAACTATAAAATGAACATTATTGAGACTTTAAACATTGATTAAACAAATAATAAATAGTAGAAAACAATAAGAATTTCCAAAAAAATGTTGATGAAAAGTAATTTATAAGCTCTCAAAACCGCCTACTTAAATCTTAAAAATGTTTCAAGTACGTGATTTTGAATTATCATAAAACATAAAATATAAGATCAATATCATTGAAACCTAAAACATTGATTAAACATATAATAAATTATTTAATTATTTAATTATTAATATAGTTATTAATTATATAATAATTAATTAATTAATTATAAAAATAATAAATAATTATAATAAGTAATTATAATTATTAATTAGTAATAATTAATAAATAATTATGTAAAAATTAATTAGTTAATTAGTTATATTATTATTAATTTTATAATAATTAATTATTAAATTTTTAATATTATTTTTAATTATAATTATTCATTATAATTATTAATTAGTAATTAGTAATATAATTATTAATTATAATTATTAATTAGTAATTATAAATAATTAATTATATAAAAATTAGTTAGTTAATTTGTAATATTATTATTAACTATATAATAATAAATTACTAAAATAGTAATAAAGTGGTTAAATACATTTATTCATTATAATTATTAATTATTAAATATTAATTAGTAATTAGTAATTATTAATTATTAATTAGTTAATCAGTAATATAAATATTAATTATAATTATTCATTATAATTATTAATTAGTAATTATTAATAATTAATTATATACTAGTTAGTTAGTTCACCAGTTATATAATTATTTATTATATAACAATTAATTATTAAATTATTAATATAGTTTTTAATTGCATTTATTCATTAAAATTATTAATTAATAATTAGTAATTATAATTTATTAATTATTAATTAGTAATTATTAATATAAATAATAATTATAAATATTAATTATAATTATTCATTTTTATATATTAATTATTTATTCTTACTTATTAATTATTACTTATATAGTAATTATTTAGTTAATTAATAATTTAACCATTAATTATATAATAATAAATTAGTTAATTATTAATATAATTATTAATTATATAATAGTTAATTAATTAATATTTAATATTATTATTAAATATAGTTATTATAATTTTTAATTATTAGTTATTAATAATTAAATATGTCATAATTAATTACATAATTAGTAATATTATTATTAATTGTATAATAATTAATTACTAATATAATTATTACATATATAATAATTATTTTCTTAATTAGTAACATGATTAATAATTATAACTATTTAATTAGTAATTATTAATTATTAATTATTAATTAGTTAATTAGTAATATAGAATTTAATTATAATTATTCATTTTAATTATTAATTAGTAATTAATAATTATTAATAAGTAATTATTTATTATTAATTAGTTAATTATTAATATAAATATTAATTATAAATATTGATTAAATTATTTATTATTAATTAATAATTATTAATTACTACTCATTAATTATTACATATATAATAACTATTTAGTTTATTATTAATATTACTATTAATTGTATAATAATTAATTAATTAATTAGAAATATAATTATAATCATTCAAACTCACACGCTTGAAATATTTTTAAATTTCAAGTTGGCGGTTTTGAAAGCTTATAAATTATTTTTCAGTAACAATTTTTTGGAAATTACTTTTTTTCAACTATTTATTATATTTTTAATTAATGTTTTAGGTTTCAATTATATTGGTCTCTATTTTATGTTTTAGGGTCTTTCAAATTCACGTACTTGAAACATTTTAAAGTTTCATGTAGGCGGTTTTGAAAGCTTATAAATTACTTTTCATCAATATATTTTTGAAATTTTCTTTTTTTATACTATTTATTATATATTTAATCAATGTTTAATGTTTCAATTATACTTGTTTAATAGTTAATATTTTATAGTCTTTCAAAATCACATACTTGAAACATTTTTATGTTTAAAGTAGGTAGTTTTGAAAGGTTATAGTTTATTTTTCATCAACATTTTTGAGGAAATTCTTTTTGTTTTCAACTATTTATTATATGTTTGATCAAAGTTTAAAATTTCATTTATATTGGCCTCATAGTTTATATTGTATTGTATATCAAATTCATTTACTTGAAAGTGAATCTCACATCGGAAATTCTAAATGTACTGTGCGGGAAAGGGAGAACCTGAATCCCACATCGAAAATGCAGAATGATTTTTAGGGCAAGCCCTCTTATGAAAGGGTGGCCCTTGTAAGGGTTTCTGTCAGAATCGAGACTGTTGTAATGAATGTAGAGCTTGATCTTTAATAGTACGGAAATTCTGCTGAATTTTTTTGTTATATATATATATATATACAAAACAAAACAAAATAAAAATAAAAATAAAAATATTGGAAAAAAAAATTAGGGGAATGGTGGCATCGCGGATGCCACCATTCACCAGTTGTGAAAAGGCGGAATCGCGGATGCTGCCTTGCAACCGAAATACCAATGAGGCATCCCAGATGCCGCCTTTCAGGTGCATTTTTTAAAATATTATTAACCTATCTGTTTTCTTGACATTTATTATTTAAAAAATATAAAAAACACTCATCAGACACCATATAATGAAAAAGGAAGGCTAAAAATTATTTAAGTTTAAAAAATTATTTAAAAAACTAATGTTCTTTTGGTAATATAGAGATATTCAAAACACAAGGAGAATGAAAATAGTAATTGAGAATAATTTTAACATAGATTTCACTCTAAGACATTCAATAAATAAGGACACCAAAAATATCATCTGAACCGAAATATTTATTTTGTAAATTAACCCATTGTTTATTTATTTTTGGATTATTTTTTATGGATCAACATATTGTAAGGAATCAAAAAAAGTGAAAAATTCAATTTTAACACTGTTTTATCCTCGTCTAGATAAAATTTATTGTGTTTAATTAATGCACAATGGTTGAAATTTCTAACACAACCATTTTTGAATAATAAATAACTATCTACAACATAAAAATGGGATTAATTTTATTTGATATGTCTCTTAATTTAATATAAGAGGAATTCTCACAGACTGAAAAATAGAATTAGATTTCTTTAATCGTTGGTTACTAATTATTAGATTATTCTTAAACATATAAAATGTATAACATAGCTAACATATTTTAACAATTATTTTCATAAAATTAAGTAAAACATTTAAAAAAAATTCTTTACATTGTGTGGTTATATATGTTTTCCCAAATTTTTCCCCTTTCTTGTTTCCTCTAAATATGAAAAATTATCCATCAATTCCACTAAAATTTCTTAAATTAATATAGTCTCCTGTGATATTTTAAGAGAAATTTTTATCCTTATACTATATATTATTTCATCAATTAGTACATAATAGTTTACCATTTTTCATGATCTATGTAATTAAAGTTTACTAAATGAATCTATTTATCCCCATGCTATAATTACAAACTAAATCACTTCCAAATGATGTGTTTTAATTAGTGATCCATGTGTCATCCCCCAGCTGGTTATTTAACATACTGTTTTTAAAAATCCATGATCCCTTCAATTTTTTACGTTGAATGTATACCTTTCTATGAACAGGCTTCATACATTCATAATAGGTTACATATATTGATTCATTTCATTTTTCTATAACCTCACATATTTTATTTACCTCTCTTTAATTTTATCTTCTTGTCCCTGAATATCATTAATAACATATATGATACATTATTGTGGCTTGTTAATGGAACACATTCTCGTACATTTATGGATCACTTTCTTTAATTGGATCCTTCATAGTTATGAATTTTACGTAAATTCCATGGTTTTAATAATTTTACTTCTCTTTTTCCCTATTGTCTCATATCTCATACTACATGATATTTAAATTAAGTTAATATATTTAAATATTATTATAATTTTAGTATCTTATATTTTAGTAGACATTTAATCCCAATAACTAGTTGGATATTTATTAATTTTTTCCCAAACATGTGATAACTATTTTCCTTTTTAAATTATCTTTTCAAACTATTGATGATAGTGGTGGGATAATGATACATTCATGAAAATGAGATTTCATATTGAGAGATTGATCTTTCATATTAGGGGATAATATTTTCCCTTTTTGATGAAATATCTTTTTCAAATATATTGGATGTACCCGCCGTCATTTTTTATATTTTGATTTGTATTCTATTTATAGATACTTGGTCATATCTGAAACAATAAAAATAAAATTTAAGGGAAAACATTAAAATTTTCTTTATAATATAATCTTATATTTTTATTTCATTGAATTATTTATAATATTTATAAGTAATTTTTTAGTCCTTCGTAGGCTTGAGAAAATAGTTCATCCCATAGTTGATAACACAGTTCTTTTTCCAATTCCTCCTGAACACATATACATTTTTATCAGAGAATAATGGTTTTTTTTGACATTAGGATATTCAATGTTTTATATGTGAATATCCATGGTCAAAATAAAAACATTTTTTATGACATGTTTTTATTGTAAAACCATATATAGAGAACTCTGATATAATTAAGTGTCCTCGGAAGTCAACATTCAATAGATGGTGAAGTGAAAATTTTAAAAATACCTATGAATAATGAATTGGATAATTTCAAAGATTTGATATTTATATATTTTATGAAAGTAGAAGATGAATAATTTAAAAAGTGGTAAGTCAAAAAATTTGTAAAGATAGTTTATTTTAAAATAGATAGTTGTAGTTAGAAATAAAAACAAAAAACAATGGTGATTTTAATTAAAAATAATAAAAAATAAAAAATAAATTATTAATAATGTAAATTTTTAAAGGATTTCAAGACAATAAGTCAGTACATGTCATAAAATCCTTAGTAAATGTTATTGATGTTCATATTCCGGAATCATTTTTCGGCCCAAACAAAAATGAGTATCATATACATAGATTCGGTAGAATAACATTGAGTAAAAGTAGATACATATTTTATAATGAATCATTAGTAAAGAATTTTTAAATTAATATATTAGAAGAAATATATATAGTGATAAAAATAGAGATAAGATAATTATTTTATAGTTATAAATATTAATGAGATAATCCAAAATTAGGAAAAACAAAATAAAGAAAAATTAAAATTAAAATATTTTATCTCAGAAGAATGTGGGGGAATTTAGATCATAGTATTGTTTAAAAAGTTAAAAACATAGGGATAATGATATAATAGATTAGATAATGAAATATTTTTTTAGTAAAAATTATTTAATTGATATGACATATTCAGAATATTTTATATATTTTATATTTTTAATGTATTTTAATGTTTATATTGGAAAATTAAATTTTATAATTCAATAAATTATTATTTATTTTAATAAAATCCACTATATTAGCTTTCAGAATTGGTGTGGAATAATTATTCCATAAAATACTTAATACCTATTAGAGATATGGTGATGAAATTACCAATGAATGTTTAATCAAATAAACTCAATAGTTAATTAAATATTTTATAATATTTATGAGGTGAATTTTTAATTACTAAAGTATAATACATTTTCCCTTGGTTTGTCCAATATGTATAAGTCTTATAATTTTTTTGGTAGAAAAATTGAAATATTAATTATTCAGTAAATTGTATACCTTTTCCTATATAAACTAAATTTGATGAAGTTTTTATTTTAAGAGAGTGTGATTATAGAAATGAGCATGGTATGTAAAATATCATCATCAAACATTATACAACTATTAAAAATAATCTTTTTATATTAATGATAATTATGTTATGTGGTTTTTATGACCTAAGAAATAATTATGAGTGTTCAAAAAATGTCCGGGCATTAAGACAATGTCCGGGGAATATGAGAATATGATATATATGCTTAATATTGAAATTGAGAGATCAATTTTTAGAAATAGTGACATATGACAACAAAATCGAATCTAGAACCAATAATGACGTTTAATACATTAGATAAATCATGAACTTCACATTTGATAGTATATTATATACCATTAATTTGGACCAATGAGATGAGGTATTGTATAAAGAAAGGTATCATATTTTGTTTACCTTATTTAGTTTACAAACACTCTATGTTAATTATCATATTTTATTAAAATTTTATTATTTTTTGGAACTAATTTTAATATCTTTCATAGTTTCATTATCACATAGAATTTTCATTATTGATTGGGACAAATTTGGATTTCCACTATTGGATCACATTTCTTGATTATTATTTCACATAATATATTGGTATTTATTCATTAATGGGTAATCATATAATTTATGGGTTTAGTGTGACACGTAAGAGTGAGATTCATTATAGATGTGATTTAATACCTCATAATGATCATATTTGATGTTATGATAGTGGTGTACTTATGGTATCCTAGTGTGAGCTAGTATATTTATATGTTCTATGCTAGTAATGTTTGACCATAAATGTAGTTTAGTAGTGTTGGTGTGTTTCCCTGGGTGTGTATATATCATCCATGCTATAATAGAATAAGTGATATCAAATTAAGAGGAATTAGGCATGGTTCATAGCGTTTGAGTTCCAATCACCATAGTATTTCACATGCATCAGTTTGGTTAACCTATAAATAACATAACTCTCATTCAATAGAAAGATGAGTTTTAATAATCACATGAAACTTATCATTTTATCTATGATATCATCCTTCTATTATTTATTATGATAATAATAAAAATTCATATGTGTGTTTTAATAGATTTATGATAAATATAACATGTTAGAATATTTTGATTTATCCCAATGTGATCAAGGATAATGGATGATATACTATATAGATAAATAAAACTTATCGTTATTAATTATATGGAAAAGTTTTTTTATAAGGAATAAATTTTATTCAAATTAGACATACTATGACGAAAATGGTATAATCATTAAACATATAGGTAAAAAACAACAGACAATTCTATTATAAACCTAACACTATTATCAAATCTTAATGATTATAAAATGATAAAAATAGACAAGTATACAATGAAGTCAAATTACTATACTTTTTTCATGTCAACAACACTTCTAAATGCAAATATTTTTACATTTTTAGAAATTAAAAAATAATATCAATATAATCACAATGGGAATAAAGGTTAATGTTCATCAAATTAGGCATGTTAGTTGCAATGTTCAAATGATCGATGAGGACATAGAAGTATTCATCATCTCCAACAACTAAATTATTCATTTTTTGTAATCTTAACTCAATTTAAATGATTCAAGAGATCTTATTTGTGTTATATATTTTATAGGGATCAATAAGTAGATAATTATGAGAAAAGGGGTAATATCAAATGGAAGGATAACTCATATACCATGACATGTACCATATTTATTGTTCATCTAGATTCTATTGAAATGAGAAATAATTTTTATTTTAGGATTCCATGAATTTATATTCAATAAATTGTCTACTATATTATAATTTTATTAATAATTTCATAATGGAAAAGTAATCACATCATTATATTCCTCTATAACTTCATCTTTCACTGATTTTGAACAATTAAGACCAAACCATATGGGCTACCATATTCCAATCACTTGATCAAAGATTTCTAAAGGATAAATACATTCCATCTACCAATATTATAATAGAATAAGTCATAAGGATAATAATTTTTTTGTTTTATATAATTTATTTACTTCTTATGCTCATTATTTTTCTGATCCTAGTATAATATTCTCTTAAAATTTTTATTTAAATTTAATGTTTTTAGAGGGAATTTTTTTTTCTAAATATAAAATAGTGAATGAATCATTATCATTAACATTAGAGAAATTTCATGTACCCATACACACATTGTTTCTTCTTACATTCATTATCTATTTATGTTTTTAATATTTATTGATTTACTATAATTATATATATTTTTTAATGAATTTATAGGTCTAAAGTGTGAGTATAATGTATATACTGATTATCCTATAAAATTATTTAAATTATATTTCATATTATTACCTTGTATTATTTCAAAAATTATTCACAAATAGAATAAAATGTATTATGAGGAGAAAAATTGATCATTTGCAAAGTATTTTTCGAAATAATATTTTCTTGATATTTACTAAGCATAATTAGGAATATCATAATTTTTTTATAAAAGCTTCACAAAGACATGTTATGTTAAGTTAGATATAGTTGTATGATGTTTAGGTGAAAAACATAACCAAATAGAATTTAAACACTGGGTGTTAATTTGCATCATATTGTATATAATAGGGGGAGCACTAACATTTCATTTCTCAGTTGTAGGTGTTAATATTGGGATCTTCCAAAACATTCCCTTCAAGAGTACATCTAAAAAATATATAAAACATACAAATAATAATCCTATGATAATAAATAAGATTTCAGTTCTAATTTTTAATCATGATGAAATAAATTACATTTTCTTTTGATTTTATGAAGAACATGTGAAATATCATTACAACAATATTATCATAATCCTTAAAATACATGACAATAAATTTGTACTTAATATTTATTATATCTCTAAAAGTTTATTTTTTAAACTCATCATATATTTTATTTATTTATTAGGATAAAAATATCGGTGATGAGATATATCATTGATAAAAACCCTCTTTATTCATTGAACAAAATTTTGATATAGGTTGTTCTTCATTTAACTCTTTCATCAATTCCTCAGTTATTCCTAGTTGAATATTTCGAACATGATGTAATGGTTCATGGCATTTTTCATCCTCATGATCATTTAATACCTGTTATTAATTATACATAGATCTATATTGAATAAATTTAGTTTTAGTATTCATAAGTTTGGGAATATTTGAATAACGTTTGTGCTTCCATAATCCCCTTCCCTAGAAAAAATTTATAATTACTAGTATCGAATCCACCATCAATAAAATTCATTAATATTGATTCAAAATAATAAAATTCTTAACTTTACCCTCATATGATAATTTTTTTGAGTCCTATTTGTAAGATAGAGTTTTTATCTACCTTAGTGGGACTACCCATTTTCATTTTTATCAGTCCTTTTAATCATCAACATGGATCTAAAACAACATAAAAAAAGTGTTTCTTCTTATTTCTAATTCATGTTTAGTATCATCCCTCATTATCCTCATCCAAGGATTCCATATTTAGCTCTTTATAAAGGTTATTAATCTCATATTAGGATTAGATACCTTATTTACAATAATCAGGCATTTATATCCTTTTACTATTAATCAGGTTATGTTGTCCCCACTATTACATGGGAATATCCTTGGGAATTACTAAATCAACATGAAGTGTTAAAAAATTTATGGATTCACATTCATGGGAGTATTTTGGGTAAATTTTCTACTTCCTAACATTTATTTTTGGTTTGAATGGTTTAGTTTTACTAAAGTATAAATATATTTTTACACTATCATTTTATGGTTCAATGTTAAATATTCATTCAAGGTATTTCTATAAAAGTATTTTAATTTACATACCTCTTAATATTTTCTAATTGATATAATGTTATACTTATCTAGATAAAAAACATTTTGTAAAAGACTTCTTTTAAAAGATCGAAATTTTATGATGCAATAGGATATAAAGTATTAATCCACTTAGATATAGTTTTCATCTATGTGAAATGAAAATAAATAGTATGGTAGGATACCCTTAAATAAATTAGGTTTATATTTTGAAGCCCTTATATTCTATCACATTGCCTCAAATAAATTTAAAAATAATTTTTTATTTTCTTATTTTTAATGTTTTAAAGGGAACTTAACTTTCATTCTAGTATGAAATTAAACTACTTTATTATAGTGAAGTTTTATTATTTTTGATAAATATATATTCTTAAAATTATATAACATCCAATATATGATACATTGTACAAACAAATTACCATATTCTACTATTTAAGAAATAGGGAAATTTACATATTCATATCATTAATAGATTTATTTTTAAGAATGCTAAAACATTAGATATTAAAAATCCTCCAATGTTATGAACTAATGATTTGGGTGATCTAAATCTATTATATAAAACATCAAAATAAAAATAAATTGAAGAATCTGATGATAAAAATTTTCCAAAATAATTAACTCATATGAAAATCCATCAAATAAATACGTGAAATTGATATTTTTAAATAACAATTTATCTTCATCATATAATTTCGATAATTTTATATTGTTCAATAAAAGAAAGTAAAATCTAATTATTGGGTGTCTATAAATATTAATATGTTAATCTACTATTAATTTATAATAATATAAGTATGCAATCATTCCATTGAAAATTCTGATTTTGAAAATAAAATTAAAAAATGAACTACATATATTTATTCAAATTATTTAGTCAATGAAAAAAAATTGGTCTTTAATATTCATTTTTCATTTACTAATCAACTATAGAGTATTAACAAGAGTGGTTTTATCTAATATCTCAAATTTTAATATATTCAATCACAATATATAGTCATGGATTAAGAATTTAAATGAAGGTTTTCCTGATATTTTAAATGCATTGGAATTATCATAGTAATAATTTAGGGTACTATCTACTTGAATTAGGACAATTGATGATAAATAAAAAAATCAATAGAATAAAGAATCATATAAGAGATAATCATCTTCATGAAATCCTTTAATTATCATGATGATATAAATATCCTAAATCCATTATTTAATGATTTAAAATACATTAACTATATTTATAGAATTAAGAGACAACTTATAGAAAATTCTAATAATATAGAATCTTAAAATATATATATTATATTGGATATTCAAAAGGAAATGGAAAAAAACTCTAAATAATCTATATTATTTTGAGAAATAAATACAATTGTGTGAATATTGAAATAATTCATCATGAAAATTTTCTTCTTTACTCATGCATTCGACTCAAAAGAACTAATGAAATTTGATAAGAATGTAAAACATGATGTATAAATGTAAATTTATATTTTTATGGTATTTTAAGATATAAATTCCAAACCTTCAAAAAATTGGGTATCAAAATACATATATTTCATCACTCAACATGAATATCTACGAAAAAGAATAAGAATCACCTCTTAAGTATATTAATCGATGGAGATTAACAATCACATCATGTATTGTATTATATATATTGTTATATCTAAAATCGATGAAGTAACATTATGCCTCACCAAATTTTTATCTACAATTTTCTAGATATTTTTATTATTCCTTTTCAAATATATCATCTAAAGGTGACTATTTATATTTAACAATATATCATTAATATTTGGATTTAATTGATTGATCATGTAGAATTTTTCATTTTCCATGGAATTAATTCATAATGGGCATTGAGAATTAATTTAAACTACATAAATATATTGGTCTCACCTTCATCCAAACTAATTATTTTAGAACATATCATTTCTCATTTGTCAAAATTGTTTTCATAATTTTATCACCCGTAAAATAAAGTTTAGTATGAATCTATGATAACATTAAATTTATTGATAGGTGAAGTTTATTTTGGTATTTTTTTGTAATTTTGAAATCGGGGGAAATAGTACATGTAACCTAGTAAGTTAACCATGCAATTTTTTAGACGGTTTCATTGATTTTAAAATATGATTTTTACCATTGGGAGTATGTTCAAAATGAATTATAGGATTCAAAAAAAATTTCCTTCTATTAAACTATTTTAATATAAAATATCATATAATATTATTGTAATTTAGGGAAATTGTTTAAAAATATTTAATGAATATTTAAAAAAACATCTAAATAATTCTATTAATCATAGAGGGAAGTGTTAATATCATTATTTTGTTTTGTACAATTTGAAAAATTTCTAATATCAGCTGATTTTTATAATTAATTACTTACTTATCATAACATAATAAGATTATTAAATTTTATTCTAATTTTTATGTCATATTTGAATTATATATTTTTAACGCTGCTTATAGTGTGATTTTTAGATTGTGCTAACTTAAATTCCCAGTGGGTGCTGGACAATGATGGTGTCTATTTTTAGATCTAGATAATAAATTAACATTATTGTATTCATTATCTACATTTTTGAAAATATTTCAATGAATGATAATCAGAGAATGAAAATTGTTATTCTCCTTTTGGTAGGATCAATAAACTATTATTTTCCAATAATTATTTCATTAATAATATTTTAATATCATATAATATTGTGATTTAATATTTGTATTATAATTAGTTCCATTAATATAATTTGAACTAGAATATATATATATATATATAATTTTTTGTTTGTACACTTTCAATTCCCTATGATATATTTTATGACATAGGTTGTGGTAGAGGGACTCTATAGTCATTTTTAATGATGGGTATTATTAGAAATGGATTATATAGTTGAGATATTAAGAAATTATTCAAATTGGTGAAATAGATATAGTTGGAGGTGGCATTAATTGAGAATGAGATTAGGTGGTTTGAAGCGGTGGGGCTTGCATGGAAGTGTTATATCATGTGACTAGTAGAGGACTGAAATCTAATATTGAAAATTATAGGAGCATGTTTTAACAACACCTATTATGATTTCAATTGTGTATAGTTGATGTTTATGTGAGTATATAAGTGATTATATCTATAAAACATGTATCACATAATGAAAAACAATAATATAATGATTTTATGATGTTATTCTCAATGATGGGTGTTAAAGAAGCCTCGTATAGTATTGTTGATCCAGAGGTCATGGGGTTTAACATTATGTAGTTAATGTAATTACATTTGGAAAATTATGGGAAAATATATTATTAAATTCATATAAAATATTATATTTTTTTAAAATTGATGTGGATCCACCAAGGAGATGATTTGAACAATTTAAAGTAATTAATTTTATCTTTAAATCATAATAATGACTGATTGTTGTATGGTGTAAGTGATTTTGACTCTATAATTATAATTACTATCAATTCTAAATCACATGTCGTGATATTCATTTTATTTATCATTTTGAACTACAAGAGGTTAGTGTACATGGAGTATAGTTTCTTTATAAGTGGTATATTATAAAATAATTTTCCATATAATGAGGAAAGAATAGTCTTGTCATGTATATATGTTTGTAAAGTTAATTATTATGTTTTTTCATTGTATTAGACTAACCAATAGAGATTCATTTCTGATTCATTATTGTAATGATGATGTGGATTATCTATAGTGGTGAAACTTCTATGGTAATTTTTAGAGGTCACTATCAAGGTGTAATAGTTTTTCATGATTTCTAGCATGATTTCCTTGACATTATAATAGTTTCACATTGACGGATAATGATCTAGATGATATGGTAATTATACCCATGGTGTTCATGTTGATGATGATGATGTTAAAATAATATCTTATATTAGTATCTTGGCTATTGGTATGGGGACCAATGGGATATTAATTATTCTATTTTGAATTTTATTTTATTTATGGGATTACTAGTCCTTATGAAACCCCAACAATATTGTAGTTTTATTTGGTATAACGAAATATTTTTATTGGTGATATATCAAAACAGATGGTCATACTAGTATGCCCTCTCACACCCATGGGTATTATGGATGGGATGTTCATTGTATATATATTAGTTTTTTTGTTTGACTATGATATTTATATGAATTTTAATTTATTTATTGTGTTGGAATATGATAGAACTTTAGTCATTATATATGTTGATACGAGATCATGGTAGTCAGTTTATGAGGGGATTCAATATTTTCACAATGGTTGTTATACTATATGTAGTTGTTTATTTGGTGACTGATACTTTTAGTGATATTGGGAAGGGAATAATTTTATGAGATATTATTATGGATAATGATTAAAATAAATATTGAATGAAATACATGAGTTTATAACAATATAAGTTTGGTGGATTTGAAATTTCACTAGTTCATGTTTGACAAAGTATTCCATGGGTGATATCAATAGGAAATAAAACAATGGTGTATAATGATTTTACTAATTTGATTATTATATATTCATCATATTGACATGATAATTCTCCATATAGTAGATAAAACATAGGGAATATTGTTTCACCACCCCTTATTTTATATACATGTTGAAGGATTTTGTTAGTGGAATAATTCAGGTTTTTTATAATGATGAATGGGTGTGATATCATGAGAAAAACATTTAGTGTTTTTCTCGTATACCACGGAGCTATATGTATATTTTGGGTATTATTACATAATTTTGATTCAAGGATTATCTTTCCATAGTTTTAGTTGTCATGATTTTTTGGTTATGTTATGTGAAATTAAAGCATTATACATTCTTCATAAAAATAGTTGATTATGAATTCTATGTATATTTTATTATGGGGGTCTAAATTTTATTTTATAGTCTTTACTTTTGTGAATAAAAGGATAAAAACACTTCTTTATGAGATTTATGACCTCAAATAGTTCCGCCATAACATGGATAAATAGAGGTGGGAATCAAGGGTCACACCTTGTTTCATCACCAACAAAATTTGTGTTCTAGTACAATCTTGTTATGAAGGAATGGGGGAAAATTACCTATTGAAATAATGTTTTATATTAAATATACATTTTTATTATGGATTGAAACATGTGATGTTCTTGAGAATAGAATAATATTATGTTATTAGATATAAAAGGACATATACATATGGAATTATATAAAGATGTGTTGTACCGTATAAGGTTTGTATGTTTAGGTATTTTACAAGATGATGTTTTACCATTTTACCCACATTGAAATGAGTTAACATTTACATGACTATATCTTTTTATTTTACCACTTTTATTATTACACTTGAAATTTGTTTACATGGACATTCATAACTTATTTTATAGACCACCCCATCATTTACCAAGATATTTCATGATTTAGTTGGTTTAGTTTTTAGGATATGTTATATTGGAATGAGATGAAGATTTTAAGATAATTGAACTTCAATAGTGTTTCATTTACTACTGATATATTTATTTCATTTTTTGTATATAGAAGTTGTTTATCAATAGTTTTTGTTTCCTTTAATTTTTCTGTAATATAGAATTACATTTCTTTAATGTATATTTTTTTATAATTTTAGTTAATCATCTATAACTTATTATTAAAAAATTGGGGATTTTAATTTTATTACATATCAACCTATTGTGTTTCATAGATGTAAATTCCTCCCCAGATTTTAAATTTATTCAATTAGATATAGCCATTATCTCATGGACTTTTGTCGGTAGACTTCGGGTGACAAAACTGGTTTTATCACATACCCTTGTGGGATTTTAGTGGAATTTTATCATGATAGAGTAGTTTTATAGAATTTTTTTGATATCTATATTTTAGTTCTATGTTAGGAACTTGTGAGGTTATGGTAGTTTGTAAAACATTATGGTAAAATGTTTCAGATATATTAGAGATTAATCTAATGGTATAAAAAACCAACACATTATGTGATAGTCAACAAATTCATATATATCGACTTTTATTTTCTTATGTATTAATATAGTACAAAGTGTATTGATATCATGTATAAATATGTTGGTAAATGCATTATATTATTTTCAAGATACGATCAATTGGCCTTATTTCACATTATTTGGGAATGTTTTTCTAATGGATAGTGAGGAAATTACAATAATATCATCTGAAATTTCTCTCCTTGTTGTGAAATAAACATAAAGATATATTTAAAATCTTCTTCAGGAACACCATGTTTTGGGAAGAATTGAATAATCAAGTAAAAAAACCCACATACCATAGTTAGGAGGTCCTAACATAAGTGGAACAAATAAGACCATTAAAATAAATGAGAATCTAAAGTTGTTGATAAAATTTGGGGCACCATGCCTAGCTAAAATCATATCTTCATTCATAGAGAAATGAATTAAAAGGTGATTTCAGTCTAAAATACCTACGACTACATATTCCTTCAAACCCCATAAAGAAAAAAAAATACTGAGTGTGTTGAATATGGGATGATTTAGGCCAAACCATGATACCAAAGTGAGATTTTGGATATCCAAGTCTCCCATAAACATAACAGAGCTAACTGGGAGGGATCCCTTTGAATCCATCATCCCATAAGGGAAAAATAGTAGAAACACTATTTAGGGATTGATGACAGAACATGAGTGTCGAAAGTGAGACACTTTTAGGGTTCTGTAGGGTTCCGTCCATATCGAGGTATTTTATTTGTTTTTAATTGTTATTATTTCATTTGGGGACTTCTATTTGAATTCATGAGTTGTCTATTGATGGGTATAAACCTATTAGAGCCCAACTCAATCACAATCATTAGTATAATGAGTATAGATGAGAGTAAATATAATTAATGAATATAGATAAGAATGATTTTCTTATCTTTGAAACAATACCATTGAAATACCAATTACGAAATTAATGGATTCTCTCCTGTTCATACTATAGCATACCCAATGTAACTAAGAGGTTTTAAAAATATATTTTCATTGATAATTTGTAAAATAAGATTTTTTCTATGATAGGATAAATTTGTTAAGAAGGGTTGTATTTTTAGCTGAAGAATAGGGGTTGTTATTTTACTAAATATTCAATATCATTTTATATTTTTCAAAAACATATATATTGTTAATTATTATGAATAATAGTCATATTTAATTATTATATTTTTGAAATATTAACCCTTATAAAAACAAAGGATCTCATTGGAATTAATTAAATAAAGTAATGATTCCAAAAATATTGAATTTAAATGTAATTTAATAATTGGAAAATATTAAATAGGTTTTAAAAATAAATTATTAAATTTAAATATACTATGTAACCCATTAAATAAATTTTAATTCTTGAAAAAACATTTTATATTATTTACTCATCATGATATAAAAATTATGTAATAAATCATACGCTCTTCACAAAACAATATTATACTATTGACTCAAAAATGTAAACTTGTTTAGAAAAATAACAAGAAAAATCTCTCGAATTTTTATTATATTTGGATTCCAATTTTGTTTTCTATTTTATCAAAATATATTTCTAAATTTTGAAATTTCAATATTTAAATCAAATATGAGTTATTTAGAATTTATAAATAAAGATAATATGTATTATAATAATCAATTTTATATATTTATTAGATCTATTAAAATATTATACATACTAATTTAAATATTATTTAAGGATATTTTTATTTCAATAAATTTTTATTTATTTACAATTATATTTATTTAATTTTTAAACCATATTGATCACATAAATATTGCAATTTTTATTACTATTCAAACAATCATATTTCTTATGGTTAACATACCTATTACAATGGTCATGTTTCCTTTAGATACTATATATATATATATAATAAAATTATAAAAATTCCATTTATATATTTTTCTCTCTAGGTTCTCCATATTTATTTTATAAAAATAAGAACATATTTTTACTATTTTCCTTTTTTATTACTATAATTATCATAGATTTAGTATTTCATGTTATTAATGGACCATGATATTTCTAATTTCTTCTTCAGGTATTTTGTTTTATATATTTTCACATTATACATGTATTACTCTTTTTTCAATTTATCTAACTCTTACAAATTTTTACTTGTTATGAAAAACAATATTATTAATTTATAAAAAAATGTATCAAATAAAAAAATGATAAAGGCTTTACAATTGTCCCATGTGTTATGTGAAAAGATTTAATACATTATTGTTAGAAGCATAAACATAATAATTGGAATCATGTATAGAATTATTATTATTTAACATTCATGGGAGGATTAAAAGTTCTAATAGTAGTCATGCCATGGCTCAAAACCATAACATTGATGGTGGAATAAGATTTTTTATTACCTCATAATTAATTTAAAGAATGTGGGGGTATCACAAAAAATTTCATGGGTAATTATTTTTCTATAATCCAAGTGCATATATCAATTACTTTTCCCTCATGTTATGTGTAGTTAAATATTATTCTATTCATCTTAATGTGTTTTTATTCTTTGTGTAGTGATTCCATGTATCTTCATGATGTAAATTAAGTAACTAAATTTAAGGTGTTTCAAAATAGTGTTACTCTACCTATGGAATGATATTGTAGTACTTTTCCATATTATCTAATTGATAGAGAATATAATGAACATGATTTCATTATAAAAAGTTTCTTTAATATCACGGAACTCTTTGTTTGGAAAATAGCTATAATTTTTTTAATAGTGTTTATGGGGAATATAAAGTGGTTTATGGTTCAAATGGGTACAAGATTATCTTTTAGGACATGAGGTGTGATCTTGGGAGATGAGGTAGTGGTATCCTTTGGAGGTTATCGGAACATGAGTACAAAGAGATTATAAATTGAGTGAAATGCCTAAAGAAGAATATTGTATATGGAAGAACTCTAGTAGTGAATAAGAGGGTTTATAAAATTTGATATATAGTAATGGGATAACCTATTCAAAAATGTTATTTTACATATAACATTTATTTCACTTTTTTTATAATACATAAATTAGTGATAATGCATTGATGGATTGAAATTAATACTGAGTATTATCACATTGTTGTATCTATATGTTGTCATATTATAGTGATTAGTGAGAGTATTAGAGACAAAATAGTCACACCTTATATGTATTTCACATTTAAAAAATTAGGCAATCCTATGTGTTGTTAAATAAATAAACATTCTAAATACATGTAATTCCCACTACCAAAGGTTCATGAGTTGGAGACTAACCCAGAGGATATGTAAAACAGACACATGAGAGGCTTTAACCTTAAGTATGTTTATGGACTAAGATATTATATGAGAAACCACCAACCAACACAATTTATAAAAAAAATCATCAATACAAATATATGTAACGTGATACATTAACTCGTACTGCTAAAATAATGGTATGTTCTAAATGTAAATCCACTTCAGTGACCATAAAGCTCCAATAAATCTTGAACAACTCCTCAAGCCAGTAAATACCAACCTAATCACCAACCATCTCATATGGACCTATTTTTTAATATATATTAAATCTAATAATAAACTCTATATAATGTTGGATTCTTCAAAAAACCTCTCCTGAAAAACATGAATTAATCATAATAATACTTAGAAAATAAACAAAAAACCAATATTTTCACTTAAATATGTGATGATAATTTCTAATCCTCATCAAGGACCAAAAATAATGTCATTTGAAAAAGTGACACATTATATATAAATATAATTTACATATAAGGTAACATGAATCAATATCCCCATTAGTTGGTTACTAAAACACACCAACAAAATACGACTTTATCTCATCTCTTCAATATGTCAAGTTATCCCCAATGAGAGTAGGGCATCAGATCTTCCAACCTCAAAACCACATAGGGACCACCATATAATTTTTTAATAAGTCCTTGTAACCATCTCATCATCCCATACATAATATAATTTAACCATTCCAATTTTTACTAGGAAGATTTATGGAATATAATAAATGTTTTTTATATATATAATAACACAATCCATAATAACACATGCATATACACCCATGGTAAGTAATTTCTACTATGAAAAAAATAATTATGAAATGTAATTGAATATGTTAAATCCCTTGTAAAAATTTATAGTAAAACTAAGACCATCACAAACAATGTAGGAATACACCGTATTTAAAAATCCATTATAGAACGGGATACTATTACTCATAGATATAACCTTGGGGAGACCATGGGAGAGGGATAAGTAATCCATCTGTTCCATCACTATCATGGATGTTGGATAAAACACCTCAAAAAATAGTTGGGTATTATTTTCCCTACTTATATGGATGATGATTTTTATGAAATTAAAAAATATAGAATATATCACACACAAAAACAGAAAGGGAAATTAAAGTACCTTAAACATATCTTCATCTATTATATCATAGAAAACCCAACATCAATAGCTATGGTATACATCTCAAACATACATAAAAGAATCATTTTTTGTATTAATTAAATAATTATTGATTACTTAGCTTTATTAGTTTTTAGTTTCCATGGGAAAAACATTAACAATCTATGTTAGGTTCCTTTGAAACCACTACACATATACTTAAAATGTCATGTATAGATTCATTATATTGGATTATAAAAAACTATTCACATTTATTTATTAATCCATTTATTATATCACTATTATATTCATAATCAATGACATAATATTAAGATACTAGAACAAATATTCACATATCATGCAAGGATTCAAACCATATAAAGAATATAGAAACCAATCTTATAACATCCGACCAACCTCCCATGAAAACTAATTAAAAAAAATATTTCAATGATAAATACTTACTCTAAACTCATACCAACCACCCAAGGGTCAACCTCGCAACATTGAGAATGAAAAAATATACCTTTCCATAATTGATATCAACCATCATTATTACACATTCTCCAACCCCTTTATCCTTAAAAATTCTCATGCACATCTTGGTTCACAATTATGAAATAATATCAACTTGCAATAAGTCTCTATACCAAACCAATGGAATCTATGGTCATGGAATTAAAGAAGACTTGCCTCCCATAAACAAGTATGGGATTGTTCATCCCAAAATATTGTAAATTAAGAAAATAAATATTTTAATTCCAATCATGAATTAAATAATTTATTATAAATTGGATTTATAATTTAACTATCCATTAGGAATTAAGTTACTAAGTCTAGATAAACTACATTCATATAGATCATGAATATAATGGATTTTTTATAAAAATATAGACTTCTTATTTTTTAAATTAAATTTATAATGTGGATATATGTTGATTATAAATATTTATAACTATAGAACATACTATATAACAATAAAAAACCATCAAGTAAGAGAATATTATCTTCAAAAAAATGATGTGACATCAACATGTAAAAAAAATGAAACCAAAAATCAGAAACCATTTCATTTAATTTATGTCTGAATAATGATAAATTATTATAGACATGTAATTATTAAATTAATTCAATTACTCAATTTTAAGAAATATTCAATAGTTCATATAAAAAATAATTAATAAAAGACTGTTATTTTAGATAATACTATCATTATTATTAAATTTTCCACGATATGAATTAATATTAATAGTACTTTATGTTGTTATTCTTTTTATCACACTGATATAATTTATTGAACAATATTATATTCATACATTAAGGAAAAAAATGTTAATTTCATATATTTCCATCATCTAAAATATAAAAAAAATTATTAATAATACATATCTACCTGTGATATCCCAAAATTGGGACATGGAATAAATTTAATACGCAATTTTATCTTCTTCATTATATATAAGTTTCCATAATATACATTAATTATAATTTAATTTTTTTAATTATTATGTAATTTAGGTTAATGACACCGATTTAAGTAAAATAATATAATTAATGGCTCGAACATTCATTCTAGACAGAACTAAAATTCCCGAACTTTTTAGATGGTTCATGATTTTAATGCACCCAAAAACAGAGGAAATGAAGATGTCCACACAGGTTAAGAAACATGAAGTAAAAAACTCAAATTAGTTAGAAGCATTATAAAGATCCCCGAGAGGAGGTTTTGGATCGGTTAGACAAGAGAGAAAATAAGTAAATTAAACAAGGTGTATGGAATCACCTTTTAGAATATAATATATGTTTTTTTATCTTATAACAAACTTATGTAGACAATTCCTATTAAATTTTTTCTAATTAGGTATCCATTAAATTCCCCTGGCCTGGAAAATTTAAAATTCCAATTATTAAGGAATTAAAATAAAATAATTATCTTAAATAATTCATACATAAAAATCCCAATTTTAGGTTCTTATTTTAATATTTACATTAAAAATGATAATTTATGTCATCGTTGAATTTCATGTAAAATTGGAATTTTTTAAATAAAGGGGGTGACTGATAGTGGAGGTTGACCGTGTGATGTGTCCCCAGGGGTCCACCACATGATGAAAAATATTGTCTCCATTAAGGATTAACTGATTGTAAGAATGAAAAAAAAAACCATGAAAGTGATCAAATTCATGAAAAATAGGATTATGCATGTAATGGAAGGATAAAAAAAGACCATTAATCAACCACATAACAAAATTGATGGATGGACATTGACTACCAAACTATTATAAATAAAATTCCCCATATAATTTAATAAAATGTCATATTATGTAATATAAATAAGGAAAATATATGAACTTATTTTGTTTTATTATATCCTATTATATTTAAATATAAATTAATAATATTTATCATTGATAATATATTTTTTGAACAATGATCACATGATTAGTATAAATTTTGGTTTTAGAAAAACAATTGACACAAACAAAGTAAGTGATGGACTCAAACAATTGGATCGTACACTATGAATCCCATTTATCAGATATTCTATGGGGTATAACATGACTAGTATTTTCCCTTGGTGAATCCCATGATTAAATCCAGCAACTTATGTATGAGTGAAACCATTTACGGGAGAATTTTATGCTCATTGAGATCTCTAACCAAACAATGTAAACTGAAACACCATATGAATATCTCACTATCACACACCTTACTTTTACTGGGTTTGATGGTGTATTGAATGAATATGTATCACGACCCTAGAATTATGATTATATAAATTGTTTTTTTATTAAATAATGAATACATTTTCATAATATTATTGTTACTTTATAAAAAAATTTATATCAATATAATAAAACACAAATAGTATTTTTTTGAATATTTAAATTCAATTAAGAAATTTATTTTTATGAATTTAATTATTTTTGAAAGAAATTTTATTTTCACATAATATCAGAAATAAATTATTTTTATTAAATATAAATGATCATATAATTTTTATGAAGTCAAATGTAATTTTAATAAGGGTTCAAAAACTGTTAATGTCAAAAAACCAATCATTTATCAAAACATGTAGACTAATATTTTAAAGCTAAAATTCACTTAAATTGAAAACAATGTATATTAAATGACTATTATTTTTTAAATCATAAAAAAAATTATTCAAACAATAATTTTTTCATAACTTTCTAAGACTGTCAATTTTTTAATTAAAAATTAAATACCATATAAATATACATTTCGTATTATGAAATCTTAATGAATGAATTTTGATGTAATATATTATATAAAAGGAATAAAAGGAAAAATTTATGATTTAAATCTAAAATATTTTTATTTTATATTTATTTTGTTAATTTTATAATGCCCATAAGAATCCTCCAAAAATAATAATATATTATAACGTTTTAAAAAAATTTATTTAAGAGTATGAATCACCTCTACATTAGAAAGATTATTATTTTATTAATATTGGACCATAACATAATAAAAGAATGGGAACCAATCCCATTTTCTAGAAACCATGGAAAAACCCCATGGGATGGTTTGTTGTTTTTTGTAATTTTATTAGATAGTGTCCAAAACCTAAATTATAAATAAATCCCCCTCTAGGAAGATGGGTCACCACCCTCTTCGTAGGGGTGGGAACTACTCTTTACATAGCTTTCCAACTCATTCTCAGGTTGATTGATTTTTTTAATTGTTTCCATTTAATTTTTGAGGTCTTATGGTATTATGTATTCCTCCTCCAATGTACTTTGGTTTGCTTTTAACAATAATGGGCCTTTCTACCTCCACCTTTAAAAAAATCCCCCTATTTTCCAATATAAACCCACTAAATCTCCCATATTATTTCACTAAAACTCCTTGGATCACTTCCATACTCTTACCTCCACTCTCCAGAGTCCTCTTAAGGTAGCCCCCAAGCTCTTAATAAGTCTCTCACAAGCATTTGTACTTATACACTCTAGTAAGGGGTCTTATCCTTTCTTGGCATTATTCAAGTATATTCTTTATGTTATATCATTTATCATTATTTCTTAATTATGGTATATGTAATTCCACATTCCTTATACTATTCAAATTGATGTATAAATGATTAGATATCTTTTTGGACCTCATTAACACATTTTATGAATTTTTATGTGTTGTTTTTATGCTGCCGAAATTTCACCTTGATTTCCTATGCCAAAATAATTTTGTAATAAATACCAATCCCTTTTTCTATTAATGGAATTCAACTATATATAATCATAAAGAGTTTAATTGGGACATACATGTATTCATTACACTTTCTTTTATCACAGAATGAAATATTATGATGAATGAATCCATGTTGTAAGATATTTGTGGCACATTTAATCATGGGAGTGAAATGAAAGTGATGGGTGTACCCAAAATTATATATCACTCCAATTTATTGGGTAATGTTTAGTCTCATAAGAAGAAACATTGGGATAGGGATTGAAACTTATTCATTAATGGGACTTTTTCCATCATGATGTCTCAGCAGTTATCCTTGACCTATGTTTATGATGCATTGTTTTAAGTTGTTTTCACTGGTCCGATGTTATAAATATCATTCTATATCATGTCTCATATTTATTATTACTACTCTTTTAATACCCCATTTATCTTCCTATTGTATAAAATATATCACATCATGCCATGATTATTCCATTACATGGCTTTATAACTCAACCATTTCATTTTTTTCTCCCCATGTTATCCCATGTAGTTTTAAAAGCCTTATATTTTTTTGAATCTTATTATGATTATTTTCAATGATTTAGTTGTATCCCCTATTCAAAATGATATTCTACATACAGAATTCCCAATGAAATTATACTTCTCTATCATTCAGGTTCTATAAATATTAATTTTATGTAATAAATCATGTGTTAATGTCAAATAAAGAACATGGTTGTTATTGTTGGTATTATAAGAAAACTTTAGTTATTTTTAGTAATAGGATTTGAAAACTATTTTTAAATATATATGGATAATAATAAGACTCAAAAAAGATCACAATTTTTTTTTCTATATTTTAATTTGTTTATTAAAAAATATTTCTCTGTCTGGATACTACAAGTGGATATGGTTCTGGAATATATGTACATATGTTTAACATCTCCTACAAGTTGTGACGGGCCTGACTGGGTATAACCTAGTACCTAAAAAAGGGCCTTATTGTGCATTCGTTTTGAATGTCTAAGGAGATATGATTTTGTAAACTCATCATCTCATTATGATGAATTACTATGGGAAAAATTTACATTATATTATATGTTAGGAATTAGTTCATGGATAACATAAATTGAAGTTTAGAAATTTATTATTTAATAAATTAATGTATTCTATAATTTATCCCTTTTTCACTATATTCCATTTTATGTGTTTAATATTTATAAAATAATCATCTATTATTTTTAATTTATTATATCCATTGGTAATAAATTTGATGAATCAGGTAAATAAACAATGTGGTGGGAAATGCGATGATCGTCCCAAAAATATACCCAACAGTACGGTAGAATGAATCAATAACATTATGATGATACTCTTTTACATGAAGGATATTCTGAATAGAAACCTGGATCAAGAGGAGTTCCCAAACCCCCCAAATAAATAAAAAGTTGTAATTAAAGGATTTATGTAAAAAGGGCCTACGAATTTCAATCGATTATCTAATACCAAAATCATGGTACAATAGATCAACTATATTGAGAAGATATTCTATATCATTAAAGTGTTCTGAAAGAATGAAATTTATACTAGATTGTTATCTTATATTGGGATAATTGGATATGTTGTTCACATTGATCAAAAATAAAAATCCTCAGGATGTTATACAAGTGATTGTGTGGAATGAATTCTTGAAAGCTCTTTTTGACAAATATTTTCCTTCCACTATCTATCTTAAAATAGAAAGGAATTTCCATTACCTCAATCAAAATGAAAATGAATCAGTCAGTTTTTATAAGAAAATATTCAATAAAATTTTACAATATTCCTTTGACAATATCATTAATCTTGAATGAATGGTTTATACCTTCTTTGGTGGTCTAAAACCTAGTTTGTGAAAAGCAGTAGAGATTTGTGACATTAATATCTATGATGATATTGTATGATTTCCCCTAAAATTAAAAATGGAGATCGAATAATATCAAAGTTATCATGGTGATAAAAAGTAGAATTTTTTTTTTAATTTGGGTGGTATAATTCAGAAATTTAGCGGTGCCATTAAATTTCAACATCCAACTTGACAATGGTGTAGAAAAAAGTATCCTATAATTTCATATGTGGGATAAGGATGAGATTTTGGTGCAAGAATTAATGGAGAATGGCTATAGATTGTATACATAATAAAATGACTAATTCTATAGAGTAATTTTATGATATGGTAAAACCATATCACATTGTTCATTGCTTGAACTGCAAGGAACTAGAGAAATTTTAAACCAACTCACTAAGAAAAGAGTTTTCAGAAAAAAAAATGAATCTCCAAGGAAACATGAGTGATCTTTTTTCACCACAACTATTGAGGTGGATAATAACAATGAAGTGGTGAGAGGTAATCTAGTTATTCATTAAATAATAAAGAATTTTCTTTTTGGTTTTGGTTATATACATTCCTTTATATCATGTAAGTTTAGTATGACTATTAAAACAACACCACAAATCATGGAACTGTAGATATTGGTGGAAACAAACAATGGATAAATTATAGCATCTAGAGTATATAACCACTCTTCTATTATAATTTGTGGTCTAAATGTCCCATAAAACCATGTTATATTTAAATTTGAGTAATTTGATGAAATAATGGGAATGGATTGGATTTCCCAATATAGAGACAACATAAATTGTTTCTAGAAGGAAATCACTCTCTATATTGTGAATCAACCCCTGATTTGGTACACATGAAAGCAAGGTTTTGAATCATATGTAGAACCATCATGACAAGAACAAATATTATTTACTAATGGGAAAGTGTATATATCTCAAATGATTGATTCTAAGTAATGAACAATCCATGAATATGATCATATTGTAATGGAATATGTTGATGTGTTTCCGGATGAATTTTTTAGTTTTCCACATAATAGAGAGGTTAAATTTTTAATCGAGATTATACCTAGAGAATTTCCATTGTCCAAGAATATGAATAGAATTGTTACTATAGAACTCTAGGTTCATAAGAAACATCTACAGGAGAATCTAGATGATGGGTTCATATGCCCAAGTGCAATACTATTTGGTGGACCTATCCTCTTCATCATGAATAAGTATGGGTCTATGCACATTTTTGTTGATTATCATGACAAAAAACCATATCACGATCAAGAAAAACTATCTTGTTCCATGGATAGATTAAATTTTCTATCAATTACATGGATCATAATACATCTCTAAGGTGGATTTATGGTCAGGATATTACTAAGTTAGTGAGAAAAAGAGGATATCTCTAAGACTTCTTTTCATACAAGTTGTGGAAACTATGAGTTCCTATTAATTCCATTCAAACTCATTAATGCTCTATAAATCTTCATGAACATGTTGAAAATAATCATTAGAGATTACCTCATCAAATTGTTGGTGGCATTTATAGATGATATTTTAATATACACCAAAACTAAGGATGAGGATGAGGAGAATTTGAGAACTATGCTAAGGACATTGTGATATGATAAGCTATATGAAAAGTATAGAAAATGTGATTTCTGGTTAAAGGAAGTATAATTATTAGGATATATCATCACAAGAAATGGTTTGACTATAGAACCTTCAAAAATAGAATAAATTATAGGATTACTTTGCCCAACACATAGGATATGTATCTAAAGTTTCCTTAGATTAGTTGTGTACTATCATCATTTTTTTAAAATATCATACGATTTTAAATCCCTCTAACCAATCTTACTCGAATGGGAGTCATGTTTTCATGGAATGATGAATATGGAGAGAGAATCATGGAGGTAAAAATGTGGCTTCTCATTCTACCTATTCTCACCCTACCCACAAGTGGTGAGATTTTCATGTTATTCAGCAATTATTCAAAGATGTAATTGGGTTTTCTGTTAATGAAAAATAAAGAATTCATAGACTATTCTTCAAGGTAGTCGAAATTTCATGCATTGATCTACACAATAAATGATCTAGAGTTGGGTACAATGATCTTATCTTTGAAAATATGGAGACATTATATCTATGGGTAGAAGTGTGAAAAATATATTGATAAAAAAATCATCAAGTTTGTATTCACATAGAAAGAGTTGAGTATGCACCAATGAATATGGTTAGACATGATTAAGGACTATAACATCTCAATTCACTACAATTATTGGAAATAAAGTAAAATTGGAAGATTCTATTTGTATATAGTATTTGGAATTTTTATCATTGTTGATAACTGAGAATGATCTGATCTTCTTAGACTTGAAGAGGATGGACATGGTAATCATAAAAAAAATCACTAATCCATTAAAAAAATATTTCTCAAATATATGTTTTGGAAATGATAAAGTATTCATAAAGGGATGATGGGGGAAATAGAAGAAAGTGGAAACTATATGAAAATGGAAATCCTTAGTGTTCATTGTTAATGAAGATGGAGTTGTGGGATTTGGGTCATGACTATATGTAACATTAAATACTCAGTTAAAGAAGGAACTATTGGATGGTGGACATAGTTAGACTTTATCTATTCACACAGGAAGTAATAAGATGTATTGATATCTAAAATAGCTATATTAGTGGGATTATATGAAGAATAATATTGTAGAATTTACATCAACGTGCCTAGTATGACAGTAAGTAAAGGCTGGAAGGAAACGGTCTGAGGGGATTTTGAAATAATTTCCCATACCATCATTGAAATGGGAAAACATAACCATGGAAATAATCACATTACATCAGATGAAATAATGATGAAGCAATTATATATGTTTAATTGTGGATCATCTTTCAAATACATCACACTTTATTGCAATTTGATGCGACTTCTCACATAATAAATTTCCATGTATTTACATTATTGATGTAGAAAGTCTTCATTGAGTACCACTATTGATTGTATGAAATAAAGATCCAACATTGACCTCCATGTTTGGGAAAATTATTCAAAATGATCTATATACTGTTTTGAAGTTCAACATGGTTTATCTCCTTCAAACTAGTGGACAATATGAGTGGTCTATTCAGTCACTAGAGGACAATTTGTGATCCATCTATATAGACTTAAAAAGAGGATGGAACCAACATATACATCTTGTTGAGTTCTCATATGAAAACAGTTTCCACTCAAAAATATAAATGGCCACCTATGTGGCCCTTTATGGGAAGAGGTTTAGAAGACATATGTGTTGGGATGATGATGGGGAACCAAAACATCTTGGTCTAGAAATGGTCAAGAAAATGGCAGAAAAGATAAGACTATTCAGCAGCACATCAAGGCTACTCAGAGTTGACAAAAGAGCTCTGATGACAATTATCGATGACACCAAGAGTTAGTTGATAGAGACATGGTTTTCCTCAACCAAAATCTATGTAACAATGTGATGTGTTTTTATAAGAAGGGTAATCTTATTCCAACATCCATGATCCCCATTGAGATCCTTGAACGCATTAGAGTGGTGCCCAACCAACATGCCCTCCCACCTAATGTATCTCAATAACATGGTGTATTACATGTATCCCTATTAAGAATTTACATACTAGACCCCACACTTGACGTCAATCCGTAGGTGGTACAATAGGATAAGGCTCTCTCATATGGGGATCATCCAGTGAAGATCATAGATTGTACAGATAATGTTCTCTGAAATATGATAATTCACCTTCACAAAGTGATGCGGTGAAAAAAAAGTTTTAGAAAGAAATGTGAGAACTAAATGAGGTGATGAAATATTGTTACCCTAATATTTTATTTTGGGAAACTAAAATTTCTTGGTAAAACTTTTCTAAGGGTGTATATTAAAACAGACCGAACTGTTAAAAATAAAATTCACCATGCAATTTAATTAATTTTTTTCTTATGTAATATGGATATAGAAAACACATGAAATTATTTGGTTTTATTATATCCTATTACATTTAAAAGAAATTTATAATTCCTTACCATTTATAATATAGTTGTTGAATAGTGATCACATTAATTGTATAAATATAGTGTTTTAAAAGATCTAATTGACATAGACAAAGTATGTGATGGCCCCCAACTAGTAGGATAATACCCTATAAATCCCATTTATTGATTCATAATAGGTATATAGAATCATTGGGCTTTGAATTATAACAATAATATGTTTAGATCCAGAAACTCAAGCATGAGCTAAATTGTTTATGGGAGAATATTATGTTCATCAAGATAACAACCCAATCCATGTATGCTGAACCACCCCACAAATATCTGAATGTCACGAACCCTACTATTAGTGATATTTCTGGTTTAATAATTCAATATATATAAATACTATATAATTAGGATTATGTATATTATTTTATAAGAATAATTAATATATTTTCATCCTGGTATGGTTACTTTATTTATAATTTATATTTCAATACAATAAAACCCAAATTGTTATTTTGTATATCATTAAAATTAAATTAAGAAATTTAATTTTTATAATTATTGTATTTTTGAAATAAATAATATTATATGAAAATATTATTAATAATTTTTTTAAATGTAAATGATCATATAATTTTTATGAAGTCAAATGTTATTTTTATAGTGTTCAAAAACTAATATTGTAAAATAAAACCTGAATTTTGTAATAAATATTGATTACTATATTAAAAGTGAAGATTAAAATATTTAAAAAATTATTATATAAAATGATTAATATTTTTGGAATCATAATATATAAATTATCCAATATAGAATTTTTCATTATCTTTTGCGGTAGTCGAATTTTCGAGTAAAAATTAAATATAGTGTAAATATTTATTATGTATTATGAATTCATAATGATTGAAAAGGGATGTAGTAGATAAAATAATGGGTATCCACAACCATATCTATGTTATAAATTTAAAATAATGTGATTTTATGTTTATTTAATTAATCTTATAAATCCCTAATGAATTCTCCAAATTCAATAACATAATTGATAATTTTAAAAGAATATTTTTAATAGTATGACTCAACTACACATAATAAAGGATATTATATTATTATGTTTGGAAATTTTTGTTACAAAATAATAAGAACCAGTCCCATTTTTTAGAAACCATGTGCAGAAACCCTGAGATGGTTTGTAGTTTTGGTTATTTTGTTATTTATAATTCAAAACCTAAATAATAAATAAATCCTCTTATGTTGCTATATAAACCCACCCAAGCTCCCATTTATCGTCACTAAAACTCCTTGTATAATTTCCATACTCATCTAAACCCTCTCAAGAGTCCTCAAAATTCCCCCATAATCTCTCAATAATTCCCTCCCATGCATTTCAGGTTACACAGTCATTAAAGGATCTTTTCCATTCTTCTCTTTACAGATGTATATTGTTAACCTTATGTATTTTATCTTCATTTCATAATAAAGTGATATATTAATTTATATCCCTTATACATTCCAATTGATTTAAAAATGAATAAATAACCCCTTTTCTATCATAAACGCATTTTTTAATTTCTATGTGATGTTGTTATGCTGTTGAAATGACACCATGATTTTCCAAATAAAAACAAGTTTGTAGGGAATATCATACCCATTTCCAATCAAGGGTATTAATATATATACACTTATACCAAAATTTAAGGTGGAAATAATTTATGTATTCAACACTATTTGATCATGGAATAAAAAATAATTTTGAATGAATCCATCTTGTAGAATATATGAGGCACAATAATGTATGAGATTGAAATAAATGTGATAGGTGTGCCCTGAATTATATAGCGCTCTAATTCATTGGGTAATGTTATGTATCATGAGACATAATGTTGGGATAGGTATTTAATGTTGTTACATTAATTTATATTTCCCATCATGATTCTTTAGATGTTATCCTTGATCTATGTCTATGATGTAGTGTTTTAATTTGATTCCAGACATCCCATGTTATGATTATTTTGCTATAGCATGTCTCAAGTTTATGATTTCTATAATTTTTATGCCACATTGATATTATTATGGTCTAATATATATGACTGTATTCCATGTTTATTACATTATTTTTCATTATATCTCACCCCTTTATTGTTTTTTCCAGAGGTTATCCCATGCATTTTTAAATGAATTGAAATTTTAAACGCATGTTAATGAGGATTTCGGTAACACCTGGATATTTATTGGAATGAATATTTTAAAATTTAATATCTTCAACAGTTTATTCATCAAGGAACACTTTGGTTAAAACCAAAATATACCATTAAATTTGATAGTTGTAAAAGTGATTTCAGTATTTGGAGAAATTATATTACAAATAGAATTGCAACTTTACATAATAAAGTATAAATAATGTTTTTTTTCATACAAATGAAACTATTATATATTTATATCATATAATAGTTAAATAAATGTTTTAAAACTGATAAATTATGTGTTGGTATTTTTGTGAACCAAAAATGTATATTTTCAATTATAATAAAAAAATGACATAAAATATAATTCACTTTCATAAAATATATTCATAAATTATTATTTATTTTTATTATGATTATAAGACAATTTGATGAAACCATAATTAATTTTTGAAATTGTCATAAAATATGTTATAATTTTAAAATTGGTATTTATTTGAGTATTTCATTTTTTTATTTAAAAATTAAATTTCACATATTTAGAATATTAGTTTCAAAAATATAAGCCCTTTTTTAATTATACACATGT